>CM068369.1:557606316-558806316 GCA_034769895.1 Magicicada septendecula
GAGGTTGGATGCCGAAGCATACAAACTCTCACTGCCTAATACCTAAGAGGTTCAGTGAGGATATGGCGCCGCAACCCCCCTGAACTCTACTAAAATCATGGGTACTTACCCCCCTAGTCCGGTGACTGTGGCCGCACCCATCCGACCTTACTGGACTTCTCTGCACGAGATCCCAACACCATAAGCTCGGACAGATACCCGCCACAGGATCGCCTGACCCTGTAACATTCAATTAAAAGATTAACAAACAGGCCTTCCATTATACCATGTCCACCACTGATTCGTTTCCTCTTAGCCGTACGGGTTCATTAACAAAGTACTGGTTGCATAATTTTGGTTATATAGACTTCTGTATACTTACAGCTAGTACACATAAATCCCTACAAATTATATGCATATTGTTTTCTCCTACCAAAAACCATCGCCCCCCAAAAATCACAAATGGATTACATAAAATACAATAATAGCACCTTACTATATGATACATACTACAAACAAAATGCATTATTACCTTGGAATTTTAAATAAAATTTATGAACCTTATAATTTTAATCTCAAATTTCCAATTAAATAAAACTTTATTCATTAATCAGTTCGCATTTCTTTCATCATTTCAATCAAAATTAAGTTAAATTTCATTATTAAAATTCACCTTTTCAATTAATTTAATTACCAATTTCATTTAATTTAATTCCCCCACTCCTCATTATATCAATCTCATTTGTTCAAAACAAAAATATTAATTGCATTACAATCAAAACACTACGGCATTTCCTTATATTATTCATAAAAAGCTACCTCCATTTCATCACATCTTTTATTTCTTTTGTTTCATAATAGGATTTACTCATAGCACTGATTCATCAAACTACAACATTCTTGTTGTTGTCAACTCAAGCATGAAACAAACAATCAACCTGTTTACATCAACAGTTGTATGCCAGACTGGTTTTATAAACACTAACTCAGTCTCAGCATTCCAGATTACATCACCCCTAGTACATGTACTTCCGTCAGTTTTCAATTTAGACAACTCTTTTAGTGTTGACATATTAATAAAACTCACGTTTTTAAATTGACTTCATTTCAACTCAATACATTTTAAATAAATACATTATACTGAACACCTTGTACATTTTAATTTAAGCACACAATACAGAACAAAATTCATTATTACCTCTTGTTAATTATTTAGTAAAATCAAATATTATTATTATGATAACATACTACAAACATTGTTACATAAACTATTGTATACATTCTATCAATATACCCTGACACAATACCTTTAACACCAATACACCTTTATTTACAAATTTTCGTCATAATTTATTATTTACCACACTTCAATACCTAAATCAGCCAGGTAATTTTACCATTACTCACATAATTAAATGTTCATTCAGTATTTCTCAACCCCCATCGTCAAAAATTAGTCTTATCTTCACATAACATTGTTCAATTTTATTGATACACAGCGTATGGCTAACTTTTTATAATAACCATAAAAATTCATTTTTTCCAATATACCATAATAATAATGCTCAGGGTTACCCCCCATTATTACCTTATCATAAATCATATCTACATTAATATTTTTTTGTCAAGTCTCCATCAGTATTTGTTATTACAATCACATCCTTTAATTTTTCATCACTATAGTCGTCAGCTGTTTACTAATGCGCTGACCCTCACTACAGGTAAATGTATATTATTATCATCAATGTAATCATTGTTTATCAAACAAGGTAAGTCTCTACTATTTTTAATATAATCATTTCTTTCAATATTTATTCCCACTACTAAACTTTCATAATCTCTACTTAATCTGAACAACTCTATCACTCTATCTCGCTCATAATTACTTTCAATACCACAACATTTCTCATTCTCACTCCACACAGAGGGCAACACCACTAAATTATTTAAACACCATCTGGCTCTACCAGATAAATACAAAAACCTATTTTGACCATTTGCGACCCATTGTCGCCCAAATGTCCTAGTGAGTCTTTTATCCTCATAAACAACTTGTGAAAATCTGTTTCACACTTTAACCCCATAAAATTTTGCCCCCTATTCACCCTCTACAATAAACTATCTCTATACTCCCTTTCATTATGTCACTAAATACTCTAACTCATACATTTATTCTAACCCTAATTATCACTACCCTTATTATTCAACCTTTACTAATTATTATTTTCATTCATTAATATATCACTCTTGTTAACATCATCATAACTAACATTATTACTCACCATATTTACGGCCACCTGTTTTACATTTAAACTAACCTCTTTCTGATTATTATTTGTATTGACCTCACTTACTCTTTTATCTCCGCTCGTTTTTTATCTCCGCTGCACTCAACTATAACTTATCATCATTATTCAATGTACCACTCTCTATCGTCGTACTTTCAATTATGTCACCATTATTACTTGTGATATCGTGATTACTCACTTTTACTTACCCCGTTAATTATTTCTTTATTACGTTTATTCATTTATTATATCATGTCATCTAACATCGCGCTCTGTTCATCTAACATGTTTTTTGTTTATCAAAACGTTTATGCATCTTATCAAATTGACTTTGCGCATAATTCATTAGATCGGCCCATGTTGGACCTACCCCGTTTTCCGGTACCTCGGCCAAGCTTACGAAATTTTTTATCTAATACCCTTTATATAAAATCTACAAAATTATTCACACATACGCCAATACCACAACCTATTTCTGTGCTTCAAAAGGTCTATTCAGCTAATCAGTTATAGTAACTATGGAATATGAGTCGAGACGATTGTAAGAAGTGCGATGTCGCCAATGTAAAGATATTGACCTTTTATCATTTATTAAATATGTACCATCAGAAAAGATTCCAGTATTATAAGTAATACTTACGCTCAACTTACAGAATTTAACTTACCTTATAGTCCCAGGTCGCCAACATATTTTTTAGGATGAATATGTAAACTTAAACACTCTTGCCCTTATAAAAATCCCGCTATCTAACTACCCTTAACACTCAGAAAATCCCAAAGAACATTAGGCGAGGTTTTCAGCACAGAATAGGAAATGGTTATGGCGTAATAACTTAATCTAACACATGTTTTATATTGAGACAAATCTTATTTTTATTTTATTAAATACAACTAAAAAGTATGAATTTGTTTAACAAGTTTATAAATTAATTATTTTCTATTAACCAGTACTTTTATTCATGATTTCTCCCCCTCAATATATAACTTTTATCCCCTTTGTATCGAGCTCTTTTATTACTGTTTTTTCATTTTGATTTGATTTGATTGCTTTTACGTTTTACCTGCACGTGCATTCCTTTGTCCACTATCACTTGTAATTCCCGTACACTCCCGTCGTCACTGACACTGTTTACTTAGTTTAACTTTAAAACTTCGTTTAAAGTTTAAAAGGCATTAAATTTATCAGTTTCGGTAGACCTCGGCTACTCAATTCACTTTGCCTACCGAAATTTCCGAGGCCACTGTATAAAGTTTCACTTATTGAACTGTATGCTGCTTCCACTGCTGTCTGATGCAAACTCTGGTGAAGAAGTGTGCTTCCTGTGATTCACACACAAAGAGGACTGGGCTGGCAAGCTATTATGTAATATGTCTGAGCTGTGCTGTCTAGACATCAACAATAACACTGTATGTTGCTAGTTACAAGAGGCACCTCACAGGTGAATACTGACAATTAAAAATTTACTGATTTACATTGAAACTATGGGAGCACACAATTCTGTACCGTTACAATACCCCCCCCCCCCCAATGAGAGGTTGGATGCCGAAGCATACAAACTCTCATTGCCTAATACCTAAGAGGTTCAGTGAGGATATGGCGCCGCAACCCCCCTGAACTCTACTAAAATCATGGGTACTTACCCCCCTAGTCCGGTGACTGTGGCCGCACCCATCCGACCTTACTGGACTTCTCTGCACGAGATCCCAACACCATAAGCTCGGACAGATACCCGCCACAGGATCGCCTGACCCTGTAACATTCAATTAAAAGATTAACAAACAGGCCTTCCATTATACATGTCCACCACTGATTCGTTTCCTCTTAGCCGTACGGGTTCATTAACAAAGTACTGGTTGCATAATTTTGGTTATATAGACTTCTGTATACTTACAGCTAGTACACATAAATCCCCTACAAATTATATGCATATTGTTTTCTCCTACCAAAAAACCATCGCCCCCCAAAAATCACAAATGGATTACATAAAATACAATAATAGCACCTTACTATATGATACATACTACAAACAAAATGCATTATTACCTTGGAATTTTAAATAAAATTTATAAACCTTATAATTTTAATCTCAAATTTCAATTAAATAAAACTTTATTCATTAATCAGTTCGCATTTCTTTTCATCATTTCAATCAAAATTAAGTTAAATTTCATTATTAAAATTCACCTTTTCAATTAATTTAATTACCAATTTCATTTAATTTAATTCCCCACTCCTCATTATATCAATCTCATTTGTTCAAAACAAAAATATTAATTGCATTACAATCAAAACACTACGGCATTTCCTTATATTATTCATAAAAAGCTACCTCCATTTCATCACATCTTTTATTTCTTTTGTTTCTAATAGGATTTACTCATAGCACTGATTCATCAAACTACAACATTCTTGTTGTTGTCAACTCAAGCATGAAACAAACAATCAACCTGTTTACATCAACAGTTGTATGCCAGACTGGTTTTATAAACACTAACTCAGTCTCAGCATTCCAGATTACATCACCCCTAGTACATGTACTTCCGTCAGTTTTCAATTTAGACAACTCTTTTAGTGTTGACATATTAATAAAACTCACGTTTTTAAATTGACTTCATTTCAACTCAATACATTTTAAATAAATACATTATACTGAACACCTTGTACATTTTAATTAAGCACACAATACAGAACAAAATTCATTACTCTTGTTAATTATTTAGTAAAATCAAATATTATTATTATGATAACATACTACAAACATTGTTACATAAACTATTGTATACATTCTATCAATATACCCTGACACAATACCTTTAACACCAATACACCTTTATTTACAAATTTTCGTCATAATTTATTATTTACCACACTTCAATACCTAAATCAGCCAGGTAATTTTACCATTACTCACATAATTAAATGTTCATTCAGTATTTCTCAACCCCCATCGTCAAAAATTAGTCTTATCTTCACATAACATTGTTCAATTTTATTGATACACAGCGTATGGCTAACTTTTATATAATAACCATTAAAATTCATTTTTTCCAATATACCATAATAATAATGCTCAGGGTTACCCCCCATTATTACCTTATCATAAATCATATCTACATTAATATTTTTTTGTCAAGTCTCCATCAGTATTTGTTATTACAATCACATCCTTTAATTTTTCATCACTATAGTCGTCAGCTGTTTACTAATGCGCTGACCCTCACTACAGGTAAATGTATATTATTATCATCAATGTAATCATTGTTTATCAACAAGGTAAGTCTCTACTATTTTTAATATAATCATTTCTTTCAATATTTATTCCCACTACTAAACTTTCATAATCTCTACTTAATCTGAACAACTCTATCACTCTATCTCGCTCATAATTACTTTCAATACCACAACATTTCTCATTCTCACTCCACACAGAGGGCAACACCACTAAATTATTTAAACACCATCTGGCTCTACCAGATAAATACAAAAACCTATTTTGACCATTTGCCGACCCATTGTCGCCCAAATGTCCTAGTGAGGATCTTTTATCCTCATAAACAACTTGTGAAAACTCTGTTTCACATTTAACCCCATAAAATTTTGCCCCCTATTCACCCTCTACAATTAAACTATCTCTATACTCCCTTTCATTATGATCACTAAATACTCTAACCTCAACTACATTTCTATTCTAAATATCACTACCCTTATTACTCAATTTATAATTATTATTTTCATTCATTAATATATCACTCTTGTTAACATCATCATAACTAACATTATTACTCACCATATTTACGGCCACCTGTTTTACATTTAAACTAACCTCTTTCTGATTATTATTTGTATTGACCTCACTTACCTCGTTTTTTATCTCCGCTGCACTCAAACTAACACTGTTATTTGTAAAAGTATCATCATTATTCAATGTACCACTCTCTATCGCTACGTTTTCAATTATGTCACCATTATTACTTGTGATATCGTGATTACTATCACTTTTACTTACCCCGT
The DNA here is from genome assembly GCA_034769895.1 of Magicicada septendecula. Classification (NCBI taxonomy): domain Eukaryota; kingdom Metazoa; phylum Arthropoda; class Insecta; order Hemiptera; family Cicadidae; genus Magicicada; species Magicicada septendecula. The sequence continues at coordinate 557,612,596 of CM068369.1, forward strand.
TAATTATTTCTTTATTACGTTTATTCATTTTATTAATCATGTCATCTAACATCGCGCTCTGTTCATCTAACATTGTTTTTTGTTTATCAAAACGTTTATGCATCTTATCAAATTGACTTTGCGCATAATTCATTAGATCGGCCCATGTTGGACCTACCCCGTTTTCCGGTACCTCGGCCAAGCTTACGAAACTTTTTATCTAATACCCTTTATATAAAATCTACAATAATTATTCACACATACGCCAATACCACAACCTATTTTCTGTGCTTCAAAACAGGTCTAGTTCATATAATATTTATACGAACATCCTGGCAGCGAGTCGCCAATGTAAAGATATTGACTTTTACCATTTATTAAATATTACCATCAGAAGATTCCAGTATTATAATAATACTTACTGCTCACTGCTGCCAGAATTTTACTTACCGTCATATTCCCGTTTACAAAACTTACCTTATTATTGCCCAGGTCGCCAACATATTTTTTAGATGAATATGTAAACTTAAACACTCTTGCCCTTATAAAAATCCCGCTATCTAACTACCCTTAACACTCAGAAAATCCCAAAGAACATTAGGCGAGGTTTTCAGCACAGAATAGGAAATGGTTATGGCGTAATAACTTAATCTAACACATGTTTTATATTGAGACAAATCTTATTTTTATTTTATTAAATACAACTAAAAAGTATGAATTTGTTTAAACACAAGTTTTATAAATTAATTATTTTCTATTAACCAGTACTTTTATTCATGATTTCTCCCCTCAAATATATAACTTTTATCCCCTTTGTATCGAGCTCTTTTATTACTGTTTTTTCATTTTGATTTGATTTGATTGCTTTTACGTTTTACCTGCACGTGCATTCCTTTGTCCACTATCACTTGTAATTCCCGTACACTCCCGTCGTCACTGACACTGTTTACTTAGTTTAACTTTAAAACTTCGTTTAAAGTTTAAAAGGCATTAAATTTATCAGTTTCGGTAGACCTCGGCTACTCAATTCACTTTGGCCTACCGAAATTTCCGAGGCCACTGTATAAAGTTTCACTTATTGAACTGTATGCTGCTTCCACTGCTGTCTGATGCAAACTCTGGTGAAGAAGTGTGCTTCCTGTGATTCACACACAAAGAGGACTGGGCTGGCAAGCTATTATGTAATATGTCTGAGCTGTGCTGTCTAGACATCAACAATAACACTGTATGTTGCTAGTTACAAGAGGCACCTCACAGGTGAATACTGACAATTAAAAATTTACTGATTTACATTGAAACTATGGGAGCACACAATTCTGTACCGTTACAATACCCCCCCCCAATGAGAGGTTGGATGCCGAAGCATACAAACTCTCACTGCCTAATACCTAAGAGGTTCAGTGAGGATATGGCGCCGCAACCCCCCTGAACTCTACTAAAATCATGGGTACTTACCCCCCTAGTCCGGTGACTGTGGCCGCACCCATCCGACCTTACTGGACTTCTCTGCACGAGATCCCAACACCATAAGCTCGGACAGATACCCGCCACAGGATCGCCTGACCCTGTAACATTCAATTAAAAGATTAACAAACAGGCCTTCCATTATACCATGTCCACCACTGATTCGTTTCCTCTTAGCCGTACGGGTTCATTAACAAAGTACTGGTTGCATAATTTTGGTTATATAGACTTCTGTATACTTACAGCTAGTACACATAAATCCCCTACAAATTATATGCATATTGTTTTCTCCTACCAAAAAACCATCGCCCCCCAAAAATCACAAATGGATTACATAAAATACAATAATAGCACCTTACTATATGATACATACTACAAACAAAATGCATTATTACTTTGGAATTTTAAATAAAATTTATGAACCTTATAATTTTAATCTCAAATTTCCAATTAAATAAAACTTTATTCATTAATCAGTTCGCATTTCTTTCATCATTTCAATCAAAATTAAGTTAAATTTCATTATTAAAATTCACCTTTTCAATTAATTTAATTACCAATTTCATTTAATTTAATTCCCCCACTCCTCATTATATCAATCTCATTTGTTCAAAACAAAAATATTAATTGCATTACAATCAAAACACTACGGCATTTCCTTATATTATTCATAAAAAGCTACCTCCATTTCATCACATCTTTTATTTCTTTTGTTTCATAATAGGATTTACTCATAGCACTGATTCATCAAACTACAACATTCTTGTTGTTGTCAACTCAAGCATGAAACAAACAATCAACCTGTTTACATCAACAGTTGTATGCCAGACTGGTTTTATAAACACTAACTCAGTCTCAGCATTCCAGATTACATCACCCCTAGTACATGTACTTCCGTCAGTTTTCAATTTAGACAACTCTTTTAGTGTTGACATATTAATAAAACTCACGTTTTTAAATTGACTTCATTTCAACTCAATACATTTTAAATAAATACATTATACTGAACACCTTGTACATTTTAATTTAAGCACACAATACAGAACAAAATTCATTATTACCTCTTGTTAATTATTTAGTAAAATCAAATATTATTATTATGATAACATACTACAAACATTGTTACATAAACTATTGTATACATTCTATCAATATACCCTGACACAATACCTTTAACACCAATACACCTTTATTTACAAATTTTCGTCATAATTTATTATTTACCACACTTCAATACCTAAATCAGCCAGGTAATTTTACCATTACTCACATAATTAAATGTTCATTCAGTATTTCTCAACCCCCATCGTCAAAAATTAGTCTTATCTTCACATAACATTGTTCAATTTTATTGATACACAGCGTATGGCTAACTTTTATATAATAACCATAAAAATTCATTTTTTCCAATATACCATAATAATAATGCTCAGGGTTACCCCCCATTATTACCTTATCATAAATCATATCTACATTAATATTTTTTTGTCAAGTCTCCATCAGTATTTGTTATTACAATCACATCCTTTAATTTTTCATCACTATAGTCGTCAGCTGTTTACTAATGCGCTGACCCTCACTACAGGTAAATGTATATTATTATCATCAATGTAATCATTGTTTATCAAACAAGGTAAGTCTCTACTATTTTTAATATAATCATTTCTTTCAATATTTATTCCCACTACTAAACTTTCATAATCTCTACTTAATCTGAACAACTCTATCACTCTATCTCGCTCATAATTACTTTCAATACCACAACATTTCTCATTCTCACTCCACACAGAGGGCAACACCACTAAATTATTTAAACACCATCTGGCTCTACCAGATAAATACAAAAACCTATTTTGACCATTTGCCGACCCATTGTCGCCCAAATGTCCTAGTGAGGATCTTTTATCCTCATAAACAACTTGTGAAAACTCTGTTTCACATTTAACCCCATAAAATTTTGCCCCCTATTCACCCTCTACAATTAAACTATCTCTATACTCCCTTTCATTATGATCACTAAATACTCTAACCTCAACTACATTTCTATTCTAAATATCACTACCCTTATTACTCAATTTATAATTATTATTTTCATTCATTAATATATCACTCTTGTTAACATCATCATAACTAACATTATTACTCACCATATTTACGGCCACCTGTTTTACATTTAAACTAACCTCTTTCTGATTATTATTTGTATTGACCTCACTTACCTCGTTTTTTATCTCCGCTGCACTCAAACTAACACTGTTATTTGTAAAAGTATCATCATTATTCAATGTACCACTCTCTATCGCTACGTTTTCAATTATGTCACCATTATTACTTGTGATATCGTGATTACTATCACTTTTACTTACCCCGTTAATTATTTCTTTATTACGTTTATTCATTTTATTAATCATGTCATCTAACATCGCGCTCTGTTCATCTAACATTGTTTTTTGTTTATCAAAACGTTTATGCATCTTATCAAATTGACTTTGCGCATAACTCATTAGATCGGCCCATGTTGGACCTACCCCGTTTTCCGGTACCTCGGCCAAGCTTACGAAATTTTTTATCTAATACCCTTTATATAAAATCTACAATAATTATTCACACATACGCCAATACCACAACCTATTTTCTGTGCTTCAAAACAGGTCTAGTTCATATAATATTTATACGAACATCCTGGCAGCGAGTCGCCAATGTAAAGATATTGACTTTTACCATTTATTAAATATTACCATCAGAAGATTCCAGTATTATAATAATACTTACTGCTCACTGCTGCCAGAATTTTACTTACCGTCATATTCCCGTTTACAAAACTTACCTTATTATTGCCCAGGTCGCCAACATATTTTTTAGATGAATATGTAAACTTAAACACTCTTGCCCTTATAAAAATCCCGCTATCTAACTACCCTTAACACTCAGAAAATCCCAAAGAACATTAGGCGAGGTTTTCAGCACAGAATAGGAAATGGTTATGGCGTAATAACTTAATCTAACACATGTTTTATATTGAGACAAATCTTATTTTTATTTTATTAAATACAACTAAAAAGTATGAATTTGTTTAAACACAAGTTTTATAAATTAATTATTTTCTATTAACCAGTACTTTTATTCATGATTTCTCCCCTCAAATATATAACTTTTATCCCCTTTGTATCGAGCTCTTTTATTACTGTTTTTTCATTTTGATTTGATTTGATTGCTTTTACGTTTTACCTGCACGTGCATTCCTTTGTCCACTATCACTTGTAATTCCCGTACACTCCCGTCGTCACTGACACTGTTTACTTAGTTTAACTTTAAAACTTCGTTTAAAGTTTAAAAGGCATTAAATTTATCAGTTTCGGTAGACCTCGGCTACTCAATTCACTTTGGCCTACCGAAATTTCCGAGGCCACTGTATAAAGTTTCACTTATTGAACTGTATGCTGCTTCCACTGCTGTCTGATGCAAACTCTGGTGAAGAAGTGTGCTTCCTGTGATTCACACACAAAGAGGACTGGGCTGGCAAGCTATTATGTAATATGTCTGAGCTGTGCTGTCTAGACATCAACAATAACACTGTATGTTGCTAGTTACAAGAGGCACCTCACAGGTGAATACTGACAATTAAAAATTTACTGATTTACATTGAAACTATGGGAGCACACAATTCTGTACCGTTACAATACCCCCCCCCCAATGAGAGGTTGGATGCCGAAGCATACAAACTCTCACTGCCTAATACCTAAGAGGTTCAGTGAGGATATGGCGCCGCAACCCCCCTGAACTCTACTAAAATCATGGGTACTTACCCCCCTAGTCCGGTGACTGTGGCCGCACCCATCCGACCTTACTGGACTTCTCTGCACGAGATCCCAACACCATAAGCTCGGACAGATACCCGCCACAGGATCGCCTGACCCTGTAACATTCAATTAAAAGATTAACAAACAGGCCTTCCATTATACCATGTCCACCACTGATTCGTTTCCTCTTAGCCGTACGGGTTCATTAACAAAGTACTGGTTGCATAATTTTGGTTATATAGACTTCTGTATACTTACAGCTAGTACACATAAATCCCCTACAAATTATATGCATATTGTTTTCTCCTACCAAAAAACCATCGCCCCCCAAAAATCACAAATGGATTACATAAAATACAATAGTAGCACCTTACTATATGATACATACTACAAACAAAATGCATTATTACCTTGGAATTTTAAATAAAATTTATGAATCTTATAATTTTAATCTCAAATTTCCAATTAAATAAAACTTTATTCATTAATCAGTTCGCATTTCTTTCATCATTTCAATCAAAATTAAGTTAAATTTCATTATTAAAATTCACCTTTTCAATTAATTTAATTACCAATTTCATTTAATTTAATTCCCCCACTCCTCATTATATCAATCTCATTTGTTCAAAACAAAAATATTAATTGCATTACAATCAAAACACTACGGCATTTCCTTATATTATTCATAAAAAGCTACCTCCATTTCATCACATCTTTTATTTCTTTTGTTTCATAATAGGATTTACTCATAGCACTGATTCATCAAACTACAACATTCTTGTTGTTGTCAACTCAAGCATGAAACAAACAATCAACCTGTTTACATCAACAGTTGTATGCCAGACTGGTTTTATAAACACTAACTCAGTCTCAGCATTCCAGATTACATCACCCCTAGTACATGTACTTCCGTCAGTTTTCAATTTAGACAACTCTTTTAGTGTTGACATATTAATAAAACTCACGTTTTTAAATTGACTTCATTTCAACTCAATACATTTTAAATAAATACATTATACTGAACACCTTGTACATTTTAATTTAAGCACACAATACAGAACAAAATTCATTATTACCTCTTGTTAATTATTTAGTAAAATCAAATATTATTATTATGATAACATACTACAAACATTGTTACATAAACTATTGTATACATTCTATCAATATACCCTGACACAATACCTTTAACACCAATACACCTTTATTTACAAATTTTCGTCATAATTTATTATTTACCACACTTCAATACCTAAATCAGCCAGGTAATTTTACCATTACTCACATAATTAAATGTTCATTCAGTATTTCTCAACCCCCATCGTCAAAAATTAGTCTTATCTTCACATAACATTGTTCAATTTTATTGATACACAGCGTATGGCTAACTTTTATATAATAACCATAAAAATTCATTTTTTCCAATATACCATAATAATAATGCTCAGGGTTACCCCCCATTATTACCTTATCATAAATCATATCTACATTAATATTTTTTTGTCAAGTCTCCATCAGTATTTGTTATTACAATCACATCCTTTAATTTTTCATCACTATAGTCGTCAGCTGTTTACTAATGCGCTGACCCTCACTACAGGTAAATGTATATTATTATCATCAATGTAATCATTGTTTATCAAACAAGGTAAGTCTCTACTATTTTTAATATAATCATTTCTTTCAATATTTATTCCCACTACTAAACTTTCATAATCTCTACTTAATCTGAACAACTCTATCACTCTATCTCGCTCATAATTACTTTCAATACCACAACATTTCTCATTCTCACTCCACACAGAGGGCAACACCACTAAATTATTTAAACACCATCTGGCTCTACCAGATAAATACAAAAACCTATTTTGACCATTTGCCGACCCATTGTCGCCCAAATGTCCTAGTGAGGATCTTTTATCCTCATAAACAACTTGTGAAAACTCTGTTTCACATTTAACCCCATAAAATTTTGCCCCCTATTCACCCTCTACAATTAAACTATCTCTATACTCCCTTTCATTATGATCACTAAATACTCTAACCTCAACTACATTTCTATTCTAAATATCACTACCCTTATTACTCAATTTATAATTATTATTTTCATTCATTAATATATCACTCTTGTTAACATCATCATAACTAACATTATTACTCACCATATTTACGGCCACCTGTTTTACATTTAAACTAACCTCTTTCTGATTATTATTTGTATTGACCTCACTTACCTCGTTTTTTATCTCCGCTGCACTCAAACTAACACTGTTATTTGTAAAAGTATCATCATTATTCAATGTACCACTCTCTATCGCTACGTTTTCAATTATGTCACCATTATTACTTGTGATATCGTGATTACTATCACTTTTACTTACCCCGTTAATTATTTCTTTATTACGTTTATTCATTTTATTAATCATGTCATCTAACATCGCGCTCTGTTCATCTAACATTGTTTTTTGTTTATCAAAACGTTTATGCATCTTATCAAATTGACTTTGCGCATAACTCATTAGATCGGCCCATGTTGGACCTACCCCGTTTTCCGGTACCTCGGCCAAGCGTACGAAATTTTTTATCTAATACCCTTTATATAAAATCTACAATAATTATTCACACATACGCCAATACCACAACCTATTTTCTGTGCTTCAAAACAGGTCTAGTTCATATAATATTTATACGAACATCCTGGCAGCGAGTCGCCAATGTAAAGATATTGACTTTTACCATTTATTAAATATTACCATCAGAAGATTCCAGTATTATAATAATACTTACTGCTCACTGCTGCCAGAATTTTACTTACCGTCATATTCCCGTTTACAAAACTTACCTTATTATTGCCCAGGTCGCCAACATATTTTTTAGATGAATATGTAAACTTAAACACTCTTGCCCTTATAAAAATCCCGCTATCTAACTACCCTTAACACTCAGAAAATCCCAAAGAACATTAGGCGAGGTTTTCAGCACAGAATAGGAAATGGTTATGGCGTAATAACTTAATCTAACACATGTTTTATATTGAGACAAATCTTATTTTTATTTTATTAAATACAACTAAAAAGTATGAATTTGTTTAAACACAAGTTTTATAAATTAATTATTTTCTATTAACCAGTACTTTTATTCATGATTTCTCCCCTCAAATATATAACTTTTATCCCCTTTGTATCGAGCTCTTTTATTACTGTTTTTTCATTTTGATTTGATTTGATTGCTTTTACGTTTTACCTGCACGTGCATTCCTTTGTCCACTATCACTTGTAATTCCCGTACACTCCCGTCGTCACTGACACTGTTTACTTAGTTTAACTTTAAAACTTCGTTTAAAGTTTAAAAGGCATTAAATTTATCAGTTTCGGTAGACCTCGGCTACTCAATTCACTTTGGCCTACCGAAATTTCCGAGGCCACTGTATAAAGTTTCACTTATTGAACTGTATGCTGCTTCCACTGCTGTCTGATGCAAACTCTGGTGAAGAAGTGTGCTTCCTGTGATTCACACACAAAGAGGACTGGGCTGGCAAGCTATTATGTAATATGTCTGAGCTGTGCTGTCTAGACATCAACAATAACACTGTATGTTGCTAGTTACAAGAGGCACCTCACAGGTGAATACTGACAATTAAAAATTTACTGATTTACATTGAAACTATGGGAGCACACAATTCTGTACCGTTACAATACCCCCCCCCAATGAGAGGTTGGATGCCGAAGCATACAAACTCTCACTGCCTAATACCTAAGAGGTTCAGTGAGGATATGGCGCCGCAACCCCCCTGAACTCTACTAAAATCATGGGTACTTACCCCCCTAGTCCGGTGACTGTGGCCGCACCCATCCGACCTTACTGGACTTCTCTGCACGAGATCCCAACACCATAAGCTCGGACAGATACCCGCCACAGGATCGCCTGACCCTGTAACATTCAATTAAAAGATTAACAAACAGGCCTTCCATTATACCATGTCCACCACTGATTCGTTTCCTCTTAGCCGTACGGGTTCATTAACAAAGTACTGGTTGCATAATTTTGGTTATATAGACTTCTGTATACTTACAGCTAGTACACATAAATCCCCTACAAATTATATGCATATTGTTTTCTCCTACCAAAAAACCATCGCCCCCCAAAAATCACAAATGGATTACATAAAATACAATAATAGCACCTTACTATATGATACATACTACAAACAAAATGCATTATTACCTTGGAATTTTAAATAAAATTTATGAATCTTATAATTTTAATCTCAAATTTCCAATTAAATAAAACTTTATTCATTAATCAGTTCGCATTTCTTTCATCATTTCAATCAAAATTAAGTTAAATTTCATTATTAAAATTCACCTTTTCAATTAATTTAATTACCAATTTCATTTAATTTAATTCCCCCACTCCTCATTATATCAATCTCATTTGTTCAAAACAAAAATATTAATTGCATTACAATCAAAACACTACGGCATTTCCTTATATTATTCATAAAAAGCTACCTCCATTTCATCACATCTTTTATTTCTTTTGTTTCATAATAGGATTTACTCATAGCACTGATTCATCAAACTACAACATTCTTGTTGTTGTCAACTCAAGCATGAAACAAACAATCAACCTGTTTACATCAACAGTTGTATGCCAGACTGGTTTTATAAACACTAACTCAGTCTCAGCATTCCAGATTACATCACCCCTAGTACATGTACTTCCGTCAGTTTTCAATTTAGACAACTCTTTTAGTGTTGACATATTAATAAAACTCACGTTTTTAAATTGACTTCATTTCAACTCAATACATTTTAAATAAATACATTATACTGAACACCTTGTACATTTTAATTTAAGCACACAATACAGAACAAAATTCATTATTACCTCTTGTTAATTATTTAGTAAAATCAAATATTATTATTATGATAACATACTACAAACATTGTTACATAAACTATTGTATACATTCTATCAATATACCCTGACACAATACCTTTAACACCAATACACCTTTATTTACAAATTTTCGTCATAATTTATTATTTACCACACTTCAATACCTAAATCAGCCAGGTAATTTTACCATTACTCACATAATTAAATGTTCATTCAGTATTTCTCAACCCCCATCGTCAAAAATTAGTCTTATCTTCACATAACATTGTTCAATTTTATTGATACACAGCGTATGGCTAACTTTTATATAATAACCATAAAAATTCATTTTTTCCAATATACCATAATAATAATGCTCAGGGTTACCCCCCATTATTACCTTATCATAAATCATATCTACATTAATATTTTTTTGTCAAGTCTCCATCAGTATTTGTTATTACAATCACATCCTTTAATTTTTCATCACTATAGTCGTCAGCTGTTTACTAATGCGCTGACCCTCACTACAGGTAAATGTATATTATTATCATCAATGTAATCATTGTTTATCAAACAAGGTAAGTCTCTACTATTTTTAATATAATCATTTCTTTCAATATTTATTCCCACTACTAAACTTTCATAATCTCTACTTAATCTGAACAACTCTATCACTCTATCTCGCTCATAATTACTTTCAATACCACAACATTTCTCATTCTCACTCCACACAGAGGGCAACACCACTAAATTATTTAAACACCATCTGGCTCTACCAGATAAATACAAAAACCTATTTTGACCATTTGCCGACCCATTGTCGCCCAAATGTCCTAGTGAGGATCTTTTATCCTCATAAACAACTTGTGAAAACTCTGTTTCACATTTAACCCCATAAAATTTTGCCCCCTATTCACCCTCTACAATTAAACTATCTCTATACTCCCTTTCATTATGATCACTAAATACTCTAACCTCAACTACATTTCTATTCTAAATATCACTACCCTTATTACTCAATTTATAATTATTATTTTCATTCATTAATATATCACTCTTGTTAACATCATCATAACTAACATTATTACTCACCATATTTACGGCCACCTGTTTTACATTTAAACTAACCTCTTTCTGATTATTATTTGTATTGACCTCACTTACCTCGTTTTTTATCTCCGCTGCACTCAAACTAACACTGTTATTTGTAAAAGTATCATCATTATTCAATGTACCACTCTCTATCGCTACGTTTTCAATTATGTCACCATTATTACTTGTGATATCGTGATTACTATCACTTTTACTTACCCCGTTAATTATTTCTTTATTACGTTTATTCATTTTATTAATCATGTCATCTAACATCGCGCTCTGTTCATCTAACATTGTTTTTTGTTTATCAAAACGTTTATGCATCTTATCAAATTGACTTTGCGCATAATTCATTAGATCGGCCCATGTTGGACCTACCCCGTTTTCCGGTACCTCGGCCAAGCTTACGAAATTTTTTATCTAATACCCTTTATATAAAATCTACAATAATTATTCACACATACGCCAATACCACAACCTATTTTCTGTGCTTCAAAACAGGTCTAGTTCATATAATATTTATACGAACATCCTGGCAGCGAGTCGCCAATGTAAAGATATTGACTTTTACCATTTATTAAATATTACCATCAGAAGATTCCAGTATTATAATAATACTTACTGCTCACTGCTGCCAGAATTTTACTTACCGTCATATTCCCGTTTACAAAACTTACCTTATTATTGCCCAGGTCGCCAACATATTTTTTAGATGAATATGTAAACTTAAACACTCTTGCCCTTATAAAAATCCCGCTATCTAACTACCCTTAACACTCAGAAAATCCCAAAGAACATTAGGCGAGGTTTTCAGCACAGAATAGGAAATGGTTATGGCGTAATAACTTAATCTAACACATGTTTTATATTGAGACAAATCTTATTTTTATTTTATTAAATACAACTAAAAAGTATGAATTTGTTTAAACACAAGTTTTATAAATTAATTATTTTCTATTAACCAGTACTTTTATTCATGATTTCTCCCCTCAAATATATAACTTTTATCCCCTTTGTATCGAGCTCTTTTATTACTGTTTTTTCATTTTGATTTGATTTGATTGCTTTTACGTTTTACCTGCACGTGCATTCCTTTGTCCACTATCACTTGTAATTCCCGTACACTCCCGTCGTCACTGACACTGTTTACTTAGTTTAACTTTAAAACTTCGTTTAAAGTTTAAAAGGCATTAAATTTATCAGTTTCGGTAGACCTCGGCTACTCAATTCACTTTGGCCTACCGAAATTTCCGAGGCCACTGTATAAAGTTTCACTTATTGAACTGTATGCTGCTTCCACTGCTGTCTGATGCAAACTCTGGTGAAGAAGTGTGGTTCCTGTGATTCACACACAAAGAGGACTGGGCTGGCAAGCTATTATGTAATATGTCTGAGCTGTGCTGTCTAGACATCAACAATAACACTGTATGTTGCTAGTTACAAGAGGCACCTCACAGGTGAATACTGACAATTAAAAATTTACTGATTTACATTGAAACTATGGGAGCACACAATTCTGTACCGTTACAAATTCTCTTTCTCATTTGTTTAAAAATGTTCATTATCATTTTAACTCACTATCTCTCACTCTACTAAGTTTGATTATACAATTAATAAATTTGTGTCGTGCTAGTTTGATTTGTCATAGCTATCTCTATTTATTTGGGTTAGTGTACCCTTATACAATTTAAGTCATTAACATTTAACACTTCTATTTATAGATTGTTTGTCTGTGTTTATAATCATTATTATTATATACTATTATCATTGATTGGTCTCTTCTCATTTGGTCTATCACTGGTGTTGTGCACTTTCACTGTCTTTACTTCATTTTGTTATATTTTATATATCCCTTCCTTGGTGTTGGGGCTGGTTCTATCTTCTCACTTCTCATGCTAATTATTTATACCTCCTTAGGTTAGTGTGGTGACTAGTTCTAGTTATTCACTTACAAATGTCATAATTTATATTATATTCTTGTTTTTTGGGGCTGGTTCTACTCTCTCACTTACCATCTATTGGGCTATTGTGGTTAAATCGCCATGTATTATCGTTTTTTCAACGTTTCGGTTCGTTGCTTGTTACTTTTTTATTATTAGAGGTTACTTTCATGATTACCTCGATATGTTTGATCGTTTTATTATTTTGAATCACCCATTCTTTAATCTCCGACTCATCCCTTTTTATTATAGTGTTAATTATTTAAATAATTTATTTTGTCATGTTTCTTCATTATTGTTAGTTGAAGATATGTACCATTACAATATCTGTCTCATGATATCTTAATAGCAGAGTTCACTAGTTGTTTCCATAACATAAACAGCTGCTTACCTTATTTCTATAGTCAGTTTGATTTCTAGGAGTGTTTGAGTCTCTTTTCTGTGTAATAATTGAACAATCAAGCATCATTGATCACTGTTTGAGCTACACGGTCAACTTCTGAGTAGCACAGTTATCCATATATGTATGTAAAGGTGCGGCAACGTTGCTAGAGTATTAATAAAATCACACCATAAACAAATAGCTGCTTTTTATTTTTATTTTTACTTTATATGTGAACTAATGGTTACAAGAATGCCATTTATCAGCCAGTGTTTGAGTATGACCCTTATCAAATGATGGCCTCACTGCATCATGAATTCTTCTAAATGACAATGGAAGATGTCCGTTAGTTACCGTAACATATCTTCAGAGATATTACTGGGAGCAACTCTGATGCAGTATGTATGTACTGAGTGCAGAGAATAATCCGTTATGTGGATGGTTTTGTTGGTTCATGGAAGTTCATTGTTCGGAATCAAAATAGCATAGAGTCAGTATGCTATGAACACTGCTGCACCCTTTATTCGAGTTTTGTTATGTGAATTCAGTGGCTTTAATGGTTTTATATAGATGTGTACAGATGAACACTTAATTAGCGATTGTAACGGTACGTTATGTAACGAATTCTATTTTTAGACAGTGACTCACACAAAAAGCATTTTGTTGACAAAGACGAAGTAAGGCAGAGTTGAGGTGCGGTCGACGGCCAGGCGCCGTGATGATCAAGTGAAAAACAAATGATGTCTACCCAAAGGAGGGACGGGGAGAGGTAACTGGAATGATCTGGTTCCAAATGCGTATTTGAACGGAATTGTGCCGCAGGAACAAAAACGAAGCGGCCCAGTCTCCAGTCAGCAACCGAACAGTACAGATGTAGTTAACAGTGCATGTGGACAATCAAGGTAAGCCAAACAGTTACAGTAGGCCTACCGAGTTTCGTGCAAAAGAGTTTTAAAAATGGTAATAGAAGTGTGAATTTACTCGAAACAAAAAATGTGAATATAAATTGGACGTTTGGGACATTTTTTATGCTTTTCTCGTCGGGAAAGTGAATTACGGCTCATTGTGCAACCAGCAGGAGACTCCCCGACGAAAGAGATAAGTAACCATAAAGGACGAAAACGATTTGACAAAATTATACAAAATTTGTTTTTAATGTAAAATTACTTTTAAATAAAAAATATCAAACAAAATGATGAGATCTCAATAGGGTGTGTGAGCGTGAGTGAAAGAAAAAAGTAGGGGGAAATTTCACAAATAACAAGGTATTGATTTGCAATTGAAGACTTCCTTTTGTCTTATATATTTTTTTGAATTATTTGTTTAACATTACAAAGAAAATACTAATGTTTTTTATTAAAATTAAATAAGATTTCTCATTATAATGTGTTAGTTTAGTTAATTACGCACTATACCCGTAACCTATTCTCTGTGTCAATAAGTTCGCCTAGACAGCCCTGGAGTTTTTTTGTGAGGGAGTTTTCATTTATTTGTCAAATTTGTTTTCTTCGGGAAAGTGAAATGGTTTCCACGTTTCCTCCAAAAAATGTGGCGACCTTGGGACTTTGGGAATCTTCTGACTTTGAAGGTTAAGTCGAAAAGAACAGTAATAATCGGGGATTCGTTTCTTCTTTACTTTTATTTTTTTTTTGAACAGTTACAAGTGGCGACCCTGCCAGGATACTTGTTAAATTTATTTAATATTTAATAAGTTAGGCCTACTTAAACACAGAGATAGGTTGGGGTAGATAGCGGAATGTTTATATAGCAATTTCATTGGGTAATTTGATGTACTAATTGTGAGTTTTTTTTTGTATAATACGTTATGTAATATTGGATATAAACATTTTTTGCGTTAATTTATGTAATTTGAAAAATGGCAGACAACGAAAATGAATGTAGTCTAACTGACTGCCATAATGAGTGACTGAGGTACATTCGACCCCAGTGTCAATAAAAGACAGGGAGGGACAAATGGATGATATAATGAATTTTTTGCGTATGATGTCTAATGATAATAACAAGCATTTTAATTAATTGTGTGAGCGCATTGATGCTATTGGTAAAAAAGCTGAGGGGTTAACTAGAAAGATTAAAGAACAAACTGAAGAGTGGAAACAAGATGCAGATAAATTTAATGAGAACCAAGACGACCAGGTTGCGAACACTAAGGTAGGTGACATTAGTGTAAGTGATGACTATAATAATGATATGACAAATAATAATGATAACATAGTTGAAAAGGTAGTAGTAGAGGGTAATATTTTAAAAATGTTAGTGATGATGAGATTGTAGTGAGAGTAGAAGTTAGTGGTGAGGTAGTAGATGAGTTTGAGAGAGAGTGTGAAGTGAGGTTAGGTGAGAATGAGGGGCAAAGGGCAAATTTTCCTTGTGGTTTAAGTGGAGTAAGGACTCCACATAGTGTCTCAAAGTGGTCCTCTAGTTTTTTATGGTATACCTGGTAAAGCTAGGAGTTGTTTTAGTGATTTTGTCGTGCCCTTTCCGAGGTTGAGGTAGTTCAGGGAGGTTGTGATAGGTACTATGATGAGAGGTGGAGAAAGAGAGAAATAGAAATTTGTATGTTAATAGAGGTTATGAAATGTTAATGCAGATTTTACATATTGAGAGAGTTGAGAAAATTGACTTACCTTGTAATGAGACTGGTGCAGCAGCAGATGATGATGATATTGTGACTTACCTGATTGTAACAAATAATCCCAAGGGCAACTTGACTGTACATGATGTTGACAAGGTAGATGATATAATACTGTGGAATAATCCCGCTTTTGGTTATTATAATCTTGTGAATAAGGATACAAATTTAAATGATTTTGGTGGTACAAGAGGTAAGATTAGATTAGACAATAATGAAAAGTATATATACAATATAAGACTAATCTATGATGATGGGGGTTAAACATATGTTGATGGACATTTATTTGGTTTGAATGGTTTTGAGAGTTGGTTTCCATGGAAAAATGATTATGGTCAAGACTAATGAATTATATTATATTTTATGTGAAGTATATTGTATATAAATTTGTATTGGGGTTAAATGTATTATGTATTAGGTTATGTTATTGTTATTGTAGGGTATCTGAGGATACATTTTGTTGTGTGTGTGTATATTGTATTTTGTGTAATAATGTTTATAATTTTTGATTGAATAATAATTGGCATTACTACATTTTTATTATGTAATTAAATTGATTTGAAGTGGTTTAAAAGGTGAATTTGGTAATAAATTCAAAAAATTTAGATTTGAATTGTATAATAAATTATAAATGGTCAAAATTTGAAAATAGAAATGTGTAATAGAAAAATCATAGATAAAGTTATAATGTCAAATTCAAATTTGAGATGGTTATTTTAATGTGATGTATTTGTGAGTAGTTATAAAACATGTATTATATGGTTTATAATGGGATATTGAGATATTGTATTGACGGGGTAGCTACAATACTAGCTACGGATACAATGTTTATCCTTGTAATAATAATATTGTTTGTTGTAATTTGATGTGAGTAAAGTTAATTATAACGATTGGTTATGTTGTAAAATTGTAACATTGTAATTTTAAAGAACAATGCAGCAAATATAAACCTTTGGAAGTTATAAAATATTGTGACAGATTATGTTAATGGAATTTGAACTTGAATGTTAATGAATTGTGGACAATTGATTGCACCAGATAAGGTGAAAGTAAATGTAAAATGTAATCGTTAGAAAATTGAGACATTGAATTTGAGTATTTTTTATTTTTTTGATATGATTTACAATTGTATTTTGATATATGATTATATACTTATGTACGTTGATAGGTTACTTGGGTAAAATAAAGTGTGTTATTTTAGCATAAGGATACTTACTTTTAAATTGTAATATGTTATTTGAGTGTTAAGATACTACAGATACCACAAATCAGTACTTCGGGTCAATGCAAATCAGTACTTCTAGGAGGAACCAAAATCAGTGAACGGATATGGATTGATGAAATACCATGTGATAATGTTTTTGCTTTTGTTGTCACAGAATCTGTGTGGAACTGTGGAGGTGAACCTGTGCTGGCCAGCTCATCAGGGCAGGGTCGCCAAGCGCCTGTCTGGCTTTACGGTGTTGGGATTCTGAGGAAGGAAGTCCAGTAAAGTCCAGGAAGTAAGGGTGGTCGTGGCGCCATATCCTCACTGATCCGCCTAGGTTTAGGCAATGAGAGTTTTTATGTTTTTAGACATAAAACCTCTCATTGGGGGAGGGGGTCTTGTAACGGTACGTTATGTAACGAATTCTGTTTTTAGACAGTGATTCACACAAAAAGCATTTTGTTGACAAAGACGAAGTAAGGCAGAGTTGAGATGCGGTCGATGGCCAGGCGCCGTGACGATCAAGTGAAAAACAAATGACGTCAATCCAAAGGAGGGGTGGGGAGAGGTAACCGGAATGAACTGGTTCCAAATGAGTATTTGAATGGAATTGTGGCACAGGAACGAAAACGAAGCGGCCCAGTCTTCAGTCAGCAACCGAACAGTACAGATGTAGTTAACAGTGCGTGTGGACAATCAAGGTAGGCCGACCGGTTATGGTAGGCCTACCGAGTTTCTTGCAAAAGAGTTTTAAAAAATGGTAATAGAAGTATGAATTTACTCGAAACAAAAAATGTGAATATAAATTGGACGTTTGGGACATTTTTTTGTGCTTTTCTTGTCGGGAAAGTGAATTACGACTCATTGTGCAACCAGCAGGAGACTCCCCGACGAAAGAGTTAAGTAACCATAAAGGACGAAAACGATTTGACAAAATTATACAAAATTTGTTTTTAATGTAAAATTACTTTTAAATAAAAAATATCAAACAAAATGATGAGATCTCAATAGGGTGTGTGAGCGTGAGTGAAAGAAAAAAGTAGGGGGAAATTTCACAAATAACAAGGTACTGATTTGCAATTGAAGACTTCCTTTTGTCTTATATTTTTTTTACTTATTTGTTTAAGATTACAAAGAAAATACTAATGTTTTTTATTAAAATAAAATCAGATTTCTCATTATAATGTGTTAGCTTAGTTAATTACGCACTATACCCGTAACCTATTCTCTGTGTCAATAAGTTCACCTAGACGGCCCTGGAGTTTTTCTGTGAGGGAGTTTTCATTTATTTGTCAAATTTGTTTTCTTCGGGAAAGTGAAATGGTTTCCACGTTTCCTCCAAAAAATGTGGTGGCGACCTTGGGACTTGGGAATCTTTTGACTTTGAACGTAAGTCGAAAAGAATAGTAATAATCGGGGATTAATTTCTTCTTTACTTTTATTTTTTTTTGAACAGTTACAATGTTATTGGAATCTAATGATGGCTCTGTCTAAAATGTTCTGTTTTTTTTTCAGCTGCATCAAATGTACAATAAAAAGTTTCCAATTTTAGTCTTCTGTATTTTTCCCATTAACCTTCTCGTTTTACCACGGGAATGTGTAATTCCATGAGTACTGTGAGGCTGCGGTAAAACTTTTTATTTTGTGAAGGTACGAACATGCTGATGCAGCATTACTGGTAGACTGCAGCTTACTGTGAGACATTACTGTACTGTACGACATCGCAACAAGGCAGGCGACAAACATACCAAAGAGTGTATCCTTACTGTGAGACATCCCGACAACTTTTGTTTGCAGAGAAATTACCGTTTTCTCTCTTATAAATTCTAAAAATTTATATTTTTTACTTGTGTATATGTGTAGGCCTTTACATGGTTTTTATTGATTGATTGAAATATACTGATTAAATGATAACGCATTATGTTATCAAGTGATAGTGACAGTGACGACACGCATATATCTTATATATCTTTAAGTACAAAATAGTGGCTAATGTCTAACTTCTCAAACCACCAATGGTGGTCTTATCTAACTCCATAAATTAGAGAAAGCAAGATTTAGGCAAATATCATCACCTATTTTAACAGCTAAAAAAAAAAGATACAGAGAGATTTCATGCCTATATGAGAGTTCAAAAGTACGCCTATATGAGAGTTTCATGCCTATATTTACAAAAGTATCAAAACAAAAATTGGAAAATGCAAGAACAATACCATACGAATCCAATTTTGCTAGTAGAAAGACTGGTCTTGACCATAAGGTAAAAAACCATAAAAATTAAAAAAAAAAATATGTATATAATTTTATAAATACTGTACAGTAATTTATTTTTAAAAATTTGTACTCGACTTTTCAAAATTGTATGCCTCAAAAAATTATGTTCCAATCAAATTTAATACAGTAAAATAAAAATATCTATTATAATGTGTTAAATAAACGTTTCACTTATAAACATTTCCACCTAGTACCGTATTTTCTCGCATAATTAACGCACTTTTTTGACGAAAAATACCGGCGAAAATTTCGGGTGCGTAAATTATTCAAGGATTTCAGATATACCCAAATTTCATTTGAAATTTATTGACATTTAAAAGATACATTAAATATATTATACACAAAATCAGTTCAACTCATTGAAGTTATCGTCATTTGGCATAAAATTACGGTTGAGTTTTCTTCTGAACAACCACATAGAGTACATTAGGCAAGTTGGACACACAGTTTCAAGTACGGACACCGGAAAATATTCTACCCGTCACGAGCTGATAGTACGACCTGAAGCAAAATAAATATGAATTAACGAAAGTACTAACGACGTAAGTAATAATGACATACCTGCTAAAAAGGAAGAAAAATAATCTTACCTTTTATAGGCTACCGAGTTGGTCGTCGCCACTGGAACTGCAGGAAGAATTGGTGCTGCTATCACTGCTCACATCTCTCCATAAGAAGTCATCTTCAGTCCCGTCTAACGCATTCGAGATTCCCGTCTTTTTGAAGCTCTTTTCAATCACCTTCGAAGAAATCATGTCCCAAGCGCGCAATATCCACTCACAAAGGAGTTCCACAGATGGTTTCCGAATTTTGCCTGTTGGAGTAGGTTCGTGCACATTTTCCGCCATCCAGCACTGATAGAGTTTTCGCACATTGTCCTTGAATGGTTTATTTATCGAAACGTCCAAGGGTTGAAGTACTGATGTCAGTCCACCAGGAATCACAGCCAAATCATGGTTTCCAATAATTTTTTAGTGTTTTCCGTCAGATGGCCACGAAAACTGTCCAACACGAGAAGAGCCGGGCACCGAAGGAGAGACCCCGCTCTATTTCCCCAAACCGTTCGTATCCAGTCTTCTACGAGTGACGTGTCCATCCACCCTTTTTCTTGGACACGAACGTGGATCCCCCGTGGAAATTTTACTTTCGGCATTGTTTTTCGCTTCAGGACAACGTACGGTGCAAGCTTTCTGCCATCAGCTGTTACAGCAAGCATTACCGTACACCGTTGTTTTTCACTTCCAGTAGTGCGCGCAATAACACTCGATGTTCCTTTTGTATCGATTGTTCGACTTTGTGGCATATCGAAACTGATGGGCGTCTGATCTGCGTTTCCTATCTGGGAAAGCAAATATTTCTTCGCTTTCCGTTTCCTAATCACGAAGCGATGAAAAATCAATGACTTTTTGGTCGAAATCATTCGGCATTCTTTGACATAAGGATGTTCTTCTTCGAAGAGAGAGTCCATTTCTCTTCATAAATTTAATCACCCAGCCTCGGCTAACCTTAAAATTCAAGACACTGATCCCATGTGCTGCAGCTATTTCTCGTCCTTTAAAATACAGCATTTCGTAAGGAACGGCATATCCATCATTGCGTAACGAAATCACATATTTCAGAAGATACTCCTCTACTTGCGGAAACTTGCCACTTTTTGGACCGCGAAATGCTTTACGAGACTTGTTGGTCTCTTGAAGGGCAATTTTCTGTTTTCGCCAGTACCACACGTTACACTCGGACACAGAATATTTGCGACCTGCTGCCCTATTCTCGTGTGTTTCGGCGTAAGCGATCACCGCAAGTTTATATGACACAGTATTACTCGAATACTTGCTCATTGTGGATTAATGAACGACTTTGAGATCACAAAACATCCGTGTACCCGAAACACTCGTAAAACGAGTTTCTACGAGACTGGAATAGATCGTCACTAATCACGTCTTCGCTGATTTACTCACCGGACTGAAATACCGCAGTGAATAATAACAGGAAGTTGCACGAGGGTTTGAAATGTGAGGTTGCGCAATAGGAAAGCTACTACTTGACATCTTTATTTCGAAACGCACCCGGAACTGCGTGATGAAATCGTCAAATACGCAAATATTTCTTTTTTCCCACTTTGAACCCCCCAGAAATGGGATGCATAGTAGGGGCGTTAATTATGCGAGAAAATACGGTAGATTAACTGTATAACAATATTGAAGAAAATATTTCATCCAAAGTAGGTATTTGATCACCTAGTTGACAATGTCGAGTGTTTTCGTAATTGAAACACTCCATACTGTTTTGATATACAGATGTTTTGAGTGAGGCGCTAAAGGAGTGAGGGAAGTCACGTGATTCGAGTGAACCAATCGGATAGCGCGCTACCTTACTACATTGCTGTCTTCCGTGAGGAAAAAACAAACTAATTTGTTGTTGCTTCACTCTAACAGTAAGCTGCACAGTAATGTAGTACAGTAAGCTTCTTCGACATTTGTTGTGGCCTCACTGTTGTACCGTACAGTAATGTCGCAAAGTATGCTGCTGTCTACCAGTAACGTTGCGTTGGCATGTTCGTACCCTTAGTCATGGGCTGTGTGGCGTCTAGAGACTACTGAGACTGCACTTGGTCCATCAGCTACATGATTAGCGTTTTCAAGTAATGTTTTCCAATATTTATTTTCATGGGGAATCTTAATTTTTGACTGATTGTCAATATTCTGAGATCCAATGGGGAGATAGTATCACTGCTTTTGAAATACTCTTTTAAGGCCTAAAAAATGTAAGATACCCTGATTGTTGTCAATTCACTCTCAAAGTGCATTAAATGGTTTCCTACTTAATGGTCACTTGACTTCCTCCTGTAATGACTTCATGTATTACAAAAGGAAGAAAGTATGTTATTTTACTTAGGTAACAGGTACATATTTATGTAGTAAACAGGGCTTGACAAGGAAACCTAATGTTTTTCAAGTGTATGTAGTTTCACCACTGGTGGCTAAGGGATCATGTACTTATGCTGTTGAACAGCACATACAGTGTTGTAAAACGTTCATATAAAATGGTAAATTCTTTGTTATTTAATGTACTTTATAGGCTTACACAGCCGGAGTCAACGTTGTTAAAATTCCTTCCTGGGCTGGTTGCCCGTGGTCCACTGTGGTCACTAACGTCTATCACCTTACGTTAGCGTAACTCGATTTTACACTGATGATGGCAGTCGATGGCACTCCGAAACATCTGTTTTTGTCGATGGCCAAACAGCTCAGGAAGGAATTTTAACAACCTTTGTTATTTACTTTCCAAATGTGAGTAAATTGTTTATATTATTATATAGTCAATATATATAAGTTTCACAAACCATAAAAGTTTAAATGTTATAACAGGTATACAGTTCCATTTTAAGCAAATCTTCTGATCTGAAATCTCCATTGTTTGTTCTGTATTTTGGTCCTGTATAGTTAAAGATCATCATCTTCCTGGAGTATTCCAGTTCTGAATTGTCTTAGTTATCCTTCTCTTCCCTAGTCTTCTCACATGGTCGTGTCATAATGATCATATCTGTCAGTCTCCATCTCTTATAGTTTTTTCCTTCCATCAGTCTTGTCTTCTTGTGATTTCTAATGCTTGCTCTTATGAATATACCAGAAACTCTGCAGTTAATGTATTCCTACTAGGTTTGTTCATTGGTCTCACCTGTATTCAATATAGATCATTTCTTTCTAAAAATACTAAGAAAGCAATTTTAAATGTATTTTTTATTGCTACGATGACTGCAAGATTGAACACAATTTACAAGATTGTTATTTATTTATAATGTTGTCTGAATCCTAATTATCATGTGTATGGTATTGAAGCTGTATATGATTATTTAGTGCACAACCTGGACCGTCTCGAGTAGCTCCGCCAACACCAACAACTGAAGACGCAACGCCGCTAATACCCACAGATCACAGCCGTAGCGTAGCTCCATCATATACTTCCACAGCAACTGTACATCAGACACAAGTATGTTATTGCTTTACTATTGCATGTTACTTAATACAAGTGATGAAAGCTTTTCTATTAACAGAAGAAGTAAGTGCATTAGAACCTTACTGCATAACGTTGTAAATACGTAGTCATATATCTTAGATGTACAGTGAAACCTTGATATAATGCTCTTCTGCAGACCGGCCAAAAATCGCTTTATATCAAAGGTAGCTTTATATTAAGGTCCCAAGTTTAACTTTTTAATTTGCCGGGACCTTGAAAATTGAGCATTACATCAAGGGTCGCGTTTTATCACAGGGGCGTTATATCGAGGTTCCACTGTAAATGGTACTGTATTATATCACTTTTATTATTGATATTGTAATCATTATGGAAGTAATAATCATTGTCTATGAGGGTCAGTTGAATAATTCATGAACGACAGCTATAATTTAACAGTAGTACTAATAAATTTTTTCATGTGTTGTAAGATTCAGATTTCTTGTAAACACCGGTTAATTTTCAAATCTATCTGTCATTTTATTCACCGTTTACCAGCTGTTTAAATTGTATGTGTCGCAGGTGTTTGGAAAATGAACAGAATCAAAAATTCTCTATTAAAAAAGATGTAGTGTCAATTGAAATTCACAACAAAATGTCAAATGTGTTAGCATATGCTACACTTTCAAAAATAATGGTTTGTAGGTGGGCATTGTAACTATAATTTTATATATAAACAATAATATTTTTATTTGTACTCCCCTTGTAATTCAAAACACACATCCGGTATACACACGTGGCGTTGTTGCCACACTACTTTTTTTTACTAAGGGCCAGGATACGTTATTAAGCGAGCACAGATACAGTTTGGGCGTTCGAAATAATAAGTCTAACAACATTTAGATGAAATAAAACTTATGGTTTAACATTTCTGAATTTCAATCTTTAAAATTTACAAAACAACAACATGGAGTCGTGATCACAAAACAAAATGGCAGCTATGTACTTCCGCTATATTACAACCACGTTAGTTTCAATTATTCATTTCTTTTCTCCTGTATTTAATTTATAAACAAGAGCATCTCTACTAACTGCAGTTATCATTGATTTTACTTTACGTTTCTGTTTATATTATTACATAAACCAATGCCTCATGGTTTTGCTTTGATAGGCCGGCACTCATTCGCACGCACACATTCTCTCTCCCCATACATTAATTTATTTGTACATTGTGATTTAGAAATTATTTGAGCTCAGATAATAAAATTGATATGGTTATAAATTTTGACTTTCCTGAACTTATGATGTCGCAGTTTCTCCTCAGACGTTCTCCATTGCCAGCAGGTGTTTCGCCGAACTTTAATGTTTGAGTCTGTTCCTTCACTGCACTGAATTTACTTTACATTTTTCTTTGTTTGTTAGCTAATGGTACTTGCTACCTTTTAATTACATTTTTGTACTGTTTAAAACACTTTGGCTGGCAATACTTTGCCAGCGAATTTTGTATCGTGCTACTGCTCTGAATGTAGGTTGAAGACTGGGGCGGATATTATGTTGTAAATTCGTCAGGTGGAAGGGATTAATCGTCATCAACCCATTGTCCACAGCTGATGACGGCATGGTTTTACATCACCGTTGTTACGTTTGTCGTATTATTTATGACGTTTTCGTATGGTTCCATTCTTGCTTTGTCTGAATATGTGTCGTATGTCACGTAGGCCAGTGACCTTGAAGTCGAGTCGCTCTGGCAAACTGCGTTGTATGGTATATATTGGGAAATTTTAACCTCACCACTTTTAATACATTAAATCACAATAAATTAATTTTGCCTGTACCGACAAATTCCTACACTGACTTATGTAACCGTTACAGCATTTGAATTTAAATGTGGTTTTACAAGCATAGAAGATGGTCCCCTCAGTCGACACTCAAATGTGTGATAACTCCAAATATGTCATCAAGCTTACTCAAAGTTTTTCATACCTGTTCCTGAATTAAAATGTATATATAGTATTTACCGTATTTCTTCCATTGTGTGACTTTGTGTTGTGTTCGATTGATTATCTTTATGCGTTTTGAAACATATGTTTTGTCTTCAGAATAAAAAATCACTCAGAGTGATGTCGTTAAACATCAAGTTGCAAATATTAAAAACAATTCTACACATATCCTCATTACATTAATTCTGCACTCGAGTGGGACCGATCGGACACTGTATGTTAGTAGCTATTGTGTTAACAGGTTTATTGCGGTATCATACAGCGGGTTTGATTTAAAGTTTAAATGATCATTTAGCACGAAATCACGACTGTGTTCGTTATTGTACGGTCTGTATATCTCGAATTCTTCCAAGGCGTTCATGTAAGCGCCTTTATTACAAACATATATGGGTTTCAAGTTGATATGTTTGATATTATTGATATCTAACAAAATATGATTGATTAATCTTATTGAGTAATTGTTCTCACTTCGTCGAGCGCCATCTTGTATGGCCAACTATGTATATAGAGAAAAATAAATAAAATATGTGTTTATCATGTTAGGGTCCTTTTAGGCGAACAGGAGATCAGAATGGTTGTTTAAACAAACAAGAAAACTTTATACGTTTACACATTAATTAAAATTTATTAACATTTCTCAAAACAAAAAGAAACGCACATGAAATAAATTTGAAAGAAAGAAACTTTTAATGTAAAGAAGAAAAACTTTTAGTGTAAAAAAGAATAAAACAACATTGAAACATTATACAAACCTTATATAAATCAAGATATTAAATTGAAATAATCTTTTAAAAAACGCAAACCAGACTTCTTAATATAGTTACATTCTCACGTACACACGCAACACACACACCAAGTTATTTTAGAGATCTCATATTTAGTTTAATTTATGTATAGATATTTTAGGCTGCCATTTCTTTTTAAAATTTAAAGGTTTTACAATTTTGAAAATTTCTTGGGTTTTACCCCATGTCGGTTACTTATCTTGCCATTCTTTAGCGATAATGGCAAAACCTGCAACGGTTTTTTTTTATCAAGGGAAATTTTTTTTTTTGGCAAACGATAACAGCCGCAAATTCAAACAGAATCAAATAATGTTTCGCATACAGCCCTGAATTGTAGAGTTCTCAAGACCTATTGTTTTTGGTGAAGATCGGTTAAGGGAAAGGGGTAGTTTACCTGTAACGTTTTATGTTTTAACAAGGGTATTTCCTATGGCAAACGATAACAGCCGCAAATTCAAACAGAATCAAAATATTATTTGCATACAGCCCTAAATTGTAGAGTTCTCAAGACCTATTGTTTTTGGTGAAGATCGGTTAAGGGAAAGGGGTAGTTTACCTACAACGTTTTTTTAACAAGTGTATTTTCTACGGCAAACGATAACAGCCGCAAGTTCAAACAGAATCAAATAATTTTCTGCATACAGCCCTGATTTGTAGCGTACTCAAGACCTATTGTTTTTGGTGAAGATCGGTTGAGGGGAAGGGGTAGTTTACCTGCAACGTTTTTTTTCTATGGCAAACGATAACTGCCGCAAATTCAAACAGAATCAAATAATGTTTTGCATACATCCCTGAATTGTAGAGGTCTCAAGGACTTTCGATTTTGGTGAAGATCGGTTAAGGGAAAGGGGTAGTTTACCAGCAACCTTTTACGTTTTAACAAGAGTAAAGTACTTGAAAATTTATTTAAACTTTTTGAAACAATGGTAATTGTTTAAAATAAAATAATTTTGTTGCCAGGTAACAAAAATAAAGTCATTTTGATTATAAAATATAAATATTTACAACAAGAAAAGAATTTCAGTTTTCAAAATTTAAATATATTTTTATAAAACAATGGGTTCTTCATTGAGGTGGGGACCATGTCACTCACTCCATCTCAAGCCTCTCCCATTTTGGAGAAAAAGAGGACCCTGTCAAGGCTGATACTTTGACGACAGTGACAGGGCTTTCCACCAAATTCAGCAGAGTGACAGGTAGGCCCAACTCTGATTGGCTCCTCAGATTTCCCCAGCGTTAGTAGGTTCTATGAAAATATTTTATTTCAAAAATGATTTTAAATATAAATCTTAGATATGTTTTATAAATCTCATGTTGTATGTTTTAACATGGGTAATTTTTTATATGACGAACCATAACTGCCGTAAATTCAAACAGAATCAAATAATTTTTTACATATGTGCCTGAGCTATAGAGAACTCAATGTCTGTTGATTTTGGTGAAGATCGGTTACGGGGAAAGGGCAGTTTACCAGAAACATTTTTTGTTGTAACATGAGTAAAGTACTTAATTTTGATAAAGTATCCTGATAAGATCTTAATAATCCACTGTAGAAACATAAATGAAATATCTATAAATGTAGAGGCTAGTTGAACGGGCTGGGGGTAATTTTCTATAAATCAAAATTATAGTTGAAGGGGGAGGGGATTTTTTTTTTTATGTGTACTACGTTATTGGCAACAAAGAAGTATTTTTTTGTTAAAATTCCTTCCCTGGCTGTTTGGCTGAAAATGATTTTAAATATAAATCTTAGAATATGGAAGTCATGTATGGTTCTCCATACCGATATTTCAATAAGTTACTTGGATACATATTCAAACCTGTTTTACTTCCATATTCCTTAAGGAATGGAAGTATGGTGATGGCAAAAAAAATCGTGTTCGAGATTATTGCAGATTCTGATTGTACTACACTCAAAACATGAAAAAAAGTCGTTTTCCGAAAAGTGTCTGTGTGTGTGTCTGTCTGTGTGTCTGTCTGTCTGTCTGTAGATTTTTTTTCTATGGCAAACGATAACTGCCGCAAATTCAAACAGAATCAAATAATTTTTTGCATGCAGCCCTGATTTGCAGAGTACTCGCGACCTATTGTTTTTGGTGAAGATCGGTTGAGGGAAAGGGGTAGTTTACCTGCAACGGTTTTTTTTTAATAAGGGTAATTTTGTTTTTTTGGCAAACGATAACAGCCGCAAATTCAAACAGAATCAAATAATATTTCGCATACAGCCCTGAATTGTAGAGTTCTCAAGATCTGTTGATTTTAGTGAAGATCGGTTAAGGGAAAGGGGTAGTTTACCTGTAACGTTTTATGTTTTAACAAGGATATTTCCTATGGCAAACGATAACAGCCGCAAATTCAAACAGAATCAAAAGATTATTTGCATACAGCCCTAAATTGTAGAGTTCTCAAGACCTATTGTTTTTGGTGAAGATCGGTTGAGGGAAAGGGGTAGTTTACCTGCAACGTTTTTTTAACAAGGGTATTTTCTATGGCAAACGATAACAGCCGCAAATTCAAACAGAATCAAATAATGTTTTGCATACAGCCCTGATTTGTAGAGTACTCAAGACCTATTGTTTTTGGTGAAGATCGGTTAAGGGGAAGGGGTAGTTTACCAGCAACGTTTTTTTATCAAGCATATTTTCTATGGCAAACGATAACAGCCGCAAATTCAAACAGAATCAAATAATTTTTTGCATACGTCCCTGAATTGTAGAGGTCTCAATGACTTTCGATTTTGGTGAAGATCGGTTAAGGGGAAGGGGTAGTTTACCTGCAACCTTTTACGTTTTAACAAGAGTAAAGTACTTGAAAATTTATTTAAACTTTTTGAAAAAATGGTAATTGTTAAAAATAAAATAATTTTGTTGCCAGGCAATAAAATTATAATTTTTTCATTTTAATGTAATATAATATTTTTCATTTAATACAGCAATAAAAAGGCAGGTAAGACACAGCCTGGCTGTTTGGATGAAAATGATTTTAAATATAAATCTTAGAATATGGAAGTCATGTATGGTTCTCCATACCGATATTTTCAAATTAAAATGTGATGCACATGCTCATGTGAGATGCTTACGATCCAACCAGTGTCATCTACTCTCAATTGCTGGTCTTCCAACACTGTACGAATATCAATTAGACATTTTATAACAAACAGTTTTTTAATCACAGCACAATGTTTGTTTTGTCCATTTTTAAGGCACACGTGACACATAAATTTCAAACACCTGGTAAATGATGAGTAAACTGACATCTATATATATGGAAATTACCATGTTCGTGAAATATGAATCTTACAACTCACAAAAAATGTTAGTTCTACTGCTAAGCTACATATGTTGTTCCAAGAACTTTTCAATTAATCTTCCTATGTATCTATTTAAATATTCTTTATCATTATCTGTGTATTGAAAGAGAAAATTGTTTTTTATTTTTTTATTTGCACTTCCATAAATAAAACTTGTGCTATACTTTTAAATAATTGTATCCCACTTTTATGCACATGATCCACGTTTTAATGGGTTAAATAACGTTTTAATATATTTTTAAAAGTCAAAAAGTCCTGGTGTTTTGTATGTGTGCATTGTTTGTCCCTGTGTAAACAAAAATTTACAATTTCAGGTACAACCGACAGCTTTAGTAACAATGGCCGGGTCCGATTCTTCTAGTTCAACAACGTTAACATCACCTTCATCATCTTCATCTTCATCGACTACACCAGCGACATCATCTTCGAGCACAGCACCATCATCTCCAACTTCACCGCCACCGCCTCCAACAAAAAAACGGCATAGTTTCAGTATATTGCACCAACCGGCTCCACATCCAGCGCATAGGTGAGCAGATGTTGTTCTACATTACTGGTTACCAGATGCATGCATGTGCTTGTGTGCACGTGAGTTTTATACTTGAGTGTCTAAACACATACAAGGTCTCTTCAGTAAGTAGATGATGATGACAAAAGCCTACGGGGGGGGGGGGTAGCTTACTTAGTGGCTTCCAATCGTAATCTTCTTCAAAATAGCCCCCCCCCCACACACACACACACTGGCAGGGCATAATTATTTCCTTCTGGGATACAAATCTGCACCCTTTCAGCAGTATTTTCAATTGAGGACTAACTGTGGGTAGCAATGTGTGTTCTGATAACTGAGCAGTAACTGATGTCAGATAGTGATATATGAATATAGTAAAATCCCTGTACAGTGCTCCTTACAGTGATCCATCAAAAGCAGCTGTACATGGTGGTTGGGGGGGGGGGAATCTTTCCAACCACTACCCTTGTTGGAATTTAAGGGCCTCGGTGAGCAGTTTTGGCACCCACCTGGCACAGATTTTGTGGTAGTAAAGCTTTTCTGTGACTGTTTCATACAGAATAGTATGTGGTATTTCAGGAAAATTATCACTTAACCCAGTTGTTGTGAAATTTATGTTTACACAAATTTTTTCTTGACACGTTGCGCAATCTCATCAGTGACAAGTGAAGCCAAACTTCAGTTTGTTGCCAGTGTTTTGCCAAACACCTTAGTAATTTGGAGATGCCACATTTAATTTATCGTGTGCAAAAATCGTATCACAGCATAGACTTCACACTTTGCAGGATTTTCAATGGTATTGTATATGTTTAAGAAAGGTACCGTCTGTGTACACAAAGCAACAATGAAACATCAGTTTTCAACGGACTGTGTTCGATCTAAACCAACATACTGCACATGTGCGAACTCTATCATGTTAACTGCGCAGAAGTTATATGCACAATCGAACCTTATTTCATGAACAACCCACACATTTATAGTTTAGCTGGTAGTGTCTTCACTTTTACTTGTGAACATATCAGTTGCATACATTGTGGTACAAGATTTTGCCATCACAGACAGATGTACATCATCATTTTCTAAAATGGTAAAAAATGGACTAGTGTAGTTTTAGCATTGCAGCTTGTGAAATGACCACTTCCACTGCTATTGAAGGGCACACTACACTTCATATTGTTTTACTCACAAATGTAAACGTTCAATAAAAATATTTGCTGTTACACTACTTAAATTCCTAACATTAAAATGGTATAACACTCACAACTTTACTAACTGTATACTTTCTGCAGTTTCACAATTTAACAGTAGTCAAAATGCTAACAAGAATAGAGCGTAGCAGTACTCATACATGCATAACACATTGCCAGTACAGATGGTAGTCGTATCGTTATGATTAATTACACACGCATTGGTCTTTGTGCAGTTTCTTGCTCATTCAGCCAAACCATACGCAACTTACTTTTGTATTCATTGTCACTACTTTCTCGTTGCACCATTGAATGTTCTAATAAAACAATTATTTTTTAATAGAGCCTTTTTAAAATAGGGTAGTGCCAATCCCGATGGTTCACCAGTGTCCATACTAAACATAAGAAAATGAAATAATTTGTTATCACCAAAGATGAAATTTGTGTTACTCAGGATCTGAATATGATTGTAGAAACATGACAGTAGAGATCTTGAGCGGTGAAATGCACTGAGCCGACAAAATGATTACTCCAACTTAAGTGTGTAGTATAGGGTGGAGAGGGGAGACTGCGGTAATGGTTTTGATGTCTCGCACATATCTATGTCTCACACGATACTAGCAATGCTTGTGACATTCTCACCAGCCTTGTTGCAGTCGTATGTTCCCACTTTGGAACATTTTACAAGATGGTTGTGCGCATGTGTGAAATTAATGAAGATTTTGTTGGCCTCACACAACGAGATGTTTGTCCACTCCGGCACATCTCTGAGCCACTGTTCAAAGTCAGATTAGGTGTATATGTATGTGTTTACAACAGTTGTACATGCTTGAGTTTGTGGTTGTCTGATCACCCCGTTTTACTACACCATGCATCCAGCAGAATGTGTCTGTGAGTGTTATCACTGTACTACTGCAGCAGCACTCATTTAAAACAATTTGTTGTCATTATCCCATAAAACAAAACCATTTTAACCACAACACTGAAACACTGAGTGTAACTGAATATGAGACCAATCAAGTCAGTTCTTATTATAATCATAATATAAACAATATATTAATTAACAAACAGAATTATCCAAATTTCTGATCTGATGATGAGCTGTGAACCTTGAAAGCGCTAATCGGAATAATTACTTCCATGTTTCTTAAGGAAATGAAAGTATGGTGATGGCAAAAAAAATTGTGTTCAAGATTATTGCAGATTCTGATTGTACTACACTCAAAACATGAAAAAAGTCATTTTTCGAAAAGTGTGTGTGTGTGTCTGTCTGTCTGTCTTCTGTCTGTAGATTTATTTCTATGGCAAACAATAACAGCCGCAAATTCAAACAGAATCAAATAATTTTTTGCATGCAGCCCTGATTTGTACAGTACTCAAGAGCTATTGTTTTTGGTGAAGATCGGTTAAGGGAAAGGGGTAGTTTACCTGCAACGGTTTTTTTTTTAATCAAGGGTAATTTTTTTCTATGTCAAACGATAACAGCCGCAAATTTAAACAGAATCTACTACACTTTTGCATACAGCCCTGAATTGTAGAGTTCTCAAGACCTGTTGTTTTTGGTGAAGATCGGTTAAGGGAAAGGGGTAGTTTACCTGCAACGTTTTATGTTTTAAAAAGGGTATTTTCTATGGCAAACGATAACAGCCGCAAATTCAAACAGAATCAAATAAGTTTTTGCATACAGCCCTGATTTGTAGAGTACTCAAGACCTATTGTTTTTGGTGAAGATCGGTTAAGGGAAAGGGGTAGTTTACCTGCTACGTTTTATGTTTTAACAAGGGTATTTTCTATGGCAAACGATACCAGCCGCAAATTCAAACAGAATCAAATAATTTTTTGCATACAGCCCTGAATTGTAGAGTACTCAATACTATTGTTTTCGGAGAAGATCGGTTAAGGGAAAGGGGTAGTTTACCTGCAGCGTTTTTTTAATCAAGGGTAATTTTTTTTTTGCAAACGATAACAGCTGCAAATTCAAATAGAATCAAATGATGTTTTGCATACAGCCCAGAATTGTAGAGTTCTCAAGACCTTTTGGTTTTGGTGAAGATCGGTTAAGGTAATAGGGTAGTTTACCTGCAATCTTTTACGTTTTAACAACAGTAAAGTACTTGAAAATTCATTTAAACTTTTTCCAACAATGGTAATTGTTAAAAATAAAATAATTTTGTTGCCAGGCAATAAAATTATATTTTTTTCATTTTAATGTAAATTATGTATGAGAGAAAATATATCGTTCGTGGCAGGCAAGCATATCTCAATTATGTAATGTTTACGTTTCCATTTTATTATTATTATTACTGCAATAAAAAGGCAGGGAACACACACACACACACACACACACACACACACACACACACACACACACAAAATTCGCGTTATTTCTGGCCTCACTCATGTTTATTTTCTTACATTTGCACGCTTTTTAAATGGAAAGTGGCGAAACCCACACCAACATAACGCGTGCAAGCCGAAAAATTGTCCAGCGTGGATAGCGATTTGCTTCCTGTGGATCACTGGGCAGTGTAACTGCACGTGTTTACAGAGGAACGATTCATAGACAGAATTTTTGTCTTTAGGGAATGAACCCTCTGCAAGATGCTGAGGGTCCATGAGTGACTTCGGAGCGCTCCTTCTTTTCCGCGTGTTTGTTCTGTGAAACGTACACTGTAGATTCGCAGCTTTACTCTAAGCAACGCTCAATAGGAAATGTTGAAAATTTTTGTCCACGGTGTACCCTCATACACGCTAAACCTGCTCTGATGTTTTAATTACGGACATCATAATATTAAAACTTTGGAAACTTGAGCACTACTTATGGAGATCAAACATTAACTTATACAAGCCATTAATTTTATGCATATTTTTTATATATGTGTACAACGTTATCGGCAACAAAGAAGTAGTTTTTGTTAAAATTCCTTCCCGGGATGTTTGGCTGTAGTCCAATGTTTTCTACAAAACCAGACGTTTCGGCAATGCCTTCGACTTCCATCATCAGTGAAAATCGAGTGCGATAACGTGAGGTGGTATACGTTAGTGACCACAGTACTGTGGTTAAGGCTGAAGCAGTAAGTAGAAAGAAGTAGTTTCTATGGTAATATTTCATTTCAAAAATGATTTTAAATATACAACTTAGAACATGGAAGTTATGTATGGTTCTCCATACCGATATTTTTTCTATAGTGACGTGCAACAGTGTTAATTCTGTTTGTGATTATAACCACTAATACAACTTTATTAATTAAATGTGTTAATTGAAAATCGCTATGGAGTTATATATACATAACTCCCATGTTCTAATATGTGTATTTGAAGTCATTTACTTGAATTCAGTTTGATAATTTCCAACAACATATCCCCCACCCTCAAACTATTTCATTATTTATAGGTATTTTTGTTATTATGGGGTAGTCGTTTATTATGTTAGATGGCAGATAATCATCCCTCCTCCTTAACGGATCCCTTAATGATATTTACACTTTCATAGAGTAATAGTTTTATTATATGTAATTACTAAGGTATCTTATCCTTCAAAATTAAATATTTTGATATCAGCAAAATACTTTACTTGATATCAACAAAGTACTTTTCCAAAATCACCCCCTCTTCCTTCAACTACCCTCTCCATTAAAGATATCTCATTTACCATTTTACTGTGGTTTAATGTGACTTTATTTTCAGAGCACTTATTTATAAAAATTAAGTACTTTATTCTTGTTAAAACGTAAAATGTTGCAGGTAAACAACCCCTTTCCCTTAACCCATCTTCACCAAAATCAACAGGCCTCGAGTCCTCTACAACTCGGGCACATGTGCAAAAAATTATTTGATTCTGTTTGAATTTGCAGCAGTTATCGTTCTGCTATTTTACAACCACTCTACCACATTTTTACTTTATAATAAAATTCATTGCTTACCTTGTATAGCCAGGAGTCCTTCACACGAACCTGTGAATTATAAGCGTGATTTAGGGTATACACATAAATTAATGTATTCGACTC
Organism: Magicicada septendecula; assembly: GCA_034769895.1. Lineage (NCBI taxonomy): Eukaryota > Metazoa > Arthropoda > Insecta > Hemiptera > Cicadidae > Magicicada > Magicicada septendecula. The sequence continues at coordinate 557,648,025 of CM068369.1, forward strand.
TCATTTCTTGTTGACTCACTCAGTTTTTATTAGACATTAAGCATTTTTTTTTGACACATTATGTTTATCAACATAATTATCAACTTTGTTTGATAAAAATCTTCAAAACTCTATCTCAACAAATTTTTGTTCTGAGGCCGAGACCCCATGTAACATAAACATACAAAATTTTGCAATGATGTGAATTTACACAAAATCCAGTTACGTTAGTTTTTCTTATTAAATTATTAATTATTGCTTAATGTGTACCTATATTAAATAAAGGCAGCCCAGTAATTGCTCGTACACACATTCATACCTTATTTAAATTCTTCCCCCAAAATATAGAGCTCTTCATTATAAAATTTGCTTTATTAACTTTGTTTCTTATACGGTTACTTGGTTTTGATGATTAGGGTCGACCTCCTGCTGCACTGGTTGGTTTTCGTCACTTGTTGTCCGAATTACGTTCTCACTTTAAAAAATTTTAGTCACTAAAGATTATTTGATACTTCACAACTTTATATCCATTTAGTTTAAAATTCAAATCACATTTTATATACTGTTAATAAATTTTCGGCCCGTGAGCCTTCGTTTTTATCTGGCCGGATGGGGGTTTTTTAGTCGACTGACGCCAAAACCGACGCTTCAAGATGGTGAAAAATGTTCTCTTCCTGACCAGCTCGCCCTGTGATTGGTCAAAGGGCACCACGTCACACGCTAATTAGTTAGAATCTTCTTACTTCCGTTATTAACTTTGAGTTCGAGAGTACATACCTTGCCGTGACCTTGTGTGTCCTCTGAGCACAAGTCGCCAAAAGGCGGCACACACGCGCGCTCTTACACATTCCTCGATGCTTAATTGTTCTCGTACCTGGCTCTGCCTGACACCGAGTCAAACAAGGGGTGTTAAACAAATCAAGCCCTTTTGACAATAAATGTTACCCAGCCACAATTGGCTCCAGATTATTACAATTGTTATTAAAATAAAAATAAACCCCCCAGCCTTATTTGCCCCGTTACAATACCCCCCCAATGAGAGGTTTTCTGTCGAGACAGAAAAACTCTCATTGCTAAACCCTAAGAGGATCAGTGAGGATAGGGCGCCAACAACCCCCCTTTAATACTTAACACATCATGGGTAAACTACCCCCCTAGCTCGGCGACTATGGCAGCACCTGAACGACATTACTGGACTTCTCTGTGGGAGATCCCAACACCGTAAAGCCGGACCGGTACTCACCACAGTACCACCTAACCTTGTAACATTCTGAATAAAATTCCAAAACTGGCCTTACACCATACCAGATCCTCCCCTTACATACATACTGGGTTGCCTTTAGCAAGTACTGGGTGCGTACACATACTCATTATTATATTAAACACAACATCTACATCCTACTTCTTGATCTAAAATTCATAAAAATATTTTATATTTTAAATTCAATTCCTTTTCTCAACTTTTATCGGCTTGACGTTACGGTTTCAAATCAAAAATAAATCAGACAAATCAAATTAAAACATTTAAATTTTGTTCACCTAGAGAAATTAATCTAAGTCCATTATCAAAGATGTAACTTTTATATTTTTCGGTAAATTATTTATTCAGATTAATTTAACAACTTCCACTTACCTTACTACTTGGATCTGGCCGGATCTCGTAGTGGAGGTAAACCCATTTCGTTCGACGAACTATGACAGCACATAAAACGAACTAAGGTTTTGAAAGAATTTTAACTCGCAATTTTGTGGAAGAGAAATTAGATTTTTCTTTAATTAGTCTGAATTATTGACATTACAAATCTTCGTGCGACATGTTACGCAATTATTATACCTTACTGACTATAGCTTACCTTGTAATGGACAATTTTACAACTTCATAATTATACACACATAAACAAAAAACACAGCCCAGCTTTGCACACTCTCTACTCACATTCCGTTTTCAAACCCCAATTACCAGATTGAATACATAATTTTTTTTTTTATAGCACTACCGATAACGCTTTCTTCGGTGACCTCATGGCCAGCCCGCGGTAGATTGAAGATGTCTATGAAAAAGACGAAAAGGAATTCCAAATTTACATGTTAGTGTTCTACACTCCTCCCATCCTATCACTGCTTTTAAAAGAACTGCTTTACTTTCATTATTGAAAATTAACGATATTATACGAGCGTATTGAGCTCGCGTGTTGGCTCCGACACAGTCAGAGACGAACTGGGCAATGTGCTTCGTTGAGTCGCGGGAAATGAGCAGTCACGGCCATCAGGTTTTAGTCGCCGTTTGTGCTTAATTGTGGTGGCATAACCATTTTATGCCTGGATTATAGCTGGTATATGTGTGGTACCAGAGTACAATATTGGCGTCTGCTCTGCTGATGTCATTGGAAAGACCGGATTTAGCGATGACTTCCTGCCGCTCAAAAAGCACATTTCTGGATTTTGTTCGTCCCAGGACATCCTGTTTTGTGGCTGGATCCGTCACTCAGATTTGTGGTGATACAGTTGTGTCTATGTGCTGTTTACACAAGTACAGATTTCTGAGAATTTAGAAGGGGGTAAATGCTTCGCTCGCCGGCTTACACAATAACACCTGCGTATCTCTTTTGTCTCACTGTTTCTCAACATCGTGCTGTTGCATGGAAAATAACGTTGCAATGCGTTCTATTATACTGGACTGAATTTTGTTACCCAATAATTTTCACAACTTCTTTTTACAAGCCCGCACCAAAATGAAAGAAATAAAAATGTACTTGCCCCATACGGTAAAAATAAAAACACCCAAAAATTGACCCGCTACAATACCCCCTCGATGAGAATTCTGCTGTTCATGACAGAAGAAATCTCATCGATAACCCCAAAGAGGACCGGTGAGGAACTGGCGCCAACAACCCCCTGGTTCTTAATCTCCTGGGTACACGACCCCCCTGGCTCAGCGACCATGGACTCATCTGAACGAGATCACTGGACTTCTCCGTAAGAGATCCCAACACCGAGAAATCGAACAGCCTCGTACCACAGAGCACCTCACCTTCTAACATGCTACCCCCCAAAATCCTCAACCCCTGGCTAAAATTACTCCAGCTCCTCCGCCGATATGGATCCCCTTTTTGCAAGCTGTAACTTTTATATTTTTCGGTAAATTATTTATTCAGATTAATTTAACAACTTCCACTTACCTTACGACTTGGATCTGGCCGGATCTCGTAGTGGAGGTAAACCCATTTCGTTCGACGAACTATGACAGCACATAAAACGAACTAAGGTTTTGAAAGAATTTTAACTCGCAATTTTGTGGAAGAGAAATTAGATTTTTCTTTAATTAGTCTGAATTATTGACATTACAAATCTTCGTGCGACATGTTACGCAATTATTATACCTTACTGACTATAGCTTACCTTGTAATGGACAATTTTACAACTTCATAATTATACACACATAAACAAAAAACACAGCCCAGCTTTGCACACTCTCTACTCACATTCCGTTTTCAAACCCCAATTACCAGATTGAATACATAATTTTTTTTTATAGCACTACCGATAACGCTTTCTTCGGTGACCTCGTGGCCAGCCCGCGGTAGATTGAAGATGTCTATGAAAAAGACGAAAAGGAATTCCAAATTTACATGTTAGTGTTCTACACTCCTCCCATCCTATCACTGCTTTTAAAAGAACTGCTTTACTTTCATTATTAAAAATTAACGATATTATACGAGCGTATTGAGCTCGCGTGTCGGCGCCGACACAGTCAGAGACGAACTGGGCAATGTGCTTTGTTGAGTCGCGGGAAATGAGCAGTCACGGCCATCAGGTTTTAGTCGCCGTTTGTGCTTAATTGTGGTGGCATAACCATTTTATGCCTGGATTATAGCTGGTATATGTGTGGTACCAGATTACAATATTGGCGTCTGCTCTGCTGATGTCATTGGAAAGACCGGATTTAGCGATGACTTCCTGCCGCTCAAAAAGCACGTTTCTGGATTTTGTTCGTCCCAGGACATCCTGTTTTGTGGCTGGCTGCGTCACTCAAACTTATGTTGGGGCAGTTGCGTCTGTATGCCGTTACACAAGTACAGATTTCTGAGAAGTTTGAAGGGGGTAAATGCTTCGCTTGCCGACTTACACAATAACACCTACGTATCGCTTTTGTCTCACTGTTTCTCAACATCGTGCTGTTGCATGGAAAATAACGTTGCACTGCATTCTATTATAACGGAATGAATTTGTTACCCAATAATTTTCACAACTTCTTTTTTACAAACCCGCACCAAAATGAAAGAAATAAAAATGTACTTGCCCCATACGGTAAAAATAAAAACACCCAAAAATTGACCCGCTACAATACCCCCTCGATGAGAATTCTGCTGTTCATGACAGAAGAAATCTCATCGATAACCCCAAAGAGGACAGGTGAGGAACTGGTGCCAACAACCCCCTGGTTCTTAATCGCATGGGTACACGACCCCCCTGGCTCAGCGACCATGGACTCATCTGGACGAGATCACTGGACTTCTCCGTAAGAGATCCCAACACCGAGAAATCGAACAGCCTCGTACCACAGAGCACCTCACCTTCTAACATGCTACCCCCCAAAATCCTCAACCCCTGGCTAGAATTATTCCAGCTCCTCCGCCGATATGGATCCCCTTTTTGCAAGCTGGGCTGCCTTTAGCAAATACTGGGCTCACCCACACTAACATTATATGTGACCATAACACATTAAAAATCAAAAATTTCTTTTAAAATTTATTAAAATTAAAAAGATTCAAAATTCAAAAAAATCTTTTATTAAAAAATTCTCTTCCTGGTTTTTTTTTTAATTTTTGTTTCAAATGACTTAACCTAGACATTTCCAATAATATACACACATCCTTAATCTAACATGAGAACCCCTTATAGTCTATCAATACAATGTAATGCAATAAAATAAACATGGTTAATGCACGCATAATAAAAGAATCATTATCTAAAATATTCATTCGCTGGCAGGCGAAAAAAATTTATTTATTTTTTTTTCAAAAAAAAATTAAAAATTTTCAAAATTTTAAAATTCAAAAAAAAAATTTAAATTTGTTCAAAGGTTTCATTTATATTTAGAAATTATTCAAAACTGGTTTAAAGTGATTAAATAAACAAATAAAATTAATTCCCTACTATACAAGTTTAGTAGGTGTCTGACCTCATCAGCTGATTGAAACTAGGTTAAGTTCCAGACCCTTGACCTACATATGTTATGTATGATTTCTGAAAACACCTTGAACATCTGTAATATCCTAACTTGGAATACAAAACATAATAAAATAAAACATTTAAAACAAACAAAAGATTAATATAATAATCAAGTTAACATTTAAATTAGTTAAAATAAACAATTTTTACTTGTATCTTGTTTTCCAAACTTTATCAAAATTCTGTCACTGGTTTAAAATAAAAAGTTGATATTCTTTATCATAAATTTCTCTCTTTTTGCTTAACAATCTTACTCTATTCTACTGTGGGTGATTTAAATTATTTATTCTCGTTTTTCTGTATTAGATCTGTATACATATATGAACTTTCTCCCTCTGACTCTAATATTAATCAACTTCAATTATCATGACACCCATCTCTATCAAAATCTCTACTAATCAGAACATTCTAAACCCCAACTTATCATTGAACACAAATCGCCACCTTCTCTACATATAAAAAAAAATATACTCTCTAACCCTTTGTACATAGGATATGTGTTTCCCCTACCCAAAACTCAATTCCCTTATTTGGCGGCCCGGATTCTACCTAAGGCGGCCCCTCCTCACTAAAATCTATTCTAATCCCATCCCAACCCTTGTTGCGGACTCCTACATGACACTACCCCCTAATACAAAATTGCCATCCCCAAAAATCTCAATCTCATTACCTCACTACAAATACAACAAAATAACCTCATTAATTATAAACATAAACATATATCATTCAAAATCTACATAAAGTCTCCATTACCACTGTGTCAACATTAATACTTCACCAACTCTGTTACATTACATTAACTCAAAAACAACATTACATCATATTCATCTCTATCATTTCACATTCAACTTTTAATTCAATTTGGACAGGTCTACGTGTCCCATAAAACATTTATCACCCATGAATTATCTTTTATTAATTTGCATAAATTATTGTTATTTTATTTCTCATATTCTTTGCATCCTTACTTCAAAATATCTGTAGTACACTAAACATTAATTACTTGTAACATTTACAAACCACTATACCAGTGACGTTATTGCTGATCAGCTGATCCTCCTAACACAATGAAAATACATCTCACAATTGAATAAATTACATGGAATATACATATTTATTTTTATTTATCCTCCCTTCTCACCTCATTGTTTCCCATTTCTCTGATTCTGGTTATTTATGTTAGCCTGCCAGACGATTTACTCATTAGCTTAAACAAATACACACATAATAAAATTACATATTCTTATCAATGCTTATCTAACAGACAACAATAAAATAATACACTTAAAATTATAGCATAAACACCTTATTTTTAAATATCTAAACAGCTAGTTACCTGAACAGAGCACAAGCAGTTTTATTTGATCAAACTTTGAATAAAAAAAAACTTTTATGTCATAAACTTTAAATTCGTGACTCCTTTGCGTCACCTCCCAGCCACACACACTATTTCAGATTATGATGGACTGTGGCGCCCATTCGCTTCCACAGAGACGGTATATTTTGGAGCAGGGTTTTACCTCTCCGTGTCTCTGCTTCCGCTATTAAGTTTTAAAAGTAGTGAACATCATCATGTTCTTGTTCTATAATCATACACCCTTAAAACGGATCTACCACCTGGCTATGCTGTTCCTACTCGAACAGAGTGGTAGCCGCTGTTCCATAGTACCGGAGATTTCCTCTAATGTCCCCCCATTGAATTTCAAATATATACCAATTTCAAGTCAGCTATGGTCAAGGGACTTGATATGACCATAGCTGGCCGCTAGCCAAAACCACGGTTAGTGCTGGTAAGGCAGTAACCGCCCGAAAAGTCGAGGAAATCTAACTTTAATTTAATTGCCTGTTACACATCACTACTATGTGCGACACGGTCATTTAGTAATGGGTGTAAAATTTTTTCTTTACACGGATAAGGTGTGCCGCACATTTATCGCCAGTTTGGCCTCCGATGGAGGTAACACTCACGGTTACCCCCAACCCATTTCGCTACTTGTGAGAGCACAGGCCACCCCCACAATAGCCACTTAATAGCTAATTACAATTGAAAACTAATTAAAATTTTTGTATACATTATCATGTAATATTTGCATCAATAATCGTCTAACCCATTCATAACCTTTTACCATTTGACTTTCTTAAAATTTTCAAACTTTATATTTAATAATCATTATATATCATTTTTCAGTTATTATTAAAATTTTTTAATTATCTTTATTAAAAACAATTATTGCATTAAAATCTCACTATTGCATTAACACCTCAATCACACCTGTAAACATTTTTTATTATACATGATTATAAAATTTTCATACTTACACTCCATTTAACATGATATACAACCAAAACATAATCACCATCATCTCTGAAACATTTTACACAAAATTAATTTAAATTAAACAATTCGTCATTCATTGCCACCTTTCCATCTCGTAAAATAAAATAAAGTCATTAAAAAATTAATTAATTAACATTTAAATAAGCAATCAAAATATTTAAGCATATCCAATTGGTTTAATTTAATTAATGACTGACAATATAAATTATATAGTTATCGAAACAATCACCATTAGTCACTTACTGTTTTCAAAATTAATTCTGATATTTATTTACTTGCAAATATTTCAATATTATTATCACAACAATCATCTTACATACACACATATGAATTCACTATATTTTATTTACAAACTCTTATTTATTGTTCAGTTTTTCCGCACTTCATTTGTCCAGATTTGCCATGTCAGAACCATTAAAACAAAATATTTATACTGTCTTTTATTGTTTTAATAGTTTAACCTCCATCGTTCCAAATCAACCTTGGTTCTACATAACATCGTTCAATTTTATCAGCACACAAATGACTGTTTTGTGTGTTGTAACCAGAAAAACTAACTTCAATCAACTTATTCAAATACTCGTTAAACCAGTCTACATTAGTATCTTTGTTAAGTCTCCGTCATTAAATTCATTAACTATTGGGTTAATCATTTTTATTAAATCCTTGTAATCGTTATCATTCACATATATTTCTAAACTTTCCTTCCATTCATCATACTTTCTATTTAAGTTATATAATTCTGTTTCTTTACTAACATACAATTCTCCCCTTATATCTCTCTCATCATAACCCCAAACCACACTCTCAAAAGTATTACAGACAGAGGGTATAAATTCAATTAAATCTTTCCTGACTTCTCCAGGAAAAACAAAAAACTTCAAAAAACAATTATTTGTAGCACACTTGTCTACACAATATATACGTGAAGGTCTTCCTTCACCCCCCATTCTACCTCGTAAACAATTTACCCCCTGTTTCATACCTGTAATATAGCTCTCTTCCCACTCTCTCTCCAACTCACTAACACACATTAACATTTCATTATCACATTCTACAACTTCATTGGTACTCTCAGATACCAACTTTTCGACTACATTATTATTCTCATTATTCTCAACATCATTATTATTTATTAATTCATTATCTAATACAACGTTGTCATTACGACTTTCGTTTATATTATTCGTACTTGATTCTACTTTATTCACACTGTTTCTTGTCATTACATTGGCATTTTCAAGACATACATTCTTGTCTTGTATACTATTTATTAAACCATCGAATTTTACGCTAATATTCTGTTGCAATTGAACATTCTGGTCTTTAATTGCTTTAAAATTAATTTCGTTTTGAATATTTTGCTGTTCGCATTTTATTTTCTGCTCTTTGAATTCGTTACTAAAATCTCAAGTTTCTCGTCATTTCTATCAAGACGCTTATTTAATTCATTATTCTGCATGTCAAATTTGTTGTCCATTTTTCGTAAAAAACTCATTATATCTAGTTCCTCTGATTGTTTACTTTTATTAGTTGAAACGGGGGTCAATTGAATCCCCGAATCAACATCTGTTTCGCTTGGTTGTGCTCGAGTCGCAAACGGAGTGGAATGAACTATTACATCACTGCCGACAGCTGTTTCTGTAACAGTACCCGTCTCCCCCCTCAACATACCACTTTCATCAAACGATTGTGACTCAAGGCCACTTTCACTCATAATTGAATTTACTATACTACTTTTTTCTGTATTCTCGGACATTTTTACTTTATCTATTTTATCTTACGTAACAACTACCAATGATTAGTCTTTTTTCAAAACTGATATTACAACATCAATTTACTTTCACAACCGTATTCCGTTCAATGTACTGTCACATGTAGGCCGTTGTAATAACTTTTTTGTTATATGAAATCCTGGTCACGCGGTACCAATTGTAACTTTTATATTTTTCAGTAAATTATTTATTCAGATTAATTTAACAACTTCCACTTACCTTACGACTTGGATCTGGCCGGATCTCGTAGTGGAGGTAAACCCATTACGTTCGACGAACTATGACAGCACATAAAACGAACTAAGGTTTTGAAAGAATTTTAACTCGCAATTTTGTGGAAGAGAAATTAGATTTTTCTTTAATTAGTCTGAATTATTGACATTACAAATCTTCGTGCGACATGTTACGCAATTATTATACCTTACTGACTATAGCTTACCTTGTAATGGACAATTTTACAACTTCATAATTATACACACATAAACAAAAAACACAGCCCAGCTTTGCACACTCTCTACTCACATTCCGTTTTCAAACCCCAATTACCAGATTGAATACATAATTTTTTTTTATAGCACTACCGATAACGCTTTCTTCAGTGACCTCGTGGCCAGCCCGCGGTAGATTGAAGATGTCTATGAAAAAGACGAAAAGGAATTCCAAATTTACATGTTAGTGTTCTACACTCATCCCATCCTATCACTGCTTTTAAAAGAACAGCTTTACTTTCATTATTGAAAATTAACGATATTATACGAGCGTATTGAGCTCGCGTGTCGGCGCCGACACAGTCAGAGACGAACTGGGCAATGTGCTTTGTTGAGTCGCGGGAAATGAGCAGTCACGGCCATCAGGTTTTAGTCGCCGTTTGTGCTTAATTGTGGTGGCATAACCATTTTATGCCTGGATTATAGCTGGTATATGTGTGGTACCAGAGTACAATATTGGCGTCTGCTCTGCTGATGTCATTGGAAAGACCGGATTTAGCCATGACTTCCTGCCGCTCAAAAAGCACGTTTCTGGATTTTGTTCGTCCCAGGACATCCTGTTTTGTGGCTGGCTGCGTCACTCAAACTTATGTTGGGGCAGTTGCGTCTGTATGCCGTTACACAAGTACAGATTTCTGAGAAGTTTGAAGGGGGTAAATGCTTTGCTTGCCGACTTACACAATAACACCTACGTATCGCTTTTGTCTCACTGTTTCTCAACATCGTGCTGTTGCATGGAAAATAACGTTGCACTGCGTTCTATTATAACGGAATGAATTTTGTTACCCAATAATTTTCACAACTTCTTTTTTACAAACCCGCACCAAAATGAAAGAAATAAAAATGTACTTGCCCCATACGGTAAAAATAAAAACACCCAAAAATTGACCCGCTACAAAGATTCATATTACCATTAATTTGATCATCTCTTTCCATTGACTCTCAAAATTCCAAAATCCTTTAAATGAATTTACAACTCCTCTTAACTAGCTGCTAACAATCATAATAAACAAAATAAAATGAACACCTTATTTTATCATAATCTCCCTTATCACTACATTTGTTTACAACACATATACTATGAACAATATAAATCAGTTAATACATTAGCAATACACATAATCAAATATCCTGGACATAAAAACACAACACAATCTGTACTTCAAGCAAAATGAATTTTTGTTGTTGTTCATAATTAAATAATAATATAATAAAATGTAATAATGTTTTATTAAACATATATTCTGACAATTAATAGAAAGAAAAATTATAAAATAAAATTACATTAATAATTAAAAGAACATATGACTCGATTACATTGGCCAGTATACAGTTCACACCAGTCATCAGCTGATGTCTCACTAACAGGTGAATGACCTTTCTATAGGCACCTTGAGTACAAATAAACATAATACAATATCAACATTATACAAGATACAATATACAATTATACGTAATACAATAAAGAACACCAAACTCATTTCATTAAAATAAACATTTCATTTGCATCTGAAATAAAAATTACAAACATTTCAATTTTAGGTTTAGTTTTAAATTCTATTAACTCTTTATCTTGTTACATTTTATTATTATTACATTTCAATTATGAACTTCTATTAATCATTTTCATTACCAATTGGTTTGGGTGATTCTCAGTTATTCATAATGATTCGATTTATTGAATGGACATTAACATATATAACCTTACTCACCTTCTTCCTACTAACAACCACTTACAGATGTGCATAGTGTGACACCAATCTCTCAATAAAATTGACTTCCATTAACTTAATACGCTAACTCACCTCGCATCATTCTACTCTTATAACAAAATACCTGGTACCCTCTTTGTACTTAGGATGTGTGTTCCCTCCCTTATACTTATTCCCTTATTAGTTCCTGGCCTTAAAACGTTACGAGTTAAAATTAAATTATTAATATAGAATTTTGTCCCTTTTTAGGGCATCAATTAAAGCAATACAGATTAATGACATCATAAATATTGTATTTTATGGTAACACCTACCTTTCGTAAAACTTCCAGGGTCTCGTCTGGTGTACTCATTAGCAGAGAGAAATAGGTAAACGCAATAACCAATACATCTTGATATGTGAAATTAACCCTGTTTTATTATATCTACTTTAAAATCTAAATAGTATCAAACAATTTATTTTATGTATCACTGTAATACTCATTGTATATGGTTGACTTTACTTACGTTATACAGGAAACCAAATTTGTTACACCATTTAACACTAATGCTTATACCCTAACCAAACTAACAAAAGTTACTAAACTAATTAGGCCGCCCAGTCTGCTCACGCACAACATTCATTCCATTTTAAAATCCCATTTTGTTTTAATTAATTGAATTGAACATTTTTAATAGATGAAGTTATTTGGATTGAAGTGGATTACCCAACCGGCGTCACTCCTCTCGTTGCAATGTGCCGCGTGTTTTTTGATGTCTGAAAGTTTTCTTTAGTTCACATTTTTTCTTTGTCCCGTTTACGTCACTGACTCTATTTCGCTATATTAGTTCATTTTTAACTTCTGGTTAATACTTTTTTACAATAGAAATTCAAAATTGTTGTGCACACATTTTTAACTTCGTTCCCGGCCGGGGTAACGATGCAATTCAAATGGGACGAGAGTCACTAACAAAATCTCCCACTAGAAAACTAGGCATAGCGGAATTACAATGCCTTCTGCGCTGAATCGTCCGTCACTGTTCATTCAACAAGGGTTACGCCTGTGTGTCGGGCGTTGACGAAATTTAGTGTTCACTGGTCGACATCACAACTGTGGGCAGGACTAAGTTTCGTTTCTGCCATTTTGAGACCACGTGCGAACAAAATTCATCTCCAAGCCATGTTGTTTTACTAACTTGGCGTCGTCTGCGCACCTGCTGGTGGTTGCGCGTTTGTGCGTGTGTGTCACACAACCGCAAAGTTCCAAGAATCTTCAACCCGCACATTCCATTGCCATTGTTTCATCACCATTTCTTTGTTCGAACTACGTTTTATTTAAACCGTGGCGGTCCCCACAGATGAAAAATGAATTTAAAATATTTAATTTTATTTAACCCAAATTTAATAAAATAAAAAGCCCCCCTTTTTGCCCCATTACAGCCTCTCCCAGGTAACTCCGCCAACACTCATACGGTTCACCTCCCACCACAACGCCTTTCGTTGAGGACTCCTTACCACACCACCCTCTTTACAAAATTTCCCCACCACCTGTTTACTCTCCAATTACATTACTCTCATTTTCTATACGTATATGCACTTCCGCTCCTGTGTCCCTACTACTGACCCGTTTCTGTATTATTTTTATTCCAAAATACTTATTCTGTCTAACCCTCATTTAAAATCAACCTTGACGGACTTAAATGCCTTATTTAAATAATTATTATCACCCAAACTCTATCTTTTACAACATTTCTCATTAAGTTAACCATTGAAAACTACACTATAAAACTCGTAACTACCTCAAATTAATTTCATCATTTAATTTAAACCGTTGAAACTCATTTAAAATTTATTATTTAAACATTAAACATTTTACTTTATTTAAACTGCATTATAAACTTCATACTTACATTACATCGCTCAATTGAATAAACACATGATTACTGTCATAGACACAAAATTATAAACATTCATTACCACAAATATCACGTACAACCATATGTAACTTCTGAAACATAACAATCATATGACTCCACAACTTAACACATTTTACATTTATTCATTTACTATTTATTATCAATTTCAAATCTCATAAAATTAATTTAAATTCATTATCACAATTTAAATAGACAACATTTAAATCAATTAATCCATCTACAATTTATTTTAATTCAATCAATTATTTAAAACACAAGTTATTTTAATTACCTTACTCCAAAACAATTACAATTCATTTATTACCAACTCTCATTATTTATTTAGTCTGCCAAAATATCATTATTATTAAATCAATTTCTACTGCATACACACATTATTTACATAAAATACATTTTACAACACAAACACAATTAATTTAACTATAAATTTATTTACAATTTTTCATCATTATTTTTCTGTTTACCACACCTCATTTCATAAGTTAGCCCGGTCATCACCATAAACTAAAATAATTAAAATGTTCATTCACTTTGTTTGTTTAACCCCCATTTTCATACACTAGTCTTACTTTTGCATAATAATTATCATCTTTAATTACACTCCTTACATCATTGTTATTTATATAATAACCCGTTAATATTTCAAATTGTTCCGTAAATCCCACATAATAATCTACTGGATTATCCCACATTATTATTAAATCATATGACCTGTCTACATCATTAGTTTTGATCTGGTCACCGTCTGTATTATTATCTATCACCCTTAAGTATTTTAACCTCTCTACTTCAAAATCATTTACTACTAATACTCCACATCTAAGCACAGGTAAGCTTCCCATATAATTATCAACGTTATCATCATTTATTTCTGCACTATCTTCACAACAAGGTAAGCCTTTCATATCATCTATTTTTTCAAATTTTAACTTCTCTTTTAACTCCTTATAGCTTCTACTCAACGTGAATATATCTATCTCCCTATCTATAAACAACTCTCTCTCTAAATATCTCTCATCATCATAACACCTGTCACAACCCCACTGACCTATTTCATACCACACAAAGAGCACAACAAACTTACTATACTCCTTGGCTCTTCCAAGAACACCACAAAAAATTAAGGGACTATTTGAAGACACCTCGCCTTCCACATAACTTCTGGAGGAAACTCTGTCCTCATAAAACACTTGTGAACATTCCATTTCACAATATACTTGGCGAAAATCTGCCCTATGCCCACCTAACCTTTCATCACACTCTCTCACTATTTCATCAATACTCGCTAACAACACTTCGTTATCACTCTCAACATTCACCACCTTACTCTCTAGCACCACATTTTTAATTATATCATTGTTATTTTCACCTTTTACTTCAATATTAAACTCACTACCGTAATTATCACTTACCTTGTTAATTATTTCTTCACTATTTGTTGTCATATTACCACTGTCACTTACCTTTTTATTCATTATCTGATTTATTCTACTATCTAATCTTTTATTCACCTCGTTAATTTTCTCTTTGCAATTGTTGCTTATTGATTCTAATATCTCCTCTTTAATATTAGTACAGTGTATATTAATTTCATTCACATGTTTACTAAAATTAATATTTTGTTGTTTTATTTCATCTCTGATCTCATTAAATTTGGCATCATTATTATCAAATCGATTGTTTATTTTATCGAAGTCATTTTTGACTTCTTTATTGTGTTCTTTCAATTCATTAAATTGTATTAATAAAAAGCTCATTACGTCATTATCAAATTTACTACATTTTGTTGAGGTTGGAGTTAACTGAACTCCTGAATCCTCTGTAATATCTGTTTTATCTGTAACACTTACATTTATGGTTTTATCGTCTTGACCTACATTCGGAGATGAATGGACTTCAAGGCCGCTCATGACAGCTGATTCATTAAAATTAATTATTTCCTCTATTATTTTCGTTATTTCCTGCCATTTTTTAAATTATGAAATTATCATCTACTTTAACAATCCTTATTTTACATTCATTAAGTATTCGTTAAGTATTACTTACGTATAACCTACTCTAACATGACATCGTTTTTCATAATTTTTACGCACTCCTAAATCACGCTTACATTCATTTGTAGGTGTGGTTTTTATACAAAATTTAATTTATAAAAACTGTCAGAGTTCGAGCGCCATTTGTTATGTTACAACCACTCTACCACATTTTTACTTTATAATAAAATTCATTGCTTACCTTGTATAGCCAGGAGTCCTTCACACGAACCTGTGAATTATAAGCATGATTTAGGGTATACGCATAAATTAATGTATTCGACTCTCATTTCTTGTCGACTCGCTCAGTTTTTATTAGACATTAAGGATTTTTTTATGACACATTATGACACAAACTTTGTTTGATAAAAAATCTTCAAAACTCTATCTCAACAAATTTCCGTTCTGAGGCCGAGACCCCATGTAACATAAACATACAAAATTTTGCAATGATGTGAATTTACACAAAATCCAGTTATGTTAGTTTTTCTTATTAAATTATAAATTATTGTTTAATAAGTACCTATATTGAATAAAGGCAGCCCAGTAATTGCTCGTACACACATTCATACCTTATTTAAATTCTTCCCCCAAAATATAGAGCTCTGCATTATAAAATTTGCTTTATTAACTTTGTTTCTTATACGGTTACTTGGTTTTGATGATTAGGGTCGACCTCCTGCTGCACTGGTTGGTTTTCGTCACTTGTTGTCCGAATTACGTTCTCACTTTAAAAAATTTTAGTCACTAAAGATTATTTGATACTTCACAACTTTATATCCATTTAGTTTAAAATTCAAATCACATTTTATATACTGTTAATAAATTTTCGGCCCGCGAGCCTTCGTTTTTATCTGGCCAGATGGGGGTTTTTTAGTCGACTGACGCCAAAACCAACGCTTCAAGATGGTGAAAAATGTTCTCTTCCTGACCAGCTCGCCCTGTGATTGGTCAAAGGGCACCACGTCATACGCTAATTAGTTAGAATCGTCTTACTTCCGTTATTAACTTTGAGTTTGAGAGTACATACCTTGCCGTGACCTTATGTGTCCTCTGAGCACAAGTCGCCAAAAGGCGGCACACACGCACGCTCTTACACATTCCTCGACGCTTAATTGTTCTTGTACCTGGCTCTGCCTGACACCGAGTCAAACACAGGGTGTTAAACAAATCAAGCCCTTTTGACAAAAAATGTTACCCAGCCACAATTGGCTCCAGATTATTACAATTGTTATTAACATAAAAATAAACCCCCCAGCCTTATTTGCCCTGTTACATCAAAACTCATCAAAACCATAGGAAAAAATCTACATACAGACACTTTTTGGAAAATTACTTTTCTTCATGTTTTGAGGGTAGTAGAATCAGAATCAGCCCTTGTCTCAAACACAAATTTGTTTTGCAATCACCATATGTGTTCAATATTTGTGTAAAATGTATTTATCTATGCATTTATATAAAAACGTTTTTCATGTATTTGTATATAGGTGTTTTTAATAACACTGCATAATTATGTTTTCTAATTAGTACTTTATATACTGTTGTTGTAGGCATTCAGCAGAAATTTTGAGTAATGATACTTGTGCACAGAATGACTCAAACATTTCCACACAACATATGTCTCCCCAGGTGAGTAGTGTGTGTGTGTGTGTGTGTGTGTGTGTGTGTGTGTGTGTTGAGTTTGAATATATACTGTTTCCGTTTTTCTTAGTTTAATCCTGATGTAAACAAACAGGTGTGGTACATGTGAAACGCTATTTGCTACTTGAATTAGAGGCGTGTCACTCTGACAGAAGGGAGTACAGACAGGGTACATATAATATTGATACTGTATAAACACAAGTAAATTGTAATAATTTGTCCTGACAAAAGTAAAATTTATATCACTGTTGTCAGAATGAGAGGAAAATTTTTTATAACATCAGTTAATGGCCTTCTTTATTAACCATTTAGAATTCACAACAAAACAAAAAAGTAAAGTTTATTTAAAACGAAAATAAAGCTGTGACAATTGACAGTGTACTGTATATTATCAGTTGCTGTCAGAGAGTAATTCAATGCCTTCCATATCCGTGTTGGAACTTGTATCATCACTTGCGTCAGTGTTATTATTGATAAGATTGTCCACAACCACATTGGTAATGTGGGCCAGTTCCCAGAGCTTATCTTCTTCCTTGATTATATGCTCAATACAGTGACGCCATTTGTCCACCGTTTTTCATTGAACTCCTTCTCTATCAATATTGTTTTATATCAGGCAGCTTGTATCTGCTTTGTTGTTACGAGCAACATATCCTTTCAACTGGCTCCATATTAATTCAATAGGATTCAGAATACAGTGATAGGGAGAAAGCCTTAAAACACCATGCCCCGATTTAAATGGTGCCCGTTGTAGACCCACATGACTATTCAGACATTGCAACTGTTCAATAAAAGTAAAAAGAAGAAATGAAGCCCCGATTACTACTCTTTTCTACTTACCTTTAATCAGCCAGAAGATTCCCAAAGTCCCAGGGTCACCACCACATTTTTTGAGGGAAATGTGGAAACCGTTTCGCTTTCCCCATAGAAACAATTTTGACAGATAAACTAAACTCTCCCTCACAGAAAAAAATTCCAGGGCCGTCTAGGCGAACTTTCAGACACAGAGCATAGGTTATGGGTAGAGTGGTGTAATTAACTAAACTAACACATTATAATGAGAAATCTGATTTTATTTTAGTAGCAAACATTGATATTTCCTTTTATTATTTGTAAAATTGATACAAAAAATAGATTAAGAAAGCATTTCTAACGGCAAATCAGTGCTTTTGTTATTTTTAGAATTTACCCCTCCCCTTTTTCTTACACACTCTCTCACACAAATATTAATCGAGATCTCTATTTTATTCCATACTCTTGTTTTTGATGAATTATTAAAAAAAAAGAGTTTTTCACAATTTTATTATGTCCTTATTGTTACTTGTCTTTTTCGTTGGGGAGTCTCATGTTGGTTATGCCATTGTTATGTTTTGTTTATAACTTTAATTATTTGTTTACCATTTGCACAGAAACACTGGTTAACGTCTATTTCTTTCAGACGTCATCTTTAAAGTTTGCCAACTACGTATGAAAAATTGCTACTTACCAGGGCCATGTTCTTTTCGGCGAACACCGAAGAACAGATTATGGTTGTCGAAATAAAGAAACCTTTATTTGTTCCCATGAATTCAGTTTTATTCATTAATTATTTTATTTTTTATTCTTTCATCACA
Source organism: Magicicada septendecula (assembly GCA_034769895.1). Taxonomy (NCBI): domain Eukaryota; kingdom Metazoa; phylum Arthropoda; class Insecta; order Hemiptera; family Cicadidae; genus Magicicada; species Magicicada septendecula. The sequence continues at coordinate 557,666,752 of CM068369.1, forward strand.
AACAAATATCTTCCCCTTCATTACCAGTTATGCATTTAACATTAAACAATATCTTGGTTATCTGATTTTGTAGACCTCTTGAACAAATAAAATTATTGTTTTATTTCTATAACAAAAAATTAAATGCAAACTTAAATTTAAACACAAACCAGCCTTCTTTGTTTAATATATTCTCACTCACATACACACACTATTACCCCATACCTTTAGAGATCTCAGTTTTTTAAAAGACAATAATAACATTATAATTTTTGTCTAGCCCTTTTTAATTATTGTACTTTACCCCATTTGTTACTCCGCTGCTGAAGAGTTTTTAAGATGCCGCATTGTCCTACGCACACCACTATTTCAACTTCACTGCTTTCATGTGTTTGTTTAAAAAACCAATTTTACTGTTAATTAACTCTGATCAAGGTTTTAATTAGTTATTTCACATTTTAAAAGTTATACGTGCATGCGGTGTTCACATCTTATGTGCGGGCGACGCAAAAACTTCGCCTAACCGGCTAGCTGGCGGACGCACAAAACGGCTCACGTCCGACACTTATAGATGTTGTTTTCCGACTGTCCTTTGTTCTGTCAGTGTAACGAAAACTGCTAGCGCTGCTACACCCACATTCCAGCATTATATAAGGCGCTGACGTAAGATCGTCCGATGCTGTTGCATAACTTGTTTACACTGCTTTTGTATGTCATTGGTTGACCTTGGCACAGTTCTGCGGTCTGTTGATTTTGTTGTTTCAATAATTTTCATGTATAATTTTCACAATCAGTGCCACCACTGCCGCTACCAATGAATTTTACCTTTCGTTTACGTTTCGTCCCAATCATTGTAAAAAATGTTATTTGCTTTATTTAAATTACAAATTTCTTTATATTACCTCAGAATAGGCCAAAATGTCCCGTTACAATACCCCCTCAATGAGAGATTTTATGCCGAAGCATAAAAACTCTCATTGACACATTCATACTTGCTAAAGGGATCAGCCAGGATATGTCGCCACAACCCCCTTGATGGTTTACAAAAAAAAATATAATTAACTCACCCTTGGTCCGGTGACTGTGACCGCACCTGAATGACAATACTGGACTTCTCTCTCGAGATCCCAACACCATAAAGTCAGACAGATGCTCAACGCCCCTGCTCTGACGCGCTGGCCAGCTCAGGTCCGCCACCACAGCCTCACCAAACTCTGAAACAACACATCAAAATATCAACTAGTGGCCTTATACAACACCATATCCCCAACTGATCTGTTTCCCCTTAGCGGTGCTGGTTTGCGCTAAGAAGCACTGGTTTTGTTTTTCACTTATTTCTAACATATATATGAATACCTAATAACACAACATAATACCCATTTTAAAAATTCCATAATCTCATAAATCTCATTCTGTTTACTTTCTCTTGTTAACTTTGATTCCAAAATTCAAAATTATTGCTCTGATTCCAATCAGAAATTAAATAAAAACATTTCCCATTACCATATTACACATGTCTCTTATCCCCAATTTGCATTTAAAATATTTAAATTCATAAAATTCTCTTACACTAACAAACACAATATAACATAAGAAAACATAGTACATTAATAATTCACATTGTTATTATTATCTTAAAATAAACAATTTGTATTTAAAAATTTACACACTTTACATCATTAAATTTGCATATAAAATCATAAAATTACCCTTTAATCTCAATTGACTTTTATTAATTCTCTTTCCAAAATTTTTATTTTTTATTTATTTTTTTTCATAACATTGCAATTATTATTCCATTTCATTAATTTGGGTGATTCTCAGTTATTCATCACAATTCACTTTATCAACTTGGCATTTACCCATAATCTTCCCCTTTTATGACTCTAACGCTCCCTTACAAAATCTTTAACTTAGTATGACACCCCATCTCTATCAAAACATCTATCAAACAATTCTCTAAACCCAACTAACTACTAAACTCAATTCGCCACATTCTCTCTTATATAAAAAAAATACTCTCTAACCCTTTGTACTTAGGATAAGTATTCCCTCCCAAAGCTCATTCCCTTATGTTGGTTCCTGGACTTTATCCCTAGGCAACCCTTTCCGGCGCTAAACGGTCCCTTCCCGTCCCACAATTTGTTGCGAACTCCCACATTACACTACCCCGTATTACAAAATTGCCATCCCCAAAATCTCAATCTTATTACCCCACTTCAACTACAACAAAATAACATCATCATTTATAAACATAAATATATCAATCAAAACTCTACATATATTCTCCATTACTACTGTGTCTCCACTTATACTCAAATTCTCTATTACTTGTATTTCATCTCTCGTTATTCTCTCTAACACCCATCTATATTCAACTCGGACTGACTCAATGTTTTACTTAAACAATTACTATCACCAAACTTTCTATCTTTTGCAACCCATTGAAAATTTTAACTATCACAACTTATTTCATTTTATTTTAAAATCTTTAAACACACTGAAAACTTATTCTATAAAACATTATTATATTTTTATAATCCTTAATTCCTAACATACTACATGCAATTAACACAATGAGACATAATAAACACAATATAGGAAGTATCTAGTGCATCTATTTTGCAAATCAAAACAAAATTATTTAGTAGCGAGTCATCATTATTAAAATACAACACATTTTTTAATTCGTTACCCCCCTGGATAACCTCCCTGCCACACACACTATGACCCCCCTGGACTGTTGCGTCCACAAGGACTGAAATTTTGGAGGAATTTGACATCTCCGTGTCCTTGCTTCTGCGTTACATTTTAATAAAACTAGATATCATAATATCCAAATGTTCATATCACACGCCCCTAATGCGGGTCTACCACCTGGCTATGCTGTTCCTCCTCGAACAGAGTGGCAGCCGCTGTTCCATAGTTTCCGGGATTTCCCCTAATTTCACCCCCCATTTAATTTCTACTATATACCAATTTCAAGTCAGCTATGGTCAAGGGACTTGGTATGACCATAGCTGGCCGCTAGCCAAATCCACGATTAGTGCTGGTAAGGCAGTAATCGCCCGAAAAGTCGGGGAAATCATCTCTTCCTTCAAGCATGTATTCGTCATCATTAATTTGTACGGCACGGCAATTTATCAAGTTACAATATAAAATTGTACAAAAGGGTGTGCCGTGCATTTTCGCCATGTTGGCCTCCGATGGAGGTAACACTCTCTGTTACCCCCAACACTTTCCGCTATCCACTGGGGCACATGCCACCCCAGCAATAGCAACTTAATAGCTAAACTAAACCATATCTACAATTGCTGTCTCTACACTCCATTGTTATAATCACTTCTATGCACACCACTCTACCCCCCCAAAATTACCCACACATCTTGTAACATAATAAACAAATAGACAGTTACCTTGATCGCTAGCATACATTAAACAAACAATTCTCTTTTATATAATTTGTATAGAAACTTATAAACATTATTACTTGAAATTTTTCATTAACTCTTTTATATATCATCATTTCATTATTTATCCTTCGTTGCCATTAGATTCCTCAACATTTCAAAATCATTATTAACATTTATTTTTAACCATTATGTTATTCCACAAACATTTATTTATTCATTAATTGTTATCAAATTGAAATCTCATCAAACAATTTAAATTCATTATAAAAATTCAAACATATAACATTCACTCACAATATTTAAACATCTCAAATTATTTACTTCAATTGTTTTTTAAAACACAACATATTTCAATTATTGTCAAAATTTACAAAGCATTAATTATTGTCTTCATATTTATTTTTATTATTTATTTAGTCTACTGAAATAATCTTATTATTATTAAAACAATTACCTCCACACATTGTTTACATTATACACTTGTTATAATCAATATACGCACAATCAATTTCACGAAATTATTTACAAATTATTCGTCATTAACTGTTCAATTTTTTCACACTTCATCTGCCCAAGTCTGCCAGGTCATTACCATAAATTACAATATTAAAATTGTCCATTCACTGATTTTTTAATTTCAACCTCCATCATCATATATATATATATATCGAATATATTTATAACATGCATCATGGTTATCCACACACAATTTGTTATTATTATTATTATAATAATCCATTAACTTTATTTCATTCATTATGCCATTATAATTTATAGGGTTATTCCCTATTAATGTTTCATAAACCTTGTCAACATAAGTTATTTTTGTCCAGTCTCCATCAGTATTATTGGTTAACGTCAGGTAAGCTATTTTATCATTTTTATATTCCTCTACTATTACATCATGTAAGTCATTATCGTTTATAAAGATATTATCAAAATAATCCTCTATCTCCCTTTCTACAGGTAAGTATTTTATATTGTTTATCTTCACCCCTCCATCCTTTCTCTCAACTCATTATAATTTCTCTTTAACTTATATAATTCTCTCTCTCTCTCAATACACAACTCTCTATCTAAATCTCCCTCACCATAACACCATATCTCACTTTCTCTCTCACTCCATGCAGAGGGTACTAATTTATAAAAATTCGGGGAACAATTCAAAGACCTCATGTCTTCCAATAACAAGGGACTCTTACCCTTCAACAACAACATTTGTGAACAGCTTGGTTCACCATAAATATGGGGAAAATTTACCCCCTGCTTCATACCCCCAACATAACTCTCTTCACTCTCTCTCTTTAATCCATTAACACGTACTGACATTCCATTATTACATTCTAAAACTTCATCAGTACTCTTTATATTTACTCCATTATTTTTTAACATCATATTTTCACTTATATTGTCATAATTATCACTCCTACTTACCTCAGAATCGAAATTACCCTTATTATCATCACTAGTCAACACTACTTCTCCCTCTATTTGGTCACTGTTATTTATTAATTCATTATCATTATCACTCACCTGGTTAATGATTTCTTCACTATCATTAACAACATTATTACCACTTACCTGTTTTGGTTTAACCTCTGTACTCTCCTTTAATTGACATCTATCTCTTCTCCACTCCTCGTTTTGTTTTTCCAATTTATTATTGAATCTCTTGACATCACTAATCATGTCATCTAACATTGCGTTTTGTTTATCCATTTTTTCAAACTGTTTATTCATCATTTCCGCACTTTCATCCAATTTTTTATGAATCATTCGCCACATATCCATCATATCCATTATCATTTTATAATCAGATTCACTCCTCTCATTACTTACCTCATTATCTGCCACCTGATCGACTTTATTTTTGTTAAATTGATTTGTCTCTCCGCCACTTTCTGCTCCTATTATATTATCATCCTTAACATTAGGCCTATTTACTGCCTTATTTACTACTACTATCGCTTCAACGATCTTACCTTTATTACTTGTCCCCTCACTATCAATATCATCACTGTGCTTCTTAATTTCTGCGAATATTCCCTCTTCCTGTTCTTCCATTCGTGTTAAACTATCGTCTAACATACCCCATTCCTCGTCTGTCATTTCACCTACAACCCCTTTAAATTCACTTTCCCACTCCTTCCATACGAAACCACTATCATTTTCTTGTATCTTAGCCATATTTAAAAGATTTTTATTATAATACCCTTTATACTACTTAATATTATCATACATATTAATTATTATGCATATTACTTCACAATACCCGCTACAAAACATCAACATCAATATTTCACATTTATCACAACATAACCCCTATCTACGTCTATTTTACGTACACACAAAAATTTTATTTCCTATTTCAAACAACCATTCTGCTCTTCCAGTAGGCCTATATTTTATATAAATTTCTTTATATAAAATTGTCCCTGTTCGGGCGCCATTGTTATGTTTTGTTTATAACTTTAATTATTTGTTTACCATTTGCACAGAAACACTGGTTAACGTCTATTTCTTTCAGACGTCATCTTTAAAGTTTGCCAACTACGTATGAAAAATTGCTACTTACCAGGGCCATGTTCTTTTCGGCGAACACCGAAGAACAGATTATGGTTGTCGAAATAAAGAAACCTTTATTTGTTCCCATGAATTCAGTTTTATTCATTAATTATTTTATTTTTTATTCTTTCATCACAAACAAATATCTTCCCCTTCATTACCAGTTATGCATTTAACATTAAACAATATCTTGGTTATCTGATTTTGTAGACCTCTTGAACAAATAAAATTATTGTTTTATTTCTATAACAAAAAATTAAATGCAAACTTAAATTTAAACACAAACCAGCCTTCTTTGTTTAACATATTCTCACTCACATACACACACTATTACCCCATACCTTTAGAGATCTCAGTTTTTTAAAAGACAATAATAACATTATAATTTTTGTCTAGCCCTTTTTAATTATTGTACTTTACCCCATTTGTTACTCCGCTGCTGAAGAGTTTTTAAGATGCCGCATTGTCCTACGCACACCACTATTTCAACTTCACTGCTTTCATGTGTTTGTTTAAAAAACCAATTTTACTGTTAATTAACTCTGATCAAGGTTTTAATTAGTTATTTCACATTTTAAAAGTTATACGTGCATGCGGTGTTCACATCTTATGTGCGGGCGACGCAACAACTTCGCCTAACCGGCTAGCCGGCGGACGCACAAAACGGCTCACGTCCGACACTTATAGATGTTGTTTTCCGACTGTCCTTTGTTCTGTCAGTGCAACGAAAACTGCTAGCGCTGCTACACCCACATTCCAGCATTATATAAGGTGCTGACATAAGATCGTCCGATGCTGTTGCATAACTTGTTTACACTGCTTTTGTATGTCATTGGTTGACCTTGGCACAGTTCTGCGGTCTGTTGATTTTGTCGTTTCAATAATTTTCATTTATAATTTTCACAATCAGTGCTACCACTGCCGCTACCAATGAATTTTACCTTTCGTTTACGTTTCGTCCCAATCATTGTAAAAAATGTTATTTGCTTTATTTAAATTACAAATTTCTTTATATTACCTCAGAATAGGCCAAAATGTCCCGTTACACCATCTGACGAAAAATAACACCAAAAGAATGTCTCGAAAGTCCAATTAATATTCACATTTTCTCCTGAGATGAATGCATACGTTTATATTATTATTTCACCACACTTTTAACAAAAACTCGGTAGGCCTACCTCGGCTGGCTTCCATGGTTGCCCACGCACTAAAATACGTGTGTAACGTTATACGTGTGTTCGGTGGTGGACGTGAGACTGACTCGCTTCGCTTTTGTTTCTACGTTGCCATCCAGCTCAACTACGCATTTGAAACCAGTTTTTTCTGGTTACCTCCACCCATCTCTGCCGTAGATTGAGGTCACTTGTTTATAACTTGATCATCCCGGCGCCTCGCTGTCGGCCGCTCTCAAACACTGATTTACTTTGTTGTTGTAAACAAAATTCCTTTCGTGTGAGCAGTCGTGACTCACTGGCTAAAAATAGGGTGTGTTACATAACTTACTGTTACAACATTCTGAACATGCGCATAATATTTTACCTTGTGAACAGTGTCAACACCCGTGACCAATAGCGTTTCAGATTTGCCACATGGGTTTGTTTATATCAGGATTGAACTAAGAACAGAAATAGTATAGTTAAACTTAATGTTAACAAATATACCTTTACTAAGTTTGCTCATTTTACAAATTTTTTATAGTACTTCGAATTGACTAAACATGTAGTGTATTTTACACAGGAATTTATTTCACTTCATTGAAGTGGCATTTCTGTTTAATAAAAAAAATTTTGGGAGTATTAATCTCTTCCTTAGTCGTAAATAGTCTCTTCCCAAACATGATCCTTTTGACTTACTTTAACGAAGTAAATTAAATTAGTTAATAGATAATTGCAACTAATTAAATAAATTTAATATTGCATGTTTGCATATGATGAGGTCATCATCAAAAACAATGAATGCGAGCTCCAGATACAGATGTTTCAGTTACACACAAATCAGCTCAAATTACAACATGAAAATTTCTGTGGAGAAGATAAAAACTATGTCTTTTCTGGGCAAAGGGCAAATGCTGTTAGATAATAAGTGTATAGAGCAGGTAGTACATCTCTGCTGTCTTGGTTGTGACATCACTTGTAACGTAGATGATGATGTTGGCTAAGTTTCAGTCAATATGTGAAACAGTTTGTCAAGGAAAATGAATAAAGAGATTCATGTACATTGTAATAAAACCCACAATGCGTGTTAATTACAAATAATATATAATTAGATGATAATTAGTTAATAAAAAATTTTTTTGTTGGTTATTTTTCATGTTATTAATTAATTTTAATTGGTGTAGTTGTTTTTTAATTGTTTAGGTTCAATTAATAAAAAATATACTGTTTAATGACTGTGTGTGTTCTGATGTAAGATTATTGATTTCTTCACTTCAAATAGATTATCTAAGCCGTATCGATTGCATGTAGCAGCCAATTTAATATCTGTTCTTCATCTTCTTCTTCTTCTTCTTCTAGCTCGTCTCCTTAAGAAGTTCACTTTTTCTCTTAAATAATTAATGTACTTTAATTTAAGGCTTAGCTGATCAATAAAACAGTATTAAAACAATAAATGAGTTTATTCGTCAAACAATTATTTGAAATTGCCACAACGGCTTGAATCTGATTCGATAAGAAGTTACAGTTCGATTATTTTATATATTCAAAATATTCAATGGAATTATTATATTATAAAGGTTCTTTTAACTGTAGAAATAGTCAGGAAAGGCAAGAGAATTCAATACTTACAAGGTATTAAAAAACATATTCATGAAACAGACAAAATAATAAAGTGTAATGTATATAAAAAGTTGATATTACTATACTATTGACTTCTCTGACGTCACTCGTCACGTTACCAGCATCCTCTTTGACTGGAATCAAAATGGCTGCCTTAATGATTTGATCTGCGATGTAATTTCAGCTACGAGTTCTTTCTTCAAATAAATGTCTCCGTTGGTTATTTCCTCTCCAGTGATGTTGTTCTTGGACGATCCACGAGTTGTAGAGTGTAGTGTTGTTTACCCACTGGATTTTGGTTCGGTAATAGTAGTGTTATGTCCCAAAAAGTTCCCTTCACTCGGTGTACGTTTATCTGAGTTCAATTTGGTTCTTCTGTCGTGTCTATATGTAGTGACGGTTTAAATTAATATTATTTAATTTAGTTTAATGTTCAGTGATCAATATTATAGTAGTCTTCACTTTGATTTATTTTCTATTCATTCTTTATATGGCTTCGTCATATATCTCGGTTAGGGTTAGTTAAAATTTTCGTTAATATTTCTCTGAGAAGTCTTTTTACACGTCTGTCTCGTTTGGCTTTTAACAATCAACTAACTGATTTTTGTTCCTTCATATTATTACTGAACGTGTACCCGTAGTATCTTAATGGTATAATAATTTGCCCGTGTTATTCCTTGTATATGTTAATTCGTACTAAATAGTTGTAAATAGTGTATCAGTTGATCGTGGAATATTAATGTTGTGTGTTTTCGAATGTGATTTAAAATGCAAAAAAAATTGAATTATTCTGCCTTGGTTCGGAATCAGAATTATAATTATTCCAGTTCAGTAGTTAGAACTCTAAAATCAATTCAAAAAAATAGCGGTCGAGTCATCCCAAACAATTCTCAAGTCACCTTCGATATTAGGCTTTAACCTGTTATTTGAGGTTAATATTGGTTTTGCAGTTTGCGTACATCCAATGACTCCCCGAAGTCTTCTTATCCTTGTTAATTATAAAATAAATGCTGATAATATATTATGTTTCTGAAATAATAACGCATGGATATGATTTATTAACATAATGGTTTAATCTCTATAATATAAGTTCAAATTATTGGAAAATTCTATTCGATACATACGGTTGTCACAATCGATATTTATCTCAGGATTTAATAATTGAATAATGTTAATATATTTCGTGGGAATTCTTGTGGCTGCTACGAAAAGTTCCTTTACATGATAATTAACAATATAGAGTACCTTTACAAATCATCTATTACTTATAATCTAAAAAATATTACAAAAATTATATATTAAATAACATACAAAGTTTGACGAGATTCAATGCTTCGTAAAAGGCCTGTAGGTTAGAGTGACGTCAACATCACGGCTGCCGTTGTCCATCTCACAGAATAATGAAGTTTATTAGAATGTGTACAAATAAATGTTTTCCTTGTAATCACTGTTTCGTTCAGATATGGAATTTGTTTTCACTTTAAAATGTTTACTAGTGATTAGTGTTAGTGTAAATTGGTATATTGTCTAGTGGTTGTTCCTTGTTGGATAAAAATATTGTCAAATTATACTTTACACATCTAGGCGATATTGCTGAACGTTTTTTGGTTTATTCTGGATAATTTTTTGATTGTCTGTATTACTGGTTCATGAAATGATTGTAGTGGAGGAATTATTTATCTTCAATAGTGGTCATTCAGATCTTCTTTCACAAACGAGTTAGCAATTTTATATTTTTTATTTTAATAACATCTCGACACGCACTATTAAACTGTTCTCCATCACAATTAACAATTAAGTGTTATTTCTTCTTTTTTAGTCACCGAACTCATACAAACTTCTTAAATTTTGATTGGCCATTTATGTTTAGGTTAAATGTTATATGATCAATACCCGCTACTTACTTTACATTTTATAAATTACATTGAATAGATAATTTTATTATTATATACTAATGACACATGCAATGTTTATATGATGATTAATTAGATAATTATAAACAATTTGATACTAAACATGCCTCAGTTTATAACTGTAAAACCTTATTAATTTGAATTTCTGTAATATGTGGTGGAACAATTTGTTATGGTTGATTGTAATTTCTACTTTGACTACCGGAGATAAATATATTTACATAAATTAACTGGTGACATAAAATCTTATAACATACAACAAAACTCTTAATAATAATAATTGTTTTTGATAGTTTTAGTTTATTTATACTGCTAAACTATTGGCTGTATGATAAACTAAAATTCTGTCTAATAATAACAATAAAACACTTTCCATAAAAAATAATTAACACTGTTTAACGGTAGTCTGTGTCGCTATTTCTTATTATAACACTCATCACTGTAAAGGTTTGTGTCCCTTTTCTATCCTTATTATAGGCATATACAATTTTAATTAATACAATTTTATTTATATGGGTAGGTACTCTTTATTGGGTTTAGTTGTGTTTCAGGGTAATTTGATTATTTAGGCCTACTAGGTTTATTTATTTAATTTTGATTTGTTTACTGCCCTATTCTACTGGGTTATTTCTGGGTTTCTTGATTATTAAATAAGTCAAACCAACTAGGTTTCCTTTAATTTGCTATCAATTATTATTTCTTGTTTCCTCTCTGGATCGGATTTCACTATTATTTACTATTCTTTTTGTAACATTTTGTTTCGTTACAAATTGCCTCCCTTCAGAAGTAATTATTTCTGAACACTTCATTAGGTGTGAAGACATAATTACTTATGTTATTTTTCCTTTTCTTCCTCATGATATTTTTTCATGGATTGTTGATTATAATTGCCCTTGATCTTCTTTGAAATGGGGTCAGTTAATTCGTACGTGTTGTTGTTGTTTTTTGTTATGGTGTAGGGTCTAACGTATAGTAACAATAACTTCTTTGATATCCCTTCTAGAGTGCTAGGCAATTCCCTGTTCTTTAATAACACTTTCTCTCCTACTTCATATTTAATTATTTTACCCTTTATTTTCTGGTATTTATTTCTGCATTTTTCCAGATTTTCCATCACCTGATTATAGAATTTTAATTTATTAAATTGGTACGGTGGAGACTTAGGAAATTTAATCAATTCTTGGATCTCTCTGGGTGGTTGTTTTTCATACATGGCAGTGTATGGAGTGCAATTTATAGATGGATGATAAGCCAAGTTTAAAAAATCTGTGGCTGATAAGTAATCAGGCCACTTCCTTTGTTGTTGATGACAATAGGTTCTTAAGATTCTACCAACCTCTCTCAGTATTCTTTCTGATGGATTGCTACTGGGGTGGTATACGGAGGTCTTATAGCTTTGGTGTTCAGTTCTAACAATGTGTTCTTCCATTTTCTGCCTCGAAATTGTGTACCATGGTCTGTAACTATTGAAACAGGTATTCCTATTTTTGGAATGTATTGAGTAGTTATTACTTAAGAATTTTCTGCGTAGTTGCTCGACTGATTGGATACAATTTGGTGAAGTGGTCCATAATGATTATAAGGTATTTATACCGGCTTCTACCTTCACTCCTAGGAAATGGTCCACATATGTCAATGAATAATTTTTCCAATTTTTGTTCTGACGATATAGGTATCATTACACCTTCCCTTCGTTCATTATTAATTTTGACCAATTGGCAGATATGACAGGGTTTTATATAATTTTGTACCTTCCTGTGTATGTTCTTAATGTAACAATTCTCCTCCAATGCTTTCACTACCTTTACTGCACCCATATGGCCGTATCTTATGTGATATTCCAACACTAGTTCTTTCTCCATAATTCTGGGAATGATGACCTTCCAGTCTTCTTGGTTCAATGTATTTTTTATAAATAAAATTCCTTCTTGTACACAATAGAATTGGTTTATTGGAGAGTTTTGGTTCGCCATACGTTCCTTGATTTTTATTAATTTTGGGTCTAATAACTGATTAGCTCTGATATTTTGTAATAATGCCTCCAAATCAGATCTACTTTTGAGAATGTTGTACACCTTGATAATCCTTTCCTTCTCACCCTCAAATGTCTGGGTGTCCAGGTTTATTCGAGATAACACGTCTGCTATCACGTTTTGACTCCCTGGAATATATTCCCATTTGATATTATACTCCTGCAAGGCGAGTATCCACCTTGTAAGCCTTCCATGACTCAGCTGACAACTTAAAAATGAGATGGACTTATGATCTGTTCTGACAGTTACAGGATATCCCAAAATGTACGTTCGGAATTTACTACAAGCAAAGACTATGCTTAATAGTTCCTTTTCAGTAACATTATACCTTCTCTCACAGTGGTTTAACACACGACTGGCAAAACTGATGACTAAATGGTTTCCTTCTGTGTCTTCTTGGTACAATACCGTCCCAAGACTGACATCACTTGCGTCACAGTTCAAAAAGAATGGGTGATCAAAATTTGGATGATGAAGGATTACTGTCTCTAAGAATTTATCCTTTATCTGTTGTAGTATAGCATCCTGTTCATGTCCCCATATCCATTTGTTTTTTGAAGACAGCTGTTCCTGAAATTTAGATGTCAATGCGGAATAATTGCGTTGGAACTTCCGGTAGTAATTACACAGTCCTAAGAAGGATTGGAGTTGCCTCTTATTCTTTGGTTGTGGGAACTTCTGGATTGCAGTAACCTTTTCTTGTGATGGAGAAATACCTTGTTCAGTCAAATTAAAACCTAAAAATTGAACCTCCTTCGCTATATTGGGATTTTTCGAGTTTTAGTGTTATGTCGTTCTCTGCTAACTTACTCAATACATATTCCACCCTGTGACAATGTTCCTCCCAGTTGGATGAGGTAATCAACAGGTCGTCTACATAAACTGTGGTGAATTGTAGCGCTTCCTGACCCAATACCTGGTCCATACATCGTACAAAAATTGCTACTGAATTAACTAATCCAAATGGCAATCTCTTAAACTGGTAGTTTCTACCCTCGAAAATAAAAGCCATATATTTTCGACTCATCGGGTGCAACTCCACCTGCCAGTAACCACAAACTGTGTCCCAGGTACTGATAAATTTTGTACCATGAAATTTTTTTAGAATTTTTTCTATTTCTCCAGGTGACGTGCGATCATTTACTATATGTTTATTTATTTCTCGGGCATCCAAGCAAAGTCGAACCTGCCCGTTCTTCTTCTGAATTGCTACTATTGGGCTAGTATATATGGTGATTAGCTATGCTCAATTATATCATTTAACAACATTTTATTAATTTCAGCTCTAACCGCCTCCTTCAATGAATATGGTATAGGATAGGATTTTCTGTGGAATTCTGCTGGTTCTTTAAATTGTATTCTACACTGATAGTTTTTTACTTTTCCTGGTTTTTCTGAAAATACATGTTTATACTTCTTATATATTATAATGAGATCTTCTACTTGTTTTACTGTCAAATTATTTGTGCCTTGGTGTCTAAACTCTCTTATCTCCTGTAATTTACTGTTCCACAGGTCTTCATTTATCATATTATAGATTATTTTTCTGCATTGGGTGTCATTCTTTAAAAAATTTAATTCCCTAACTTGGTGATGGGTACGGTTCAGAGGGGCACCATCGCTTCCTATTAACTCTGCCGTCCACATAACACCTTCTGAGTTCAAGGACACCTTCTCCTTGCTCAGATCAATAATGGCTGAATATTTCCTCACCATATCGCATCCGATTAATATTTCGAATGGTAGGTCGATTGCGACCAAACATATAATATTAATTGTAACACCTTTGCTTTCTATTTCCAATGACACTTGTTTTCTCACTGTTTTATTTTGACGCCCAGTGGCACCTATTAAAATAACATTATTGACAGGTAAGGTAGGTATTATATTTTTACTTTATTTCTGTATTCTTTCCAGTTCAGCATCGTTAATAAGTGATCATTTGCACCAGTATCTATCATTACTCGTGTAGGAATTCCTTCAATTTGAGCGGTTATGTATAAGATTTCATTATGCTGGTTGATTCTACTTGTCACCGTTTCCTCCAACAGTTCTTCTCGAAGATTTTTCAAATAATAATTGTAAATAATAGTAAGATTTTGACTATCCGTCCTTAAACTTTGGTTGTTGTTATACTTCAAAATTCTTTTATTTTCCATAATTGGTTGGTAGTAATTTGTTATTACTATATTTTTGAATTTGGTGGTTTTTGTACCCAGTAGTTAGTAGCAGTAAGGGGTCGCGAGGGTTTATTACTGCCTCACTCCGTTTAAATTAAGGCTATCATGATTATTTTCCGGGCATAACTGTTGATTTGCCTGGAATGGTGTGCTGGTTCCTGGTTGTTCAACCTCTCGGTTGTCTAATTGTTCACTCCCCCTTGATTCTCGGAAGTCCTCCTGGCTTCTACTTCTTACTCGGTTATAATGGTGACTCATCCCTCTGGGATTTCCTCTTTGATCGTAACTGTTATTTACACTGTTCCTCCGAGGTTGATGGTATCTCCAGTAATCCCCTTCTTCTGCACTAATATAATTTATTCTTGGTCTGTACGGACGATTATTATTATAATTACCCTGGTTATTATTATTGGTATTAACTCCTGAGTTATTTCTAAAATTATTATAATTTTGGTTTGTTCGGTAGTTATTATAATTATTATTAATTCTATTACCCGGATGGTAATTTTGATTGGGCCTGTTGTTACTATTATTGTTAATTGGATTTCGATTGAAGTTTGTTGGTTGGTTATTATTTGGAGTAAAATTTTGGTTGGAACTACGATTGTTGCCATTAAAGTTATAACTATTCCGGTTATTCATGTTATTATAGTGATTAGGATTCATACTATGGTTATTATTTCTTGAACCGCACTGATCAGTTCGTTGTCTGCTTCTTTTGTAGTAACCCTCGTGTTCATAATTTTCTAATAAGTCAGCCATTGCGTGGACCGTTTTAATCTGGCTTCCCAGGCGTGCTCTGGCAATTCCTGTGTCATAATGGTATGCCATTTTAGTCACTAGGGATTCTTCTGGTATTCTTGGCTCTAGGTGTCTCGCCAAACACACCTTTCCCCAGAAGTAAGTAGTTGGAGATGTACCTCTATTTCCATCGTCTCTTCCCTGACATTGTTGTCCCTTATAATATTTTGTATAGCTTCGGACCAATATGTTTCTTTAAACAGTTTAAAATTGAGCGTAGTCCACTATCTCATTCCTGGTTGCTGTCCACCAGTTGTCCATAATCTCCCTAAAATGCTCATCCAACATCTCTCTAATCGAGCTCCAGATAGTTATTCGATGTTTATTAAAATGTTCCTCGATTCTGGCCAGGAATTCCATGGGGTTTCTGCGATAATTTTTGAATTTAATCCCTTCTCTGGTTTCATTTGTGGAAACATGAGTAATATTATTTGGTCTGGTTCTAATTAACTCAATTTCTTCTTGATTTTGGCGTACTTGACCAGTTAAATTATTCACCGTAGTGTTAATATTGTGACACCTTTCTCCAGTTTGTTTCTGTAAATTTACTAAATTTTCTTGTTCCTTTTGTATTCCTTCTATTTGAATACAACTATTTTCTTGGACCTGGTCTATTCTGGTATTTATCACTGCTTTATTGTGTATAATGGTTTCGTTAACTTTTCTCAATCTTTCATTAGTGTCAGCTGTTTCTTGCTTCCTTTCCTCATCGATTTTGTCCATCTTCTGGTTAATTGTATCATTGACCTGTTCAATCCTCCCATTAATTCTTCTTAAATTCTCTTCATTGATTTGCCTGAATTCTTCCTTCATTTGGTTATTATTTTCACTTATAGTTTGCCTTAAGGTTTCATTAGTACTTTCTTTAATACTGTCAATTTTTTCATTGGTTTGTCTATTGCTTTCCTTAATGCTGTCTATTTTGTCATTCATTATTTTATTATTCTCTTCGAATTAGTCATTAATTTGCCTCAAGTTCTCATTCATTTGTCTATTGTTTTCATCTGTATTCCTGTTAATACTGTCTATTTTCTCATTTGTACTTATCCTCTCATTCATTTGTTTTATTAAATTTTCACTCATTTTCTCATTTTGTATCCTTGAGTTCTTGTTAATCTCTTCCTTCATATCGTCTATTTTCTCGTTTGTTTGTCTGTTATCTTCCTTGATACTATCAATTTTCTCATTCGTTTGTCTGTGATCTTCCTTGATGCTATCAATTTTCTCATTCGTTTGTCTGTGATCTTCCTTGATGCTCTTCAAATCTTCCTTCGTTTGCTTGTTTTGTTCCTCCATTTGTTTTAATAAGTTTTGACTCAAAATTTCATTTTGTTTCTTTGAGTTTTCCGTGATTTCTTCCTTCTGCTTCTTAAAATTGTCATTGGTTTCTTCCTTGTTCTTGTCCAATTTTTCATTCATACTATTCATTAACTCCATTAATTTTATAAGATGCGGGTCTCCTCTACCTTTCTTGCTACCGTCTCCACATCCTCCACCAATGTTACTTCTTTCTCTTCCACCCTGACTTCTTTCTCTGCCTCCTTCGTCCGTCTCAGTGACGACGCCCTTTTATGCAACTTTATTATTTTTTGGAACTTATAGCAGTCGCCAGCTAAAAATTAGGAAATTAATTTGCTTGTTTCAATTTCTTCACCTAATATTCCCTAATTTCAGTCTCACTAGTTGGTGCGCCAATTTATTACTGAACGTGTACCCGTAGTATCTTAATGGTATAATAATTTGCCCGTGTTATTCCTTGTATATGTTAATTCGTACTAAATAGTTGTAAATAGTGTATCAGTGTTACGTTAATTACCCTTTATACAAATACAAATACAAATAAATAAAATTACCTATCTTCCACCTACCTTATATTTTGCCCTCTCATCCCAGAATCCATCACACAAACGTCGAGATGCAAGAGTGATTTAAAGGTTATATGAATAACTGACGCAACTCGTATTTTGTGAAGAGAAACAAACTAAATTTTATTTTTATTCTTTAAAATTTGTTCAACTTCAAATTATTCTTTATTCATTTCTGTATCTTTAAAAAACAGTCTATTACTTCTAGCCAAACTTTAAATTAAATACAACTTTCTTGAAATATTTGAAACATTATCTGGTACCACTAAACTTACTTAAAACATCTTACCTTATTATAAACAGCCCAGCCTGCTCGCACTCACATTCACACCATTCAAAACCCTTTTTTAAATATATATGCGCCCCATTTTATTACCCCAAAATTAACCAGATACCCCTTGCCGGCACGTGGCGTCCCCTCGACCTCGTGTTACCTCATTTACAAAGTTCGTCTATGTCCAAAAACAATTTATGATGTCATCTTTTTGCCGAAAACTAGCATCACTGTCACATTTTTTAATAACTGAAACTCACTTTTACTTGATATTCACAAATTTTTAATGAGCCCCGTGGGGCGGTTACCTGGCCAGGTAAGCGTCGGTGAGAGAACTGGGAAGAGCCTTCATCAAGTTCCCCCAATTATGTTCCTTTTTGGACAAGGCGGAAACCAATGCCTTGTGTACCAAAGTCATTGTTACTGTTCAGCCAACACATGTGATTTTCGTATGTTGGACGTCGACGATATTTGTGTCCAGAGGTTTACGTCACTGTAGTGGGCGTGACTTAAACTTATATCCTCCAGCTCGGACCACGTGCGAACAAAACCTTCGTCTCTGAGCCATATTGTTTTAAACTTCTTGGCGTCGTCTGCGCACCTGCTGGAGTTAGCGCGCTTGTGTGTGGGTGTCACAGCATCAAAGTTCCAAGAATTGTATCACCGTCAACAACACGACATTCCATTGCATTGGCATCACCTCACAAGTCCTTTGTTCTAACTACGCTTCATTTGAACACGTGGCTGTCCACACAGATGAAACTGAATTTAATAATATTTTAATAAAATAAAACCCAAATTTAATGAAATAAATAGCCCCTCCTTTTGCCCCGTTACAATAACCCCCCAATCTTCTGCCGAAACAGAAGAAATCTCATTGCTAAACCCCTAAGAGGATCAGTGAGGATATGGTGCCAACAACCCCCCATTAGTTCTTATACATCATGGGTAAACTACCCCCCGGGCTCGGCGACTATGGCCGCACCTGAACGAGATCACTGGCTTCTCTATTCGAGATCCCAACACCATAAAATCGAATAGACACGCACCACAGCGCACCTAACCCTCTAACATGCCACCCAAAATCCAAACCCCTGGTCTTATACCATGCCAGATCCTCAACCGATATGTTTCCCCTTACCATGCACACTGGGCTGCCTTTAGCAGTTACTGGGCTTGTACATACTCTTATAATACTCATTAAACAAAATTTTATTCTCACATTCAAAAAGTTCATTTAAGTTGAAAGCAAACTGCTCTATCTCCATTACTTTCTTCAAAATCAAAAATAAAAATCTTTTATCTGAATTGATTAATTCTCTTCGTTACTATTAATAATCAGAAAAACAAATAAATTGAACATCTAATTAAAACATGAACTCATTTATCCTAACATTTGATTATACATACATACTAAACAATATAATTCAATAAAACCCTAGTAATACACATACACAATAATACACTCAAAACTCAAAAAACATCAATTAGATGGCAGGCACAAAAATAAAAAAATTTTTTTTTTTTTTCAAAAAAATTTAAATTGATTAAAATATACTTTTCTCAATATTCAGAAAATTTAAAATTATTTAAATCAATCAAACAACAAAATTGGCATCACTTCATTGCCAAAACGGGTCTAGTTTACAACATCACCCATCAGCTGATCAAACTGGGTCAAGTCCACAACCTTGACCTACATAGGTTATACATAGGCTACATCAGAAAATACATTAAACATCCTTAAAATTTTTATCTTCAAACACAACAACATAATAAAATATGACATTTAAAATTAACATAGTATTATTACAATTAACAATAAAATCGACATTTAAATTACTCAAAATTACACATTTTACAACTTTACTTTATTCTCAAATTTTATTAAATTTTGTCACTTGTTTCCATTAATTTTATATTTTTTACTATGACTCTCTTTCTTTAAAATTCTCAATCTCCATTAGCTTGGGTGATTTAATTATTCATGATAACTTGATTGTATCACTTGGCATTTATATATTTATAATCTTTACCCCTCTGACTCTAATATCACTAACAGCTTTAACTAACATGACACCTAATCTCTATCAAAACCTCTATCAAACATTCTCTAAATCCAAGTTACTACTCAACTCATATCGCATCATTCTACTCTTATAAAAAAAAATACTCTCTAACCCTTTGTACTCAGGATGTGTGTTCCCCCCCCAAAACTCATTCCCTTATCTGATCCCTGGATTCTACCTAGGCAACCCTTTCCGGCGCTAAACGGTCCCTTCCCGTCCCAACACCTTTCGTTGCGGACTCCTACCACACCACCCACCTTACAAAATTCCCATCAACTAATTACTCTCCCAATACATCACTTCAACTACAACAAAATATCTCCATTTACTTATTACATCAATATATCAATCATACTCTACATATTTTCCCCATAGCTACTGTGTCACTATCAATACTTCTCAAATTCTACATTATATTAATTCACAACAATATTTATTCTCTCTAGTACCCCTTTAAATTCAACTTGGACTGATCTATATGTCCCAACAAAATATTAATCACCCAAAATCTCCCATCTACTATCTTTTACAAATCATTTAAAATTCTCAACTACCTTAAATTATTTCCATCATTTAAATTAAAATCTTTTAACACAGTAAAATCATTATATTCAAACATTAATTACATTGGAAACTTGCAAACAATTTATAAGTGACATCCTACAGCGGATCAGCTGATTTTCTAGGCAAGGTGAATGACCTTACTATAAACACATTTCAAAATTATACAAATTACACATTTTATCAACACTTACCTATAACACAATAAACTAATACATTCATAAGACCGAATAAACACAGTATAATAAACATCTAATGCATCTATCTCTCAAATCATGATACAATTATTTAATTAGTGCAAGAGCAAGTCATCATCTTTAAGTTACAAAATTTTAATTGGTTGCTCCCCTGAGCAACCACCTTGCCACACACTATTATTTTTTCTGGTGGAGTGTTGCACCCATTTGCCTCCACAAGGACGGCATTGGTGGAGGAATTTATCATCTCCGTGTCCTTGCTTCAGCGTTACATTTTAAACTTGGCAGATATCGTCATATCTATGTTATAAATTTATACGCCCTTAAAACGGGTCTACCACCTGGCCTTGCTGTTCCTACTCGAACAGAGTGGTAGCCGCTGTTCCATAGTTCCGGGGATTTCCCCTGAATTCACCCCCCATCAATTTCAAATGTAAACCAATTTCAAGCCAGCTATGGTCAAGGTTCTTAATTTATGGCCATAGCTGACCGCTAGCCAAAACCACGATTAGTGCTGGTAAGGCAGTAATCGCCCGAAAAGTCGGGGAAATCAACTCTAATTTCAAGTATGTTCTCATCATCATTATTATACACGGCGCGGCAATCTATCAGTATATAATACAAAATTATATAAAAGGGTGTGCCGTGTATTTTACGCCATTTTGGCCTCCGGTGGAGGTAACACTCTCGGTCACCCCCAACACTTACTGCTACCTACAGTGGCACATGCTACCACTGTACCAGCCACTTAATAACTAAATTAAATCTTCCACATAACATCATTTCATTATTTATCACTTACTATATTAGATTCCTCAAAAAATTTCAAATTTATTATTAACATTTATTCTATCTCATATTTCAGTTATTACTACCTTTTGAGTATGGTTTCTATTTCGTATAATTATTTCACATTAGTTTCATCATTAAGTTTAAAATCTTTTCAACAACTGTAAACATTTTACTCTGTATAATTTGTATCATAAAATTTATACTCACAGTACATCGCTCATACCCTGTCATAACACAAAAATATAAATATCCGTAACTCCCTGTACCTTCTGAAACATTTTAACAACAATGTTATTCCATACTAAACAATTTAAAATTTATTTATTTATTAATTATTGTAAAATTCACATCTCATAAAATAATTTAAATTCATTATCAAAATTCAATTATATAACATTTTAAATCAATAAAAAAATATTTAAACATCTTCAATTATTTTAATTAAATCAATTATTGAAAACACAACATTTTTAATTACTCTCACCAATTACAATAATTACAATTCATTTGTTATCCTCTTCAAAATTATTTTTGTTATTTATTTAGACTGAAAAATATTATTATTATCACAACAATTTCTACTACATACACACATTGTTTACCTAACATTTTGCAATACACACCATTAATTTCACTATCAATTATTTACAGTTCTTCATCATTAATTATTCAGTTTTATCACACTTCATTTCCAAAATCAGCAAGTCAGAACCATAAATCAAAATATTTAAAATGTCCATTTATTAAGTTTATGTTCAGCCTTCATCATCGAATAATAGTCTGGGTTTCACATAACATTTTTCAATTTTATTTACATACCTCATATGGCTATCCTGTGTGTAATAACCATAAAATTTTAGTTATTCCTTTTACCACAATAATCATACATAGGGTTACTTCCCATTATAATTATTTTATCGTAAACCAAGTCAACATTATTTATTTCTGTCCAGTCTCCATTAGTAGTTATATCCAATATCAAGTCAGTCATTTTTCTCATCATAAGTTAAATTATTATTATTTAAACAGGTATCATCAAAATAATTCTCAATCTCTATTTTATAAAGTAAGTATTTCATATCACTTATCTCTATCACTTCTAACATCTCTTTCAACTCATTATAATTCCTCTTCGACTTATATAATTCTATCTCTCTATCAATACACAACTCTCTATCTAACTCTCTCTCACCATAACACCATATCACACTTTCAACACCATCCCACACAGAGGGTACTAACTCATACAAAAAGGGGGGACAACTCAAATCTTCCACTAACAAGGGACTCTTGCCCTTCAACAATAACATTTGTGAACATCTTGGTTCATCATAAATATGGGTAAAATTTACCCTCTGCCCTACATACTCATCTAATCTCTCTTGCCACTCTTTCTCTAATTCATCAACACTAATTACTACTCCGTTACAACCTATTACTCTCTCTCTCTCTCTCTCTCTCTCTCTCTCTCTCTCTCTCTCTCTCTCTCTCTCTCTCTCTCTCTCTCTCTCTCTCTCTCTCTCTCTCTCTCTCTCTCTCTCTCTCTCTCCTCTCTCTCTCTCTCTCTCTCTCTCTCCCCCCACTATTTTGTCATTATTAATATTCATAACATTGTCATCTAACTTTTTATTCATTATCTGCTCTAATTTTCTGTCTAGATTTTTATTCACTTCGTTAACTAGTTTCTCACAATTATTATTTATAGAATTTATTACCTGTTCTTTCATATTATTCAGATTTGTATTAATTACATTCATTCGCTCATTCAGCTTGACATTCTGTTGTCTAATTTCATCTCTAATTTCGTCAAACTTACTATTTTGTATGTAAAATTTAATATTTTGTTCATTGAATCTATTGTTTTGTTCATCGAATTTAATATTAATATCCCCTCTTAGTTCACTGAAATTACTATACATCATATTATACAATCGCGTTAACATATCGTCCTCATCGGACTTCTTATTTTGGTTGACTGAAATAGGTGTCGATTGATGTTCGACATCCTTCATTATTTTTGATTCAGTTAATTGACTTTCTAAATTACTGTCATTTGTTTGAACTCCCGAGTCGCTACTTATCTGAATTTCTGTTTGACTGTCAGAGAAGCTGACTTTGTTATTAATACTCTCATTTGTATCCATTTTTTATTCTTTTACAAGACTTGTTAACTTACTCTAATCGATTTACTTAATCATAACACCATTTTACTCTTAAGTAAATAATGCGTAAATTTCGTAGTTCTACTTCACTACTTCAACCCCAAATCACGCTTGCATCTGTTGTAGGTGTGGAATTTTAATGCGATTCAATTAATAAAATTCGTCCCTTTCGTGGCGCCATTGTTACATTAATTACCCTTTATACAAATACAAATACAAATAAATAAAATTACCGATCTTCCACCTACCTTATATTTTGCCCTCTCATCCCAAAATCCGTCACACGAACGTCGAGATGCAAGAGTGATTTAAAGGTTTATATGAATAACTGACGCAACTCGTATTTTGTGAAGAGAAACAAACTAAATTTTATTTTTATTCTTTAATTTTTTTCAACTTCAAATTATTCTTTATTCATTTCTGTATCTTTAAAAAACAGTCTATTACTTCTAGCCAAACTTTAAATTAAATACAACTTTCTTGAAATATTTGAAACATTATCTGGTACCACTAAACTTACTTAAAACATCTTACCTTATTATAAACAGCCCAGCCTGCTCGCACTCACATTCACACCATTCAAAACCCTTTTTTAAATATATATGCGCCCCATTTTATTACCCCAAAATTAACCAGATACCCCTTGCCGGCACGTGGCGTCCCCTCGACCTCGTGTTACCTCATTTACAAAGTTCGTCTATGTCCAAAAACAATTTATGATGTCATCTTTTTGCCGAAAACTAGCATCACTGTCACATTTTTTAATAACTGAAACTCACTTTTACTTGATATTCACAAATTTTTAATGAGCCCCGTGGGGCGGTTACCTGGCCAGGTAAGCGTCGGTGAGAGAACTGGGAAGAGCCTTCATCAAGTTCCCCCAATTACGTTCCTTTTTGGACAAGGCGGAAACCAATGCCTTGTGTACCAAAGTCATTGTTACTGTTCAGCCAACACATGTGATTTTCGTGTGTTGGACGTCGACGATATTTGTGTCCAGAGGTTTACGTCACTGTAGTGGGCGTGACTTAAACTTATATCCTCCAGCTCGGACCACGTGCGAACAAAACCTTCGTCTCCGAGCCATATTGTTTTAAACTTCTTGGCGTCGTCTGCGCACCTGCTGGAGTTAGCGCGCTTGTGTGTGGGTGTCACAGCATCAAAGTTCCAAGAATTGTATCACCGTCAACAACACGACATTCCATTGCATTGGCATCACCTCACAAGTCCTTTGTTCTAACTACGCTTCATTTGAACACGTGGCTGTCCACACAGATGAAACTGAATTTAATAATATTTTAATAAAATAAAACCCAAATTTAATGAAATAAAAAAGCCCCTCCTTTTGCCCCGTTACATCAGTTGATCGTGGAATATTTATGTTGTGTGTTTTCGAATGTGATTTAAATATATAAGCAAAAGAATTGAATTATTCTGCCTTGGTTTCAGAATCAGAATTATAATTATTCCAGTTCAGTAGTTAGAACTCCAAAATCAATTAAAAAAATAGCGGTCGAGTCATCCCAAACAATTCTCAAGTCACCTTCGATATTAGGCTTTAACCTATTATTTGAGGTTAATCTTGGTTTTGCAGTTTGCGTACTTCCAATGACTCCCCGAAGTCTTCTTATCCTTGTTAATTATAAAATAAATGCTGATAATATATTATGTTCCTGAAGTAATAACGCATGGATATGATTTATTAACATAATGGTTTAATCTCTGTAATATAAGTAAAATCTGTAATTATTGGAAAATTCTATTCGATACATACGGTTGTCACAATCGATATTTATCTCAGGATTTAATAATTGAATAATGGTAATATATTTCGTGGGAATTCTTGTGGCTGCGACGAAAAGTTCCTTTACATGATAATTAACAATATAGAGTACCTTTACAAATCATCTATTACTTATAATCTAAAAAATATTACAAAAATTATATATTAAATAACATACAAAGTTTGACGAGATTCAATGCTTCGTAAAAGGCCTGTAGGTTAGAGTGACGTCAACATCATGGCTGCCGTTGTCCATCTCACAGAATAATGAAGTTTATTAGAATGTGTACAAATAAATGTTTTCCTTGTAATCACTGTTTCGTTCAGATATGGAATTTGTTTTCACTTTAAAATGTTTACTAGTGATTAGTGTTAGTGTAAATTGGTATATTGTCTAGTGGTTGTTCCTTGTTGGATAAAAATATTGTCAAATTATACTTTACACATCTAGGCGATATTGCTGAACGTTTTCTGGTTTATTCTGGATAATTTCTTGATTGTCTGTATTACTGGTTCATGAAATGATTGTAGTGGAGGAATTATTTATCTTCAATAGTGGTCATTCAGATCTTCTTTCGCAAACGAGTTAGCAATTTTATATTTTTTATTTTAATAACATCTCGACACCCACTATTAAACTGTTCTCCATCACAATTAACAATTAAGTGTTATTTCTTCTTTTTTAGTCACCGAACTCGTACAAACTTCTTAAATTTTGATTGGCCATTTATGTTTAGGTTAAATGTTATATGATCAATACCCGTTACTTACTTTACATTTTATAAATTACATTGAAT
This sequence comes from Magicicada septendecula, assembly GCA_034769895.1. Lineage (NCBI taxonomy): Eukaryota > Metazoa > Arthropoda > Insecta > Hemiptera > Cicadidae > Magicicada > Magicicada septendecula. The sequence continues at coordinate 557,692,910 of CM068369.1, forward strand.
AGATAATTTTATTATTATATTCTAATGACACATGCAATGTTTATATGATGATTAATTAGATAATTATAAACAATTTGATACTAAACATGCCTCAGTTTATAACTGTAAAACCTTATTAATTTGAATTGCTATGATATGTGGTGGAACAATTTGTTATGGTTGATTGTAATTTCTACTTTGACTACCGGAGATAAATATATTTACATAAATATAGATTTTTTTATAATATAGTCTTTATAATAGATTTTTTGGGTATCTGGATTATCAATTCCCCTTAATTCATTAGTCCTGGGCTATTACTCCTTACTGTTCCCTATTTTAAAAATTGTCATTTCTATTTTATCTGTTCCAAACTATTATTCATTATTATTACATATCTTGCTAATTGTCATGTTCATTTATTATTCCTGGGCTGTTGCTCTTCACTACTCCATATCTTAAAAATTGTCATGTTAATTTATTTGTCCTGGGCTGTTACTCTTCACTACTCCATATCTTACTGGGTCTACTAATTATTGTACTGATATGATACTCTTATTATTTATTTTTCAACACTTTATGGCTATGATTTGACTACATATAATTCCTTTGAATCGACTTTTCTAGTTCTGTTAAGTTCTTTTATTTATAATTGTAAATACTTTTCTGTTGATTTTTATTTAAGTTGATATTATTCCTTCTAGATGACCTTTTCCCTTCCTTTCATATATTATCTTATTTTGTAGAACAAGGTAAAAACTTCGTTGTGCTACAACATTTTATGAAGTGCTGGCCCTGCCAGCATTGTTCTATGGTTCTGAAGCTCGCTTGATGAAAAAAACAGATGTCGTAGTAAAGTACAGGCCATTGGAGAGCAATTCTTGCATATGATAAACGCTGCACATAAAAAGATAGACGTTACACTGAATATAATATGCAAACCGTTGAAAATTTTTAATATACAAGATAGCATTCCCGAGAACAAAGAGGGGTGGATATTTGCAGTTTTCATTGAATAGTTTGTTTACAATTTTTTAAAACTATTTTCAACTATCTTACAGCATATGCTAATAATTTAGTTTCATCTCTTTTAATTTTGATACCCTTTACATGAAAAAGACTATTGTTATTCTCAGTAGGAGTATCTGGTTAGTAAGAAGAATGTTGATCCGTCATGTTAGGACCAAATAAAATGTTATGTTGAGCTGCGGCTGAGTGGACCACGTAAAAATGTATTGTATGTCGGCACGTATGCCTTTTTCCATCAGAAAGAATGAAACTTGGTGTGTTATCGCCAGGATGCAAAATGATAAAGATAGTGGACTGTATTAATAGATTTATTAAGTTTCTCCGTTTCTTACACTCAACCCATAGTAGTAAGGTTGGCTAATGCTGAAGATTAAAATTTAAGAAACTGATTCGGAAATGAAACTACCTTTTGATGCGGCACAAATGTGTGCACTTAGTTACATCGAAAACGTGGAGGCCTAAGGCCTAAATAATTGTCGCGACAACAAGAAATGAGAATGACAGAGTCAGGCAGCAAACGTAAGAAAGTCCGCTGCCGGCCAAGGCTCGTAGCACTGTAACATTATAAAAACGAGATAAGAACGATTCAGAAAGCATACAGATTAGCCAACCTACAAATAAGAAAATTACCACACTACTGTCCATAACTGCCCGCCAAAAAATCAAAAGATTTTTTAATACATTTTAATAATTTATTGTAGAAAAATACAGAGTTCTTAATAATAAAGGTTAATCTCAGTAGGCTGCATTGAACCTCGAGTTGTAGTCTTAGATAACAGTTATGACATTAACTGCTTAGCGATAAGCTTGAGAGATGATAAGAGTTAAGCAGGCCAAGGTTGGCGTGCAGCTTGAATCAAACATGAGTAAAATGCAAAGTTAGCAATGTATTGCCAATACATATTGTATGTATACAATATTGAACGATATGAGACATGAAAATACATAATTTAACAATGTTTAATGATGAATAATCGGTGACTCATCACATGATGGGCCCGATAAATTGTGACATTTATGCAAGTCATAGTGGTTAGCTTGAACCAGTTAAGGCCAGTAGACCTATACAAGTAGAATTGAATACAATGAGCAAACAAAATTATTATAAAATTATACATGTAAATACATAAATTTAGCATGCCGCTATATAGTTTGAACGATGCATGCTATCCTGATGTTTCAGGAATATACAATAAATTGTTATGTGAAAACAAGTTATACATAGTTGACTGATTGCAAGCACAAATTGTAATGACGTGTATGTCATAATTAGCATGAATAATAATTGTGCAATGCGTGATCACAAAATGCAAAATACAATATAAAATACAATATAAAAATAAAAATATAGGCGTGGCGCAGGTATAGACAGTAGATGCGAAAAACAATGTGTTTTACATAAATACAAGTTATATAATAAATACAATAGAAATCAGTTTAGTTAATTACAAATATGAATAAGGCACAATAGCATAAGTGACAAGTACAACAATGTGGTTATACAAATGTAACACATGAGTTGAACAATTGCGAGAAATACATTCATAGAATAATAAAATCACACATATTGACAAATGTGCAAGAAAATGCATACATGGTTGTATAACTGCATACCATGCGAATATTATGTAAAAAATTTTATATAAAGCAATACCGCCAATAACATGACACATACCCAATACCAATACAAAATGTAAATGTGTAGGACATAATATGCCTCACAAATTATTAACATATAAATACAAAAATAGCAGAGTATACATACCACCATGAAATATGATAAGTATAGCTATAATAGCACAGTGCATGGTTGTAAAATTACAAGTGTAATGTAAAATTACAAGTATAATATAAAGTATAACGAATTGTATGTTCTTCGTTTGTATTTTGGTGTGTTCGTGTGAGTGTAGACACGCACTGGTATCTACGATAATGTTGTTTATCAAAAGATGTAATCGTAATCGTTAAGGTTATTGGTGTTATTGTATTGTTTTTAATGGGTACGCAATAATAATTCACTCCTTTTATTATAAAATGGTTCGCGCACTTTGTTGTGTATCTCTCTTACTTACCACACTTGAATACTTCAATTCTGTTCTGTGACGTTCCTTCTGAAATACATGCACTTCAAATACAAGAAAATATTCGGATTGAATATTTAATATATTATCACACACAATAGTAAATGAATCAATATCTGATGAATATTCTGAATTATGCTAAATCTTTTTAAATTCTTCCGCCACCTGTGTCAGAACTGATTAAAAAATAAATGAATCTATTTTTAATAGAAATGATACTCCTTTTATGGTAATAAAATTGGAGGTTTATTAACAATTTAATAAATGATAAAATCTTTGACAATTAATAAGCAATAATTAACAACCTTTCAATTACTGATTACAACAAAAATTCAAATAAGACTCTGTCTAATTCCTCAAGGCTGGTAGACCTGTTATTAGTACAATAATTTAACTGCAATAGGTTATGTTACTTTGATTCAGTGAATTACCATATTTCGTTAGGTTCTTTGAGGTAACATGATACCAGTCACAAGATGTAATACAAATAACGATATAGAATTAACAATAATGAATAATAATCGAACAAATATAAAAAAATCAAAAATTGGTACCATATGTCTGGTATTTATGAAACTATCGTACGCGGGCATGCGCACGCATCTCTAATACTAGTTTGCAATTATCAAGCTGTATGACTTGTACAGTATTTAAAAATGTATTACTTTCGTTTAATAATTTGTTTTAAAAATCATCTATTCACAAGAGAAAAATTTCTCAAAAAACTCTTGTTAATAATTCTATCTGATTTGGATGTTACTTGAGAACAGATCGGTAATATTGAAATTATCAAGTTACCGTAACGATTTCTGAGGTTAGAATTAACCGGTGTTGTTACAATGGATAAGTATTTCTTAATAGCTATTATTTCTTAAACTATACATATAAACATATTATTCATAATACTTTAATATATTATTATCAGAATTACATTTATTCATACTGTATGAAAATTAATAAAGTATATTTCAAAACATCGAAAAAATCAAGAGAAATAAGTTTAGTCAAATGAGTGACTAAATATTCTTGTATTCATTAATAATTATTTCCAAACATTATATTTTAAATTATTATAATTAATTAAAATATTTTTATAATATTTTAATAATGGTGATTTAAATCTTTCCTCAATTCTGATAATTTAATTATTGTTTTTCGATACTCAGCATTATCTGACTTGCGTAGTATCGAAGGTTAGCTATTCACAAAAATTATTATTTTCGTTCAATATTGTTTAAATAAAATTGTACTCCCTGTTTCTTATTTAACATATCACTCGCAAGTATGGTCGACACACTGACCTACTTGTTTAATTAAAACAACTCCGCACTTTTTCACTCGTATATTTAAATGTTGTGTTAAGGTTAACTGTATGTTGTTGTACTGACGTATATGGCGTGCACAGTTTTAAAAATAAACTTCTTCTTTTTGTCTCAAGCGGCGTGGCCTATTCGTTTGATGGTTGATCGTAGACTGTTCTGCTCCTCTGAAGCGTCTCTCGGTTGTCTGTCGAAAGTCATTCATTCTATTGGCTGGATGCATTGTACTCTCTGACCCAAAAGCCTTCGTTTTATTAAAATATTTAATTTTTTGACAAAATCGAGTTTGGTGTGGAGGCTTTTTTACGTCATCACTGGTACAAAAATTTAACTGGAAAGTTTAAAATTACCATAACTTTCTTACTTTACGTCCTATCGTTAATTGGTTGATATCAGTGAATTCAGGGCGTTTTGCTTGTTAAATTAAGTCCAAAAACGCTTATTTTCCGTTCATCATTACTATCACAATAACGATTTTATTTGTTATTCCTGGTGTATCTTATTTTTATAAGTCCGTTACACCAGATTTTACTTAATTATAATAAAACACTTCTTAAATAAACACTTTGAGTCTATATCTCAGTCGGTTTGATATACAATTTGGGAATAATTGTTCCCTACACAAATCTCGTTATGGCGTCATTAAGCGTCCATGTTAGATTTTTCATAAATATGCTTAGAACTAATTTTTCTTAATTGAAACGATCATATTACTATCTAATAATACTAGTAATGTTTATTTACACAATTTTACACTATAATATCTATATATGACTGTGGTTAATTTAATATTTACATAGTTTCAGTCCTCTCCTATCTCTCTTATACAATTTTTTCACCTTATTTTTGGTCTTCTCTATATAAATCATATCATGTAATGATTATAATTAGTGTATACACATAGTACCTAATTTATTATATATAATGGTTATCTTTTAATTAGTTCAGAACTCTTCAATCTTTCAGTAATGGCTCTGTTTGTTGTGTCACATCATTGTAGTCATTTATTTTTTCTAATACAACAACTAAATTGTTATTGTTCTATTTGGTTTGAATTCCCAAAGTAGCATTAGATATTATTCTAACTTTTGGTAATGTTTTCAATTACTTTTACACAAGTTTATATGCTATATTTTTCATAAATAACTTGTTTGTCATTGTTTGTTTACATTTGGTTTTCTTCATAATAGTCATTTGGTTTTTAATTGTTTGTATATAATATGACTGTTTTTATGGTCATTATCTGTTCTCAAAGTAGCATTGGGATTTCCTCTTACTACTGGTAACAATTGTAACAATCTGTGCTCAGTATTTGATACAGTATTTTTCTTAACTAATTAGCTATACAATGGTTCAGCTTACTTCTGGTCATATGTACATAGTTAGTTAGTTTACAATAATTTAGTTACAATATTGTTCTTATCATGTTTAGAATCTGTTCTCAATGTATTATCAGATATTTATCTCACTACTGGTAATACTCTTATAAACATTGATATTGGTTTTGATACTGTACTTTGCTTAACTAAATTGGCATACTTTTCTCATTTCTGCTATTCTCTGTGCCATTATGTTTGACTTGTTCTATTTACATTGTTTTGCAATATATTACATTGTTTCTTAACATTTATCATTACCACTTATAATAAATTCTCGTTTGATAACATATTTGATGATCAGATATTTATACTAATATGTATCATTTTCTGTTGTAATAGGTCTCTTCCTTGTGGGTTGTGTAACAATGTACCATCTGTTTTAGTGCAGTACTTTTCTACTACTAAACTGACTTCACTACGGTATATTAACATAATACTTTAACTAATTTGTTACACATGTTTATGCAATTCCTTCTTAAACACTAACACAAATCTTTTTTGTATTATTTACTATATTTTTCTGGTCAATGGTGGAACTTAATTCCTGTCATTGTTTGATACTTAACAAATGTCTTTTATTTGTTGTCAGTTCTCTATGAACAATAACATAATTGTTCTATCTTGTTCTAATCTGGTGGTCTTATGATTATGTGTATTGATTACAACTTTATTAAATTAGTCACACTCATTGTCTGTGTTTATTTGACTATTTTTAATTTTTGTTGTTTCATCATGAAATTAACATATTTCTCACACTGTAAACTTCATCACTGTAATTGTTTGTGTGGTTTATTCAGTTGAAATTAGTTAGTTATTCACAGGTTTCACATTTGTATTAAGTACACACTGTAATTGTTTGTGGTTCCTTAAATGTTTCACACTGGTTTTCTTGTCACACTTATAATCATCATTTCTTTTGTCACTTACATTGTTTTTAGTACATGTGGTTTATGTTGAGTCCTTATATCTTCTGTCCATCTTCTTTCTTCTTCTTGGTGCTCTTCCTGGTCCTTCTTCTTTCTTCTTCTTCCTATATTTTCATTGTAGTTGCTATTTTTATTTATCTCCATTGTTGTTGGAGCTTGTTGGTCCTTGTTTCGTTGATTCCCCTCACTGTTGGATCCTATTGGGTCTAGTTACTGATATTTTGTTTTGGGCTTGTGGCATTTTCTTTCTTCATTTTGTATTTAATGTTGATATATTCATATTCTCTTCTTTATCGTTGGATTTTTTATTAATATATTTGTAGATACACACTTATATACACTTAGGTTTATTTATCTAGATATATTTCCATGTTTTTCTCATACTTGACGTTACATTAGTTTATATTATGTAACTACCATATTTTTGGTACTGTTACACAAGTCACATGCAAATTTAGTATAAAAACACGCAATGATGCAAAATTAACATTAAAATGTTGTGATGATACATATCACAATTAAGTTGACCAAATGGTCATACAATGAAGTAATGAAAGCCAGTGGCCAAGTAAACTAGCATTGTGCTAAATAATTATAGTAAGTAACCCTGTGTCTAAGCCTCGTCCCGGGCTGGCAACAAGCATAGCTTATGAACGGGTCTCCGTAAAATACCAGTAGGCGTGCGAATGTCTACAACTCTAAGTTGTCTGGGCCGGGAAATGTGGCGGTAATTACCCCAAATTTCCATGATAATGGAGGTAAGTTATCCTCCATCAATAAAACCAGGTCACCAATGGAAACATTATCCTTGGCGAATTTCCACTTGTGACGTTGTAATTGATGTAAATAATCGCGAGACCAAGCCTTCCAAATGACTTGGACAAACTTCTGGAGAAGTTGCCAACGTCCAAGACGAGAGATGGGAACGTGAGATAAGTCTGGGTCAGGTATCGCCGTTAATGGCACGCAAATCAAAAAATGGCCAGGTGTAAGTGGCACCGGATCATTTACATTCGATGAAATGGCAAATAATGGGCGAGAGTTTAGACATGCCTCTATCTGAGACAAAACTGTCGTAAACTCCTCGAAGGTGAGTATAGACTTGCCTACCACGCAGCGCAAATGATGCTTTAAACTCTTTATACTGCTCTCCCAAAGACCACCAAAATGGGGTGACGAGGGCGGAATAAATGACCATGAAATACCCTGAGAGGTCGTAAAGGATTTGATTGATGAGGTGGCATCCTTATTATGCCAAAGATTGTAAAGGTCATGTAAAACATTGCTGGCCTTCCTAAAGTTCGTGCCATTATCAGAATATAACTGGCTGGGTATGCCCCTACAGGACATAAACCGACGTAAGGCAGCTATAAACGCGTTGGCTGTAAGGTCGGAAACCAATTCCAAATGAATGGCCCTTGTTGCTAAGCAGATGAACAAAGACACGTACGATTTTGACAGAGTCCTAGATTTCTGCCCGCCATGACGAATCATGAAGGGACCACCATAATCAGAATATAGATGAACACTATTAATAAAGAAATGAAGAGCAGGGACGACCTTGAATACGAGTCGTGATAACAATAAGCAAGCGCAGAGTTCAATGCGAGGTAATGACACCTGTCGTAGTGGGTCCACGCGAGATTTAGAACACAGAAGGTGACAAGAGGCCGATGAATCTTGATAAATGACTCTAATATAAACACAACACCCATAACCCTTTTCAGAAGCATCCGGAAACCCATGTAATTCAACTATCCTTGCCTTAGACTTGCAACGAATAGAACGTGGGACAATAATTTTACTGATCAGGCACAACTTATCGCATAATGAATGCCAATGCAAGCATAATTGGCCGGAGATTGGCTCATCCCAACCAAGATTGCACAGCCAGAGTTGCTGCATAAACTGTTTGTACAGAAAAACAATGGGACTGACAAGTCCGAGCGGATCGTAAATGCCTGCGATAATCGATAGGATTTTCCTCTTGGAGATGGTTGATTCAACGGGGAATGATTTGATGTCAAACAAAAATGAATCGGTAGTGTTATTCCAGAGAATGCCCAAGGTACGCACATTACCCTGTTTGTTTAAAGGGAGTGATAAATTGTCATGATTTGCAACCACCTGGGGTTCATTTGATGCCCATTTATGCAGCGTGAGACCGTATTGACTCAACAACGTACCTAAGTCAGATTTCAACTTGGTCAGATCAGAAATGGTGTCTGCGCCAGTTAACAAATCGTCGACATAGAAATCATTGGTTATAGCTGATGCTGCGTCAGGAAAAGAAGCTTCATGATCCTTACCAATTTGATTAAGACAGCGAGTAGCCAAAAACAGTTCGTAATACAAAGTGTTTAAACTGTTCGAGGGGAGAGTCACGCCACAGAATACGTTGATAATGACAATCCTTCTCAGCTACCAGAATTTGTCGATACATCTCGATGTCGGCAATGAGAACATAGTTATGCATACGAAATCGCAAAAGAATAGAAAATAGGTCTTGTTGGACGTTCGGGCCTACTAACAAGATGTCATTGAGAGAAAGACCATTGGTAGTTTTGGACGAACCGTCAAAAACGACGCGAAGTTTTGTCGTAGAACTAGAATGGTTAAAGACGGCATGGTGTGGCAGATAGTAGGTATTTGAAACCCCAGAATTGATAGAGCAATTGTCGATAAGCGTCATGTGGCCAAGATCCTTATACTCCTGAATAAAGTTTGCGTAATCGCGCGCAAGCTTAGAATCGCGCATGAACCGGCGTTCTAAACTCAAGAATCTTGCTTCAGCGGTAGCATAGGACTCACCCAACTGGGGATTGTCTGACTTAAATGGTAGCGCAACAACGAACCTACCCTCTTGATTGCGATGAGTAGACTTAACGAAATGCTCCTCACAAGCTGACTCGTTATTAATAGGTGCATTATCAGGGATAGTTTCTATCTCCCAAAATTTTTCGAGAGACTCCAGAATTTGACCGTCGTTGTTCCTAGCTAGGAACGAAACAGCAGCACCCTTATAACGGCAGTGTTTGGGCAGATTGCCTGCAAGAATGTAGCCTAACTTTGTTTCCTGTATAATAGGAAAATGAGAACCGCATACGTATTTGTTAGCTAAGATTAAATCTAGGTAGAATTGCGCTCCTAACAGTATGTCGATGTCAGATGATATGTTGAAATTTGGATCAGCAAGAAAAATGTTATCTGGAATGTTAAATTGATTTATGTCAAAAGATTGTGCTGGCAGTTTATGGGTTAATGCAGATAAGACAGCACATTTTGCCTCGAAGCTAAATCTTTGATAACGGGAAATAATGCGTATAGACGCAAGATTAGTGGAATAACACGCGGTATTATTTATACCTGTAATCGGTATGTTAGATTTAGTCAAGTTAAGCCGTAATTTCTTGGCAAATGATTCCGTACAAAAATTTATTTGTGAACCCGCATCCAAAAGAACTCTTGCGGGTTGTCTGTTGCCAGCATGGTCAATGACAAACACCATTGCTGTTGATAAAAGAATATTATTTGTGGATTGTAATTTGAGTGAACAATAATTACTGCTGCTGGCAGAGACTGGCGTCGACACATTGTTTATGTGCAACAATGTATGGTGTCGTTTTGAGCAGATCTTACATGATTGTTTAATCTTACAATTAGATGAGAAATGATCTGGTCTTAGATAATTGGTACAGCATTTATGATTTAATATGAATTGTCCTCGTTCTGATGTGCTCAGTGCATGAAATTTATCACACATGTAAATTGGATGATTAGATTTACAGCATAAACATGAATAATTATTTGAAGCTGAGTGATAACTTTTAAATGCAGTGCTGCCAGCAGCGTTTCGTGATTTATGTTTGTCAGATTTATTATTGAATCTTAAACTTAGCTTGTTGAGTTGCTGTCCGGCATCGATAGGCAGTGTATTTTCTAACAGCTGTCTACGTGCGTTTAAAAACTGAGTAAAACCTTGAAAGTTAGGAAGATTATCAGGGTCTATAGACTCCTTCCATAATTTAAAAGTAGTATGGTCGAGTTTCGATGACAATAATTGTACAGTGATAAGCTCGAATGAATCCACTGACAGTTGCATGGACGCCAGTGAATTAACGGAAGACGTTATCGTATTTATGAATTCTGCCAAACTTTGGACAGAGTCTTTTATTGTTGACTTTGCTTCAAGTAAATTTTGAATATAGTACTTTGCTAGTATGAATTTATTGTCATATCTAGCGGACAGCAAACTCAACGCTATCGAGTAGTTTTCGTTACAAATAGGTAATGACTTAATTAAATCTAGCAGCTCATTTTTCAGAGACGAATACAAATAGTTTAATTTCTGCACTGACGTTAGATCAGATCTGGCATGCACCAAGTCCAAAAATATTGAGTAGAAATGCTGCCATTCTAAGATATTGCCTGTGAAGCAGTTAGTTGCATATTGCTTGTCAATACGGGAGATACAGTCTGAACGTTAAAGGTTTCTATCAATTGTAAGATATTAGCTTCTGTCGAATATAACAGCTCTTCGACCTCAACTCGGTCTTCTTCAGCAGCGTTTATGTCTTTAGAAATAAGCTCAATTTTGGACTGTACCTCATCGTATTTTGTTGCCAAGCTTTTTAGACTTTCAAGTCTGACTGTTAAGAAATGTTTGGTATTAGTGTTCTTGTCAAAGTTACTGATAGCCGAATTAATACGCACTATGGCAGACTTTAAGCCGCCTCTCTTTCTGATCAACACTTTGAGGCCTTCTTCAGCCATTGTACGCACCTGATAATGATGTTAATGATGTGGTACCTGGTATGCGATGTCCTGAAGCGTCGAGGCCGTGGAGAAGATGGCGAACACACAGACCGGAGAGATGACTGCTTACACTGGAGTACTGACGCTAGCACATGGATGATCTTGCAGTGACATCGTCAGGAGGCTCAAAGGCGACGAAAGAAATGCTGGTTAAGTCACGACACGGTCGGATCAGCGAATATGCTGAGTCGCCCGTGATGGCCAGAAATTGGGGCAGAAGAATAATGAAAAGGTGAATAACGAATCTAGGCACGGAGCGACCAAAAAATGGTTAGTAAGAAGAATGTTGATCCGTCATGTTAGGACCAAATAAAATGTTATGTTGAGCTGCGGCTGAGTGGACCGCGTAAAAATGTATTGTATGTCGGCACGTATGCCTTTTTCCATCAGAAAGAATGAAACTTGGTGGTACCAGGATGTAAAATGATAAAGATAGTGGACTGTATTAATAGATTTATTAAGTTTCTCCGTTTCTTACACTCAACTCATAGTAGTAAGGTTGGCTAATGCTGAAGATTAAAATTTAAGAAAAATTCATCTTCATGAATTCGGAAATGAAACTACCTTTTGATGCGGCACAAATGTGTGCACTTAGTTACATCGAAAACGTGGAGGCCTAAGGCCTAAATAATTGTCGCGACAACAAGAAATGAGAATGACAGAGTCAGGCAGCAAACGTAAGAACGTCCGCTGCCGGCCAAGGCTCGTAGCACTGTAACGTTATAAAAACGAGATAAGAACGATTCAGAAAGCGTACAGATTAGCCAACCTACAAATACGAAAATTACCACACTACTGTCCAGTATCTAAAGTTTGGTTCAGTGATGTCACTTCCATATTACATTGAAAGATGTTTTAGGAGGTGAGGTTATGTTCCGGATTGATATTGTAAATGACAGTAAAAGTTTTTTACAATTCAGTAAATAAAAGAACAAAATTCTCCAAAGGTATAATATTGGACCAGTATATAAGTGTAGATAAAAGAATTCCCCTTTGTTTCCTGAGTCAGTCAATGTGTACTTTGTGTTATTATCATCAGAAGTATATATGTATGAATTAATATAATAAGTATGACATTAAACCATATATTAATGTTACTGTGAAATAATAATAATAATTGAAGATGAATTACTAAACATTTATACATATAAAAGAAGACATCACGACAAGAACATTTTAGTGTGAACTGATGATGAAATTATAATAATTTCAAAAAGTCCTTATTCAATAATTTAAAAAAATTGAAACTTTACTGATTTTGGTGGTATGTATATAATAAAATTATTAAACATTGTATTAATTAATCTAATTACTTACCCATATAATTCTTATATCCATCGCTGGTTCTGAACATTGACAACTTAATATTGTACTGTTATGTACTTAATATTATATGTTATGTAAACTAAACAGCAATGATTGGACAAAGGCTAATTATTTTAATGAATTTTTCAGCACAATAGTATCTAGGCTGAATGAAAGTGCGACTCCTCCTATTCTGCAGCATGAAATACCAGATATATCAATTAATCAGCATACTATGTTTCTAGCACCAACAAATGCGTCAGAAGTTTACCAAACTATTCGTGAACTCAAAAATAAACCTGGTGGGTGTGATGAAATTCATGCCTATACAGTTAAGCTAGCTGCTCCGTTCATAACTCCTGCTTTGACTCACATTATTAATACTGCTATGATACAAGGTACATGTCCATATCAGTTTAAGAAAGCTGTAATTTGTCCTATATATAAGGAAGGTGTAAAAAGTTTGGTTAACAATTATCGACCGATCGCACTGATATCAAATTTAGCTAAGATTTTTGAAAAAATTATTTTTACCAGATTATTTAAATTTGTAAAGAAACATAACCTGTTAAGTGCTAAACAATTTGGCTTTCTCAAGAAGAAAGGTACAGATGATGCTATAGCCCTACTTAGCAAATTTATTTATGAAAATCTAAGTATTACCATACCAACTGTTGTAACTTTTTTGGACTACTCCAAAGCTTTTGACACTGTCGATCATGGCATACTTATATCCAAATTACAGAATATGGGAATAAGAGGTGTAAGCTTATCCCTGATAGCCAGTTATTTACATGACAGGACACAAGTTGTAAAGGTGAATGGGACTAGAAGTCAGACTATTAAAACAAATGTTGGAGTGCCCCAGGACTCTATATTAGGACCTTTATTGTTTATTTTATATATCAATGACTTACTAGTGTTACAAGATGTATTAATAGCATATGCTGATGATACAGCAGTACCAATGAAAGCAAAGACATGGCCTGAACTTGCAACAGATATGTCAACTAAATTAGATATTATATACTCTTGGCTCTATCACAATAATCTAGTACTCAACATAAGCAAGTCTGTTTTTATCACCTTTGGAAATTATAGAGACTCTGTTCCGCATGACTTTGAAATTAAGATAAATGGTCAAAAATTGAAAAGAGTTAAAACTAGTAAATATCTAGGAATAACATATGACTTTAACATGAAGTGGGATGTACATGTGGCTAACATTGTAAAAAAAACCAAATACTTAGTCTACGTTTTTTACAGACTTAAACAAATTTTATCAAAAAAGCAACTACTACAAATATATTACGGATTATTCCATAGTGTGGCAGGGTATGCTATCATAGGCTGGGGGGGGGGGGGTCTATATAAATCATCTCTAGACGCATTGGATCGGCTGCAAAAGTGTATTCTTAAAATTATAGGAGCCAATGAACAAGATTCGAATAAACCATTAAATATTAAACAGGTGTTTGTAGTGAATTCTATAGTTTATCAATACAATGATCTAAAAAGTGAGTTTTTACAAAATCGAATCAACACACGGTATAAAAATATTATATTGCCGCGACACCTATTAAGTATTGGGCAAAGAAGCTACAGTAGAACCTCGTTAACCCGGACCTCTTTAACCCGGACCAGTTTTGGAAAAAAAAATTACATGTATGTTGTTCAGCGTAGTAAATGAAGACTTGTTTTACAGACAATAAATCGGTATTCTCAGTAGGTACATTACTCGAATTCACTTGCCAGCGGGCAAGTTCATTGCACTCACCCCACCTGCTGTTGCTACGCAGCAAACTGGTGACTCAACCCTCTCCTTCCCCTCCCCGCGCCTCGCACTTGACATTGACCTAGAAACAACATTCCTCAGTTGCGCTGCAATCTCGGTAGTGTTCGCGTGTTGTCCTAGTGTCACTGTCGAGGTACAGTATCGTTGTGCTGTTTTGTTAGCGTGTTGTTCGCGATGGTGACGAAACGTAAAAACATTGTTGTGACTATGAAAAAAAGGATGGAAGCATTGACAAGAATTGATAAGGGAGAATCGTTAAAGAACATTGCTGCTGAGTTTGGAGTAGGAACATCGACCGTATCTGATTGGAAAAAGAACAGAAAACGCATTGAAGACTTTTGTTTCAAAATGATTTCTAAGGACAGTTTGGATAATCGGTGTAAAGCAAAAACTGCTAAACTAGAAACTCTGGATGAAGCATTGTTTGTCTGGTTTTGTGCTGAAAGAGAACGTGGTTTGCCGATTTCTGGACCCATCATCCAACAGAAAGCATTGAGTTTGAACAAACAGTTGCCCCATGGAGACCCGAGTTTTACAGCCAGCCAGGGGTGGTTGGACAGATGGAAAAAACGGCATGGAGTGCGTCAACTTACAATCACTGGAGAAAGCTTGTCAGGTGATGTTGAAGCGGCAGAAAAATTTTAAAAAGAGTTTGAAGACTTTATTAAAAAGGAAGAACTGACTGCAGATCAAGTTTACAATGCCGATGAATCCGGTTTATTTTACCGGATGTTGCCGAGTAAAACGCTAGCCTCAAAATTAGGAGATTCAGCGAAAGGGTATAAAAAAGGGAAAGACCGCCTCACCATAATGGCTTGCAGTAATGAGTCAGGAAAGCACAAAATTCCTCTCCTTATAATAGGGAAGTCTAAAAACCCCCGTGCATTGAAAAATGTGAAACGAGGCTCATTGCCTGTCGTTTACAGCTCACAAAAAAGTGCTTGGATGGTTAGTGACATTTTCAAACAATGGTTTTTCGAGAATTTTGTGCCGTCAGTAAAAAAATATTTGAAGAACTGTAGCCTTCCCAACAAGGCGGTTTTGCTGATTGACAATGTGCCTTCGCATCCGTCTGTCAATGAACTAGTCAAAGATGACATTTCAGTGAAGTTTTTACCACCTAATGTAACTTCTCTCGTTCAACCGATGGACCAAGGAGTTCTAGAAAAAAATAAAAAAAGTGTACAAAAGGCAAATGCTAAGTCAACTGGTAGAGGACGAAGGAGAGCATGGTGTGGTAGAGGTGCTGAAATCTTTTAACGTAAAGACTGTTATTTATATGATTGCGGAAGCTTGGGACCAGGTTGGAAGAGAAACTTTGATAAAGTCATGGAAAAAGTTGTGGCCTGGTGTGTGTGACTTGCCAGAAAACAATACAATTGAAGAAGAAGAAAAAATAAGTGTGGAAGAAGATTTTAGACATTTTTAAAAATATCGATGGCTGTTCCGATGTTGATGAAGAAGGCATTGACAATTGGTTGCAAATTGACAATGACGGAGGTTATAAAGCGATCACAGAGGAAGAAATTATTGCATCATGCAGTGTTACAGAAAATGAAAATGAAGAGGATTCAGACAGTGTTGATGAACCAGCTGTGGTTATGACCCATGCAGAAGCAGTAGCAAACATAGATAAATTGATGGTTTATTTCGAGAGTCAAGCCGAAACATCGCCAAACGAGCTTCTAATGCTAAAGTGGATGCGAGATCGCGCTGCTCGTAAGCGATACACAAAACTGAGGCAGCAAAAGCTCACTGCCTTTTTTACTATCGACTAGTTTGTACCTATATTGTGTACAGTGTAAATACATATTATGTGTTTTTAGGTGAAAGTGTGCCGATAATAATTTTTAAACTCCATTAAAAATATTTTTGGTAAGTACATGTTCTTTTTTATGTTTTTCCCTCATTCTGTGGATAACCCGGATTTTCGTTAACTCGGATCGGCCCCGGCCCCAGTTGATCCGGGTTAACGAGGTTCTACTGTATGCGTATTATGCCATAAAATATTTTAATGAATTACCTAATGAACTGAAAAATCTAAGTGTAAATATAAAAGTGCTTAAAAAAAAATCAAAGAAAAAATTAGGAACATTGTTATTGAATAATCAAAAAAACAGTCTATTATGATATGGACCTTTTTTTCTCTTTTTTTTTTCATTTATTTATTGAATTGTATTATAGTACAAACTGAAATTTTGTTAAAATTGAAAAATAATTTATTTTTAATATATTACTATGATCGGTGAGGTAAAACTCACAATTAGTATTAAGTATATAAATATTAATTCTAAGGACCAACCTATGTACGGGCATTTATGCCCCCTATAGGTCCTTTATTGTATAATTTTTATTATATGTAAAGGAAAATTGGTAATAAATATTATTATTATGTAAGTCTTCTTCTTCTTTTGCAATACTGGGACTAGGGATGTTGCCTGTTTCAGCTTTAACAGCTATCTTTCCAAAGTTTAGAAATAAAAATAAATTAATGGGTGTTATTTAGTTGCTTTTACTAAAACAAAAATTAAAAATTATTGATGAAAGATTGTTTTGCTGTAGACAAACGGTACTTCGAGAGAGTCTGAGAGACATAGTAGACGAAATGATGGTGCAGAATTGTTACCCATCCCACAGGGTTCTAAACATACAGGATTGCAGCTTCCTGCAGCGTAAGTACTTGTATATCATACATTAACTCTTTCAGTCACGTTAACAGTCTAAAGTATCTGCTTGATTTTTGGCACTTTGCAAAGGTTTTTAAAAAAGTTTATTTTTGTGTCAAGTCTCATGATTCTTTTTCCTAATACACAGTACACCCTCTGTAATTCAGCACTGCGGTAGTCCTGTATTTTTAGGCTGGTGCTGGGGAGCGTGGAGGGGGAAACAAGTTGCTGACCATAGACATCAGTTGCATCATTATGTGAAGAAACGAACAAATTCATAAATTAAAAAAAAATATATTCTGCCAGAACCTTACCTTGCGATCTTCCTCTCGCTGACTTACCTTTATTAAACATCAACAGAAATTCAGGGCCGCCACCAATATCTTTGAAGGACAGATATGGAGACCTTTTTACTTTACCTTATTTAAAACACTGGACAATTTTGCAATCTGACTACCCACAATTCAGAAAATTCCCCGGAAACGTTTAGACGAGTTTTTCAGCACAGAACTCTAGGAAGTGGTAATGGCGAAATAACTACGCTAACACATGGTTATACAATTAACACAAAATATTTTATTTTTTCTCAAATTTACTCTTTCTCTTTCTTTTTATGTTACTTCCACTAATCTCTATTATTTAAAGTTTTCTTATACTAATTTCTATTTACAGACCAGTACTCTCTTTTACTTTTTTTTTCCCCTTTTTCCTCACCCACACTCTCACTCTCTTTACCCCCCGTTTTGTTAACTGAGCTCTTTAGTAATTCAAATGTTTTACCTTACATAAACTTTTTGCCAAAAAGAAATATTGTACTTAACTGAATTCAGTATCCATGACCGTTACGCCACATGTCGGTTTACACTTTCCCGCAAAACTATCACACTCTCATTTTATAAATGTTACTTCTGTTGAACCCCACTGTTTTCTGTTGCATCACATTACAACACACTCTTTGGTAGACCTACTTTTACATTTTCGGTCTACCAAAGTTTTTCCGAGGCTACCGTAAAATTACGTTTGTACTGTTTAAGTAATGGTGTCCAACTGGCCGGCGACTACTGTCGACTGTCTGTGTGTGTTTGGTTGTCTACCCGCCATGCGTAAGGCGTTGCCGTCGACTCGTACTCTGTGATTCTTTGTTTCCATCGCATGTTCGGCTATAGAATTTTTTGTACGTGACTTACATGTTGTGAAAAGGCGGCACACTCGTGCGCTTGTACACATTCTCAGATGCTAACAGCTTTTGTGCCTCGTACGGCTTGGCACGAAGTGGACTACAGGGTGTTCAAAAATGTCAAGCATTCGTGATCAAGACTGTTGCCTAGCATGGTTGGTTACAAATTTTTACAATTATTAGGAAATTAAAATAAACCTCTTGGTTTGTCCCGTTACAATTAGTCCCTTGCTGTGTACAGTGCCGTTTATTTGCAGTTATTTTTTGCTTGGTGTAGTTATTTGCTGTGTTTATGTAATTTAAGATGATGAGTGCAAAATGTTGTCACAGTGCAAAAGAAAACATAAAACATTAACACTACTTCAGAAAAACAAGATTTTAAAAAGACTTGAAAAAGGTGATAAATTAGTTAACCTCGCTAATGAATATTGTGTTGGCCGTGCTAAAATACACGACATAAGAAAGAACAGTGAAAATTAAAAAAAAATAATGAAAATAAGAAATATCTAAGAAAAACATTAAAAACGGGTGAGTTCCCTCAAGTTGAAGATAGCCTATACACTTTATAGCGAGCGAAAAATTTTTAAAAATTTTAATTTTCTTCTCAATCGATTTTTGTTCACACACACTTGTGTCAATGACTTCAAGTTAAAGCAATAAATAAGGCTTAATGTGAAGATGTCAAACCAGCGTCGCTAGCAGACAATAGAAAGATGTTAGACTCCACGCAACAATACAGATGAAAGTTCAAGATGACAGGAGAAGCTTGGCTAAAAATTATTACCCCACAACAAACTACACAATGCCAGGCTAGGGCACTCACATGTGTATGGAGAACTGAGGCAAACGTCTGCATGGGTTACGTCAGGATACGATGGTACTACAAACACGACAGGATGTCACAAAAGAGTTGAGGGTGCTGCACTTTACAGAGACAATGAAAGAAATAACTAGTTGAATAGACTTGAGGATGCTGCACAGCGGGAGGTGACGTTTACGTGACGGATACAATTTACGGTTAGAAAGTCGGGGTGGCTTCACCAGCCAATGCATGTCAGAAATTATTAATAGCTACAAAAAAGGGGTGTAAGATAGAACAATACCTCAAGATGACCAAGGAAACAGATAGGGGAAGTCAGAACAACATTGCGTATGTCCCAAACAAAAGGGTGATTGACAGGCGCGCAACGACCAGAAATTCTGCGAAAAGGATCAACGTCCGAATGAAGAAATCTGGGGGATGTCTGACAACCTATCAGAGTACAACGTCTTGCGAAGACACCGGTGGAGAGGAGAATTTCTATGGTAACCAGGAGTCAAAGCGAATCATTGAACAGAAACCAAAAACCCTGAAGAAGTGGGACAAAATATTCTAAGAAAATATCGAGCTGACCTATTGTAAGTAAGGAAAGGCGTGGACAGGCTCAAGACAAAATTTGGGTAGGGACGAGTTGATAAAAACTAACTGTCTAACACGGAGGAGAGGCAGTCTTATTACATTTTTTGAACATATATTTTGACTCAGTATTACTGTGCGCAGTCTTCTAAAATTTATCAGTCTTAGTGAAAACTCAGTGTTATAATATTCGGACTTAGTAATTTCAAACTGTAAGATTCAAAGTGCAACCGGAAGTAATACTCGAACACAACAGTATAAAATGTGCGAATTAACGAACTTAGTCAAGCATTAACGTTATTAGGAATTTCCGAGTGAACAATTCGAGCGACTCAAGTGAACTATTATGTAATCTCGGCACATACACGAAACATTATTAGTGCACTGTACAACTTAGAAGGAATTACATTTAGCCGGTGTTAATGAATTACACTAAATGTAACAGAACATTTAAATACTTGAACAAACTAATCAACCAAGTAGTATAAACGCATATACATCAACACAAAGTCAAGTGAATTTGTGTGATGAACGGACATCGACATTAACTTTGCGAGCGTGAACATACACCACTCATTTTAGAATGATCACACATTATAAGGCGAACTGATCTGTACAAACTGACATTGAAAGCCCATCATATCCACACTACTCTATAAATGACGCGAGTTCACGTGTGTGTACAAGTGACAGTGCATTCAACTTTATTCAACAAGATGTGTTCTTCAGACTTCACCACAACAAAGAGGCCGACCACCGCTGGACCATGAGTGGATATTCTTATCTCAAGTAACGGTTATTAATCTATTAATTTAGTAACTACTACTGTCCTGACTCTTTCAAAGAATCCCCACCCTGGGAGTTTTAAATAAATTTGATAAAAGAATCAATTTAAAGTTATAAATAATGAACAAGTAAACAAAACTATCTGGAATTAATGAACGCATTAATTAATTATTATTTGAATTTATTGTATAGCATGATTTATGTATGTATGTCTTTTTCAGCTATCATATAAGCTAGAACTTGTTTAATGATATATGTGTTATTTGATGTATTTACAGGTACAGCAAACTTTTTATATGTTATGAATATAAAGTGACTTAATGAATAATAAATTAGTCATTTTAGTACAGTTAAACAAATGCGTTCATTATTACTAAAACCCGCATGTTAAAGTTTCACATAGAACACAATTACACGAATACTTATAATCGTACAATTTTCATGTGTAACAAAAGAACATGATTAATTTACTAAAGAGTCTCTTGTCTATTATGCTAATTGGTAATTAAACTTGATAATTGATCTAACTAACTAATTCACATCGTAATTAGCATAATAACTTGGTTCCTTCAAGAGCGTAATTGACATATGCCTATTTCGGGAGAAATTCGTAAGGAAAAAACAAAATTCTTCTGCGGAGAAATTATGGAAAAAGATGATTTTCAGGATAGTAAAGGTTGGGTGGAAAAATTCAAAAAGCTTTTCGGAATTCAGCTGTTGAGTACTACAGGCAAAAAACTCATGTGATGTTGATGCAGTTGAACCAAACAGAAGAAAATTGACAGCTTTTTCATTCCAATGGAATAGTACTGTACATTACTCTGAGAGTTTCATTTTTTCCTACCGTTTGACTAAATTATAAACATAAAACTAATATGAATAATTTTAAGAAAAAATAGAAGATAATTTACTATATTTTGAATCCGATGTTTTAATCAGGTGTAAGTTTTTTCATGTTTTACCATTATGTACAATATAGTCATTTAGATAAGTATTTTTAGTAGCCGTCCAATAATACGGCATTTCCGCTGATCCAGCACTACCTTGGTCTGATATCTGCTTGATGGATTAGTGAGAGTGTACTGTACATGTCTGGTAAGAAGATATTTTGAAAAAAGCGAAAAATTATTTTTACTCGGCATTATAAACTATTTGTAAAATAAAATTCACTTACAGTTGGCATGCATGATGCTTGATAAAAAATATTAACAGTTCTTAAGAATAATAAACATTTGGTTACCTTTTTACAGTGATTAAAGGATGTATATTCTGTGAAGACCAACCTAAGAACATCAGAGTTTCATAAATAAATTTATTGTGAAACAGTTACTAAGTGTTTAGTATTCTTATTAAAAAAATTGTAGTTGCGTCAAAAATTTGGTCAATTTTCTAGTGTGATGTATAATAAACGTGTAAACAAAAATACTTACAAGGTGTGAACTGTATACAAGACACCTAGTAAAGAGGCAGGCATTACTATACACAAATTTTAGTTTTCAGGCATTTATAATTATTGCAGATTTTCTGAATTCTAAATTTTTATAATTTGTTTCATTATAAACTGCAGTTGATAGATTGATATGCTCAAAATATATACATGTAGGAACCCTGAACAGTGGTAAATAAATTAATTAGAATGCAGTATAAAAGTCTTTGCCACAGTGCGGTAAAAATCACACTTTTTTAATCATAGTGTAGTCCAAACACTGCTAAGATTAACATAAGATTTTCAGTAAAATTTACAAAATTTACTCTAGTATGGATAGCATAAATTACACTGGTTAATCTTAATCACAAACCCATCCAAAACACACATTGAACTGCATTTCCTATGATTCTGAAGAAGTATCAG
Source organism: Magicicada septendecula (assembly GCA_034769895.1). NCBI lineage: Eukaryota > Metazoa > Arthropoda > Insecta > Hemiptera > Cicadidae > Magicicada > Magicicada septendecula. Next base: position 557,715,415 of record CM068369.1, read on the forward strand.
CCGTTAGGTCTACAGCTATGTTTCCATATGAAAAAATTGTAACTATGCTCCCTCGATGTCCATATTTCAACAGACACCCACACAACACAGCGAATTCACTGCTATCTCCCTTGATGCTCAGCAATAAAGCAAGTGCATGGGTGTTTTCAATGTTCTGGGCACTTTCTTCTGTAGCAATTCATTGTGTGTTTTCTGTCCAAGTGCATACTCCCTCCAACCTTTTCCTATACTGCGCTAGTCTCTTGATTTCATGATATTACATCCATTTATAGTCCATCATCTCGTCTGTCCTCTGTCCTATATTCCACTATCCATTCACCAGCCCTTCCAGTCTTTCTACTGTCACATTACTTTGTGTTTACTGCATATAGTGTCCAAACCAATTTATCTGCCCCTGATAATATCCAACACTCTACTTGTCTCCCCTACTCTTTTAAGCACCTCCTTATTTATCACTCTATCCTTCCACAAAATCCTGTCCATCCTTCTCCATGTCCTCGTCTCGAATGTCGCAACCTCCTCTCCTGTTCTTTCCTCAATGTCCAACTTTCCACCCCGTATAGGAGCACGCTCCATACAAAACACCTCAACATCCTCTTTCTCAGGTTTAGGTCTTGTGGCCCACACAACATCTTTTCTTTTTATGAAGTGCTTCCTTATTTAGCAATTGATTGCAAGCATTAATGATATGAAAGTAAGACCTGATTATCAAGATGCTGCAGACGTTGAAGTGTGGTTGCTAACTGCATCATGAACGTTTCGCTGTTTATAAGAGTGTCTTATCATGCTATCAGTTTAGGTTCACAGAGAGTTGTAAGTTTTCCAAAGAGCTACTTGATCTTATCCTTCTTTGTTTTAGCTTTGCACATATCGGTCATCATAGTTGTCTGAGTACCAATTTGAAATTTGCTGATCAACTTGAAATTGTTGAGTAAATGCAGTTGTGGCTCAGTTGGTTGTGGAAGAAGGGATATGATTTCCCCTCTGAAATAGAAATTCAGTCAATGAATTGCTGCCCATGTTCTTTAAAAAAAAAGTTGCACTGGCAGTGATTATTAAAGTATTTTTTCAGTTCAGTGGAAACTATACAACTCCTCTATTTTTCCATGGTCTTACAGAGGTCTACGTGTCTTATGTATAGTCTTGCCAGTATCTAGAGGAAAATCCTACCTTATCAGTATAGGATAACTGTGATCTTTGGATCGATATCTGTGCGGTGTTCTGTTGGAAAGGGAAGACATTTGTATTACATTTTTCTAGTTTTGAGGAAGACTGTTTTTGGATCCAAAACGCAAACTGTTAGGTGGAGCTCAGATACACACAGACTTATGAGAGTGTTTAGTTTGTGAGCCCAGAACTCAAAATATGTACCATTCCAGAAGAATATCTCTTTTATCTGCCACCATAGTTACAATAAAACAGTTTGAGGTATGTGTGGGGGGGGGTGCGAGTGCGCACATGTGTTCGCATATAAAATTTGTGTTCGCGCAGTCTTAGTAAAAATTTTCAGATATTTCCATCATATACCTAAATTTTCATTGCTATTTGCACTAGCAAGCAAATGCCAGTTACTGTTTGATTTCAGCATGGTTCTCTTTCGTTTTTGAACAAATATGTTATGGAATTTTACAGTGATACGATGTGACTGAAAGTATTAAACCAGTGATAAAGCTTTCAGCTAGTACACGCCTTGTTATGCAGTTGAAATATCTCTGTTAAGTTCTTACTGATTTTTCAGCAAAACGTTACAGACACACTGTTCTGCAAGGTGTTTCATTACCTATTTGCCACTAATTCGATGGACAGCATATGTATGTGTTCACTCCAGCATATATAGCTTATACCGCAACTGGGGCAAGTGGCTGTTTGTTCAAACATTGGTCACTTTATCTATATACAGTTCAAAAAGTTTCAAACACACCTAATATATTATTGGGAAAATACAACCCTGCCTAACCACATTATTTTTTTCAAATGCATTCTATACAACCTTCTTTCTACTCGAGATTCATTAAACTTTTTATAAATAACTAGAAACGTGTTTGTTTAATGAACAGGTACGTAGCTCTGTATCCGTACAAGCCACAGAAAGCTGACGAGCTGGAACTGAAACGTGGTGGCGTGTACACTGTGACTGAACGCTGTCAGGACGGCTGGTTTAAGGGTACTTCCAATCGTAGCCAAAAGAGTGGAGTGTTTCCTGGCAACTACGTAGCTCCTGCTAAGTAAGTAACAACCCCCCATTGTGTTTAGTCTAGTTTAGAGTGTTTGAGACAGTGGAAAGCATCTGTCACAGAAAACAAATATGTAATTCCAAAATTAACATCTGATTGGCATAGTATATACATAAACTGATTGCTGTGGCAACATACTGTACACACATCAGTGGCAGGTAAACTTTTAAATTGTTACAAACCAATTTGTTGTCCATTTTGATTATTTCTGTTGCTGATAATAACCGAAAAACATGGGTCTGTCATTGGTGTCACTTTGCCAACTGTGAGGTGCATCATGTTGTTTTCTGTAAGGGTGCAGTGCTGCTGATATCCATGTTTTTAACAGTGCTGAAATCTTTTTTATTTCTCAACCTAATCTATCAAGTCTGTACACTTAGTCCAACGATGCTCAAGCTTTTCGATCCCATCCTTACAGTATGATTTATCGAAGTCTTCAAATACACAGATGTTTCAGCAATAACTTTATTTCCCATAAATCTCTTTCCAGCAAACCACCTCTTGAAATTTGGAAACAGATAATAATCCGAAGGTGCTAAGTCTGGCGAGTAGGGAGGGGGTGCAAGAATTTCATAGCATAATTTAAATAATTTTGCTGTCACAATCGTAGAAGATGTCTTGATTGTCTTGATGAAAAAGAGCCTTCTTTTTCTTCAAACGTGGTAATTATTTCTTTATTTCCTCGTTTAGATGATCTAGAAGAGATGCACAATATTGCCCATGTATCGTTTTACCTTTCTCCAGAAAGTCAATTAAGTTTATGCCACGAGCATCTCAAAAGACTGGCCATCACCATACCTGCTGATGAAACAGTTTTCGCTTTTTTTTTGGAGCAAGTTCTACTGCAACCCACTGTTTTGACTGTTCCTTGGTTTCATGGTGATGCTGATGTATCCAAGTTTTGCGACTGTTATGAAACATCACGAAAATTCTTCTCGATTACATTGAAACAACTCCAAACTGTGCTTAGAAATGTTTATTCATTCATCGTTTTGATCGATTGTGAGCAAACATGGCAGCCATCTTGCGGACAGTTTTCGCATACGTAAATGTTCGTGTAAAAAATGATGCGCCCGTTCATTTGAGATGCCTATTGTCTTAACAATTTCCTGCACTTTCAACTTCTGTCCTCCATGACCATGTCATGGATTTTTTCAAGATTTTCTGCAATTGTAACCTCAACAGGCCATCCAGAATGTTCAGCATTGTTTGTGCTCATATGACCACTACAAAAATAACCAAGCCATTTGTAAACTGTTCTAGTCGATGGAGCTGACTCACTATAATGTTTATCCAACTTGGATTTAGTTTCCTGTGTGATTTTGCCTTTCAAAAAGTAATGTTTCATCACCACATGAAATTCTCTTTCATCCATTTTTTTGCAAATCACAATACTTGATAAATTCAGACGATTGGCAACAATAGAATTATGAATGTATATGACTGAAACGTGGTGTACACTCCTAGCGGAGATGCGGAAAACTAAAAATGGTGTCATTTATGTGCTACGAGCGCCATCTCATGACTTTGCATGGCCGTATCAAACAGCACTCGTAGTATTATGAGTGGTACTACAGTGAGAGATCAGTGTAGGAATTTCAAATGGCAATACTCAATTATGAAATGAACCCACTCCTCATCACCACCATCTTTCAGCTAGAAGGTAGGTATATGACAAAGGTGATGAGTGACATATACTGCCACTATGGATGAAATCTGTGACTACTATATGGTCAAGTGTATCGGACAAACAAGCAGTGAGGTATTGAGAGTGGCCGATGAACCAGTGGTGTACACCTGTGACTGTATGAACAATGAACAGTGGTTCATGTGAGAACAGAACATTTGAACGCCTGCTGGATATTTTCAGATTCCAGGTGGCCAGGCATGGTGGATGGGCATTGGTCTTCCAATCAATTCCAGTCAAATGAAATATAAAAGATAGGACAAGGAATATGATGTGAAATAAATAAATACCTTTTTCTTTATCCGTGCTGCGACTACGTCTTTGATGGCTTACGACATGTTTCGGGAACACGTTCCCGTCATCAGGTAAAATTGTTTTTTCTTCTAGTTCATAACGAACGTGTCAAGAATATAATAATTAAAACACATCAACACATAAACACATAACACAATGAGTATGATGTGTTATGTGTTATCAACACCTTTGTGTTGATGTGATGTGTTATGTGTTTATGTGTTGATGTGTTTTAATTATTATATTCTTGACACGTTCGTTATGAACTAGAAGAAAAAACAATTTTACCTGATGATGGGAACGTGTTCCCGAAACATGTCGTAAGACATCAAAGACGTAGTCGCAGCACGGATAAAGAAAAAGGTATTTATTTATTTCAATTTCACTGCGACTGTAGACCAAATATAATGAATATGATGTGACTTTATCAGGTGATCAATTCAGGTTGCCAGGAGCACGTGACCACATGCTTGAGTGTTACGGAGAGCAGGTTCTGCATACTTGAGCAGGCTTGCCCTTCAAACAGTTCAAAGCTGAGACTCAGGACTACCACATAATTGTCTGCATCCTCTGTCAGCAGCCAGAATGGGACCTGCACATGAACTGACTAAGTCCAGGTGGGGATGATATCTTGTCACCAAGATGAATGTTTAGAAAGTTGCCTAACTCTCTAAAACCATTGAGGACCTGATTGATTAATTGATAGTGTCAACTGTTGGCTGAATATCCCAGTGGCAGTGATTTTTGTCAATAGATTGCAGTAACTGGTGCCGTGGTTCAATATTTCTTGAGCGTGATATGAGGAACTATGATAAAATATAATATAAGTATGTATGTTACTTGTATAAAAGATCATATTTTTTGTATATTTTAAGTTTTTTTTACAACCAGTCGGAGGTTAATTTTGGAATAGACCTCATACAGTGAGCAAACTATAAACATTTAAATAAATGTTTTCAGGTCTTTGCCTGCTCTACAAGCTCAGGTTCGAGGGATAACAGGGATTTCGCAGAAGAGTAACAGTCCACCTGCTCCACCACTTCAGCCTCGACCACGAACTGCCGTTAGTTATACGAGGCCCACAGCTGTTCGACCAGCAAGTCCTCGACAACAGTTAACAGGTATGTGAAATGCAAATGTTTGATCAATTGGACCATATACTGTATGTAGTGTTACTCGTTCAAACCGGTACCCATCGGCATCAACGCAGCTGTCATCAGTGGTAATTAACTTTTGATCTCGTGTAGTTGTGTTGATTTGTTTCTGCACACCATTAAACAACGACTGTATCGACAACAGAATGACAGTGATTCGACAGGTCAGTTTCATGAATATTAATTGTGGAAACGATTAGTCCACATGGACTCAGTATGGGTAATCTCATCTTACTAATGGTGCAGTGTGATTGGTACACAGACAGTGACGGAACAATGCCACAGTTTTAAGAACACATTATTAAATCAAAAGCTTCCGACTGCCATCGTTTTGGCCAAGGCACTATTACATATTTTCTTATGTATACTGTTTTGCACTATTTTCTCAAAGCATTCTTGAGAGCTCCTCTCATTCGATGGCCATACCATACAAGGCGCTTTGGATTTGTGGTGTCTAAAATGGTTTTGCGCGAAGTTGCCTCTTGATATCCTAACTTGTATCAAGAACCTGAACATCCCACATGACCTTCTTCTGAAGTTAATTTTCGCTCCTTTTGTAGCCTTACGGAGATTATTTTTTATTTATCTCCCAAGGTTCAGAGGCATAGGTGACTAGCATATAAGATGGTAGAGTAAATAATCTTTTGGGGTTTTGTGGGTTATTGTCCCAATCCAAAATACAAAATTCAGCTCCCATGTCACCAACCATTTTCCTTTGTTTTATTTTGCAACGGATGTCATTGTAAAAGATAATAAGGAAAAAATCCCGAGTGAAATAAGTAACATTTTTGTTTGTTTTGATTTCATTTAATTGTTATAATTACTGTTTTTTATTGTAAGTAATAATTCAGTGTTAATACCATGGCAAAAAGTGAATTACATTGCAATATATATATATAAATATAATATTGTGTCTATGTACAGAAACTCTTATCTCTTTAATGTTCACTTTTTATCAATCAACTGTTTATAAAAGCGTACTTAATAGACCGGTCATTGTCATTGAGGCTAAAATTATTTATCAAGTTTTGTTCAAATAGTCAGTTATTTGTTAGCCAGAAACAGCAATGGAGGTGATGATAAGCATAGAACAGATTCATTCGACACTGATCAGTGTGAAAAAGATGAGAAAAAAACTTAAACAGTATCTAACAAGAAATAAAAAACACTTGTGTAAATCTGCTGAATTGGGATTGGAAAACAGTGAGTATTATTTCATTTATTAAATCTGCTGTAGAACCTTTAATTAGATTCTCAGTTCACCAATAAACTCACGTGTTTGAAAACTGCTATTGACAACACTTTCTTCAGATAACAGTTGTGGGTTATTGTGGGTGTTACTGTTGACACCAAATAGTGTCAGATGTAAAAAGATTGGTCTTACCTGGAAGAAGTTGTTGAGTATCGTTCAGGCAAGATCTGCTGTACTTATTTGTTTGACAGTCTGTCGCTTTGCAGCTGAAGAAGATCCTGGATGTGGGATTGAACCGTTGCCAACGATGTTGCTAGTAAAAAGCAACCGACCACAGCCTAACAGCCCAGTTAATTATCAGTTTAATAGTATTGACACAGCCGGCCATGTGACCTTATGATTCATAAAGCTTTCCTTTCACTATGGCTAAATAAATTAGTCTATCTAGTAGCTTATGTATCGAATAAGTTACGGTTTGTTGGATAGCCATCCATACATAAATGACTTGTGGACAATCATAACTACAGCACTGACCCCAAGTCACATGGCTTCACTTTCTGAAGGTGTCTAACCAAAGCACTATTATCGAGCAACTGAATATCTTAAACGTTTCATGTTGATGCAACCACTGTTGATCTTTTGTTTCACACCAGATCTCATTATACCAGCAACTGTTTATACTTCAGGATCTCTGTGAAAGTCATCATTCCACATATATACCTTGGACCATTAACAATTATCTGAAGAACTTTATTTTGAAATCCATGTGTCGTCTTAATGTTATTTTTCTTGGCACAGCCCCAGATCTGAACATCACACACTCACCCAAACAGGTTTTAAAATTTGCTTATAGAGAAGCAGTTTGTCGTGAACTGGCAACTCAAAGCTTCGTCCAAGTAGCCAGTCCATTTTCCTGAGTTTGATATTGAGTTCATTTCTTTGTATTTGTTTATGCACTTTCCACCAAAGCTTTGTATCCAAGATCATATCCAAATACTTAGCAGTATTCACATACAGTACTTGTTGTGAATTATGTTTATTGGTGTTGTAGGTTGAGTGTTTCATTTGTAAAGGTGATTAGCCTCATTTAGTTTAATTATCTGCAAGCAATGTTTTGTTTGCTGAAATCTGTAACCATCTTTTGCCTATGAATAAATTACATCCATTACCTCCATGCAAAAAAATAATACTATACTTCTGTGCAATTGTTGTGGCAAAATCATTGCCACTGCGACAGAGAGTCTTAACAGTTACACTTAAAGGAAAATGCAAGTGTAATGTCATAATAAGAATTCTTCTTCCGTCAGGGGATAGCAAATAGATCACCCTCAACTTCTTTGTCCAATAGGTTTGTATTGCCGAACTTCCCTAGGCAGCCTACCATCTCCAGTCAATCTCTCTTTGTTTGCTGCAATACAGTCTTGTGTATTAAACTCTTTACGTGTGTCGTCATTGTAGAGTATATCCCTTCACCAGATCGCAAGAATCTCATCTCTGATGCCTGTATCCTACTCAGATGTTTCTTCACCGGCAATCAAGTTTTAGAACCATACAACAACACTGGCACAGGCATTATCACAGTAGAGTCTCTTTCCTTATTTTCCTCGATAACGCTTGACAAATTGTACCACGTATTGACTGATACTAACCAACTTATCAGCATCATAAGCAATGTCACAACTAAGATATCGGATATTTGACACCTGTTCTATACTCTTATTATCCAATAAAATCTTAGATCGCAAGGGGTATTTGCCCATAAAAGCAAATAGCAAATAGTTTGTGTCTTGTGCACAATAATTTTCATGTTTTAATTCAAACAGACTTGCTGGCTGTTACTAGAACATTGATCTCTGGAGCTCGTATTCATTGTTTTGGATTATTATGTAATCACATGCAAACAGCATTATGTTCAAGTATGATGTTCAATTATTTATTTTTATTCCTGGATCCACTCATAATTTCCTTCTCTAACCATCTCATCAATATAGATATTAAACAATGTTGGAGAAATGGTACAGCCTTGATGCACTCTCTGATTAATGTAAATCTACTGTATCAGATTTTTTTTCTGCCATACTACCCGGTAAGGGACTGGCCAGGGTTGTTAAAGGTGTAAAATGGTTAGCAGTCCTAGTATCGGAGGAGGTAGGTTTCCTAACAGCACTATGAGGTGGGTCTCCAAATGAAACCCAGAACAGCTGGACCAGAGGCTCAAATGTATCCATACCACTGGTCTTATTCTGCAGGACACTGGTAATGTCCTTAGAGAAAGTCACAAAGGAACGATCAGATGGAAATTAATAAAAATAAAATAAAATAACTCATGAAAATATGTTACTGCAAGAAACAAACAAAATAACAAAGGTATTCTATTGCTAATGTTGTAAGAGGTAAACAGAAAAATTTGTAAAATAATAGTAGAAGGCTTACCAAAGAGTAGTTTTAATAGTGAAGTATGAAAAGGCTTAATATTTTTATTTTCAGTATTATTAATGAAGCCCGGTGACTTCGATAACCTATCAACACAACATACGCATTTACTTAGTGTTTGTACAGTTTGCTTTAGGTACTTTTAAGACTTAACTTTTAGCAAAATGTAATTTCTTGGTGTAGTGATGAGCACTGGTGCTCCAGAACTACCTCCCCGGTCAATCAGTCCTGCGGCTATATCTGTTTCATGGCACGGAGACTCGACAGCACAGATTTCTACTCCACGAAGTCACACTTCTTCCGTTATGTCTTCATCCGGTACGCTACTACTGATGTATATTTATGTGTACACACATCACAGTCACAGTCGCTCTCGCTAACACATTTGGTCACTGTCATCTACATTTCGCTCACTCGCATTTTAACACTTTGTTTTTGTCGGCTGGTGATTGTACGTCTGCTCTGTTTGTTTGCATTTCATTATCATTACGCATGTGTTCGTGATATAATTTTTTAAGGCTTCATTGGTGACAAATCTGTTTCTTATATATTTTGTTATCCAAGTAGAACCATGAACAAGTCCTTATAGTATTTGGTATTTCTTGTAATGTGTATAAAGTGAAATACCTTAGCCAAACATTGCAAATAAGGATATGGTTCTGTTTGGAGAAATAGATGTTATCAGCACTAAGCATGTTCACGTTCTGTATATGTCACGTTTGTTATACATATTTGTGCTTATTATTTTTTTTTACCACCTTTCTGTGTTTTATGGTTAAAAGTGAAAACGGCCTGCTTTTGTATTGTTTGTTTTGACTTGCTTGGATTCACAAGCTCATAAATTGTTGAAATGGAGTTATAATATCATTTGAGTGTATGTTTGTTTTGGTATATATTTGTGGGTTGCGGTATTACTCCAGGGTATGTGAAAACCATATTTGTAAGTAAAAATAAATTGAAAATTAAATTTTTAATTTACCACAGTTTTATCCGTCTGTGCCAATCACAACACATTTCTGTACACAGTAGTAAAACTGTAAATCAAATGTTTAGTAGCATTTGTATAATTCCCACCCACTGTCAATTATACACGCATACCTCTTGTGAGTTTCAGTTGTGCATTTTAAGTGTGGTATGTGTAACATCTACATTATGTTAGCTTTTCTAATACTGTGATGACCTCTGTTAGGTAATAACTTCTGATGATGAGGCATATACCTTGAAACATGTCATGATTGGCACAGGACAGATAAAACAGGTAAATTTAAAATTTTACTTTATCTGTATCTGACTTTGATTACTGGTTAATATGAATCTAAAACGTAAAAGTTATTAGTATATATGTGTATATGATATCATTAGATAAATACGAGGTCTGACACAAAAATAACGAGACTGTTAGCATTACTAAGGAACTACTTATCGTGTTGTATTGCGCGTGCACTGTGTTCGACCTTGAACTGTATTCTTACACAGTGACAAGTTACAAGTCGCTCGGTTGACTCAGTCACAATGAGAGAGCAGTTGAATACAGTTGTGTTTTTACGCTTCGACGGAAAATGTCGGATACGAAAATTGATCAGCGCATTAACATCAGGTTTCTCATGAAACATAAAAAGTCGGGAACAGAGACTTACCGAATGTTGTTGGAAGCATATGCCGATAAATGTTTGTTGCGTGCACATGTCTTTGAATGGCATAAGAGATTTTTAGAAGGCTGGGACTCCGTGAAAGATGACGACCGCCCAGACCGACCACGCACATCAACAATCTACGAAAACGTTGTAAATGTTCGAGACACAATACGAAAAGACCGAAGATTGAGTTTCCGTGCTGTTGCTGAAATGTTGCATATGAACAGAGAAAGTGTTCGACGCATTTTAACAGTAGAGTTTGTAACTATATAATTTTATTTGCTATAATAAAAATTTTTAAAACTTCCACCTACCTTAAATTCTTATGTTTTGGCCGTTATGTGTGATCTCTAGTGTTGGACTAACCCCATTCGTACGACGAACTGATCAGTGCAGCAAATGAAATGGGGTGTTTGAAATGATTTGTTTAACAAATTATAATATAGCAGATAACATTTTATTTACTATTAATATGACATTTATTCTTCCCACTTCCTTCTATGCATGATATAAAAAATAAAAAAATGTAAACCTTTTTCCTTTTAACCTATGAAATACATCATCATCATTTTTATCTATATCAAAGCTTTATCTATCTAACATCGATTATTCTAAAAGAACCAATACCTTTTATTTTTATTTTCTTATCCACACACAACTCACATACAAAATTATTTGAGATCTCATTTATTTCCTTTTAGTTTCTGCCCATTTATATAAAATAAAAAAAAAAACTGTTACATGTTCAAGACTTACGTGGTACCACTCTGTTGCGTCACGCGTGTTTACGCACTTTCACTATTTTACTGAATTTGGTTAAATTTTGTTCTTTGTTATTACTTCAGCAACTCCTATGTTATTCTTCTATCATATTCGTTGACATTTAAAACTTTTATTAAAATTAGACTCGGTCTTTTATGAGTCGAGTCCAATTCCACCCGGCCGGGTTTGTGACTGAGCTGAGAGTGCGAACCAGACTCCCCACTATCTCTTGTTGCTGAACGGGAAGGCACTGCCTTCAGGCTACGACTTTTTCGTCGCCATACACGAAGTATGGACTGTCTATGTGCCAATTGAGCTAACGATGTTGAGCGGTGACGATATAAGAGGCTTTGGTGAAACTCTTTTTCCTTAGCCATTTTTGTAGCGTCGGTTCCCACTATTGTGCGTAGAAGCTGCGCCCGGGCTCGCGTATGCGCACACCATACGTGACAAACATTCAGTTCACAAACAAGTATTGCGTTCTCCGACTACACACCGCCCAAAAAGTTATGTTACCGTTCATTATTTGAATACAACGCTATTTCACATGGGACTTGCAATGATGATATTAAAGACATTTTAATAAATTTAATAAAAAATAAAAGCCCCCATTTTGACAGATTACAGTACCCCCCCCCCCCAATGAGAGGTTTTATGCCCAAGAGCATAAAAACTCATTGCCTAACCTAAAGGGATCAGTGCGGATGTGGAGCCATAACCCCCCTTTAATCCTTTATCACAAACACTATGGGTTTAACTACCCACCTACTCAAGTGGCTGTGGAAACATCTATCCGACTTTGCTGGACTTTCTTCAAGAGAATCCCAACACCACAAAGTCAAACAGATCCGAGATTTCGCAGCTCCGACTCGTCGGTCAGAACAGGTAAGCCCCACAGTATCACTTGGCTTTTAAACATTCAGTAAAAATATCTAATAACTGTCCTTTCATTCTTCCACATCCTTCACTGATGCGCTTCACTTTAATTGTAAATAATTGTATTGGTTCGCTAAAAGCAAAGCATTGGTTCTTGTTTATACTTAATCATACATATATTCTTAACAGTAATGTAAACATTTGTTATTTACTATACAGGTTGACCTGTCCGGTCTGAAACATCAAAACACTTAAAAAAATAAACAATTCCAAAATCTTCAGATTTGCTTCAAAATTAATCAAATACAGTTACCAATTCAAATGAAAAAATTCAATCCTAACCTGTCAACTATCATCTTCAATTACCAAATTTCAAAAAAAAAAATTTTTTTCCAAATTTAACAATAAAATTTCCAAAATAATTATGAAAAGTATCAACTATTTTTTAATTAATTTAATTTCTAAATTTTAATTAATTATGTCATTCAAAAATTCTCATTTTCATTAACTCATCTAAAATTATTTAACTGCTTCTCAAATTACACTAAGTTCCATCTCAAGTTTTATTATTAACGTTAAATCAAAATAATTTTCAAATATGGTGTACATACATACATTCATCATAATACATTTGGTTCACAGTAAATTACACAAAACACCAAAATTAAACAAAATGTAGATACATGTTGTACATATAAAACACTATAAAAAAATACAACTTAATCTAACATACCTCACATTTCAAAATACAGTAAACCCTCAATTTAACGGACTTCCGATTTAACGGACAAAATTTAATTTGACAGACACAACGGGACAAAAAAAAAATCAAAGTGTGATAATGTTTTTAGGCTTTTGAAACGTATAATGTGCATAAACTGCAGACTCTCCTGTTCTGGCGATATTGCTTGGCTATCGGAGCATTCTTTCGTTTCTTTTCTTCTTGTTTCTTGTTTTGAAACACGCAAATTTTCTCATCTTCAATTGTATTTAATGAGAACGGAGTATTCATCAAGAATTCATTTAATTCTTCACGATCCCTGTCTTTGCGTTGTCGTTGACGCATGCGTCGCACACGTTCAGTGGAAGACATCATGACGACTAACACTGAACAATATACACTGATATGCATCTTATTTCACTGTGAAATATTCGTCCATCGGTTTATACAGCAAGCATTACAGTGGCACGTAACTTTTCATTTCCCGTAATCTTTACTGTTACAGATTTGGTTCCCTTTTGGTCCACAGTAAATATACGTAAATAAAAAATTCGGGTGTTTCATCGGCATTTACCATGTGTTCAAGTGAATAATTATGCTTCTTGCGTAAATGAATGACAAACCGCTGGTACTGTAGGAGTTTTTCTTCGTAGTCACTTGGTAGTTTTAGCGCGAGTGATGTACGTCATTTAAGCGCAAATCCATTTCGCCGCATCATTCGTCTTTTACACCCGAAGCTGGCTTTGAAACCAGAAACTTTTAATTCTTCTGCGATTTCTAAAGCTTTTAATTTTAAAACATGTCTAGTGACAGGGAGTCCTTGCCTTCTTAAAAGCCGTATGTATTCACAGATGCTGGACTATACTGCTACAAAATGCCCAACTTGAGGTCCCGCGAATGCTCGTCGCGCAGTATTTGCATTTAAAAGTCATTCCTTCTGTTTTCTCCATCGTCGGATACAGGATTCATCAATATCGAATTTCCTTGCGGCTTCGCGATTGTATGTTTTTCCTACATTTTGTATCACAATTAATTTATAGTTCGCATCGTACGGGTTACGTTTAATTTGATTTGACTGCATGCCTTTAGTCTCCACAATATCACTCATACCGTTAACGCACTACAAAAACGCCGAATAAAAACAAAGTACAGATAAGCGATGTTGTCGCTGTTATAATAGAAAACCACACTGGTAGTTTACCCGTTATTTAGAAACATGTTACTCACACCCCTCTACTCATCCTTTGTCTTGCTGCCTACAGAAGGGTGTGAACACGCGCGCATGCGCACGCACTTACACTTTATCTTCCTATTCTTTCTTCAGTTTGCTGTTAAAACATTCGGTTGTAGTCATAAATCATAACGCCAGAGTTAACTACAGCCAGGCAAACTGCTGTTGCTTAGGCAGTAAACAACCCATAGATACCAAAAGCGTTCGTCCCGCCAGAAGTCAGGTATAACTTCGAATTTCGTTAGCGCGTGAATGCAAGCCTTATGCCAAATTAGCAACCATGTTTTTAGGAGAAAAAGTGCGGCTTGTATTCGGAACAATACAGTATTTGCATGATATTAATAGTATTAAAATTTCAAGTGTTATAGGCCTATTTGATTTAAATATATCCTCAAAAAACAAAATTTGCGATTTAACGGACTTTCGATTTTACGGACACCCCTCAGCCCCAATTAGTCCGTTAAATCGAGGGTTTACTGTAATTACATATCAATTCCCCTTGTCATGAGCATATCATACAATCATGTTGACCTACTCTGAATAAAAAAGAAAAACTCATCAGGCAATACTAACTACTAGGTACATAAAAACAAAGTTACATAATATATTAATTACTTGAAATGGCCAAGTATATAAAAACAAATGCATACACATTACTACATTTAAAATATTCTACTTTTATAATCTCCAAGTCATGAAATTAGTTATTTCTGGTAAGTGAATATAATGTACGTCATAAGCAATTATAGCAATACATTAGACCATCAGTACAATTTGAGACAACAATGCCGACTGAACAGTATCCGTGGTGTTCATTGCTATGAGCACAATAATCATTTAGTCATCTCATCAACTCATCAACATACGTCAGTTTAAAGTTTTAATTCGTTACTCCCCAGAGTAACCTCCCTTGCACACACACACACACACACACACACTATGACCCCCCCTGGACTGTGGCGCCCAGTTGCTTCCACAAGGACTGAAGTTTTGGAGGAATTTTGGCATCTCCTGTCCTTGCTTCGGCCTTACATTTCTAAATTGCCAGATATCATCATATCTGAATGTTACATAGTTATACCCTTAAGACGGGTCTATCACCTGTTTTGCTGTTCCTACTCGAACAAGGTGATAGCCGCTGTTTCATAGTTCCGGGGATTTCCCCTAAGTGGCTCCCCGTTAATTTCAGTTTTCACCAATTTCATGGGCAACCAACCATGGTCAGTTACAATTGCTGCCCACAGCTGGTTGTCGTCCAAAACCACGATTAGTGCTGGTAAGACAGTAATCGCCCGAAAAGGCGGGGAAATCTTCTCTCATTCACATGTTTTCACTTCGTCTTTAGAATACAATGCACGGTAGCAATTAACATGTAATATAAAATTATATAAGTGGTTGTGCAGTGTATATACACCAGTTTTGGCCTCCGATGATGGTAACGTACCTTGACGTTACTCATCAACTCTTACTGCTATCTACAGTGGCACATGCCACCACTGCAATAGCCTACCTATATCTAAACTTATGTCTTTCTACATTTGCTGTCTCTACATTCCACAATTTATTTTCACTTCTAATGACACCAAACAACCCCCCAAAATCACCCATTAATCTTGTATGATAAGTTCTTTTATTTTCATAAAATTTTCATATAGACACTTTTGCATGTTCCAGCGTACACTTTTCACTAACCTCTTCTTTATGATAAGATAATAAGTACAACAATGGATCATCTTACAAGTTTACATTAAAATAAAATACATTTCTGTTTTCTAAAGGAGAATAACTCCTTGAGAAGTTAAATTTAAGTTACAAAATTTTGGGTCGTTTTATTTCACAATTTCTAAAACAAAACTACTGTGGTCCATGGAAAAATACTACCACCATCAAAACTTTTTTTTTTTTTTTTTTTTAATCTACCTTACCTTTCCACGAAACTAGGGGTCCCCCTTCCCGTTCCTGTATGCAAAGAATTTCTACTGACACCTTTTTGTGGAGTAAGACCATCGTTGCTTTCACCCCGTTGTTGAGGCTACCGCCAACCATGGTCCGCCTCCAGATTGCCAAAACCCACAATCAGAGGTGGTGAGTCTGTGATCGCCCGAAAATGGGGGAGAGTCCCTTCTGGAAACATAAAACATCAAATTAAATTTCATACATACATTAATATAAAAGATTACCATTGTTAAAACTCCTACGATGACCAATACAACTTCAAATTTGTAGCATTGTGTGTCCCTACTATCTCCCTTGTCTCTCTGTTCTGTAATACATATGAATTCTTCATCTTAACTTCTATTACCTCATAAGGCCCTACGTAGAGTAAGAAGAACTTCGTGATCTCCTTGTCCTGAGCACTCGACAAATCATGTCGCCGTACTAATACCAGCTGTCCTATCTCATACTTCATCCACTTACCTTTCATATGCCTCCGTTTTCGCTTCTCTCCCTTCATTAATAAACTTTCATTCGCCAGCCTAAGTTTTACATCACGATCAATAATATTGGTTTCTGGTGGATACTCAAATAGTTGCTCCAAAATCCTCGGTGGACGCGTCCCTCGTATTAACTCGTAAGGTGTGAACCCCATCGACTCGTGGGTGGTGCAGTTTAGCCAGTCTTCAATCTTCTGAACATATAGTGGCCACTCGATGTGTTTTGCGTGACAGTATGCCCTTAAGATCCGGCCTATCTCTCATGACTCTCTCTGCCTGGTTGGATTGTGGATGATAGACGGCGGTGTGCTTTGGGATGATTCCTTCCCATCCAAGAGTCTGGGGCCACTTTCCACTGATGAACTGCGGTCCATGATCGGATAGTACCACCTTCGGCTTTCCCACGTTGATCATGTAGTCGCGTGTGATCTTTTTGCTCAGCACCTTACTCATCGCTCGCTTCACACTATATAACCTTACATATTTGGAAAATGTATCTAGCACTACAAAAATATACATTACTCCTCCCCTACCCTTTGGCAAAGGGCTATACAGATCTACTGCTACTAAGTCAAATGGTTTTCTACTTTAATATAATTTAATTCCCCTTCTAATCGATAATTTACTACTTTTAGATTTCTGACACAGTTCACAACTTTTCAATATTTTTCTTACTCTTCTCTCCATATTCTTAAATATACAAGACTCTCTCAACACACACACACACATTTCTTCGCTCCGAAATGGCCATATCTATAATGACAGTCCCATACTATTTTATCTATCAACCCTTCAGGTATAACTAACCTCCAATCCCTTTCTCTTCCCTCTACTTTTTTAAACAAACTCCCCTTGAAAACCTGAAAATACTGCCTATAACGATGTTAAGCAGTGACGATATAAGAGGCTTTGGTGGGTGGAGCCTCTTCGTTGATTTCCTCCATCTCCAAAGCACATGGCAAGAAACTGTTTTTCCTTAGCCATTTTTGTAGCGTCGGTTCCCACTGTTGTGCGTAGAAGCTGCGCCCGGGCTCGCGTATGCGCACACCGTACGTGACAAACATTCAGTTCACAAACAAGTATTGCGTTCTCCAACTACACACCGCCCAAAAAGTTATGTTACTGTTCATTATTTGAATACAACGCTATTTCATATGGGACTTGCAATGATGATATTAAAGACATTTTAATAAATTTAATAAAAAATAAAAGCCCCCATTTTGACACATTACAAGTTGAATATGAGGAAGATGTGTGCAAAAATGGTGCCGAAAGTTTGAAAGTCAGATGAACAGAAGGAAATGAGAACGGAACTTTGTTGTGACCTTTTGGAACAGATTGATGGAGAGCCCAGTTCTTTAAAGAGTGTTATTACAGCTGATGAGACATGGATATTTACGTACGATCCAGAAACAAAGCAGCAATCAATACATTGGAAAACACCATCTTCCCCAAGAGCAAAAAAAGCACGCATGAGTCGTTCGAAGTTCTAGGCAATGCTTATCGTTTTCTTCGATATCCAGGGCATCGTTATGGCAGAATGGGTACCCAGTGGTCAAACAGTTAACCAACAATATTATAAACAAGTTTTGAAAAAATTGCATGAACGTGTTAAAATGAAGCGCCCTGAATTGTGGAAGAACGGGTGGATCTTGCACCAGGACAGTGCGCCTGCCCACAATGCTTTATCAGTCAAACAATTTTTGGCCAGTAAAAACATCACAGTCCTTGAACATCCTCCATATTCCCCCCCGATTTAGCACCGTGTGATTTCCTATTCCCCAAAATCAAGTCGGCGCTAAAAGGGGCCCATTTTTCAACGGTGGAAGAGGTACAGGCGAAAACGGCGGAGCTCCTGCGCAGCCTGACGGAAAGCGATATGCAGAAATGATTTGAGCAGTGGAAGGAACGTATGCAGAAGTGTGTGGACTCAATGGGGTCCTAGTTTGATGGTGACCACCAGTAAGTGTACATATCAGATAAATAAAAAAATTACAGCATCAGTCTCGTTATTTTTGTGTCAGACCTCGTATACAAGAACTATGTGAAAAGTAACTTGTGATTAGACGTAAAAGAACATACATTAAAGTTACAAAAGTGTTACAAGTTCTGTACTGAAAGTAATGCATATTGGCTAAGATGAGACGTGAAATTGTACATGCAGACCAAATCTGTACACACAGAATATCTCTATTCAAAGTAATCTGTTGTACTTAACACATTTTGAAAAAGTTAGTGGAACACCCTCTGATGCGCTAATGGCATCTTTCACCTCTTCTGTGTCATTGAAGATGAGACGTGAAATTGTACATATATGCAGACTGAACCTCTATATACATAGAAAGTCACTATTCAAAATAATATTTGTTGCACTCAATGCATTTGCGCCAACATCTGGAAAGCCCTTTTGAGAAAGTTAGTGGAAACCCTCTGATGCCGTAATGGCATCTTTTACAGTGGAAACCCTCTGATGCCGTAATGGCATCTTTTACCTCTTCTGTGTCACTGAGTCTGGTACTCAGAAGGCCATCAGTGCATCAAAAAGGTCTGATGGTGCAAGATAAGGGTCGTAGGGAGAATTTAGGAATCACTGGTCACTGCATACAAGGGTGTTTGATAAGTCCGTGCGAAAATAAAGAAGACCCAATTTTTTGAGAAAAAAACTTGTATTTCTCAACATTATCTCCTTTCAAGACTATACACTTAGTCCAACGATGCTCAAGTATTTTGATCCCATCTGTATAATATGATTTATCAAAGTCTTCAAAATATGCAGATGTTTCGGGAATAACTTCATCATTTCGTGTAAATCTCTTTCCAGGAAGCCACTTCTTCAAATTTGGAAACAGATAATAGTCTGAAGGTGCTAAGTCTGGTGAGTACGGGGATGCGGAAGAATTTCATAGTGTAATTCAAACAATTTTGCTGTCACAATCGCAGAAGAAAGAATCTTCTTTTTTGTCAGATGTGATCGTTTTTTCTTTACTTCCTCGTTTAGACGATCCAGCAGAGATGCATAGTATTGCCCAGTTATCATTTTACCTTTCTATAGAAAGTCAATATTATGCCTCGAGCATCCCAAAAGACAGTGGCCATAACCTTACCTGCTGACGGAATGATTTTACTTCCATGTTCCTTAAGGAAATGGAAGTATGGTGATGGCAAAAAAATTCGTGTTCGAGATTATTGCAGATTCTGATTGTACTACACTCAAAACATGAAAAAAGTCGTTTTTTGAAAAGTGTCTGTGTGTGTGTCTGTCTGTCTGTCTTCTGTAGATTTTTTTCTATGGCAAACGATAACAGCCGCAAATTCAAACAGAATCAAATAATTTTTTGCATACAGCCCTGATTTGTAGAGTACTCATGACCTATTGTTTTTGGTGAAGATCGGTTAAGGGAAAGGGGTAGTTTACCTGCAACGGTTTTTTTTATCAAGGGTAATTTTTTTTTGGCAAATGATAACAGCCGCAAATTCAAACAGAATCAAATAAGTTTTTGCATACAGCCCTGATTTGTAGAGTACTCAAGACCTATTGTTTTTGGTGAAGATCGGTTAAGGGGAAGGGGTAGTTTACCTGCAACCTTTTTTATCAAGGGTAATTTTCTATGGTAAACGATAACAGCCGCAAATTCAAACAGAATCAAATAATTTTTTGCATACGTCCCTGAATTGTAGAGATCTCAAGGACTTTCGATTTTGGTGAAGATCAGTGAAGGGGAAGGGGTAGTTTACCTGCAACCTTTTACGTTTTAACAACAGTAAAGTACTTGAAAATTCATTTAAACTTTTTGAAACAATGGTAAGTGTTAAAAATAAAATAATTTTGTTGCCAGGCAATAAAATTATAATTTTTTCATTTTAATGTAAATTATGTATGAGTCATGTAAATACATGTATAAAATAATATATCGTTCGTGGCAGTCAAGCATATCTCAGTTATGTAATGTTTACGTTTCCATTTTATTATTATGACTACAGCAATAAAAAGGCAGGGAAGACACACACACACACACAAAATTCGCGTTATTTCTGGCCTCACTCATGTTTATTTTCTTACATTTGCACGCTTTTTAAATGGCAAGTGCCGAAACCCATACCAACATAATGCGTGCAAGCCGAAAAAGTGTCCAGCGTGGATAGCGATTTGCTTCCTGTGGATCGCTGGGTAGTGTAACTGCACGTGTTTATAGAGGAACGATTCATAGACAGACTTTTCGTCTTTAGGGAATGAACCCTCTGCAAGATGCTGAGGGTCCATGAGCGCTCCTTCTTTTTCGCGTGTTTGTTCTGTGAAACATACACTGTAGATTCGCAGCTTGATAGGAACGCTGCAACTAGGAACACTGTAGCAACGCTCAATAGGAAATGTTGAAAAGTTTTGTCCACGGTGTACCCTCATACACACTAAACCTGCTCTGATGTTTTAATTACAGACATCATAATATTAAAACTTTGGAAACTTTAGCACTACTTAATGGAGATCAAACATTAACTTATACAAGCCATTAATTTTATGCAATTTTTTATATATATTGTACAACGTTATCGGCAACAAAGAAGTAGTTTTTGTTAAAATTCCTTCCCGGGATGTTTGGCCGTAGTCCAATGTTTTCTACAAAACCATATGTTTCGGCAATGCCATCGACTTCCATCATCAGGGAAAATCAAGTGTGATAACGTGAGGTGGTATACGTTAGTGACCACAGTACTGTGGTTAAGGCTGAAGCAATAAGTAGAAAGAAGTAGTTTCTATAGTAATATTTCATTTCGAAAATGATTTTAAATATAAATCTTAGAATATGGAAGTCATGTATGGTTCTCCATACCGATATTTTGATTTAGCACATTCTCCTATTGCAACCCACTGTTTTGACTGTTTCTTGGTTTCAGGTTGATAGTGATGTATCCAAGTTTCATCAACTGTTATGAAACGCCAAAAAAACAGCTCCAAACTATCTTTAGAAATGTTTATTCGTTCACACTTGATCAATTGTGAGCAAACGCGGCAGCTATCTTGCGGACAGTTTTCACATATGTAAATGTTCATATAAAATTTGATGTGCCCGTTCATTTGAGATAATAGTCTTAGCAATTTCACACACTATTAATCTTTTGTTCTCCATGACCATATCATGGATTTTTTCAAGATTTTCTGCAGTTGTAACCTCAACAGGCTGTCCAGAACATCCAGAAATTAGTAATATATGTATTGTGTATGTGTTAGAATTTTGGTCAAAAGACAGCTACTGATTCGTGTAGGTGACAGCTAGTGTAGGTGAAACGTTGCATTAAAAAAAAATTAAATCAGAGGTAGCAAACTTCAGTGTTAAACATAAACAATGTTTAAACTGTTTTTCTATGTGGGTTTTTACAAATTGAAATATCTTTCTATATAGTTTCCATATAAGTGGAGAAATTTATGTTATTGGTTTACAAGTTTTTATGTTCAACCATCGTAGAAAATGATTCGACCAGTTACTCTTTCACGTTTAACTACAAATCTTCATCAACAGAGTGCGGCAGTGCCAGCCAGTGCGACGTATCCGCAAACAGTAAAATCACTTGGTGTCATCCTGTGACATTTGTAAGATATTCATAGGGTAATGGAATGGCTGTATGTAAGGTATTCAAAGTTTCACTTTGAGTTGATAGTGCCATGATCCATAAATCAACCAGTGTTACGCCTTATCTCTGTGTGCCATGTCATTTGTGGTTAACAAAGTTTGCCAACATTTTGGAGGAATAGTGCGCCATTCGTTCAGGCAGTAAAATGCAAGAGAGAAGAGCACCCCTGGTAATTGGCGGGCACAAATTTCAAAAGGTCGGAAAATTTATACCTGGGCTCACTAGTTACTACTGAGGACAACATAATGGCCGAAGAAATAAAAGAAAGGATATCTGCTGGTACCAGATGTTACTTCTCCCTACAAGCAATATTTAAATGTAAAAACATAAGCAGAGCAACCAAGATTCGGCTCTACGAAACAGTTCTTAAGCCAGTGGTCATGTACGGGTCCGAAACTTGGACAGTAACAGTGACAGAGGAAGAGTGGTTACGCAGGTGGGAAAGAAAAGTCCTTATTAGGATATTTGGTGCAGTGAATGTCCAAGGAACATGGAGAATAAGGACGAATGCAGAAATCCAGCAAATCTATTGAGAACCAGACATCGTCACTGACGTTAAGAAAAGTAGAATCCGGTGGGCAGGGCATGTCCAGAGAATGTCAGAGCCATCCACATTAAAGAAAATTTTTATGAGGAGACCTTGAAGAAGAAGAAGAAGAAGAAGAAGAAGGAGGAGGGGTCTGCCCAGAAAACGATGGTTTGATGATTTTGAGGACAACCTGCACAAGCTCGGCATAAGAAGATAGAGACTGAGAGCAGAGGATCGAGACGTCTGGAGGCTGATTGTCCAGGAGGCCAAGGCTCTCCAAGAGCTGTAGCGGCAATTTAGAGAGAGAGAGAGAGAGAGAGAGAGTGTGTGTGTGTGCGCGCGCGCGCGCCATTCCATATATCAATTTTGTATCTCAGCACATATATACTTTACGCATGTTTCATGACCAATTACTATACGACCAAAAGAATAATTGATTTTGTTGTCTAATATCACTCAAGGAATTTTGGACCAACCCCATTCACTGCTTTATATGCTGAGGAATTTTGAGACTCATCTGATGTAAACCTTAATTATTATACCTAGTTATTCAATTATAACTTCACAAAAGAACATTGCTGTCAATAGATTCCAGTTGCTTTTCAGTTTTTTTCTCTGGGAAGTGTAATCACAGAATGTGTTCAATAGCTGATAAGCTTCTCAATTGCACGCATTTTGTTTATAAATAAGTAATGGAAGTGTGAATGTCTCTCCACCACTGTTGAATGTCTACCGAGTCGTGCTGTATTCCGGTGCAAAAATGACAGTATTACAACTATTACCTCCTCTCTTCGTACACTGTCGACCAACGGGATTATTTTTGAATTATTATGATAATTTTAATAAATCATATTTTTGGGAATTTACTTTCTTAATTGTGCAATGTGCTTATCGAGGACTAGTCTTCTACTCTTCATCAGTGCGACTACAATAACAGAACTGCTGCAGCAAAATGATTGAATGAACATCATTGCCAAGCACTGCAATGAAGAAGAGGATAAGATAGGTCCTCAAAAGTGCTGTGCACAGTTGAGCAAAGTTAATTCTTGAAAATGTGGATTGTATTATTTAAAAAAAAAAAACCTTATTGCATTGAAAAATAAGTTTGATTACTGTTTAAGATTATATCATTCCATTTTTATTTTATTGTTATTCTGAACATAGAAAACAATTATTGTAAAAAGAAAAAATCAGTGCAATAGATGTAAGCCTATGCCTTTAGTTCAGATGGGTGTTTAATTTTGAGTTGCAAATATTATGGGATTCGCAGATTTTTATTGGATCTTGTGTAAACACTAACCAGGTAAAGGACCTCTTGCATGTTTCTTAAAGTCTTTAGGCTAATGTTAGAATCTCAGTCCTGACAGGTTAGAAATTAATATTTCAAATGTTTTTAAGTCAGTGTGATCGGCATATTTTGTCCCACTGTTGGGCTTGTGTTTGGATGCAGGTTTTATTTCAGTAAATGATACAGTATATTGCATGTATGAAGTCCATTTTTTCTGGGATATTTTATGAAATAAGTATGCACATTATTATTTATATATGTTTATGAGAGTATATTAGGGATGTGTTAATTATACATACTAACTATGCACGTAATATTTTTTTTTAATTCACTTAACATAATACTTATATAGAGACCTATTGGAAATGAACACACAAAAATAAAAGTGTAATTCTTCAGTTTTATGAAAACTATTGTATTTCTAATATTCATAATATATGAGTGTCCTGTTATAATTTGTTAATGTCAGCTACATATATGTTCTGTGGCAAATGAAATTTGTTGAAAGTAATAACAAGAATGGTTGCAATCTGAAAATAATGTTTCCAAGCTTGCTATGATACAATTTCTGTGTAAGTTACTGCAGAGTATCATTATTGTCATCTTTGTAGTGATCTCGTTTGGAACTTACACCAGTGTCCATTGGATGTACCAAGAGGTGCTATCATATTGGCCTTGGTGTCATCAAAAGCAACATTGTGTGTGTGTCCTACTGCGTGCTGAGTTTTGCATATTTTGGCTAAATTTATTTTACACAGATGTTTTAAAAAATGGACAAAATCAGTAATCGTGCGGTGTTTTGAATTCTTTGTTTAAAAAGGTGTAGCGGTAATGGAAATTCACAACAAAATGGTAAAAGTGTTAGGAGATGCAATGCTTTCCAAAACAATGGTTTGAAGTTGGCACTATACATGGTCATACAAGCATTGAAGATGATACCTGCAGTAGACGCCCCAAAATTGAAACAACTCCTGATATCGTTAAAAAAATTCGTTCATTATGTTGGAAGACCAGGAGTTGAGGATGGATGATATTGTTAAGAGATCACATGAGCGTAGAATCGTATTTTAACTCAAGGACTTGGTGTGAAAAATGTTGTGCAAGGTGGCTGCTGCATTTGGAGTTGTTGCACTCTTTGGATGTCTGTGCTAGTATGACTACATTTAAACTTGAGTGCCCACAAAAAAAAATATATTTTTTTGGAGATGCAGAACCTCGTAACACAGTGGTTCCCAAAGGTTTCAGTCCGCGGACCCCCGCTCCAAAATAATTCAAAAATTGTATTTTAATTAAAATGTATTAAACTTTGACTTCAATTACGTGAGCAGGGAGAATGCGGTTTCACACAAATAAGTAGATAGAAAGACAGTTAAACGCTTCAAAGCTTTTTTTGCGAGGTCAGAATAGTCAGTTACATATAACCAGAAGTCGGCTAGCTGTAATTGCGAAAACTGTAATTTTAATGAACTGTCAGTTGAAAGTTCTGCCAATGAATCTTCTTTTTGTAGTGTAAGAGAGAGGTCTAGTCAGTTCGGCTGACAAACAGATCTGCTACACGACATGATTTAAAGACATTATTAAAGCCATTAGTTTAAAATTATAATTACAATTAGTTTGGATCCAAAACAAAAATACTGGAGGAATATTCTACTAATTGTTTTAAGATTCTAAAATTTAGATTTTAGAGCATAAAAAATCTCAGAAAATTACGGTATTTTCTAATTTTTCTTAAAAGTGTGTGCGGACCCCAATTTGGGAACCACTGTCCTGACACATTTACAATTTTGTTGTTAATTTCCGGTGGCACTAGACCTGTAAACAAAAAATTTCATCCATTTTTTTTTTCAAAACACACGTGATACATAAATTCTAAACAACTTATTAAAAACAAATAAATTGACAGGTAGGTATGGAAATTAGCGGGTGTTTATAAGAAGTAAGAATCTTACACTGAAAACTTTAGTTTTGTCACTAAGGTACAGATTTCACTTCACAAACGATTCAACATTACGTGAGTAATAGTAACTTTTACATTATATTTTAAAATAAAAACCTAAGGTGTATTGAAACATATTGCTGCCCCTGCAACACATACTGTCTAATGAATTGGTTTCTACACAGTCGGAAATATTCTGATACGTATATTTTTAAGTACATTTTATTCTGTTTGTTTCAGAGATAACTGAATAATGAATGTAACAAGAAATTACTTTCATTATATTGAAATTCTTTCTTTCTCCAGAGTGAAATTTATGGATTGTAAATTTTATGGCTGATGGGATTAAAACGCATACAACCAGCTTGTCTTTTATGAAAGATAACTTGTGTTAGAGTTGAACCTGTGTGATTTTAGAAAAAGAAACTGAACATTTTCTTCAGTAAGTGTTTTTCGATTATTAAGAGGACAACATTGGCCTATATAATGTTATGAATGAGGATTTGAACAGTGAGATCATGTATAATGGAAAAATTTGTATTAACATACAAATAAGCTACATATTTTATTTGTATTACGGTTGTTATTATACATTTAAGAAGTTGTATTTCTCAGTATTTTAAACTCAGTCCGTTTGCATTTTTTTTTAATGTGGATATTATCCTTGGTTGACTTCTTGGCTAATTTTATTATAATTATAATAATTGATGGATATTAAAAATACATCATAGCATAATGCTGATTTTTACTGTTGTATTTTGTTTATGTTTATGAAATGTATTGTAATTATATAACTAATAATGTAGCAACGTATAAGGTAGAAGTATAAATAATTATCTTAACTGTGATAAATTGTAAAACTTAAACTAAAGCTCACTGAAAAGTACACAAAGGGGGGTTAAGGTGAATACAGAAAATCCAAATCATCGTCAATAATAAAAGGATGGAGATTGAAGATAAGGATAAGAGATAAAGTTGGTGGAGAAGATGGAAAAAATGTGGCAGCCAAGGAACTTGCAGTAGCCAAAATATTGCTCTGACAGAAATAGACCGCACATAACAATGTTAATCTTCATGTGTGAGTAGCACACCACATTAGTTCAGAAGGTTATGGTTATCAATTGATTGAAATATTCTAAAACTGAAACACACACCAGCAGTAATGTCTGAATTTATTGGAAACATTTTTGTAGATGTTTGAAATATAAAGTGAATGGCCTGTTTGATCACGTTATCAGTGGACATAAAACCTGGTTTTCGTATAAAGAATTGGCTTGGTTCCAGTAGCTCAAACATGACAAGGAACTGAACATAATGGCTTTACTAACCAGTTCAAGACAAAGCAGGTAGGCTTTTGTGGCTGTAGAATAAACAAGCTGTTGAAAATATATGAAAAATGTTGAGAATTTAGTGGTGACGATGTGGATGGATCAAGAAGGTCAACAGATGTTTTTGGCTATAATTAATCATTTTCATTGTTTAATATCTTATTGATATTTCAAAATAGACCTTATTTAAAAAAAAAAACCTTGTATTTTATGGTACAGAGTAATTAATTGTCTTATAATGATCAAAAATATTTTGTCAATAAACACGAGAACGTTTAGCATTTTCAGAAAAATTATTTTTTTTATGCCTAAAATTATAATAAACATTGTGTTGTACAAAGTTGCAGGTACCATTTGGGAGTGTATCCGTTGCTTTGTGCCCAGTGTGCTTACTCAGCTGATCGCATATCCTCAGATCATGACCAGTTTTCCTATCAATTTCCTGCCCGCACTCTGTACAAGTATTGTATTTCTATTTTACATTATTCTCTGTAATAATTTTGTATTTAGTTTTGTATTGTTCTCTTTTTTTTACTTTTCAACAGATGTAGGAATTTGTTCATCATATTTGAGAAAAGTGTATATTGCTAATATATTATGTCGGACTGTATTGTAAAGTTTAGTATTTCAGACTTTTGGTCGTTGTTACAATTTGATTAACACAACATTTCACTCACTACTAATCCTCAGTGGTCATCCTCAGGTGCAAAAAAAGGATTACATTAAAACAAATTATCTATCATATAATAAACGATATTCTCATGTGAACTAACGATCGGTAAATTAATAACATAACAAAATTTTAAAATTTACTCACTAGACAAGAAGTTCATCAGTCTGGGAGGTAAAACTACATATTTAAAAAACATGAACTGGAGGAAGCCAATCTTCATTTAAAAAATCTAAACCCAATGTGGTGGGAGTAGGCAGGCACTGTAAGGATGGCTGAAGTCCGAAGTAATAGAGTTAGCACTAATTTCATGCCATTGGCTATTAGTTTTAAGCTTGTAATCATTGTACAGTGTTACATAGAATTAAATATTCTATTATATATAGAATATAATATTATGTAGAAAAGTCAGTGTGTGTGTAGAGAGAGAGAGAGAGAGAGCTATATACAGTGCGTCAAAAGGAAACTGATGCATTAGGCAAACAAATTTGGTCAGTACTGCTCTGTGTCCTTTTGTGCTTAAGTACAGTTACTCCTTCTTGTCAGTACGACTTCAGGAACTGAGTTACTGCATTTTGTCATAAGAAGGATTGACGTCGTTGTTTTTAGCCTGTATATAACATAAACATTCTTACCATTTCTTGTTAGTAAATGTCATTATTGTTGTAGCAGTGTTTTGTTTTCTCGTAAGGAAAAATTATCTATACGTCCAAAATAAATACTGTGAAATGTGTAAGACATGGGCAGTCCCCTCAAACTACTTCTACTTTGTAAATTATTGCTGAGAGGAAAGAAAGTGTTTCATATCAGTAAGATTTGAATCATAAAATAATTTTTTTATCTTTTGCCTATAATTTACTCACTGACACTGTGTGTTGGACCAAAAAATGAGAAAGATTTTCTCTAACACTGTATTTGAAGTTAACTCTGTAACTCAATTTATTTTTTCATATTCCACCAGTGAACTTTGTATTATGTTGAGAATTTGTTTTTATACAATAAAGTGAAATTTGCTCTTCTGAGATAAAAAAAGACAATATCAGATTATTAATAAGTAAACATTCATTACTGCGATGTTTACATACGAAAGTTTATTAGAAATTACTTGTACCGGCTTCACAGTTATAGCAGAGGCAGGAGGGCATCTGGCATCTGCACGGACTCATGGACTCATATTTACTGTAATGGAGAACCAAAATAACAGCAGCACAAATTTAGTTTACGTTGTAAATCACTCTGAATCAATACAATATACTAAAACTGTTTATGGCAGTGTCAAAATTTTTTATTTGTGGAATACTAATGTGCTATTAGGTATTTAAATTTGAAAAATTAAAACTTGCTGACACAGATTTAATATTCCTAAAAAAGTAACATTCGCTTACATAGGGAATCAGTAGTCGTCTCCTCCAGGCAAATGTTTCTACAATATAAAAATACAAATAACATTAACTCTAATCTATCAGGCCAGTTACCTGTGAACAACAGCTGCTGAAACCTATGTGGGTCAGTTGAAATGTTCATGTAGCGACATCTGTAAGGTTAGGGATAGAACTACAATTTTTAGCGTGTTTTAAGATTCATATTTTTTGGTGTTGTACACCAACATTTTGTAGGTGTTCACCTATTGATTTCCAAATCTGTCTGTCAGTTTATTCATTGTTTTCCAGCTGTTCAAAATTTACATGGTATACGTGTTTTGAAAATGGACAAAATCAAACAAAGTGCTGTGATTGAATTATTTGTAAAAAAAAGTCTTGAATTATTTGTAAAAAAAAAGTTTAAAGCCAAAGGAAATTCACAACAAAATGGTATACATGTTTGGAGATGCTGCCCCTTCAAAAACAATGTTTTCTAAGTGGGCACTTGAGTTTGAACATAGTCGTATGAGCATTGAAGATGATCCCCATAGTGGGTTCTCAAAAGTTACAACTCCAGATGACATTTAAAAAAACAGTTCATACGCTGTGTTGGAAGACTAACAGTTTAGAGTGGATGACATTGCTGAGGGCACAGGCATCTTGCAGGAATGTGTGTATCATATTTTAACTCACAAACTTCGTATGAAAAAACTGTGTACAAGGTGGGTGCTGCATTTGGAGTTGTTGCACATTTTTGGACACTAAAAATTGCAATAACTCTAGCACATGCTGTAGATGTCTGTCTGCGAACTGTTCAACTATCATTCATATAAATGAATGGAGAAACTAATTTATCTTGGATGGAAGGTTATATGCACTATTAGGGAAAGAAATAAGAAAGGCTTATGTTACATGACACCATGTGGATAAACAAATACAAATGAATATATAATGAAGTGATAAGAACTGAATGTGAGCAATAGAACAATTCTAGAGTTCTACAGAAATGGAGTTCAGGTGGCAAGCTGCAAGAATTTCAAGACAGTTCAGAGTCACAAATGAGATAGTCCAGGAAATAATGGAGGGGGGACTTCAACCCAATAAATGATGGACGATACAAAAGCTAGGCAATTGCTGTGGAGATGTGCAAGCAGGGATGGACTAGGAAACCAAAACAGGATACCAAATAGAAGATCAGTAGCAGTTGGAGGGATAGAACCATTGCCATCTTAAACAAGGATTAAACCAAAAAATGAAATGATTAGTCCCAAGCAGCTAGACTAGAGCCGGTCACTCCAACACTTCTTAAGATATCCTACTATACCTTTCTGTCCCGTCGGCTTGTAAGTCAGTAGCTGTTTAGAGATGTGGCAGTTATCCTGGAAGGGTAGACTTAATACAGAAATGGAAGAAAGAAGAGTAGAAGAAAACCACTGATTGGATAGTGATAGCTGCAGTCAGGATTGTGCGAGTGCATTGATACCGGTCCCCATATGTCTATGTTATGTAATTTATAATACAAGTAATCATGATTAATTAAATTCTTTAACAAGAACTACTTTGATTTAACTAAAAATAAATTTGTATTACTGGCACGTTTGCAACACAGAATGATGTCACCTTTATCTCTTTTTGTGCCTTATCTGGTTTTTATCAGTTTTTACATTCTGTTTCATTATACTCCTTTATCTGGGTATTTTTCAGTTAACAACAAGTTTTGTATTTTTTCAAGTTAACATTGTGTCAGTTTTTATATAATATTAAGGCGATCTTCGTGATACATATATTTAAATATGTAATTATTTAAAAATTATTAAAATTAACTATTATTAATTAAATAATTATTAAAAATTAGTTATTTAAAAACAGTAAATTTTTTAAATTAATAACATATGTATGTTTGTTTACACACAACACACACACACACACACACCTAAAATACATTTCTTACAGTCCAATTTTACACTATATATTGTGTAATTACAAATCAGTACAGTGTGATTAATTTTTTTTTGTGGTGATTATCATATAGCTTTAGGTGGTTTTTATTAATCATTATTAAGAATAACATAGTGGTGTGTATACATTAAAAAAAAATATATATTTTCTATTCTGAATGTTAAAATTTTTTCAAAGATTTTGTCTGGTAATTTTACTTCCATGTTCCATAAGGAAATAGAAGTATAGTGATGGCGAAAAAAATCATGTTCGAGATAAGGGCTGATTCTAATTGTACTACCCTCAAAACATGAAGAAAAGTAGTTTTCTGAAATGTATCTGTGTGTAGAATGTTTTCTATGGCGAAAACGATAACTGCCACAAATTCAAACAAAATCAAATAATTTTTTGCACATGTGCCCGATTGTAGAGGACTCATGGCCTATTGATTTTGGTGAAGATCGGTTAAGGGGAAGGAGTAGTTTACCTGCAACATTTTATGTTTTAACAAGAGTAAAGTACTTAATTTTGATAAATAATGTATCCTGAAAAGAAAGTCATAATAATCCACTGTAGAAAGGTAGATGAAATATCTATAAATAAAAAGGGTAGTTAAATGGGGAGGGTGTAATTTTCTATAAATGAAAATGATAGTTGAAGGTGGAGGGGATAATTTTTTATATGTGTACTACATTATCGGCAACAAAGAAATAGTTTGTTGTTAAAATACCTTCCTGGGCTGTTTGGCTGTGGTCCAGTGTTTTCTGCAAAACCAGACTTTTGGCAGTGCCATCATCAGTGAAAATCGAGTGCGCTAACGTGAGGTGGTATACGTTGGTGACCACAGTACTATGGTTAAGGCTGAAGAAAGAAGTAGTTTCTATGGAAATATTTCATTTCAGAAATGATTTTAAATATTAATCTTTGAACATGGAAGTCATGTATGGTTCTCCATACCGATATTTTTATATTACCAAGCTAATGACAAAAGCAGCACACCAACTCTACAAACCAGTGGTTCTCAATATGCGCATGCAACTGTGTTCCGAGATTCGCTAGGTGTGCTGTTCTAAGATTTTGTGGTATTGCTAGTAAAAGTAATTCAAATAATTGTAGTCAACATTTATTTTGAAAAGGAACATGAGAAAAATATTCAAGAGCTCAAACATGTTTGTTTTACATAGGATTTATTGGCTTACACCTTACAGTAAAAGATTTTGAGTTATTGATGAGAAACTTGAGCGTGTTTTTACACAAAAGTTCACCAAATCTCATCATTACCAACTCATACGTTAGTGTGCCATGGGAACTCACTGCAGAGAATAGTGTACCATGAACAAAAAAATGTTTAGAACCACTGCGATAAACTTTTGTCAAATAAAAAAATCTAAGTTAATAGAAAATATACTTTAGAAATATTCAATCAGTATGACTGACCAAAAAGAGCAAGATGAAGTAAGAATGCAAGTAATGCAATTTTTCAAAATGTATAATACACAGTATTGACAGTTTTAAAAAGATACATAAAAATAAAACTGCTTGTAGCGTAAAACCTGATGTTCCTAAACTTACAAAACTGATCAAAGTATAATGTTATGTTACTTATTTCTAGCAAAGAATTTCTAGTAAAATAAATTTACAAGTGTTTATACGAATTGTATTGTAACACATTGAGATACCACAAATAAATTCCAAGCTCAGGTAACAACTTTGTGAATTCTAAAGATGCATGTAAATATGAAACAGACGATTGTGTACAATAAAATTAAATAGCTTAATAAAAATTAGACTATTAATAAGTACAAAAAAAATGAAATCACAAAATAGTTACAAAATTATAATACACGTTTTAAAACGTACAGTGAATCAGTCAGCCAAATACAATATTAAAAAAAAAAAACAGTATTGAACTCATGGAACATCTCAAAAAATAAATGCAATTTAAGTAAAAGTATAAAATTATTGTTTGACATTTAACATATGAAAATTAGCATTCTATTAATGAAATTAAAACTGTAATGAGATAATAAAATTAAATTGAGTAATGTGTTATAATTCCAACATATTATTTTCAGCTTAATGATAAACTATATCACCAAACAGATGGCCTTGCTATTGCAGCCCCCCTCCTACTTCTGCTATTATTGTAGAAATATTTTTACAAGGACTAGAAAAAACAAACATGTAAACATAATAAAAATCAATGAGCCATTAACAAATTACTATAGATATGTTGCATATTTCCCAAAATAACAAGTATATTTTATTCTATAAATAAGTTAAATCCAACATTTATAATAAAAATGGAGTGTATTTAGAATAGTATCTGCCAATTACCATAAATTTTTATTATATCGCTTAGGACAGAAATATTTGAGGCCACATATTTATAAATCTAATTTATCCACAAGCAACATTAAATAACACACATTGCTTATTGTTACACATTTGTGTATATTTTTTTGTGTTTCTGGATTAAGGTTTGTTGTCTTATTTTTCTTTTTAAACAAACAGTAACTTGTTGAACTTCTTGTTACTGTGTACGGCAAGCTGATGATCTGAGAGACTGGTGTGATCCTACAGTTAGTCGTCTTGTCATGGGCAGAATTACCTGCCAACTGGCACTTCAGTGTGCCCATGTAAACTTGGACTCTGGAACCTACGCACTCTGTGCACTTACCCTTGTAAAGCAACCTGTATATTATTCTTCCCATAAAAAATTGCAGTACAATCTGGACTTAACCACGGAATACCGAACAAATATAAATAATGCACAGAACAAAACAATGTATTATAATTTTAATTTTCATAGCCTGAATTGAATCTTGGCTTTGATGTTGTAGACTATTGGTTTGTTTTTCAGCTAGATATTTTGTGTCAGTTCGTCTTCTGTCTTAAAAGTAGCAAAAACGGCCAGTTGAAGATCAAACAGTAGACTACAGCCTTAGCACTGGGAAAACAAAAACAACACCAGCATTAGTTTTACTACCTCTGAAATTATTTGGTCTTTCTATACTTTGTAGTTATGTTGGTATAGATCAGTTGTTCCCAACCTTTCCGGACCCTTAAAGAAAGGTTATTGGGATTTTCTCAATAAAGAACTTGATACAACATGAATATACTATTCATGTATAATTATTCGTAGCTATGTATAATTATTTAAATCTAATACATAGAATTTACAAAACTGGAACTGATTTTTAAAATTCATTTCAGGTTGGTTCTGTGCCAAAATAAAGTATAAAGTTTTCAAAAGACTAGGTTGTGTTTTTATAAGGGTAATCGTTTTAAATCATGTCCGATGGAAATTTATTGTTTTGAACATCAATTTTTATTTATTTATTTTTTTTAGTAAATACTTTTTTCATAGCAGGTCGTCTTGCGTACCACCTTATACCATTCCACATACAACTAACTAGTGGTATGCGTACCACCAGTTGGGAACCCCTGGTATAATCATTAATTTTTTAATTATTTAAACATTTTAACCTATAAATGGGATTGGGAACTCAAAACTCGTTAATGGTCTTTCTGTGCTTTGTTAGCATTGTATAGACTTACAAGTATAGATAATCTTTGTAATTTCCTCACTACCCTGTTTTTTGTCTTATTGTTTTAACCTAAAAATGGGATTGTATGCAAAAAAACTCATTAATACAAACATAAAGTTACTAGACACTTTTATGCTATTAGCTTGATATTTATGTGTATTTGAGGTTGAGCTTATATGTGTTCCTTCTGCAATGTAAGTTCTTTAATCTGGTGATAGGAGTGTCTGCCTTTAATATTTTGTATCGTGTTGCAGCGCCTCTTTAACCCCCCTCACACACACACACACACACACACACATGCACATTATGTTTTAGTTTTGTAAAAGCATAGACGTTTTGATGTTGTACTTATACAGGTGTGTTTTACTGTGCAGGGTCTCCCAAAACTGAAAGTGCATCTCCATCACGCTCACCAGCTCCACCTGCACAGTCATCCAGTATTGTTGCTCCACCAAATATATCTGTGCAATCGCCGAGCGGCATGAGCAAGTCTGTTGATAAGGTATCACATCTGTAGCAATACCATATTTGTATTGTGTGTGTGTGTGTGTGTGTGTGTGTGTGTGTGTGTGTGTGTGTGTGTGTGTGTGTGTGTGTGTTTTACCACGCTAATATAATAAAGCCATGTATCAAGATTTTACCTGGTGCTTGTAAAGCACTTCAAAAGTCTGATTTGACTCCCCCTACAACCTCCAACCACCAAAACATGCGTTGATTCCCTGAGAGCCAAAGTCACTTGCTTCTCCGATAAATCGGCTACCGATGTCCATACAAATGCAGTCCAGTACCATTGTCTTAGTTTTGAAGCCCCCTACAACCTCCAATATGCCATCAAGTATAACTGTGGCAAGAAGGGTGCAAAATTGGTTATAGTGTTAGTTCTACAGGTAATGAAAAATCACAAATTACTGTGATACTAGGAGCAACTGCCGATAATAACTTCCACTATACATTATTTTGAAGAGAAAAATACTTTCAAAAGAATAGTATCTAGCTCAGATTGTTTTTAGGGCACAGAAAAAGAGGCGGATGACTCCAAAATGGAAGAATTTGTGCCAGATTGGCATAACATTGTTTGGGGATGTCAACCAGGTGTTTTATTAGGGCAGAGAGTTATGTTAATTCTTGATGTTTTTTGTGGTCACACAACTAAGAAAATGAAGAAGCTGGTTGCAGAAATGAACACTGATCTTGTTATAATCCCTGTGGGAATGACTTCTTAGCTTCAAGTTCTAGATGTGGTTGGTTGTTAATAAACCATTTAATGAATACTAATGAAAGAACTATAGTGACTGGCAATGGACACCATCCATTGAGTCCGACAGACAAGTTGAAGAAACCAACCATACAACTACTGGCCCAGTTGTTAACCATCCTGGGGGGGGGGGGGGAATCAGAAATGAATCCATTGTAAAGAAATTTAAAAACTGTAGTGTTTCTAATAACATGTATGGGGGTGAGTAAGACATTTTGTGGACAGATTCCAGTAGCAGTACTGAAGATGAAATTTCAGAAGAAGAAAACGAGGACGATGACTAGGACTAAAAATAATAAGGCGCCTTATTACTTGTAATTTCATCTTTAATGTGAAATAGCCATATTCATATAGTTTCACGACAAGATATGGTATTTAGACCATTTAATTATCTTTCTCATAGAATTCTCAAAACACATTCAGGGTCGTTTTATATGCAGGCTCTTTTTTCTTCTTGTAAAACACCTTCAAAAATCTAGGTTTATCTTATATTTGACCCAATATGGTCTCTCATTTCTTACTGTACCTTGTAACCAATCTAAGACATTTCATTTCAAATTATTGTAATTGCCTGAAATGGCATTTCATTGGTATCCCAACGTTCCAAACCGTATAAAAGTGTCATACTGTACAAATTTTTGTTGTGCTTTTTTTTAACACAATAATAGAAAACACTGAGGCCAATTTATAGTTAGCACTTCACAAACCTTATCATTGGAGTTCTACAACCGTGTAAATACTGTTATCAAAAACTAAAACCAATGGAACCCATATTTTCACATTACAATTCACGGATAACCAGGTCTTAGTAGCACAAGACAAAGAGGACTTGGAGTACATGACTCGGAAGATCAAAGACGAATACAAGAGCTGGGGACTGTCAATAAATCTAGAAAAGACAAAGTATTTATGCGTGGGAGGTACTGAAACCAACTTGCAATTGGAAAATAATGAAGAAATTGA
Organism: Magicicada septendecula; assembly: GCA_034769895.1. Classification (NCBI taxonomy): domain Eukaryota; kingdom Metazoa; phylum Arthropoda; class Insecta; order Hemiptera; family Cicadidae; genus Magicicada; species Magicicada septendecula. Next base: position 557,752,515 of record CM068369.1, read on the forward strand.
AATTTGCCAGGCATATAAGTATTTAGGAGTACAGATAAAGCAGGATGGCAGAGATACAGATGAAATAAAGGAGAGAGTAGGCATGGGATGGAGGGCTATAAAAAGGCTAAATAGTATATGGTGGCATGACTAGATAACTAGAGAAAGAAAAGTACAGATATACAATACTATCGTAAAGAGTATTCTGTTGTATGGTGCTGAGAGTTGGAGAATGACAGAAGCGGACAAAAGGAAAATACTAGGTGTAGAGATAGATGCACTAAGAAGGTCATGCAGAGTATCCAGGCGAGAGAAAATAAGAAATGAATAGATTAGAGAAATGATAAATGTGAAATATGCAGTAGTAGACGAAATAGAAAGAAGACAGTTAATTTGGTTTGGACATGTTAAACGGATGGGAGGAGAAAGGTTGCCAAAACGGATAATGGAATGGTTACCCCTGGAGAAGGGGAAGACCCAGACGATCATGGGGATAGAGTATCCAGAAAGCTCTAAGTGCGAGGACTCTGACAGAAGAAAATTATCAGGACAAAAAATATTGGAGAGAAAGTCTGGAAATCGGACAGTGACAACAGACGCTATAAACTGGTGTAAAAAAAACTGAAACCATGGCATTTGTGACAACTATCCTGTAGGTTTAAAAGTTGGTCATCAATGGTACTGAATTGAAACAGATATTACATTTTTGGCACTTAGGCTTAAAGTGAGGAAGTCTTGAGCCGTAAGTTAACTCTGTTTACTAAGTTCTTGGTGTGTTTGTCAGATAAAAGAGAAGAAAGACCGTGGTGGATTGATGCGCCGGCTCGCCAGCATGAAAAAGTCAAAGTCACCGCCGCCTCTGTATTCCATGGACAACCCGGTGTTTGAAGACAGCACCACTACAACCACGACCACCAGTACGCCGACTAACACTTTTACTACACCAGCGCATCCTGTTCACGTAAGGTCAGTAAAGCTCATTGTGTAGCATGAGTTGTTGTGTAATTAGATCAGTGATTGTCTGAACTAATATTAGTTAGGTATTCCACATTTAGTTGATAGTATTTAGTCAGCGTTGAGCACCGTCACTGTTCACCCATGGACTTGCTCCACACTCTGCTTGCAGACAGTCCATTTAGCTTTCACAAAGCAAATTAAATGCTCCTGTATATTTTACTTGATTACATAAATAAGGATGTAAGTGATATTTATATTGAGTAAACGGTATCCAATTCCAAATTATTAGTGGTTAGTTTATTCTTTAAATCGTGTTCAGGTGTGGATAACTTATCATGATCTTCAGTAATTTCCCACTTTTCTGTCCTCCAAATAATTCTTCATCCTTTTACTACATACTTTTCTTTGCTTCTTCCGTCCAGACAGTCTTGTTTTTTATCTCTTAAAAACCTTGAATACTTTAGTTATTTTCAAAACAAAACAACAACAACAAATCCCTGTCAAAAATTTCGTCTTCCAAACTGCAAGTTATTTATTTCTACTTGATTCTTCATAATATTTAAGAACCATTGAATTCTTGTGCTTCGGTTTGTTTCTTTGTTTTTTTATCAAAATGAACAAATATTCTTTTTGTTAATCTCACTGCGTTTATTTAGACCAACCGTGTGTAGATTGCAATCCTTCATTTCCAGAGAGTGACTGAAAGTTTCCCAGTATAATTCTGTGTCGTTACTTCTCTTCTTCCACTCACCTCCACATTTCATTGGCCCAAGAATCTCTGTTAGTACCGTAACCCCACGTAATTATCCCTTATCAATATCTTCTAAAGCTCCACTGTTGTGAGCGCCAATTTGTAACTACACGGGATTTATTCCCCACTGCTGGGTTCGCCAGTCTATTACCCTTCAGGAATTACAGGATCTTTATGCCTCACCTTGAATGTGTCAAATTACAACAAGACGGGTTTTAAATTAATTTATCCCGGCTCTTTGTTTACATCAATTTGTAACACTTGTTAATTCTATTTCTACATAAATAAAACACATGGAATGGTATCTGGTAATAATAATAATAATATTGTATTTTTATTCAAAAAAATTGCTATAGTCTATTTAGTGTAACTATTAATATAATTTAGAAATCTCAGGGTCGATTCTCTTCTCTTTTGTTAATATTATTTTTAGGTTCTTTTGGCTGATATAAAGGTTCAGTAATTATAAAGAAAAAACAAGTATAGAAAGTACATTACATTACAAACAATAATAATAATGAATAATATAAATTGAGTATTAATTATAATAATATATATACGTTACACAATGTTTATCAGTTCAGTTTGGTTTCACACAGCCTCCTGGTCTCAGTGATGAAAAATTCCAATGTTAGTTTGTTTATGTTGTCCAAATGAAGGAATCCACTTCTTTTGGTGTTCAATAAATGTTAACTTTTGTCAATTCCGTTGTCCGAAGCCTTCTGGTGGAATATTAGGATTGAAGTCCAGTGTCCAATTATTAAGTTGATCCAAGTGTAGTTGTTCTTTAATGGTAATTGGATCAGTAATGTTTTAAAGGTGATTTGTTTATGATGTTTCTTTATATGCTCCAATTTTATATTCTGTTATAGGTTGTATATAGTGTTTTTTACCTTGTATTATATTATTTTTTAATAATATTCATACATTTTCTGTATAAATATTTAGTTTCTTTTACCAAAATTCAACCCAACTCCTTGGTTTGTTTTTTATAGTAATAATAATCAACAACATTCTTTTTCTCTCTTTTGGTTTCCTGGATACACATAAATACTCTGGTCATATCTGTTCAAATTGAGATTTAGTTGTCATAGGATATTATTTTTATATAATACATTACTTTACCTTCTACATACAAGTTGCTTTTTAGTTATTACATCATAATACTTAATACAATTTACATATTATTTTATCTGACAAAACTATGAACAATTTTAATATCAAATATTATAGTTATTTGTAATTTGACAAATATTTTTGAATAATTTATTAATTACTGAACATAATCATCTAGGCCTATGTTGACTGGTTATATTTTTAAATTGGAAGACTCGTAATCGATCCTGCTTACACTTGTTTTATATTAATTAATTTTTTTTTTTAAATATATACAAACTATTAATTAACAATTATATTTTAATTACTATAATTCCCTTTAGGGCTTAACTGAATGCACACTTTTAAACCATTGTCTGTGTGATTAATATCTATTAAACTTATATAACTCAACACTAATAAAGAAAAAACTAAATGTTAATGCCAGTATCTTGTGCTACTATGGATTAGTAATTCATTTCATTAAATAAATGTTTATAATTACTATCCACTCACAGTTCTTCTTAATTGAATACCACTGTATCTCACATCCTATTACCAATTAATTACACTTGTTTTATATTACATTTGTAGCACATCTTAATTACATTTTACATTTACTTCTAAATTTGTATTGTACTTTATATGACTTTCTATTTGATTCATTCATTATTCATTAAATTTATTATCATTATTTATTTGTTTATGGACTACTCCAAATCTAACTGGGTACTGTCTATATAGTATAGTAATCTGTCATAGTAATGTCTGTTGTAGGACTTTGGTTTTTAAATAGGTTCACACTTTTATTTGTTTTTGTTTCTTCTTTTAAATTATTTTGATTTTGATTTGTTTAGATAACTTGTTGTTATTGCTTGCTGATGTCTTCAACAGTTGAAGTGTATGGTATTATGGTATTAATATTGCTTGGTGATAAGATTGACATTTATTAAACAAATTCTTCATTATTATAGGCAAATTGAAACCTACTTTTCTTGTCAATACCAATTATTTTCTTCTTTATCTCTGGAGTTTGTTTATTTATATGGGTGGCTTCAACGAATTGTAATTCTTGAGTTTTCTCTTGGTTCATTGTATTCTATTTATATATTCCATTCTTTTATTCACATTGATTCCATACTAATGTTAAATGATTCCCCCTATATTGAAATGGTATTATGAATGAATATCGGCGTTGAGTGGCCCTTTTACGTCCAATTGCTCATCCGAACATTCACATACCTGGTACAGTGGCACTTTGGCTGCTGCCCATAAAATAATTCTAGAGTGGTGCCTTAGCTTTCTACACTCTATAAATAAAAATAATTAAAAATCTTATCATTATACACATCCTTGGAATCTTTTATCTTCTGAATATTTTTTCTTATTCTACCTTGCCTCCCCATTTATTTATTATATTCAATATTACTGTTGGTATATTTCTTAAGTAGATTTCTTTCTCTTTTATATAACTTCACTTCAGAGTTCATTGATTTATTAGCCTTAATGTCATTCACCTTTGTTATTCAATACCTCTTGTAATATAGTAGTTTTAATTATCCTTCTATTATTCTATCTGTTTTCATACTGCAACTCTTCTTCAGCAAGTTTAGGCCTATTGTCATTAATATTGTGCTCCATTATTATTATTATATCACTATATATATTATTTATGCTTGATTTAAATAGATGCGCTTATTTCTTTTAGAATTTTGGTGTCGTTACATAATTGCCCTCCTTCAGAAGTAATTATTTCTGAACATGATCTTTGGTATGGAAGAAATAATTGCCTATTTTATGTTTCATTATTCATAATATATATTTTTTTTTTCAAAGTATGCTGTAAATTGTTCTTACATATTTTAGATTTTGGTAGTATTTTTTGTTATCAAATTCGTTTTTTATATAATAGTCATTTCAAATAATTCATGTAAGTTGATCTTACTTAGTTTAGAATTTTGATGTTTCTTACTGCCTCCTGTCGTTTAAAGGAATGTTGTCAGTAACATCATTTGAGAATGCAGGTAGATTTGACTGTAATTCTTGGTTTGTTCCTCGTTCTTCGTTGCGAGAATGATTCCATGGTTCATATGTCCCTGGTATGCGGTTGTCCCCTTGACTTCGACTCCTATATCGGTTTTCATAATGGTTACCATCTTCGTTATTGCCCCAACGATAGTCATTGTTACTAAAACTGTTATTTCTACGACGCTGGTATCTTCTTGACTCATGTTCCTCTGCTCAAATATGGTTGATTCGGGGTTTGTATATGCGATTACCGTTATGATTATTATATTGATTATTCCTATTATTATTATTACTATTATTTGGATACATACTATTTCGGTTATGATTCACTTGATGGTGATTATTATTGTAGTTATTATTATTATTATTATTATTATTATTATTAATATTATTTAAATTATTATTACCATTATTGTAATTATAGTTATTCCTGTGGTTATTATGCTGGTAATTACTCATTCCATTGTTATTATTTCTTCCTTCGTATCTATCGGTTCTTTGCCTGTTTTTTCAGTAATAATTTTCATGTTCGTAATTCTCTAGTAAGCTGGCCATGGCCTGTATAGTTTTAATTTGGTTGGCTAATCGGGCTCCAGAAATCCTCTCATCATAACGGTATGCCATTTTTGTAACCAGACATTCCTCAGGTATTTTAGGCTCCAAATGTTTAGTTAAGCACACCTTTCCTAAGAAGTATGTAGTCGGTGAAGTACCACGATAGACGTCATATCTCCCATGAGTGATATTGTCTCGTATTATATGTTGAGTTGATTCTGACCAGTATTTTTCCTTAAATAATTTCTTAAATTGTGGGTAGTCGGTAATTTCATTTCTTGTTGCAACCCACCAATTATCATTCATTTCTCTAAAACATTCGTCCAACATTTCTCTATTTGAGTTCCACCTTGTTATACGATATTTATTAAAATGTTCATCTATTCTCGCTACGAATTCCATAGGGTTTTTCCGATAATTCTTAAAATTAATTCCTTACGACTCTCGGTTGTATGTATACTATTAAGGTTAGTTGGTCTAGTTCGCACCAGTTCTATTTCCTCTTGGTTCTGTCTGACTTGATCATTTATCTTATTTATTGAAATGTCCATGTTGTCACATCTCTCTCCGCATTGTTTCTGAACCTTTTTGAAATTTACTTGTTCCCTTTGTATTGTCTCTATTTGACCACGACTATCTTCTTTTACCTGATCTATCTTGGAACATAAATTCACTCTATTTTGTTCAGTGGTTTCGTTAATTTGTTCTATTCTTTCATTTGTTTTGGCTATCTCTTGTCTCCTTTCTTCAGTGTTTCCATCCATCTTCTGGTTAGTTATCTCATTAAACTGCTCCATCCTCCCATAAATATTTTCTCTCAGTTCTTGGTTTTGTTCGTCTATAAATCGTCTTATATTCTTATCAACGTCTTTGATTTTTTCGTTGATTTGTTGTCCCAAACTTATTTTGACACTGTCTATTTTCTCATTCATTTGCCTATTATTTTCATTTTGTTTCTCAAAATTTTCTTCAAACCTTTCATTGATTCGTTTTATATTCTCTGTATTGATTTGCTTTAACTCTTCCCTCGTGGATTTATTGTCATTTTTTAACTCGTCCATTTTCTCCTCCATTTTCTTACTTAGTGTCTCCTCCATTTTATTACTATTCTCCTCCAACTTATCCTCCATTTTCTTATTTGAATCTTCATGACTCTGTTTTAACTCATCCATTTTCTTACTATTCTCCTCCATTTTCTTATTTGAATCTTCATGACTCTATTTTAAGTATTCCATAATGCTCTTCATGTCAACGCTCTCTGTGACTCTGTTCGGTTCTGGTCTGTCTCCTTGGGCCTCCCTTATTATTGCTTCCACTTCCTCAACCGGTGTTGCTTCCGTGTCTTCCATATTAATCTCCTTTTCTGCTTCTGCTGCTCTCTTCTTTGATGTTGCTCGTTTGTGCATTTCTGTTATTTTATTGAACATATATCAGCCGCCAGCTAAAATTAGGAATTGAATTTTGTTATTATTTTATTATTTATTTGCCTATTGATTCCCTAATTACATCCCCACGTTGGGCGCCAATTTGTAACTACTCGTAAATCTCCTTTTTTTCTGCTTCCTCTAAAGCCCCACTGTTGTGAGCGCTAATTTGTAACCACACGTAATTGTCCCTTATCAATATCTTCTAAAGCCCCATGTTGGGCGCCAATTTGTAACCCCACGTAATTATCCCTTATCAATATCTTCTAAAGCCCCACTGTTGTGAGCACCAATTTGTAACTACACGGGATTTATTCCCCACTGCTGGGTTCGCCAATCTATTACCCTTCAGGAATTACAGGTTCTTTATGCCTCACCTTGAATGTGTCAAATTACAACAAGACGGGTTTTAAATTAATTTATCCCGGCTCTTTGTTTACATCAATTTGTAACACTTGTTAATTCTATTTCTACATAAATAAAACACATGGAATGGTATCTGGTAATAATAATAATATTGTATTTTTATTCAAAAAAATTGCTATAGTCTATTTAGTGTAACTATTAATATAATTTAGAAATCTCAGGGTCGATTCTCTTCTCTTTTGTTAATATTATTTTTAGGTTCTTTTGGCTGATATAAAGGTTCAGTAATTATAAAGAAAAAACAAATATAGAAAGTACATTACATTACAAACAATAATAATAATGAATAATATAAATTGAGTATTAATTATAATAATATATATACGTTACACAATGTTTATCAGTTCAGTTTGGTTTCACACAGCCTCCTGGTCTCAGTGATGAAAAATTCCAATGTTAGTTTGTTTATGTTGTCCATATGAAGGAATCCACTTCTTTTGGTGTTCAATAAATGTTAACTCTTGTCAATTCCGTTGTCCGAAGCCTTCTGGTGGAATATTAGGATTGAAGTCCAGTGTCCAGTTATTAAGTTGATCCAAGTGTAGTTGTTCTTTAATGGTAATTGGATCAGTAATGTTTTAAAGGTGATTTGTTTATGATGTTTCTTTATATGCTCCAATTTTATATTCTGTTATAGGTTGTATATAGTGTTTTTTACCTTGTATTATATTATTTTTTAATAATATTCATACATTTTCTGTATAAATATTTAGTTTCTTTCACCAAAATTCAACCCAACTCCTTGGTTTGTTTTTTATAGTAATAATAATCAACAACATTCTTTTTCTCTCTTTTGGTTTCCTGGATACACATAAATACTCTGGTCATATCTGTTCAAATTGAGATTTAGTTGTCATAGGATATTATTTTTATATAATACATTACTTTACCTTCTACATACAAGTTGCTTTTTAGTTATTACATCATAATACTTAATACAATTTACATATTATTTTATCTGACAAAACTATGAACAATTTTAATATCAAATATTATAGTTATTTGTAATTTGACAAATATTTTTGAATAATTTATTAATTACTGAACATAATCATCTAGGCCTATGTTGACTGGTTATATTTTTAAATTGGAAGACTCATAATCGATCCTGCTTACACTTGTTTTATATTAATTAATTTTTTTTTTAAATATAGTAAACCCTCGATTTAACGGACTAATTGGGGCTGAGGGGTGTCCATTAAATCGAAAGTCCGTTAAATCCGTTAAATTTTGTTTTTTGAGGATATACTTATATCAAATAGGCCTATAACACTTGAAATTTTAGTACTATTAATATCATGCAAATACCGTATTGTTCCGAATACAAGCTGCACTTTTTCTCCTAAAAACATGGTCGGTAATTTGGCCTGCGGCTTGCATTCGCGCACTAACGAAATTCGAAGTTATACCTGACTTCTGGCGGGACGGACACTTTTGGTATCTATGAGTTGTTTACTGCGTAAGCAACAGCAATTTGCCTGGCTGTTGTTAACGCTGGCATTATGATTTATGACTGCAACCGTACGTTTTAACAGCAAACTGAACAATTAATAGGAAGAAAAGTGTACGTACCTGCGCATGCGTGCGCGCTCGGACCCTTCCGTAGGCGGCAAGACAAAGGATGAGTAGAGGGGGTGTGAGTAACATGTTTCTAAATAACGGGTAAATTGCCAGTGTGGTTTTCTATTGTAACAGCGACAACATCGCTTATCTGTATTTTAATACGTAGTATTAATATCATGCAAATACAATGTTATGTACACACCTTTATTTATTCTGGATAAAAGCATCAAGAGTCAGTTGTTTTCCACTAGAATGTTGCTTCTTTATTATTAAAGATCTAAACTGTCTAAAATGGTCATAATAAGCACACACTTCCGGATCTGAAGACTCCCCAATGTACGCGATAATTTCATCCATGCTGTTTCTTATCGCTGATAATTTAGGGCCTCCTGTAACAGATGTTTCTTCATTGTCATCATCTCCATCTTCTTGATCATCGTGTAGAACAGATTCCGTGATCTCTTCCTGACTCAGGATTTGGTAGCCTGGATCACCCTCGTCCAAGTTTAGCCACTGTTCTATGTCATTCTCGTTTACGTCTTCACCAGCCTTCTTTACGGTTTCACAGAAATCGGATATTTCAAATCCTCTGAAATCGTACTCCGGTTCAGTCCCATTCAGTAACTGTGTCCACCCATTAGCCAATGTTGTTTCCTTCATCTCCTTCCATGCGGCAGCAAAATTAAAGATGGCGGACTTGATGTATGCACGCAGATTTTGCAGCGTTCTAGCTCCTCTCGTGTCGTTTTCATGGTCTTGTTCGTCCTCCAAGACAACCATCACCTCTTCAAGAAACTTCTTCTTGTACAGCCTTTTGCAGGCAACAATGACTCCTTGGACCATTGGCTGTAAAATTGAAGTGGTGTTCGGAGGGAGGAAGACGCATTTTATTTTTCCGTCGTTGCTAACTAACTTCTTGGAGTTGCGATGGGCCGGTGCATTGTCCAGTAGTAAGACGGCTTTCACTGCTTGCGATGGAATTTTCATAGTCTCTTCTTGAAAACGTCGCACTTCTGGCACAAAATGATTAAAAAACCAGTCTTAAAAAATACTGTAAACCAAGCATTTTTTGAACTTTCATAAATGACTGGCAACTGGTTCATTATGTTCTTTATCGCACGTGGTTTCTTTGCGTTTCCGACTATGACTGGAGTAAGTCGATGCAAACCATCAGCATTTGCACACAGTAGGGCAGAAAGCCGCTCCTTGTTGAGTTTACGGCCTGGTGTGCTAGTTTCATGTTTGTGTGCCAGAGTATTTTCAGGCACAGCACGAAAGTAGAGACCAGTTTCATCAGCATTGTAGACCTGAGACAAAATGAGACCCTCAGATTCGATCGTTTCCTTTATATGTTGACGAAAAGCCTCAACTTGTTCAGTGTCTGCACTCAGCGCTTTACCACATGTTGATCTATTTGTGATGCCATGCCGTTTACGAAAACGCCAAAGCCACCCATCACTCGCCTGAAATTGGATACCAATATGTTTCGCCAGTTTATCAGCAGCAGCCCGCAACTCGACACTACGAACAACGACGCCACTAGAACGTTGTTGAATAAACCACTTGTACACAGCATCCTCTAATTGTTTGTGTTTGGCTAATTTAATGTGTTTTCTTTCTCCCTCATTCTTCGAACTATCAACACTGTACTTTAGCGAAAACTGAATAAGTTTATCTTTATTCTTTCGAATGTCTGAAACGGTTTGTTTCTTTACACCGTACACTTCACAAACATGTGCAACAGACGCGCCACCTTCAAGTTTACTTATTAGTTCAAGCTTTTGCTTTATACTCAAGTTCACACGTTTTTTCGTAATGCCAGACATACTTATGCTGTAATTCACTAATAAAATAATGGACCTTGCTGTAACAACGCAAGTATAAACTCGTTAAGACTCTCTATTTAACACGTGCAAGGTTAGTACTATAGAAACACATGTAGCGTACACGCTGTGTTCTCTGAATAAACTGATGCGACGCTGTATGAATGTGAACTGCGCGTGCATACGAATTATCACGAAAATAGCCGAATATTCAAGAGTGAAAATGCGTTGCTATGGTTATGAACTACCACCAAATTTAAATCACAACCATGGACTTCAAAAACTTAATCGTGATTTTTTCGTGTCAAAATTTTTTTTAACATAATGTTTTTAGGCTGGGGGTCATTCCACAAAATGCATGATGCAAAATGTGTAACGTCATCGAAAAATGTAACGCTCCAGGTGATGTTAGTAATAAATAAATTTGGTCACCGTGAAATAAGATGCATATCAGTGTATATTGTTCAGTGTTAGTCGTCGTGATGTCTTCCACTGAACGTGTGTGACGCCTGCGTCAACGACAACACAAAGACGGGGATCATGAAGAATTAAATGAATTGTTATCTAATTCTTATCTCCGTTCTCATCAAATACAATTGGAGATGAGAAAATTTGCGTGTTTCAAAACAAGAAACGAAAGAATGCTGCGATAGCCAAGCAACATCGCCAGAACAGGAGAGTCTGCAGTTTATGCACATTATAAGTTTCAAAAGCCTAAAAACATTTTCATGCTTTTTTTTCTGTCCGTTAAATCCGAAGTCCGTTAAATCGAGGGTTTACTGTATATACAAACTATTAATTAACAATTATATTTTAATTACTATAATTCCCTTTAGGGCTTAACTGAATGCACACTTTTAAACCATTGTCTGTGTGATTAATATCTATTAAACTTATATAACTCAACACTAATAAAGAAAAAACTAAATGTTAATGCCAGTATCTTGTGCTACTATGGATTAGTAATTCATTTCATTAAATAAATGTTTATAATTACTATCCACTCACAGTTCTTCTTAATTGAATACCACTGTATCTCACATCCTATTACCAATTAATTACACTTGTTTTATATTACATTTGTAGCACATCTTAATTACATTTTACATTTACTTCTAAATTTGTATTGTACTTTATATGACTTTCTATTTGATTCATTCATTATTCATTAAATTTATTATCATTATTTATTTGTTTATGGACTACTCCAAATCTAACTGGGTACTGTCTATATAGTATAGTAATCTGTCATAGTAATGTCTGTTGTAGGACTTTTGGTTTTTAAATAGGTTCACACTTTTATTTATTTTTGTTTCTTCTTTTAAATTATTTTGATTTTGATTTGTTTAGATAACTTGTTGTTATTGCTTGCTGATGTCTTCAACAGTTGAAGTGTATGGTATTATGGTATTAATATTGCTTGGTGATAAGATTGACATTTATTAAACAAATTCTTCATTATTATAGGCAAATTGAAACCTACTTTTCTTGTCAATACCAATTATTTTCTTCTTTATCTCTGGAGTTTGTTTGTTTATATGGGTGGCTTTAACGAATTGTAATTCTTGAGTTTTCTCTTGGTTCATTGTATTCTATTTATATATTCCATTCTTTTATTCACATTGATTCCATACTAATGTTAAATGATTCCCCCTATATTGAAATGGTATTATGAATGAATATCGGCGTTGAGTGGCCCTTTTACGTCCAATTGCTCATCCGAACATTCACATACCTGGTACAGTGGCACTTTGGCTGCTGCCCATAAAATAATTCTAGAGTGGTGCCTTAGCTTTCTACACTCTATAAATAAAAATAATTAAAAATCTTATCATTATACACATCCTTGGAATCTTTTATCTTCTGAATATTTTTTCTTATTCTACCTTGCCTCCCAATAACTCCATTTATTTATTATATTCAGTATTACTGTTGGTATATTTCTTAAGTAGATTTCTTTCTCTTTTATATAACTTCACTTCAGAGTTCATTGATTTATTAGCCTTAATGTCATTCACCTTTGTTATTCAATACCTCTTGTAATATAGTAGTTTTAATTATCCTTCTATTATTCTATCTGTTTTCATACTGCAACTCTTCTTCAGCAAGTTTAGGCCTATTGTCATTAATATTGTGCTCCATTATTATTATTATATCACTATATATATTATTTATGCTTGATTTAAATAGATGCGCTTATTTCTTTCAGAATTTTGGTGTCGTTACAGTACTTTCCTTTCTTTTTCACAACACTTTAGTTTCTCTTTTTCGATGTAGAACTAAACATTCTGCTGCATAAAGGCATTCTAGTTTTATGACCACATTATAACGTTGCATTTTTACTTTTGTGGAGATTTTTTTAGAGCTTTCATTGATAAGCTGATACCATTGTTTAAAATCTTATCTTATTTGCCTTCTTGTCCAATCAGTTGTATTATATTATTCCTCTAAGGCACCAGATCTTTTTAGTATGTTGATTTTACCATACATATTCTCTGTTTAAATATTGTCTGTCATAAACTGTCTTTTTAAATTAGATTAATAAACCAGCCTTTTGTACTGTCTCTTTTAAAAGGTTTATTTGTTCTGTTGTTGCACTGATCATTTATAGAGGATTGCCAGATCATTTGCAAAGGCCGTATGATTAATTTTAAGGTTTGAATTATTGTAGCCCAGTCTGATTCTTTGGATCCCTCTGCCATGAAGGTTGAATTTTATCTTTAGAATAGTTTTTTAACAAAAACTGGAATTTATCATATCTGGACAATATTTTTGTTTTGTTTCGTTTTATGTAGCGTTGTAAAATTTGTGTAACTTATATTCATAATTCTACACATAAATGTACACACAGATGTACTAGATAAAAGAATGCTTTTTATCATACTTTTATTTTTGTGTTGTTTTTTTGGTTTGTTTATTTGTATACAAAATTGTATTTTCTGAGGTACAACCTTATGTATATAACGTGTAAAATATAATCTGTACATTTATGTATGTGTACATACAGTAATACACACACTAATTATGTAATGAGCATGGATAATGCACACACAACATAGAATCCAGGGTTTATAGTATTTATGAACAAATTACTTAAACAGGATGCACAAAAAGTAATGAATAAATAATTGCTTATCTAATCCGTCGAGTGACTTACTTGTAATTTCGCTTGATGCGTTTCAGGGCATATGCCCCATCTTCAGAATAATTCCTCTTCACAGAACGTCAGACATTAAGTTTAAAATGTAATAAATTAAAAATGAATATAAAAAAGTAATGGTATTTTCAAAGCAGGGTTTCCTCTATATTATGTAGAAGAGAAAGAGCTATATGATTTACCATGTTCCGGCATGTATGTGCTGTTTTGTTTTTTTGGCTGAATGTTTCGAATTAGTAATACTTTTAATAAGTGATGTAATGTAATTTTAATGTGACCCAGTACTGTTTGTGGGGAGTAGGAACAAGTGAATCATTAAAATGGAAAATGTGATTGTGTAAGAAAACTGCACCTTTACTAATTCCACTAGCTGTCATAGTTTAAAATCTTGTAAATAAGACACTTAGTGGAATATTGTCGGTAAGAATAACAAATTGAAAAAAAAACTTTTAGAGTTGTTGATCTGTAAAATTGTGAAAATTAAAGATTATGTTGTTTAAAGGTCATTCAGTAATTAAAGAGACAAACAGCTGATATGAAAAAAAAACAATTCATTGAAATTATAAGATTCTTTGAGAATTGTAAGTTGGCATCTCTGTAATCAATTTTCAACAGCTGTTTGATGTAAATTTTTATACACATAATGTTAATTATCTTATTCATGATAATTCTTTTAAGAGAACACATTCTTTTGAAAAGAATGGATGAAAGAAGGATTCTTATTGGAACCACTGTGGAGAAGAAAAGCAATATGGGTGGTCGCCTGCTATACCAAACTAGTTCATTGTCCTGATCAAGGGGCATAGTAGGCGGGTTAGGCCCAGGCAGGAGTACATGGATGGGGTAAAAGAAGGAAGAAGATACGTAACGATTAAGAAACGGTCTACGGAAAGGAAAAAATTGGAAGCCCATCAACCTTTAGGTTGAGGAGAAGAAGATGTTCTCTCAAGAATAGAACATTTAAAGAACAGTGTACATTGATTAGATTTTTGTTTTCATAATATGTAAAACTGTCAGAACTCTACTCATGTATGATCAGGCAATATGGAGAAACTTGTATGAATCATGCCAATTTTTATAAGTTGGTTGAAAGGTTTTAAAATGGTTGAACATGATGACTGATAAGTACTGTTCTGGGTGCCCAGAAGAGAGAGACTGTTTTTGGCATTTTTGTTAAGAGCAGCATACAGTAAGTAGTAAATACTAGTCTAGCATACTTATGCGCAAATTCATACTTGCATTGTTGGCTTACAGAGAATAAGGGTGATTTTCTTTCACAACAGTTCCCGTCCCCACACAGCACGAATGATGTTTAAACTATCAAAGAATTAGGAGATTCTACCACATCCTCTTTACAGACCACAGCTTTCCTCGTTAGATGTTTTTTTATTCTTTTTTTGGTCCCCTAAAGGAAGTTGTGTCAAGTTTCAGAGCATCACAGACATAAAGAGAAAGACTTAAACTGACATCAACGCCAAGATGCAAAATTCTTCACTGCAGATATGAGAAGGTTGTAAAGAGCTGTGGGACATGTGTATAAATGTGTCTGAAAATTGTATTGAAGAGGAAGAGAAGTGTCACAACCATTATCCACTGTTTGTTTCTTTAATTAATAAATCGCCCTCGTGTTAGCTGAACATCACATGTAGTCTGTGTTCACTTTTTTTCTGTTGTGTCTGTTAATGTACTGTAAACATGATTGTGTATTATACTTTTTATTTAAAAAGAAAAATATTACTTATGTGTTGACAAATTCACAAGCATGTTGTTAAAGAAGTATTCGGGCACTATAAGTACCTCACTTTGAAATCATAAATTTTTGAGTGCTGCCGTACACAATACAAATATTACAATTAACCATTGTTGTCTTCTTCTTGTTAGCGAGTTTCCAGCCCCGAAGCCGATCTCTCGATGTCTCTTGTAAACTCTATGCGCCAGATCCCAGAGAAGTGGATTGGTTGTTATTTTTGCCAGTAATAACTCCTCTTTTCCATGTTCCTTTACCAATTCTTTAAGTCAGTATCTCTCTTCACACTGTCCAGTACAATTTAATAGGGTATGCTCAATGATGTCCTCCTCTTCATTACACACCTTACACATTGGTGAATCGCTAAGGTGAAATCTGTTTAGGTAGCTTTCTGTCACCAAATGCCCAGTTCTTAATCTCGCTCCAAATGTCTGACTTGCTCTACTAATATTTCTGTATATACTAAGGTCGTTTGGTATTTTCTGTATTTTGAAGAGTTGGCGGCCAGTAGTTTCCTGATTCCAGTTCCTTGTCCATTGGCTTTTAAAAGTTTTATTGCTTTTTGCAACAGAACTTTGAAGTGACCGTACTGCTGGAGGTTTCGGTCCAAGTGTAGATGCAATTTTAGCTATTTCATCAGCCGTCTCATTTCCAAATATGTCACAATGACCAGGGATCCATTGAAAGGTGATAATTTTATTTTTCAGTAGTTGAAGTAGATGGAAAATTTCTTTAGCTCTAAAATAATAATCTGTAGGGTTATACTGTATAATTGTTTGTAGTGCTGATTTTGAGTTTGAAAGAATACAGATCTTCATATATTCCAAGGATAGACAATGCTGCAGAGCAGCTGATATTGCCAGCAATTCAATGTCCAAAGAGGATCCGGAGGATGAGGTGATGTAATATTTTTCTCCGGTCTTAGGAACATAGTAGCCAGCACCTGAGCACCTGACAGGCCCTCACTCAAGCACAGTGAACCATCTGTATAGATGTATAGGTGGTCATTGTAATTTTATTCTATTGTATGCAGGGCCACTTGCTTCAAATATTCTGGTGTCTCAGTCTTTGTAACATCTCCTGGCAGAGAAATGGAAACATTTGGTGGAGTCCATGCCCATGGCGGCATACAGTTCACAAAAGGTCTTTCTTCAGGAGTTAACTGATCCTGTCCTTGGCACATTCTATATACTGTTTGGCTAAAGGATTGCTTATGTTTGTTTCCAGTAGAGACAATGTGGTGAGAGGGATGGCTGTTTGGAAAAGTTTGGTTCTTTAAAAATTTGATCCATATTCTTTTATCAATTTTAGTATTGAGTGGTTCCACGTTCAGTTCTATTTCTAGAGCATTTTTTAGAGTAGTAAGGGGGCATCCGAGACAGAGACGCAAGGCAGAGTTCTGAATCACATCCAGCTTTTTCTTGTGCGATGGTGCTGCGCCTCCCCAGACCTCGCAAGCATAAGTAACTTTTGGCATTATGTAAGATATATATAGTTGTCTCAACGTGACTGTATCTCCTCCCCAACATCTACCTGCCACTGCTTTCAATAAGTTAATTCCCATCAGGCTTTTATCTGTCACAGTTTCAATGTGTTTTTTCCACATAAGTTTTTCATCCAGAGTCACTCCCAAAATTTTCGGATGTGGGTTGTACTTAATATTTTTACCAAACAAGAGAATTTCAGGTTTATATTCTTTAAGAGAGTACTTTGTAGTGAATAAGGTACATTCAGTTTTTTCAGAAGAGATCTTCGTACTCCATTTTTGAGCCCAGATTGATATTGATGTGATTGCTTTTTGTATTAATTGAGTAGCCAATTTTGGATCCGCTTCAACTGTCCAGACAGTCAGATCATCAGCGTACATGCTATATTTCACTTCAACTGGCAATAATTTTCCTATATCGTGCATCATTATGTTAAAAAGTGTAGGGCTCAGGACTGAACCCTGTGGAACTCCATTATTGATTTTGATCTCCTCAGATGTTGTATTATTTATTTGTTTTTATTGTTCTGTTCTGAAGAAAAGAATCTATGAATCTAAGCATTCTGCTTTTAATTCCTATTTTCATTGCTTGTAGTATTAAAGAATCTGGAGGTATCTTGTCAAAGGCTGCCTCGAAGTCCACCATAACAGCAACTGTAACCTTCTTGTTGTGAAAACCCGCATAGATATCCTCTGTTAACCTGAGGATTGCATCCACAGTACTTCGGCCAGGTCTAAAACCAAATTGGTTCTGACCCAAGATTTTCAAGTTCTGATTACAACCATTGTTGTAAGGATGAATGAATTAAGTTATCTGCTATTTAATAAAAGTTCAGTCTATCATCATTGAAGCTAGGTGGGTTCCCAGATTTTAAGCATCAGTGTTGTTCTCACACTTTGTATCGTTTGAGGGATGAGTGTTCAGGTTTGGGTTACAACGGCATTGTCCAGGTTAAAATATCTTCCAAGGTTGTAGCACTGAATTACTGCTCTCATTGGACCATTAGCTCAGGTGTTACCATTGGATTACCAGAGTGGACAGTGTATGTACTGATGCCATCACAGAGAAAAATATAAATGTGACGTTTCAGCCACCCAAACAGTTGGCAACCATTTGTTAATAATAATAACAGAATTTCACATAATATATAATCAAACGCTATAAAATAATCAAATGAATACGAAAACACACAAAATACTGCAAGTGTCGTATTGTTTTGTTAACCTTGGTGGTGTGCAAGTGTTCGTGCACATTGTGGTTGTGTTTTGCGAGTGTTTTGTGTGTTTTCATAGTGTAACTGTATAAACTTTTTTATGCCAGATATACTAACATCAGATTTTACCACTCGTCTACTTACCCCCGCTTCTGACGTTGTTTCAATATGCACTCACCTTGACCTTGACCTTGACTCGGAACAGAAGATTCCAAAATTACTTACAGGTCGCCACCAATATTTTTAAAAGGATAAATATGGAAACCTTAATACACTTTCCCCTTTTTGAATTTAATTACTTACCAGGTCCGTTTTAGACGAGATTCTCGGTATAGGACAGGTTATGTCAAACGGGCGTAATATCTTACTTAACACATTTTTTTTCCTATTAAGTCAAATCTTATTTTATTCAAACACAATATACCCTTCTTTCTCTTTTATTCTTTCTTTGTATTTATTACCTTAATAATTAGAAACATGAAATTAGTTAAACAAAATTCTTTTATCGACTACTCTTTAACTACAAACCAGTACTTTTTGATTTCTTTGTCTTTTTTATGTACACACACTCTCTCACTCTTTCTTTTTACATTTCTTTACTCCCCGTTTAATTTGAGCTCATTAATAATTGTTACACTCGTTACGTCTCGCGTAATATCCAAATGTTTCATACGATGTTGTCCGGAACATTTTTCACTGAACACTCTTCACTCTGACCAAATTAAATCGTTATTTAATTGTCACTTCACTATTTACCAACTGTTGTGCATTGTGTACTCCTTGGTAGGCCTACTTTAATACTTTTTCGGCCTACCAGGGACTCATCCGAGACTATTAACAACTGTACTGTTTGGAGTGTGTTACTGAACTGGTTGATGAATTGTTTCCAACTGTGCGAGCATCGCTCGTGTGGTTGCATAGATGCAAGGCATTGGGCGTTGGTCACGCTGCCCGCCAACGTATGTCGGTTTTATAACGCCTTCTCTGATTGGCTGGTCCAGCGAATGTTCCAGCAGCTCGGCGGGGGACATTCTTTTATTTCCCACGTGGTCGATTCTCCAAATTTCCAAGGTGTATTTTTCTGCGAATTTATGTGCTGGTACCAGCGTGTACCTAGTACCACTACAGGCCGTTCCCCAAAAGTTGTACATTGATTGGTTAAAACGGCTTGCCTAATCTGCCCCGTTACAATAGTAAGTATTATTTTGGATAGTAAGTTTTCAGTTGGATTTGTTTTATCTTTGGATTATGCATTATGTGTTTTATTATGCTATGTATTTTGTTGGCTGTCTATTACTGCTTGATAGATTATTCATTTCTTTACACATAGCCTGAAGACCGCTGCTGACTGTTTTGATGGCCGAAACTTCTCATTTATACTTTTTCTGTGATGGCAAAAGCCATGGCCGGCTCTAATAGAAGGCCGGAATATTAAACATGGAAATACTCATTTTTAATTGCCGTTTAACAGCAGTTTTATAATTCCTAATTTTTTGCAAATTAAAAGTTTATTATGTAAAATACTGTTATATTATTTGAGAAATATAATAATTAACGCAGTCACATGACACGAATTCAATAATTCGAATAAAATTAATTTATTAGGCCTAACACTAATTCACTAATTTCTTTAACTTAAACGTATAGTACTAAGTGCGCACATACTTATAATTTAGATTTAGTTATAAATAGCCCTACTCATGATTTTAGTAATGCTATGAAATTAAATCAGAATATATGTTCACTTTAGCTATTTTATTACACTATGCTTATAGGCCTCAGACACAACGTTGCCACGTTTAATATTCCGGCCTTCTACTACAGCCGTCCATGCAAAAGCCCATCAGTTAAATTCAAATTCAAATGTGTACAGTCTGTCACAGCCATCTTTTAATACAGTGTATGTGTATGATTGCATTTCTTTCATTGTTTGGCTAAACAACAAATTGGTGGATCCCACACAGAGATCCTTCCTACTCTTAGTTATATGTATGGTTCTTATATTAAACATCTTGCCATTATCTTCTGGATCCATTCTCTGCATGCCTTCCCTAGTAGAAGTCCATTACACTGGCATACTAGTGTGTTATCCACTACTCACTAGTTCCGAGGTATTTTAGTTATGTAAAAATTATGGTAATAATACACTTCTCTGGTGAGCTCAAGCAAGTGGTGAATTGTTAAAACAGAATACTTAAATCATAGATTCATCTGACCTTATCACAAATTCCCATTCTTCAAAGAAGACTTAAAATGGGGGGGGGGAGCAGGTCCCTTCAGGACAAAAGAGTGGAAGGAATAAAAGAGTTTACCTGCATTGTTGAAGAAATAAAGAATTTTGAGATGGTCCTAGGCCCGAACGTGTAAACCTGGTTCCTTAGACAGGTGCTGTGCGGCCATGTGGTATTGAGCCTGTCCCTACTACATGCTACTGCTTTGATGGTTGATAATGAACTGAAACCACCTGCACATGCACAACAGAAACATGTAGAGAGTGCAAATCAAAGCAGTTGATAGGGGCACGTGAATCGATCCATATATACAAGGGTTGGTCTACGTACATGGTAGTTGAGTAAACATGCATGTAAATATTTCGCGTGCCAAAATACTAAACACTAATTTTTTCCTAGTTTTAGATTAGTCTTATGGCATGTTTTTGTCATGTGTCGTCAGAATATGGTTGAGTAACCAGTAGTCTTTTTTATTTTATTTTATGCTGGTTTACAGACAGCGTGTCAGGGTCACACATGAATCTCAAGCATTGGCTCAAAACTGTTTATTTTGTTTGTTTATTTCCATTTGCGTGCCTTAGTATTATTGACAAGGAGTTGCCTTGTGTGTGATACCACACGATGCGTACCTCAGTCAACATTTACTAGCTGGTTAATAACAGGTCACCCTAAGGCGGCTGTTACATCGCATCAGAATTCATAAGAAAATGTGGTCATACGATATCGTGAGAATTCGTCAGAAGTGAACAAACCCATTGTTGTTCATAGAGGCGGTTAGTTTGCTTCCGACCTCTCCGTACGAATACTCACGAATTCGTAAGTCTAGTCATATGAAACCAAAATAATATGTTTTTTATCAATTTTTGTATGAAATTTGCCATCTCTGGAAGTTGTAGATCATCTCATAGCAAGAAACCATTGTCGGTCGCCAGCAATTTACAACTCTTGTACGATTTTGGAAAGAAAGTGTTTCCACGCTATTCTTACGATTTCCTACGAATCGTTACTCGCGAATTCTCACGAATTCGGATGCATTGTAACCGCAGCCTAATTCCTTTCTACACATGTAATTACAGTGTGGTGGAAAAGCTAATAATATACAACATAAGTAAATTGAATACATTGCTGTATACCCAGACAGCTGTGTTAGCTTTACATTTAATAACTGTAAATAACAAATTTGTGTTTTGGATTTATGTCTCACTGTATGTGTGCCAAAATATTTCTCTGCTTTTTGTGTTATTTAACTGCATCGCATGTAATTTGTATATTGTGTTGTCATGTATATATGTTCTGTGTACTGCTGCTTCTGTATAAATGTTTTCAAAACATTCTGTCTGTTAGTTTTAGCCATATGCCATCAAAAAAATTGTAAATAAAGAATTAATAATGACAATGTCAGCTAGTTAAATATTATTGAAACGTGACAAAAATATTTTTATAAATGTTTTCAAATATTTATATTTTTAAGAAACTGTATTTTCTGTGGATTTATTTATACGTAATAACGCTTGTAAAATCCCAGTCTTCAAGTCTGTCCTAATTGTCATTTTTTAAACTTACTTAGCATTTTCAATTGTGACTTATAATTTTGAGTGAATTAATACTTTGAATAATATGCGAAAGACCATAAAAGTGCCATATCTGTTTTTCTAGAACAAGGTTATTTTACTGTTCCAAGCAAATACTGTACATTGGCTCATTCTGTCAGTGACACTAATTAAAATTATCTTTAAATTAATGAAGTTGATTCAGTGTAACTAACAAAATTAATTAAATAAAGTATACGTTTAAATAAAAAGGAATTTAAAAATTAAAATTAAATGGCAGCGTCACATTTTACAAGTTGTTCTGTATAAACGAAAAATCAAAAGTCTCAGAACAAAATGTCTACATGACATGTGAAAATATAAACAATCAATGGTAAGGAATCAGTGTACATAAAACGTATTTAGATGGTCAGGCAATTTATATAATGCAAATTTTATTCTTAACCTTATAATCATGTGTAATGCATGATTGTCTTAAGGTGTCTGAAAACGTAATGTAAACTATAAAAAACAAAAGTCACAAATACTGTAATATCAAAACAGATTATTAGGCAACAAAAATGTAACCAGCAAGTTACAGTTGAAAGTAAAACAAAGCATGATTAAAACTTATTATTTACGAGCAAACAGTACCAACACAAGTATTGACTGAAACCGTTTATTTTGTTTGGTGACACGATTTGTGGGTTGTTGTACATTTTACCATCCATATGATATATACAGTGAAACTTGCTTATAATGAGATTCAAGGGATCGGTCAAATGTGCTAGTTAAAACTGGGTGCTCGCTACATCCGAGTTGTCGATGATCGACGGCAAAATTTTTATACCGTGATTATCGAACACACAACAACAAAAGTTACTATAGAAGAGTCTTTGCGCAATAAAATTTTTACGTGTCTACACTTAAAAGTGAAATTTAGACTTAAAAAACTTTTTAGACGCTAACATTGTTTGCTGAATATTGGCATATAATGCATTCACAAAATATAGTAAAAGTAAATGTGTGGTAAAAACTTACCAAAGATCAGCTGGCTATTTGGCAAAAAAATTCACTCTAATTTAGTTGTCTTTTTGCTCTTCATTCAAAATGGAATCATCAAAATTATATTGTAGCGGGTCAATCGATCAGTACGTCACAATATTTCATACACAGAATTTAATTAACCTTAAAAAAGTAATCTATTTTTGTTTGTTTAGTAATTATGTATGTGTAGATATCAAAACAGTTTTGTAATTTACTTAAATATTCCATGAATTCATGACTTACATTTATTAGTTTTACTAAATTGTGTTAATGATTTTAAACTAATGTTTAAAATGCTGTAGTGTTATGAACTTTTGTTAGGACCTTAATCCATGAACAAGCCTGTGATAAAATGCTCATTGTAACCAAGTCTCTACTGTCTTCCTACTTTTTAAAAGCAAGTTTAATTATTATTACTAAGATACAAAACCAAACAAATCTCGTACCTTTGCTCATTACATCCGAATTCTTGTTATAAGCAAGCTTGTTATTCGCGAGTTCCACTGTAGTAGGAAAGGTTAGGTTTTCAGTCAACTGATGGTGATCAGAGATTGTCGACAACCTCAGTCGTAATCTGTGTTTGTGTGCGTGTGATGTGAAGCTTGTATATAACCAAGTGTACGATGTAATATAATGCTTGTGGTCACTAACGTGGTCAATAGGTCTGGTTCGTGTCCAAGTCAGTTGCTTCAGGTTGCACCTTTGTTGGATGTTGGCAGTTCCCCCCACCACCGTCTGTTCAGTCCTTCCACCTCACAGCGTGCCAAACATAAAGAGCGGCCTAACATCAACTTAGCACAATTTACAAGGTTAGTTACCCTGCACGTGGTTTATTGCATGTGGTGGTTGTGGTGATTTTGTTGCTTAACAAACATTGTAATAACATTGTATGTGTTTTTTTTTTCTAATGTGCAGAAATTTTGTGCATAGTTATGTTGGGTAGAAGTAAGTGATTCTTTCTCTAGCTGAACTATCATTGTGAGTTCACTGTTTGTCACTGTGAGTTCATTCGTATGTGGAAGTAAAAGTAAAAAACAACATGTATAGTCAAGATAATGATGTATCTAGTTTTAAACAACTATCACTACTATAAAACTATGAGAAATGGAAGTAATCGTGTGTGGGAAGTCATGTAAAGAGTGAAAATCCAATAAATCGTGGGAAGAGGAGTGATGAGAAGAGACTGAACTAGCAGTAGCTGCCTACATTTTGTGTCGTATGTGTTCATTAATGCATTAGCCTTTCTTGTGTGGTTCAAACAATCCTTATCACTGACAATAAAGGATGCCTCTATTATTCTATACTTAACACTTTGATGCCAGGCTTTTACAATAGCCTCCATATACCCAAATCGTGCCTTTTCTGAATTCATTTAAAATGCTATAGCTTCTAAACCAATCAGTAAAAATATGTGCTATGTACATTTGTATAAAGACCTAAAGACCCTGTTTAAAATTTTGTGCACTGTACATGATTTAGTGTCTATGTTGCCTGTAATTAGTTTTCAGAAAATCAGTGTGTTGGGAAAAATTAAAAAAATGGTTGAGACACATGTAATTACTAACTCACAATGTTATCATTATTTGTTAAAAACACATTAAACGTATTGTTGCATAATGTTTTATTGCAATCAGTTGATAAAGTTAAAGTTTTGTTGATGTTATTTATTTATTTTGTTTGTTTGTTATTGTTTGTTAACTGAAATAATTTAGAACATGGCTCTAAGCACAATGAAATTTTTAACATAACACATGTTGAATTTTTGTTATTATATATTTAAGTCATTAATCTCCTTCAAAGGAGCCTCCTTCTAAGTCCACACAGTGTCTCCACCATTCCAACTGTTTCAGAACAAGTCTCTGGAAGTCTTATTTTGTAATAATATGTAACTGCTCTGCCATATTTGATTTTATTTCTTCCACATTGTGAAAACATTTGTCCTTGAGCACCATTTTCATCTTTAGGAATAGAAAGAATTTGCACAGAGCTAGGTCTGGTGAGTATGGAGTATGGATAACTGGGATGCTGTGTTTGGTTAAAAACTTTTGGACAACTAGGGCTTAAGCATGCTGAAGCATTTGTTATAATGCAGTATTACAGTTGCCCGAGCTGCATAGCATCGTGCAAATGGTGAAAAACTCCAATGTAGTACTCCTTCGTTATGGTTTCTCCTGTTGTGGCATGCTCATGATGAACAATTCCCTCACAACTGAAAAACATGGTCAGCATTGCCTTCACTTATTGCGGTGTTTTCCATGACGCTTTGTCTCCAGATTGTCGTCATAAACCCAGTCACTGATTTTTTTTTAAATTCATCAGAAACACATACTGGCAAATCAAGGGTGACCCGTTTTCAATGTTCCTTTTATTTGTATGTCAGCCGTTTTTGATTGAATGTGCTGCCACTCTTGACATGCCCAAATAAACAGTCAAAGTGGCTTGAACTCATCTGAATGAAATCTTGAAATTGGTCCTAAGCTCTGTGATTGTCAGATGTCTATTAACTCATATGGCTTTGTGAATTTTTTCAGTTTTTTCATCATTGTGGCTTGTTGAAGGATGTCCTTCACATTCATCACTTTCAAAATATATCCTTCCATCTGTAAATCTTTTAAATCATTTGAAAACGTATTCTTGTGCATAATTATCCACTTCTGTTAGCTCTAATAATATTTATTAAGTTTCTGTCATGGTTTTCCCATTCTTTTGACAGAATTTGATGTACACACATTGTTTTGTGTTTTCGCTCATAATAAATTCATTGTTTTGTATTTTCACTCATAATAAATTCCTGCAAGATGCAGAACTGAACTTCACTCAACACTGTATAATACAGGACTGAGAAAAGACTAGACTATGAGTAGGCTCTATTTGTAAGACATGAAGGTCAACGAACATACTACACTTGCTTCTGAACTCAACTGCTTAATTTATAATCAAATCAGTCTCAATATTTTTTGTTCACACCTTGTACTTTGTCACCAATTTGTTTACTTTGGTGAATTGTCTGGCTCTAGATGAGCTGTTAAAGCCTGAGGACGTCATAAGACTTGTAAAGAGTCAACGAATATGTCGGTGGTTCTCACAATAATGGATGTGAGCAGTTACATTGCGATGGCAACAGATAGGAGACATTGAAGAAGTTGGTGTTTGAGACCAGAGCTCGCGTTGGTCTTTAGTGCTGAAGAAGAAGAATTTGTCTGTAGAATTAACAGACAATGTCACCTACAGTCTTGTGCGAATGAAAGGACATTAATACTATATATATATATATATATTGTAACGCAACAGAAATGCTAGCATTCATGTTACATAAAAGAAGATTCACAGAATAATAAACAAATTGATATTTAACCCCATAATAGAACAGAGATCCAATAATTACAATTATAATCACAGACAAAATTAAATAAGGATGCAAGGTAGTGTTGACTAGAATAAACGAACCTGTAAGATAAATAATAGCTAATGATATATGTTTAATGAAAAGCAAAAAAAAAAAATGAACAATGACTTAATTTATGGTAATAACAAATAAGAATTTTGTGTTAAGAAGTATTATTTTATGAGAAAAATGTTATGATAAAGTTTATGTGATGTTATATCAAATATGTGTTGAGTTAATGAAAAATAATGAAACAAGTTGTATTATTCAATGACTGTCGTAGAATGAAGTGTGAGGCAGTTAATCAATGTTCATAAATTCGAATTCTGTTGTATGTGATCAAGAGATCAAGATAAAATTGTTATTAGATATAGAAAAATAATTGTTTATATAAGTGCTAATAATTAAGATTTGATTGTATGTATGAATTTATATAAAAGGGACTATAGATGCATAACAGACATAACCACAGGTAGATCAGTTTACAATAAAAGGCCTAACAGGCAAAAATACTATATAAACACTAATAACATAAAGATTAGGTGCATCAATTAATAATAATTAATAAATACGCTATGAAGAGCTAGAAAAAAAAGAAAAACATTAAATTAATAATAATATTTAATAAAATTTATACAAATTATAATAATACCATAATGCCATAATATCGATTGGTAAAATATAATATCGAAGGTGGATTAAATATAATAAAAAAGAAAAAAGCGGACTTATATCAAAAAATCAGTAGAATATGTGTATAAAGTAATAAACAACTATCGGTAAAGTTACATCCCGATAGGACAGCAAATTGGTAAAGAATAGATAAAAAATATATGAAAGAAACACTATATAGTCAAAACATGTGGAAGGCAGAAATTATTATATGTTGCTAGGGACGAAAAATAAGAACAAGAAGTTGTTGATTTTGGACAAGACAAGAATTGCTTTGAATAAACTGAAAGTGATGAGATTAAAAACCCAAGAATAATCTATTTAATTGTAATATTCGAAATTACCAGATACTATTATAAAAATACAAAATTCTAATGACAATATTTACGTCTACTACCAATACAGATAAACAAAAATAACACTACAATATGAAATGATAATGAGTAAATAATTTAAGTCTACAAGAAAGAACTTGGACTGTCCCATATCCGAAGGGAATTGATGAGATATTAAAGAAATAGAAAGAATTAACAGTAACACAACTCATAATAATCACAACACCAGAAATTATAACCTTGCAAATACACGGAACAACACTAATTGCTTCAACCGAAGGAAGAACTTATTTGGATCCTGGCGGTGCAGAAGAAACATCAATCGAGCTGTAAATCAATCCAGTAGCTGTATTCCGAAGTGGACAGGACAAGAATTACTTTTATTAAACCGAAGACAGAAAACCGTACTGCATAACCATTCAAAACAGTAAATTTAGCGATCAACCGCCTACACGATTTGCTTCGTTCGAGTCTGGTAAATTATATTATATTAATCATACTAAATACACAACACATAAATATTGTAAATCTTGCATTCTTATCTATGTATTTTTAGTCTTCCCCACAGTTACAAGAACCTTCACACCCTGAAATAAATTAAATACAAATCAAAACATAATATATAACCAAATATAAATAAAGGATTAAAATAATCAACAATCGATACCTGAAGTCTATAGTCCAAGCATATGTTAATTAGCACATATCTTATTTAATGTGAATCAAGTAAACAAATAAAGAACCTTTATATATTTGTCAAATCTTGTTATTTGGAGTATGGTTAGTGAACTGGGAACAAAAAGTAACTGAATAAGTATAGAATAAATGGTTAATATAAACATTGAAATAACCTATAAGTTTCGTTGAGCCGATACTGCAGCGCTTATAGCGGAATTATCCGACACCAAAGAGGGAGCGTAAAATTACGAATTTAGACAGATCTCTCTTCAAGGTATAATAGGGTTGGATGAAATTGTAGAATAACGATTAATTTGTTTAAGTTCTAGGCACACTAACACTGATAATTATTAAAGAGTTAAGTTAATATTAGTTAATTACATCCATATATTCCACAACTCCAAATATCTCCGAAATTTATATAATTAAAATAATACAAAACAAATTGACAAATACAACAGTGGGGTTTTAAGGAGAGGAAACCCGTTTAAGTACAAATTGGCTTTCATCCCGTGGCTTGAACAGTAGCGGCTACACCCCGGTTTAAGTACAAATTGGCGCTCAACTTGTGTAGGGCTTAAGTTAAGTAACTATAAGTATAATAACATTACTTAACCAGAGCAGGCAACTGTGGGAGAGTAAACATGCATACCAGAGGTAGATCAAGGATTAGGGCAGGAGAAACGGAGAAGGAAATAGATGAACAAGAACAGGAAATAGAACTAATAACAGATAGTGAAATGGAACAACAGACAGACGAAATAACGGAAACTGAAATAAGTGAGGACAAGGAAAAGGAAGTAATCGAAGAAGAGGCACAAGGGGACCAAATAGGTAAAGCGGGAGCTAGAGAAGGACTAAATTGGGAAAAATTAATGGAGTTCATGAGTACTATTAAGGAAGATAGCAGACTCACCAAGGAGAATTTTAAGAAACAGGAGGAAAAATTAGATAAAATAAATGAGGAAATTAAGGAAAAATTAGATAAAACAAATGAAGAAACTAAAGAAACCTCAAGACAAATGAACGAAAGGTTAAACCAAATTCACGAAAGGTTAGATAGGAATGATGAGGGTGTAAAACAAATGAAGGAAGACATCCTACAAATACATGAAGAGAATTTAAGGCAGATTAATGAAAAAATTGAGAATCTCCATGTGACAGTTAACCAGAAGGTGGACCAAAATAATGAGGAAAGAAAATTAGAAATAGCCAAAACAAATAAAGTGTTAGAAAAAACTAACGAAACAATAGTACAGATTCGTGAAGAATTACAGAATAAAATTAATGACACAAAAATTGAGAATAAAACATTGGTCGAAGAAATCCAACAGGAAACTGTCGGAAAATATGATTCAATTAAAAACGAAGTACATCAGGTACGGGGAGAGAATAAGGAAGGAATTACACAAATACAGACAGACATGGGCGAACGACTCGAAAGAGTCTATGGCAATTTAAATAGTATGGAAGGTCAAATCAATACCAATAAAAATAAAATAGAAGAAATTAGTAGACGTGAATTACAATTACAGGAAGAAGTAGATTCATGGTGGGATAGGACATGCCAACATAGTCATACAAATAACCATGAGAACCGAGAATCGATTAATTTTCGTAATTACAAGCGCAATCCTATGGAATTTTTAAAGAGATTGGAAGAGGTGATCATAAGAAATAGAGAGAATCGGTGGAGTATTATACGAAGCATGATTGATGAAACGTTTAAAGATACTTATGATAATTGGTGGACAGCGGTGCGTCCGGATATAATGGACATGACTGAGTTCAAAAAACAATTTAAGGAGAAGTATTGGTCTGAATCGACCCAGAACATGATTAGGAATAATTTGAGTAACGGTCGATACGAAACAAATGTAGGCCAGTCCCCTACTTCATACTTTTTAGGAAAAGTATGTATGGCGCGGAACTTAGAGCCCAGAATTCCCGAAGAATGTTTGGTGATACAACTATCCTATCATTACGAGGAAGGGATAAAAAATGCGCGTATGTGTAGTCAAATCAAAACGATTCCAGCCATGGCCAAATTCTTGGAGAATTATGAACACGAGAACCAATACCAAAGAAATAGAATACTAAATCATAAATATCAGAAGTATGATAATAACGCGCCACCAACCAATTCTCATAATAACGATCGCAATCGACCTGCGCAGAACGTTAATACTAATAGAACACAAAATGAAAACACGAATAATAACTCCAGAAACTATAATTATCGCGGCAATAACAATTACAATTATCGTGATAGTCGCAATAATAGAGGAGATGGTGACAGACGACCCAATAATTATAGACATAACGTCAATTATATCTACTCCAGACCTCAAGGTAATCAGCGACGATACTACCCAAGGAGTCACCGATATGACAACCATTATGACCAATCTCGGCATGAAGTCAACTACCCACATGATGGAAATTATAGGATAGCAGAACATAATACGGAGGATTGCACTGAAACAGTACAAAATCAACACAGTAATCAAAATGAAAATAGAGAAGAGGGAGTAAGCCCTCATTTAAACTAATAGAGGCAGTGAAAATTAATGAATACCCGTCACTGAACCGTAATCTTGGGGAACAACGACTAATAAATAAAATTAAGTGTAATCGTAAAATAACCATAATTAATAACTACTATTTAAAGAATATCAGGGAAGATTTGTTGGAAGAGGATCAGAAACAATTATCATCCAAAGACAAGTGGGCATGGGGACCAGAACAAGATAAAATTCTGCAATTAATTAAGAAGAAATTTTTAGAAACAGTTATGTTGTACCACCCTGATTTTAACAAACACTTTTATTTAAATTGTGATGCAAGCAATGTTAGCTTAGGGGCTACCCTATATCAAGAAGATAAAGAAGGACATCATATGGTAATCAGCTTCGCCAGCAGGGTGCTTAACAGCTGCGAACGCAATTACAACGTTACCGAGAAAGAGCTGCTAAGCGTAGTGTACGCATGCAATAAATTTAGAACATATATACTCGGATACCCAGTGACCGTAAGAAGTGACCATAAATCAATTTCATTTCTAAAAAGATGTAAACTTAGTCACGGCCGGCTAACTAGATGGGTCCTTGCCTTGCAAGAGTATTGCATTGATTGGGAATATATACCTGGAAGAAAGAATATAGCAGCCGATATCTTGTCCCGAATAAACATACAAGATCAATCATTTGAAGGAGAAAAGGAAGAGATTGCGAAGGTGTACCATGTCATTAAGAGTCGGAAGGATCTGGAGATTATTATCAATGAAATTAGTCAACACCAAAAATTGGATCCCAAATTAATAAACATACGCCAGAAGATACAAAATGCTGATGAAGTTATTACTAAATATTACTGTATACATGATGACCGATTATTCATTAAGGTTACTCCTAAACAAATAAACTGGAAACTAGTAATTCCCACCGCTGTGGAAAACAAATTAATATTGGATTACCATGAACGATATGGACACATGGGAGCCATGAAAATCGTCAAAGCCCTAGAAGAACAAATGTACATAAAAAATTTGACCAGAAAGGTACAAAAATCTATACAGGCATGTCACATCTGCCAGATGGTTAAACATAATAATGAGAAGAAGGAGGGAGTCATGATCCCGATAACATCCAAATATAAGCTGGAGAAGGTATTCCTAGATATATGTGGGCCCTTCCCACGCAGTGGAGGAAATCACAGATACAAATTCATAATAATTATTTTTGATCATTTTTCCAAATACACTAAACTTTATGCTATTAGCAGAGCAACTACCAAGAAAATTCTAGAAATAGTCATCGGACGTTACATAGCAGAGGTTGGTAAACCGTCATCTATTATCACCGATCATGGTACGCAATTTAAGGGCTATAAATGGAGAAATAAGCTGTTAAAACACAACATTAGAACATATAAGACTTCAGTATACCACCCCAGCAGTAATCCGGCAGAACGTGTACTGAGGGAAGTTGGCAGAATACTCCGAACTTACTGTCATGACCAACAGAGAAGATGGTACGAATACTTGTCACTAACCGAAGAGTTTTTAAATATATCTTACCATCAATCCATTGAAAATACCCCTTATACTGTTATGTTTGAAAGGCTTCCACCTAGAGAAATCCAGGATATTATAAAATTTCCAAATAATCCAGAATATCAATTTGAAACAGTTAAATTTTATAACAGAGTTATGGAAAAGACGGAAATGAAAAGAAGAAAATATGAAAAGAATAACCCAAAACCAATTAAGTACCAAGTGGGTGAGAAGGTATTAATAAGAAACAGGGAGCTACCAAGCACTCTAGAGGGAATAACTAAAAAATTATTATTATTATATACTGGGCCATATGTAATAACAAAAAATAATAATAACAATACGTATGAAATAATGAACCCTATCACGAAAAGGATTAAAGGAACGTACAACCAAGAGTCCATAAAGAAATATAATGAATCAATTCTAAAAATAATAAGAACAACTTATTACCAGTCTTGAAGAAAATTACTTGGAATTTAAAAAGAATTTGAGTTGAATACTACCACTAAATTCTAAAAATAATAAGAACAACTTATTAAAGATTACAGAAGAAACCG
Organism: Magicicada septendecula; assembly: GCA_034769895.1. Classification (NCBI taxonomy): domain Eukaryota; kingdom Metazoa; phylum Arthropoda; class Insecta; order Hemiptera; family Cicadidae; genus Magicicada; species Magicicada septendecula. Next base: position 557,785,211 of record CM068369.1, read on the forward strand.
ATAATTATTATTAATGTTTATAAAGAAATAGTGTGAATAACAAACCCCAAGATTACCGAAGAAAGCGATAATTATTATTAATGTTTATAAAGAAATAGTGTGAATAACAAACCCCAAGATTACAGAAGAAAGTGATAATTATTATTAATGTTTATAAAGAAATAGTGTGAATAATGAATAACAAACCCAAGATTACAGAAAAAGGCGAGAATTATTATTAAATGTTTATAAAGAAATATTGTGAATAATGAAGAATGGAACCCCAAGATAAAAGTTATTACCTCAAATCGACATATGCAAAATAAAGGAAAAAAAAAAAAAAAAAATTCATATGACCTAAAATATATACTACATTGCCACATGATGGAACAATTTCAGTAAACGATTGAATGTAACCAATATAATGTTAAAGAAGACAAGAAAGAAAGAGTATTTATGAACATAATTCATTGAAAAATAAACAGCCAAAATAGTGAAATACGATAAGAAGAAGAATAGTTGGGGCTAAGGAATGTATTTAGTCAAAAATACAATTATAATGATCATCACACAACAACTATTTAGAAAATATTGTGATCAGAGACAAAAAAAAAACAAAAACAAACGAAGAAGATACTTAACATTACAATCTCAACAAAAATGAAAACAAAAATGACTACAAATGATAACTGTCAAAGTCAATATCAACGAATGTTTAAGGAATTAAAATGGAATTACGAAATATGAAGAATAGTAATGAAGAAAAATAAATGCAACAAAGAAAAAATCTTTTCTTTTCTTTTATAAAATTGCTAAACTGCTATAATTGTTTTTATTATTTAGACAAAGCTTTTCGTCATTACTGACATCTTCAGGTCTTAAACAACGTCTATCAACTGTACGTTGTAGGCTTTTATACTTTAGGCCCCTCCCCTTATGTCATCGCCCCTCCTATTGGTTCTAGCTGCTACCGCTCTTCACGGGAACTTTGTCTACCTTTTTCCGTTAGGCATTTTTCTAACGTCCGTCAAATTGTTTTAAGAATCTCCCGTTAATTTCTTCATTCTTGACTTATAACCTTTTGCATTTCGTCATTTTTTAGTGTGTTATTCTTATTATTTTAATTTATTTTTGTTTATTGTTTAATATATAATAAAATATTTCTTCATTTGTAAAATCCACTTTTATATTCATTAATTTATTTTTATCTTCTTTTTTAACTTTAAGTATTTCTAGTTCTTCTATTAATTTTCTTTTTTGCGGATTGTTTTCTATTTTTATTATTTCCATATTTTCCTTGGGATTTATGAATTTATGGCCTGATTCGTTGAAATGTCTTGCATATAGTGAGTTCGTTACTCTAACCCCTTCTCCTTTTGCGTGTTCATTCATTCTAATTTTAAATTTTCTTCCAGTTTCGCCCAGATATATCTTATTACATTCCCCACATTTTAATTTGTATACGCCGCTTTTTTCTGTTAATGGAATTTCTTCTGTTTTATCATTTATGGCCATAAATTCATAAATCCCGAGGAAAATATGGAAATAATAAAAATAGAAAACAATCCGCAAAAAAGAAAATTAATAGAAGAACTAGAAATACTTAAAGTTAAAAAAGAAGATAAAAATAAATTAATGAATATAAAAGTGGATTTTACAAATGAAGAAATATTTTATTATATATTAAACAATAAACAAAAATAAATTAAAATAATAAGAATAACACACTAAAAAATGACGAAATGCAAAAGGTTATAAGTCAAGAATGAAGAAATTAACGGGAGATTCTTAAAACAATTTGACGGACGTTAGAAAAATGCCTAACGGAAAAAGGTAGACAAAGTTCCCGTGAAGAGCGGTAGCAGCTAGAACCAATAGGAGGGGTGATGACATAAGGGGAGGGGCCTAAAGTATAAAAGCCTACAACGTACAGTTGATAGACGTTGTTTAAGACCTGAAGATGTCAGTAATGACGAAAAGCTTTGTCTAAATAATAAAAACAATTATAGCAGTTTAGCAATTTTATAAAAGAAAAGTAAGGATGGCTGCTAATTTAAACAATACGAAGAATAAAACATGCGAATTGCAAGCAGATAAATATAAAAATGTAAGGGAATTTTTTAAGTATTTAAAAATTAAAGCAAAATTGAAAAAAAACGCTAGGGAAAATTTGGTTTAATAAACAGTGTTTAATTAACAAAATAACTCCAAAATACGCAAAAATTAAAATTAATAACAAAAGCAAAGTAGCAAACCAAGTGAAAAACATGGCGGAAAAAATATGGATAAAACTTGAAATTAAGAACTTATACAGTAAAATAAATAAATATAACAAAGAAATGTATCAATTACATCAAAAATTATATACAAGTTACAATTATATAGAAATAGAAGAAATGAGAAAAGAGTTTGGTGAAAAATACATAGAAAAGAAAATAAGAAAAATGGAAGAGAGATTAAATAAGAAACTCAAGGAATTAATGGAAGGAACAAGAAATAAAAATAAAGAAAAAGATAAAGAAATAAAATTTGCTGAAAAAGTATTAAATTTAACAGAAACAAAGTTTACAGAAAATGAACATAAATTATTAGGGAAAAGTTTAAAATATGCAACAAAAACAAACATAGATAAAGAAAATACAATAATAGAATGTGAAGAAATAATCGATAAAATAAAAAATGAAGAAACTAAAAAACAATTAAGAAGTGAAGTAAAAGAAATAGTAGAAAAAATATGTAAGAAAAACAAAAATGTAAGAAATAAAAACGAAACACAAATAAAAAGAAATATAAGAGAATTGAAAAAGAAAATCACGGAGAACAATTTGATAGTTATAAAAGCCGATAAAGGTAACACAGCAGTGGTAATGAACAAAAGAGATTATATCGAAAAAGCAGAACAATTTATACAAAAAGGACCATATAAAGAAATAAAATATGATTACACAAGTAAATTTCAAGCACAAACAAAGAAATTGATAAAAAAGACAACATATTTAACAGAATGGCAAAAGAAACAAAAAATAGAACATAATCCTGAAGCTCCAAAATTTAGATGTTAAATTAAGTTACATAAAAAAGAAATGCCATTAAGACCTATAGTATCATTTATAAATTCGCCAACATACAAAATATCAAAAGAAATAAGTAAAAGAATCAAAATGGCATATGAAAAAGAAGAAATCCACAGCATAGAAAATAGTAAAAAGGTAATAGAAAGATTAAAAGAAATTACCATAACAAATAAGACAAAATTAATGTCATTAGATATAAAAGATATGTACACCAACATACCAATAGCAAAAACAGTAGAAATAATAAAGAAAAACAAATTAAGTAATGTAGAATGGAAAAACGAAATAATAGAAGGATTAGAATTATGCCTAAACCAGAACTACTTCAGATTTAATAACAAATTTTACATAGAAGAAAATGGATTACCAATGGGATCACCGCTTTCACCATTAATGGCAGAGATATTCATGAATAGCTTTGAAATCAAAATTTTAAAAGATATAGATAAAGAAAGAAGAATTAAAAAATGGATCAGGTATGTAGATGACATACTAATAGTTTGGGAAGGTGAAGTAAATGAATTTAAAAAATTTACGGAACAACTAAATAACATAGAAAAAACAATAAAATTTCAAGAAGAAATTGGAGGATTAGAAATTAATTTCCTGGATATCAATATTAAAATTGAAGATAACAAACTCAAATTCAGGTCATATTCATATACAGGAAAGAAACATACTCAGATTTAATAATTCCACAAGAATCATATCATCCAGTAAATTATAAAATGGCAGCATTAAATTCATTTTGCTATAGAGCTATAAATTATCTAGAAAATGAAGAACTCAAACAAAAAGAATTAAAGAAAATACAACAAATAGCAAAAAATAATAATTACAACCCTAAAATAATTAATAGAATAGTTAAGAAAATAGAGGAAAATAAAGAAATAGAAAATAACAAAAAAGAAAAAACAAATGAAGAAAAGAAATATAAAGGAGCAATAACATACATAGGATATCAAACAAAAATGTTACAAAAATGTTTCGAAAAATATGAAATACAGATAGGAATAAAGAAAACGAAAAATGTATTCGAATATATAAAAAATGATAAAACAGAAGAAATTCCATTAACAGAAAAAAGCGGCGTATACAAATTAAAATGTGGGGAATGTAATAAGATATATCTGGGCGAAACTGGAAGAAAATTTAAAATTAGAATGAATGAACACGCAAAAGGAGAAGGGGTTAGAGTAACGAACTCACTATATGCAAGACATTTCAACGAATCAGGCCATAAATTCATAAATCCCAAGGAAAATATGGAAATAATAAAAATAGAAAACAATCCGCAAAAAAGAAAATTAATAGAAGAACTAGAAATACTTAAAGTTAAAAAAGAAGATAAAAATAAATTAATGAATATAAAAGTGGATTTTACAAATGAAGAAATATTTTATTATATATTAAACAATAAACAAAAATAAATTAAAATAATAAGAATAACACACTAAAAAATGACGAAATGCAAAAGGTTATAAGTCAAGAATGAAGAAATTAACGGGAGATTCTTAAAACAATTTGATGGACGTTAGAAAAATGCCTAACGGAAAAAGGTAGACAAAGTTCCCGTGAAGAGCGGTAGCAGCTAGAACCAATAGGAGGGGCGATGACATAAGGGGAGGGGCCTAAAGTATAAAAGCCTACAACGTACAGTTGATAGACGTTGTTTAAGACCTGAAGATGTCAGTAATGACGAAAAGCTTTGTCTAAATAATAAAAACAATTATAGCAGTTTAGCAATTTTATAAAAGAAAAGAAAAGATTTTTTCTTTGTTGCATTTATTTTTCTTCATTACTATTCTTCATATTTCGTAATTCCATTTTAATTCCTTAAACATTCGTTGATATTGACTTTGACAGTTATCATTTGTAGTCATTTTTGTTTTCATTTTTGTTGAGATTGTAATGTTAAGTATCTTCTTCGTTTGTTTTTGTTTTTTTTTTGTCTCTGATCACAATATTTTCTAAATAGTTGTTGTGTGATGATCATTATAATTGTATTTTTGACTAAATACATTCCTTAGCCCCAACTATTCTTCTTCTTATCGTATTTCACTATTTTGGCTGTTTATTTTTCAATGAATTATGTTCATAAATACTCTTTCTTTCTTGTCTTCTTTAACATTATATTGGTTACATTCAATCGTTTACTGAAATTGTTCCATCATGTGGCAATGTAGTATATATTTTAGGTCATATGAATTTTTTTTTTTTTTTTTTTCCTTTATTTTGCATATGTCGATTTGAGGTAATAACTTTTATCTTGGGGTTCCATTCTTCATTATTCACAATATTTCTTTATAAACATTTAATAATAATTCTCGCCTTTTTCTGTAATCTTGGGTTTGTTATTCATTATTCACACTATTTCTTTATAAACATTAATAATAATTATCACTTTCTTCTGTAATCTTGGGGTTTGTTATTCACACTATTTCTTTATAAACATTAATAATAATTATCGCTTTCTTCGGTAATCTTGGGGTTTGTTATTCACACTATTTCTTTATAAACATTAATAATAATTATCGGTTTCTTCTGTAATCTTTAATAAGTTGTTCTTATTATTTTTAGAATTTAGTGGTAGTATTCAACTCAAATTCTTTTTAAATTCCAAGTAATTTTCTTCAAGACTGGTAATAAGTTGTTCTTATTATTTTTAGAATTGATTCATTATATTTCTTTATGGACTCTTGGTTGTACGTTCCTTTAATCCTTTTCGTGATAGGGTTCATTATTTCATACGTATTGTTATTATTTTTTGTTATTACATATGGCCCAGTATATAATAATAATAATTTTTTAGTTATTCCCTCTAGAGTGCTTGGTAGCTCCCTGTTTCTTATTAATACCTTCTCACCCACTTGGTACTTAATTGGTTTTGGGTTATTCTTTTCATATTTTCTTCTTTTCATTTCCGTCTTTTCCATAACTCTGTTATAAAATTTAACTGTTTCAAATTGATATTCTGGATTATTTGGAAATTTTATAATATCCTGGATTTCTCTAGGTGGAAGCCTTTCAAACATAACAGTATAAGGGGTATTTTCAATGGATTGATGGTAAGATATATTTAAAAACTCTTCGGTTAGTGACAAGTATTCGTACCATCTTCTCTGTTGGTCATGACAGTAAGTTCGGAGTATTCTGCCAACTTCCCTCAGTACACGTTCTGCCGGATTACTGCTGGGGTGGTATACTGAAGTCTTATATGTTCTAATGTTGTGTTTTAACAGCTTATTTCTCCATTTATAGCCCTTAAATTGCGTACCATGATCGGTGATAATAGATGACGGTTTACCAACCTCTGCTATGTAACGTCCGATGACTATTTCTAGAATTTTCTTGGTAGTTGCTCTGCTAATAGCATAAAGTTTAGTGTATTTGGAAAAATGATCAAAAATAATTATTATGAATTTGTATCTGTGATTTCCTCCACTGCGTGGGAAGGGCCCACATATATCTAGGAATACCTTCTCCAGCTTATATTTGGATGTTATCGGGATCATGACTCCCTCCTTCTTCTCATTATTATGTTTAACCATCTGGCAGATGTGACATGCCTGTATAGATTTTTGTACCTTTCTGGTCAAATTTTTTATGTACATTTGTTCTTCTAGGGCTTTGACGATTTTCATGGCTCCCATGTGTCCATATCGTTCATGGTAATCCAATATTAATTTGTTTTCCACAGCGGTGGGAATTACTAGTTTCCAGTTTATTTGTTTAGGAGTAACCTTAATGAATAATCGGTCATCATGTATACAGTAATATTTAGTAATAACTTCATCAGCATTTTGTATCTTCTGGCGTATGTTTATTAATTTGGGATCCAATTTTTGGTGTTGACTAATTTCATTGATAATAATCTCCAGATCCTTCCGACTCTTAATGACATGGTACACCTTCGCAATCTCTTCCTTTTCTCCTTCAAATGATTGATCTTGTATGTTTATTCGGGACAAGATATCGGCTGCTATATTCTTTCTTCCAGGTATATATTCCCAATCAATGCAATACTCTTGCAAGGCAAGGACCCATCTAGTTAGCCGGCCGTGACTAAGTTTACATCTTTTTAGAAATGAAATTGATTTATGGTCACTTCTTACGGTCACTGGGTATCCGAGTATATATGTTCTAAATTTATTGCATGCGTACACTACGCTTAGCAGCTCTTTCTCGGTAACGTTGTAATTGCGTTCGCAGCTGTTAAGCACCCTGCTGGCGAAGCTGATTACCATATGATGTCCTTCTTTATCTTCTTGATATAGGGTAGCCCCTAAGCTAACATTGCTTGCATCACAATTTAAATAAAAGTGTTTGTTAAAATCAGGGTGGTACAACATAACTGTTTCTAAAAATTTCTTCTTAATTAATTGCAGAATTTTATCTTGTTCTGGTCCCCATGCCCACTTGTCTTTGGATGATAATTGTTTCTGATCCTCTTCCAACAAATCTTCCCTGATATTCTTTAAATAGTAGTTATTAATTATGGTTATTTTACGATTACACTTAATTTTATTTATTAGTCGTTGTTCCCCAAGATTACGGTTCAGTGACGGGTATTCATTAATTTTCACTGCCTCTATTAGTTTAAATGAGGGCTTACTCCCTCTTCTCTATTTTCATTTTGATTACTGTGTTGATTTTGTACTGTTTCAGTGCAATCCTCCGTATTATGTTCTGCTATCCTATAATTTCCATCATGTGGGTAGTTGACTTCATGCCGAGATTGGTCATAATGGTTGTCATATCGGTGACTCCTTGGGTAGTATCGTCGCTGATTACCTTGAGGTCTGGAGTAGATATAATTGACGTTATGTCTATAATTATTGGGTCGTCTGTCACCATCTCCTCTATTATTGCGACTATCACGATAATTGTAATTGTTATTGCCGCGATAATTATAGTTTCTGGAGTTATTATTCGTGTTTTCATTTTGTGTTCTATTAGTATTAACGTTCTGCGCAGGTCGATTGCGATCGTTATTATGAGAATTGGTTGGTGGCGCGTTATTATCATACTTCTGATATTTATGATTTAGTATTCTATTTCTTTGGTATTGGTTCTCGTGTTCATAATTCTCCAAGAATTTGGCCATGGCTGGAATCGTTTTGATTTGACTACACATACGCGCATTTTTTATCCCTTCCTCGTAATGATAGGATAGTTGTATCACCAAACATTCTTCGGGAATTCTGGGCTCTAAGTTCCGCGCCATACATACTTTTCCTAAAAAGTATGAAGTAGGGGACTGGCCTACATTTGTTTCGTATCGACCGTTACTCAAATTATTCCTAATCATGTTCTGGGTCGATTCAGACCAATACTTCTCCTTAAATTGTTTTTTGAACTCAGTCATGTCCATTATATCCGGACGCACCGCTGTCCACCAATTATCATAAGTATCTTTAAACGTTTCATCAATCATGCTTCGTATAATACTCCACCGATTCTCTCTATTTCTTATGATCACCTCTTCCAATCTCTTTAAAAATTCCATAGGATTGCGCTTGTAATTACGAAAATTAATCGATTCTCGGTTCTCATGGTTATTTGTATGACTATGTTGGCATGTCCTATCCCACCATGAATCTACTTCTTCCTGTAATTGTAATTCACGTCTACTAATTTCTTCTATTTTATTTTTATTGGTATTGATTTGACCTTCCATACTATTTAAATTGCCATAGACTCTTTCGAGTCGTTCGCCCATGTCTGTCTGTATTTGTGTAATTCCTTCCTTATTCTCTCCCCGTACCTGATGTACTTCGTTTTTAATTGAATCATATTTTCCGACAGTTTCCTGTTGGATTTCTTCGACCAATGTTTTATTCTCAATTTTTGTGTCATTAATTTTATTCTGTAATTCTTCACGAATCTGTACTATTGTTTCGTTAGTTTTTTCTAACACTTTATTTGTTTTGGCTATTTCTAATTTTCTTTCCTCATTATTTTGGTCCACCTTCTGGTTAACTGTCACATGGAGATTCTCAATTTTTTCATTAATCTGCCTTAAATTCTCTTCATGTATTTGTAGGATGTCTTCCTTCATTTGTTTTACACCCTCATCATTCCTATCTAACCTTTCGTGAATTTGGTTTAACCTTTCGTTCATTTGTCTTGAGGTTTCTTTAGTTTCTTCATTTGTTTTATCTAATTTTTCCTTAATTTCCTCATTTATTTTATCTAATTTTTCCTCCTGTTTCTTAAAATTCTCCTTGGTGAGTCTGCTATCTTCCTTAATAGTACTCATGAACTCCATTAATTTTTCCCAATTTAGTCCTTCTCTAGCTCCCGCTTTACCTATTTGGTCCCCTTGTGCCTCTTCTTCGATTACTTCCTTTTCCTTGTCCTCACTTATTTCAGTTTCCGTTATTTCGTCTGTCTGTTGTTCCATTTCACTATCTGTTATTAGTTCTATTTCCTGTTCTTGTTCATCTATTTCCTTCTCCGTTTCTCCTGCCCTAATCCTTGATCTACCTCTGGTATGCATGTTTACTCTCCCACAGTTGCCTGCTCTGGTTAAGTAATGTTATTATACTTATAGTTACTTAACTTAAGCCCTACACAAGTTGAGCGCCAATTTGTACTTAAACCGGGGTGTAGCCGCTACTGTTCAAGCCACGGGATGAAAGCCAATTTGTACTTAAACGGGTTTCCTCTCCTTAAAACCCCACTGTTGTATTTGTCAATTTGTTTTGTATTATTTTAATTATATAAATTTCGGAGATATTTGGAGTTGTGGAATATATGGATGTAATTAACTAATATTAACTTAACTCTTTAATAATTATCAGTGTTAGTGTGCCTAGAACTTAAACAACTTAATCGTTATTCTACAATTTCATCCAACCCTATTATACCTTGAAGAGAGATCTGTCTAAATTCGTAATTTTACGCTCCCTCTTTGGTGTCGGATAATTCCGCTATAAGCGCTGCAGTATCGGCTCAACGAAACTTATAGGTTATTTCGATGTTTATATTAACCATTTATTCTATACTTATTCAGTTACTTTTTGTTCCCAGGAAATATTTTATTGTAAATTTATGGTATTTTCAAATATAAAAACATGGTTAGGGCAAATCTCCCAATAATTAACAAAACGACGCAGTTTCATCGGTGTAGATTGGTTCCAAGGTCACGGCCTACGTGCGTTCGGCCGCATACAGTATACGCAACCAATTGAAAAAACAATGATGAGATGGAGAAACCCAGTAAAAACGTCATGAGTGTGATGCAAAACAAAGGCGTCAGACGGATGAAACAAAAGACGGTGACGACATGATATACACACATACGTAAAAATTGCGTATGGTCAGTCCCCAGTCTTCATACACCAGTGAGAGCGTATACACGTTCAATTGTTGGCTGAACGCCAGTAGAAGTGCTTTAAACTTACAAAATGTAATTAAACCAGTGAACAGTTAGACAATGAAGTAAATTAAATTCAGTGCACTCAGACACAGACAAACTGTAAGTTAGGCTGAACATCTGCCACCAAGTATGGAAATCGCTTGAGGAGCAACAATTACCACGACATTGCAGGGAAGTTTCAAAATTCAAAATTATAGTAATCATGAATGAGCTCAACAACTTTTAATTAATTAACCATGTACCAATAATCAATGTATGATATGTACAAATGAGCGCGTGAATGTGAAGGAATGCCGGCATCTAAACCATATTCTGAGATGTTGGTTTGTGTTTGTGTTTTCAACATAAGTAAACGTAATAAGTAAATTTAAAGTTAACACTGTAGTTTAATAAAATGATCCTGTATGAAGGTAATACAAGAGATAATTTAATATTAAAATGAGATGTGGCATATGCTTAGAAGGCGGAAGTAGTAGCGACACCATTTTGTTAAATTATTATGTAGAGGAGGTGACTCCATTTTGTTCATTGAAAATTGATATTTGTCAATCTAAATAAAACCACAAGTTTGATTAACTCAATGATGTTTAAATTATTATTTCGAAAGCCCGACTGTCTCTGCCTTTCGTTCGACGAAGCCCTGGACCCGATTGATAAAATTAGTGTTGATGGTAAAACCACGTGTTCATACCGGATGTACGGTAAGTACAATGCTAATTACGATTATAAAAATAAATAATAACAAAAAAATTACAAAAAGAGAGTATGTTAACAATACTTTCAGCACACCCTCATAGAGAGAGAAAGAGACAGGTCATAAATCTTGGAGGTGTGAAATGTAAGACACGTTGTACCAACGAAGCAGAAACGAACGGCCGATTGTGGGCTAAATGTGTAACGGAACTCATGAGGTCGATACCCTTACTATTTACTAACAAAGTGTGGCGTAACGACACTGAATCAACAAGACATACAAATATGTCTCCACAAATAGAAAATTAAGAGTAAATAAATGAAACGGATTAAAGAAAACGATCTTAAGAATGTCTGAAAATTTAATAATTACGTTAGACAATATTGAGTAAAATACCTTACGTAAGATTGAGCACACATGAATACCTAATCAACCATTTAATTATTAAAATGAACCATGATGTAAGTAAGATCATCAAAGACATTGGGAGACACCAGCTTGATGACAATAAACTTAAGATAATTATTGACAAGATCAAGGACGAAAATTTAGGTCAAGAGCTAAGCAAATTTTATAAGTATGTTAGAAATAAATTGTATAGACGACAACGAAATGAATGGAAGTTGTATGTACCTAGTAATGTATCTGATAATTTAATTGTGGAGATTCATCGGATGTATGGACATCTGGGACCAAAAAAGTGCATAAAAATGTTGCAAGAGCACTTTACATTTGATCAGATGTTGAAGAAAGTAAAGGCTTACATTCGAACATGTGACACTTGCCAGAAGTGCAAGGACACTAATAACAAAATGTTATTTGGAGGGACTAGAGCTGTAGTACCTGCGGCGAAAGGATATCTTATCAGTGCAGATTACTATGGACCCCTACCGACGGGAGCAGGAGGTGTTAAGTATTTACTTGTGATAATAGACAACTTCACAAAATACGTCAAATTGTTTATGCTGTGGAGAGCAACAACTACCACGACATTACGAAGGGTGAAGACTTACTGCGAGGAATTTGGGCAACCGAAGGCCATTCTGACCGATAACGGAACTCAATTCACCTCAAAGATATAAGATATGGGTCAATGGACTAAAGGAATTAAATATACAGCCGGAATATACAGCGATATGGAATCCTTGTGCCAACCTAGCCGAAAGGATCAACCGACAGCTTGGCAATCTATTTCGGATTTTCGTACATGATCAACACACCAAATGGTCACAGTACGTAAGAACAATTGAGGCATGCATAAACGAAGTGTATCATGAGACAATCGAAATAACTCCTCATGAAGCGCACCTAGGTAAAAAGCCAACTCGAGCATAGGAAAAATACTTAGATAAGGAAGTTACTGATATTAAGGGAAAAATTAATAGCTACATATTTGTAAAAATTAAAGAAAAGAGAGAAAAGCATGCAAAACGTAGCAATGAAAGAAAGAAGATTACAAAATTCGCAATTGGCGACAAAGTATTGGTAAAAACTTATTATCAATCTGACGCTACACTGAAGAAGATTGATAAATTCTTTGAACTTTTTTCCGGACCGTATAGAATTAACCGAATCCTCGGAGATGCCACGTATGAGCTTGTTGATTGCGACAACAACAGTAAGGTGCGAGGAAAATTTAATATACAGCAAATCAAGAAGTACTATGAGCAGGCGGAAAAAGTACAAGTTACGCAGGGAGGTGGAAGTAATGTTGACAGTTAGATGGCTGAGGGGAAGCACATGTATTAGGTGATTGTCCCGCGAGGCCAGTCCAACTAGCTAAAGAATAAAAACTTGTAACATAATATCATGTATAATTTAAAATTCATGTAATTCTTTAGATCACGATGTATTTAATTAACGACACTAGTCAGATATCAAGTAACCAATGTCTATAAAGTATCTTGATAACACGTGCCGTAAATAAAAAGACACTTATGGTGCAGAACTTTGATCAAATAGGCAGCAATAAATTGCTGAAGATAAAGTGAACATGTGAATGGACACATAGAATAAGCGAATAGCATAGAATCAACAATTCAAGTGTGAAGTTGATCATTTACATTGCAATGAGATAAAATCAATTCTTAGTTGTTCATAGATTGTGTATATATCTTATTAATTAGTATGAACGATAATAATATGGGTTGCAAGTTGATATATAATGATGATTAATAATTCTATGTATGTGTTTATTGTTTAGCAATTGTAGTCTGTGGGACACTTGAAATGAATTAAAGATATTGTTTATTGTAGCGTGATTAACATAATATATGATTAATTGAGTTTAATGTTAGCAGATCGTCATCTCATTCATTATATTGTATGTATATAGCATAGGAGACCAAAAACAAAGTGTCTAATGATTAGACATAAGTATTTATTGTATCTTCATTTATTGTTATGAAACAATGTTGTATGATCCATTTACACACGTATATTATGTAAAATATGTTCATTCTTGCTCAGATGTGTAGCAATAAATTCCTGTACCCAATTAAGACCAAAAGATAGGGAATATCTATCAATACACGCCATACAAAGGAAAGTAGGTCACCCAACCATGGCCGTTCCCAAAGAAGACGTCCACGACGAGGACAGAGCGCGGAAATTGGATCAGATTGTCTCCTGCGGACCTAACATCCAATCCAATTTGGGGATGCTATAGCAATCAAAAATTTTCAAATTTATAATTTTCTGATCGAGACGTGCGTTTGCACACAGTCAAGTCACCACCCCAGACCAGAGCAATAAATAAAGACAATTAAGAACACGTCAACCCGACGCCAGCTACGAGACAATGAGACAAACGTTAGACTTAACGCAACAAAAGAAATTGGGATCGACTTTGACAGACCAAACTCAACTCAAATTTACGACATCACAACAAACCGAACAAAAGCAGAGTTCAGTGGCACGAGTACACAGAAATTGTAACGAAGGGACGCTGTAGGGTTAAGCCAACGCGAGTGAACGTAAGAAAGAGATACTCACTGACAAAGGATTTAGAAAGGTCTTACCAGTACGGAGACAATACAGCAAGTACTCAATGAATACAAGACGACCATGTCGCACAGCATGAAAACAACGCCAGAGTGACAACTTATATTTACGACGAGAAATCGTGGAGGCAGCTCAGAATGACAGCGAGCAAGAAATTATTAAATTAGTAGAAAAAAAATGAAGGGTAGTTGAACAATGAACAGGACGCAACAGATTGTTAGCAAGGGAGTAACAGCGAACCTTGGTAAACACGTGAAACAAAGGTTTGACGGACAGGTGAGCAATTACTCTACATTCTTAGAAACAGTGCAATGTCCTTCGCTATGTATTTCAAGGGATGTTCAGCAGCCAACCAGAGTTTAGCATCTTCCGAAGAAACAAGTGGAGAGAACTGTTGTCATGGTGACAACTATGGCAGCGAATCAGGGAGTAGAAAACCATAGATCTTCAAAGTGGAAGGAAGCCTTGGACCTATCGGGGTCATCCGAGGGCGTGGAAGACAGAAAATTGCATTGTGGTAGAAGACGTTTGATAAAAACTGTTTGCAGGGTACGCGAAGCCCTTAGTCTTAGTCTTACTCTCAGTACCTCAGTTTTCAGTCTCAACCACAGTCTTATAAAACTTTATGTTCAGTTTATTTAACTCAGTTCTACACAAGTTTACCGCAGTAGCGCGCAATTTATTTGCTTAGTGCGAAGGTACCTAAGTATTGTTAGACTTTCGAGTTCACTACGACAAACTTTGAAAGTACTGTTCAATTATTCGACATCATGGAAATTAGAAACATTAACAAGTGAAGTAACATCTCGATAATAGAACTTTTGTGTATCAACTTCGGACATTGTGATTCATATCAGAACGTAACATGATTCAGACTTGAGCCGACTCATGAACAATAAGAGACTCAACATTCATAAACACAAGTGCATAACATAACGCACATTTACGACCAAGCTAAATAGATCGTGAGCAGTTATATGAAGCAGTTTTGTAATAGACATTTATTTGAACACAACCACTAATAATGGTTGCACCTACACACAACAGAACTCTATAAATTCTTAGTATAGACGGATAACACCAACGCCACACCACGCATGCCGCGAGTGAATTCTCTTCGCAAGTTACATAGTGACAGTGAAACATCTAATCAACGGAACTACCACACATGGAATCACCAGTAAACAGGAAATGTCGCCGATGGAATTTTGGATATTCACAATATCAAGTTAAGTCCTCATGATATTAATACCATAATAATACTGCTGCTCTGTCTCTTTTCC
The DNA here is from genome assembly GCA_034769895.1 of Magicicada septendecula. Taxonomy (NCBI): domain Eukaryota; kingdom Metazoa; phylum Arthropoda; class Insecta; order Hemiptera; family Cicadidae; genus Magicicada; species Magicicada septendecula. The sequence goes on from CM068369.1 coordinate 557,800,628, forward strand.
AAGAACCAACACCTTTGAGAAATTATATAATCATTAATTGAGAAATTATATAAGCATTAGTAAAGATAATGTTAAAACATAAAAGCTACTCATCTGAGACACATAATGACCGCATTAGTTTAGAGTGAATAATATTTTATTGTCTATGTTTTGTGTACGTTTATGATGTTGTATGTTATGTTTTCAGCTAGCAACGAAAACGGTTGCATGCACTGTTTGTTGTTTTCACTTTTATATCTTACGGCCGAACTGTCAATTTAGTTTTATTGATCACTGATTAATACATTATTTATATTTTTTAAATTCCAATGCTAGTTAAAATTTCACATTATCATGACTTGCGTTTTATTCTGTTTATGCGGGTGAGACGAAAACTATTCAGCCGGCGGCCGAGCGAACTGCTCGCGTCTGCTTTGTTTAGATGTTATTTGCCAACTGACATTCAGTGTTACAATTTCCGTTCGCGTCGTCTTTAAACTGGTTCACTCCGCTCCCCGCCATATGTCTCGTCCTCAGTATTGGAAAGTTCCGTTGGACTTAATATCACCTTTTCAACCTAACGCGAACAGATTTTCGTCAACAACATTCCTTCGTTGTTAGTCACTGACTACAAATAAACTCGAGATTTGCTGCATAACCATATATGGTTATGAAATTCTCACTGGCTATCGCTGCACCTTAAGGGGCCTCATCTGCACATGTTATAGAATTCATAAAATTTGATAATAATATTTATGTAAATTTAGACCCATTACAGTTTCAGATGTACCACACCTGTTTGTTTACATAATACTGGTTTTTCTCACACACTGAAGCCCGTTGTTTTTGCATGCATCATTCATGTCTGTTACATGTCATTTCCGGGACATACATTACTGTGAATTCTATGAAACGATGAACATGGAAAATATCAATTTTGGGATGTTGTTACACATGTTTCTAACATTTTCTACAATTTGTCACAACCATCTTATTTATTTTCCTATCCTATAGTTACTAAAATCTTCTGAAACTATTGTTACGTTGATTAGTAGTGAACTGTTAACTGACTAGAACAGTAAAAGAATGGAATTGAAATCTAATGCTGCAACACAAGGCGACACGTAAAATCTAGAAATTGACGTTTGCCACTCCTAGGGTTAAACTTCATTTGAACCACACTCAGAATCTTTACGTATACCCAGAAACACATTTGACTTAAGGTGTACACAAAAAATCATTGAAATATATATATTGTACTTAAACCGGGGTGTAGCCGCTACTGTTCAAGCCACGGGATGAAAGCCAATTTGTACTTAAACGGGTTTCCTCTCCTTAAAACCCCACTGTTGTATTTGTCAATTTGTTTTGTATTATTTTAATTATATAAATTTCGGAGATATTTGGAGTTGTGGAATATATGGATGTAATTAACTAATATTAACTTAACTCTTTAATAATTATCAGTGTTAGTGTGCCTAGAACTTAAACAACTTAATCGTTATTCTACAATTTCATCCAACCCTATTATACCTTGAAGAGAGATCTGTCTAAATTCGTAATTTTACGCTCCCTCTTTGGTGTCGGATAATTCCGCTATAAGCGCTGCAGTATCGGCTCAACGAAACTTATAGGTTATTTCGATGTTTATATTAACCATTTATTCTATACTTATTCAGTTACTTTTTGTTCCCAGTTCACTAACCATACTCCAAATAACAAGATTTGACAAATATATAAAGGTTCTTTATTTGTTTACTTGATTCACATTAAATAAGATATGTGCTAATTAACATATGCTTGGACTATAGACTTCAGGTATCGATTGTTGATTATTTTAATCCTTTATTTATATTTGGTTATATATTATGTTTTGATTTGTATTTAATTTATTTCAGGGTGTGAAGGTTCTTGTAATTGTGGGGAAGACTAAAAATACATAGATAAGAATGCAAGATTTACAATATTTATGTGTTGTGTATTTAGTATGATTAATATAATATAATTTACCAGACTCGAACGAAGCAAATCGTGTAGGCAGTTGATCGCTAAATTTACTGTTTTGAATGGTTATGCAGTACAGTTTTCTGTCTTCGGTTTAATAAAAGTAATTCTTGTCCTGTCCACTTCGGAATACAGCTACTGGATTGATTTACAGCTCGATTGATGTTTCTTCTGCACCGCCAGGATCCAAATAAGTTCTTCCTTCGGTTGAAGCAATTAGTGTTGTTCCGTGTATTTGCAAGGTTATAATTTCTGGTGTTGTGATTATTATGAGTTGTGTTACTGTTAATTCTTTCTATTTCTTTAATATCTCATCAATTCCCTTCGGATATGGGACAGTCCAAGTTCTTTCTTGTAGACTTCAATTATTTACTCATTATCATTTCATATTGTAGTGTTATTTTTGTTTATCTGTATTGGTAGTAGACGTAAATATTGTCATTAGAATTTTGTATTTTTATAATAGTATCTGGTAATTTCGAATATTACAATTAAATAGATTATTCTTGGGTTTTTAATCTCATCACTTTCAGTTTATTCAAAGCAATTCTTGTCTTGTCCAAAATCAACAACTTCTTGTTCTTATTTTTCGTCCCTAGCAACATATAATAATTTCTGCCTTCCACATGTTTTGACTATATAGTGTTTCTTTCATATATTTTTTACCTATTCTTTACCAATTTGCTGTCCTATCGGGATGTAACTTTACCGATAGTTGTTTATTACTTTATACACATATTCTACTGATTTTTTGATATAAGTCCGATTTTTTTTCTTTTTTATTATATTTAATCCACCTTCGATATTATATTTTACCAATCGATATTATGGCATTATGGTATTATTATAATTTGTATAAATTTTATTAAATATTATTATTAATTTAATGTTTTTCTTTTTTTTCTAGCTCTTCATAGCGTATTTATTAATTATTATTAATTGATGCACCTAATCTTTATGTTATTAGTGTTTATATAGTATTTTTGCCTGTTAGGCCTTTTATTGTAAACTGATCTACCTGTGGTTATGTCTGTTATGCATCTATAGTCCCTTTTATATAAATTCATACATACAATCAAATCTTAATTATTAGCACTTATATAAACAATTATTTTTCTATATCTAATAACAATTTTATCTTGATCTCTTTATCACATACAACAGAATTCGAATTTATGAACATTGATTAACTGCCTCACACTTCATTCTACGACAGTCATTGAATAATACAACTTGTTTCATTATTTTTCATTAACTCAACACATATTTGATATAACATCACATAAACTTTATCATAACATTTTTCTCATAAAATAATACTTCTTAACACAAAATTCTTATTTGTTATTACCATAAATTAAGTCACTGTTCATTTTTTTTTTTTTGCTTTTCATTAAACATATATCATTAGCTATTATTTATCTTACAGGTTCGTTTATTCTAGTCAACACTACCTTGCATCCTTATTTAATTTTGTCTGTGATTATAATTGTAATTATTGGATCTCTGTTCTATTATTGGGTTAAATATCAATTTGTTTATTATTCTGTGAATCTTCTTTTATGTAACATGAATGCTAGCATTTCTGTTGCGTTACATATGCTTCCCCTCCTAAAAAGTTTAGTTTACCTGAATGAAGTTTAGGTCAAATAAACTTGTCTTTTTCACATGCCTTTTCTTCATTTCATGGTTAATGGTTGACGATGGGATTCTCAATGTAACTTCATTAGACTAGTATTAATACTTTTTTTTTATTTAATAACATTTCATCATTTTAATTAACATTCTTGATCATTTTATTTCTGTAAACCTTACTTGTTGGTAGTTGGCTACACTATTCACTGATACATTAGTTTTACATCTCTTCTATTTATAATTACTGTATTTTTCAATTATTCTTCTGTCAACTCACTTCTTTCTGTTTTCTTCGTCACATTCCTTTGGAAACTGAATTTATTCTTGCAACTATTCTAATATTCCTTAAATATTTAATTTCCCTAACAATCCCTAACACATGCGTTGGTACAGTTCAGAGAGGCACTGTTTGGCTTCATACTCTGCTGCCCACACCACATTTTAATATAGTACTGCTGGAATTCATCTACAGTCAGCTATAAAATATAATAATAATCTCCTAATAATCTCTTTAATCATTTAATAATAAATATTTGGTACGGTTATTTATTTTAATTAATTATTAAAATTGTTTTAATTATTTTAATAATTAATTATTTTAGGGTTGTAATTATTATTTTTTGCTATTTGCAATACATTTCAATGAATCAGGCCATAAATTCATAAATCCCAAGGAAAATATGGAAATAATAAAAATAGAAAACAATCCGCAAAAAAGAAAATTAATAGAAGAACTAGAAATACTTAAAGTTAAAAAAGAAGATAAAAATAAATTAATAAATATAAAAGTGGATTTTACAAATGAAGAAATAATTTATTATATATTAAACAATAAACAAAAATAAATTAAAATAATAAGAATAACACACTAAAAAATGACGAAATGCAAAAGGTTATAAGTCAAGAATGAAGAAATTAACGGGAGATTCTTAAAACAATTTGACGGACGTTAGAAAAATGCCTAACGGAAAAAGGTAGACAAAGTTCCCGTGAAGACCGGTAGCAGCTAGAACCAATAGGAGGGGCGATGACATAAGGGGAGGGGCCTAAAGTATAAAAGCCTACAACGTACAGTTGATAGACGTTGTTTAAGACCTGAAGATGTCAGTAATGATGAAAAGCTTTGTCTAAATAATAAAAACAATTATAGCAGTTTAGCAATTTTATAAAAGAAAAGTAAGGATGGCTGCTAATTTAAACAATACGAAGAAAAAAATCTTTTCCCAAATATTTATTATTAAATGATTAAAGAGATTATTAGGAGATTATTATTATATTTTATAGCTGACTGTAGATGAATTCCAGCAGTACTATATTAAAATGTGGTGTGGGCAGCAGAGTATGAAGCCAAACAGTGCCTCTCTGAACTGTACCAACGCATGTGTTAGGGATTGTTAGGGAAATTAAATATTTAAGGAATATTAGAATAGTTGCAAGAATAAATTCAGTTTCCAAAGGAATGTGACGAAGAAAACAGAAAGAAGTGAGTTGACAGAAGAATAATTGAAAAATACAGTAATTATAAATAGAAGAGATGTAAAACTAATGTATCAGTGAATAGTGTAGCCAACTACCAACAAGTAAGGTTTACAGAAATAAAATGATCAAGAATGTTAATTAAAATGATGAAATGTTATTAAATAAAAAAAAAGTATTAATACTAGTCTAATGAAGTTACATTGAGAATCCCATCGTCAACCATTAACCATGAAATGAAGAAAAGGCATGTGAAAAAGACAAGTTTATTTGACCTAAACTTCATTCAGGTAAACTAAACTTTTTAGGAGGGGAAGCATATGTAACGCAACAGAAATGCTAGCATTCATGTTACATAAAAGAAGATTCACAGAATAATAAACAAATTGATATTTAACCCAATAATAGAACAGAGATCCAATAATTACAATTATAATCACAGACAAAATTAAATAAGGATGCAAGGTAGTGTTGACTAGAATAAACGAACCTGTAAGATAAATAATAGCTAATGATATATGTTTAATGAAAAGCAAAAAAAAAAAAATGAACAGTGACTTAATTTATGGTAATAACAAATAAGAATTTTGTGTTAAGAAGTATTATTTTATGAGAAAAATGTTATGATAAAGTTTATGTGATGTTATATCAAATATGTGTTGAGTTAATGAAAAATAATGAAACAAGTTGTATTATTCAATGACTGTCGTAGAATGAAGTGTGAGGCAGTTAATCAATGTTCATAAATTCGAATTCTGTTGTATGTGATAAAGAGATCAAGATAAAATTGTTATTAGATATAGAAAAATAATTGTTTATATAAGTGCTAATAATTAAGATTTGATTGTATGTATGAATTTATATAAAAGGGACTATAGATGCATAACAGACATAACCACAGGTAGATCAGTTTACAATAAAAGGCCTAACAGGCAAAATACTATATAAACACTAATAACATAAAGATTAGGTGCATCAATTAATAATAATTAATAAATACGCTATGAAGAGCTAGAAAAAAAAGAAAAACATTAAATTAATAATAATATTTAATAAAATTTATACAAATTATAATAATACCATAATGCCATAATATCGATTGGTAAAATATAATATCGAAGGTGGATTAAATATAATAAAAAAGAAAAAAAATCGGACTTATATCAAAAAATCAGTAGAATATGTGTATAAAGTAATAAACAACTATCGGTAAAGTTACATCCCGATAGGACAGCAAATTGGTAAAGAATAGGTAAAAAATATATGAAAGAAACACTATATAGTCAAAACATGTGGAAGGCAGAAATTATTATATGTTGCTAGGGACGAAAAATAAGAACAAGAAGTTGTTGATTTTGGACAAGACAAGAATTGCTTTGAATAAACTGAAAGTGATGAGATTAAAAACCCAAGAATAATCTATTTAATTGTAATATTCGAAATTACCAGATACTATTATAAAAATACAAAATTCTAATGACAATATTTACGTCTACTACCAATACAGATAAACAAAAATAACACTACAATATGAAATGATAATGAGTAAATAATTTAAGTCTACAAGAAAGAACTTGGACTGTCCCATATCCGAAGGGAATTGATGAGATATTAAAGAAATAGAAAGAATTAACAGTAACACAACTCATAATAATCACAACACCAGAAATTATAACCTTGCAAATACACGGAACAACACTAATTGCTTCAACCGAAGGAAGAACTTATTTGGATCCTGGCGGTGCAGAAGAAACATCAATCGAGCTGTAAATCAATCCAGTAGCTGTATTCCGAAGTGGACAGGACAAGAATTGCTTTTATTAAACCGAAGACAGAAAACCGTACTGCATAACCATTCAAAACAGTAAATTTAGCGATCAACTGCCTACACGATTTGCTTCGTTCGAGTCTGGTAAATTATATTATATTAATCATACTAAATACACAACACATAAATATTGTAAATCTTGCATTCTTATCTATGTATTTTTAGTCTTCCCCACAATTACAAGAACCTTCACACCCTGAAATAAATTAAATACAAATCAAAACATAATATATAACCAAATATAAATAAAGGATTAAAATAATCAACAATCGATACCTGAAGTCTATAGTCCAAGCATATGTTAATTAGCACATATCTTATTTAATGTGAATCAAGTAAACAAATAAAGAACCTTTATATATTTGTCAAATCTTGTTATTTGGAGTATGGTTAGTGAACTGGGAACAAAAAGTAACTGAATAAGTATAGAATAAATGGTTAATATAAACATCGAAATAACCTATAAGTTTCGTTGAGCCGATACTGCAGCGCTTATAGCGGAATTATCCGACACCAAAGAGGGAGCGTAAAATTACGAATTTAGACAGATCTCTCTTCAAGGTATAATAGGGTTGGATGAAATTGTAGAATAACGATTAAGTTGTTTAAGTTCTAGGCACACTAACACTGATAATTATTAAAGAGTTAAGTTAATATTAGTTAATTACATCCATATATTCCACAACTCCAAATATCTCCGAAATTTATATAATTAAAATAATACAAAACAAATTGACAAATACAACAGTGGGGTTTTAAGGAGAGGAAACCCGTTTAAGTACAAATTGGCTTTCATCCCGTGGCTTGAACAGTAGCGGCTACACCCCGGTTTAAGTACAATATATATATTTCAATGATTTTTTGTGTACACCTTAAGTCAAATGTGTTTCTGGGTATACGTAAAGATTCTGAGTGTGGTTCAAATGAAGTTTAACCCTAGGAGTGGCAAACGTCAATTTCTAGATTTTACGTGTCGCCTTGTGTTGCAGCATTAGATTTCAATTCCATTCTTTTACTGTTCTAGTCAGTTAACAGTTCACTACTAATCAACGTAACAATAGTTTCAGAAGATTTTAGTAACTATAGGATAGGAAAATAAATAAGATGGTTGTGACAAATTGTAGAAAATGTTAGAAACATGTGTAACAACATCCCAAAATTGATATTTTCCATGTTCATCGTTTCATAGAATTCACAGTAATGTATGTCCCGGAAATGACATGTAACAGACATGAATGATGCATGCAAAAACAACGGGCTTCAGTGTGTGAGAAAAACCAGTATTATGTAAACAAACAGGTGTGGTACATCTGAAACTGTAATGGGTCTAAATTTACATAAATATTATTATCAAATTTTATGAATTCTATAACATGTGCAGATGAGGCCCCTTAAGGTGCAGCGATAGCCAGTGAGAATTTCATAACCATATATGGTTATGCAGCAAATCTCGAGTTTATTTGTAGTCAGTGACTAACAACGAAGGAATGTTGTTGACGAAAATCTGTTCGCGTTAGGTTGAAAAGGTGATATTAAGTCCAACGGAACTTTCCAATACTGAGGACGAGACATATGGCGGGGAGCGGAGTGAACCAGTTTAAAGACGACGCGAACGGAAATTGTAACACTGAATGTCAGTTGGCAAATAACATCTAAACAAAGCAGACGCGAGCAGTTCGCTCGGCCGCCGGCTGAATAGTTTTCGTCTCACCCGCATAAACAGAATAAAACGCAAGTCATGATAATGTGAAATTTTAACTAGCATTGGAATTTAAAAAATATAAATAATGTATTAATCAGTGATCAATAAAACTAAATTGACAGTTCGGCCGTAAGATATAAAAGTGAAAACAACAAACAGTGCATGCAACCGTTTTCGTTGCTAGCTGAAAACATAACATACAACATCATAAACGTACACAAAACATAGACAATAAAATATTATTCACTCTAAACTAATGCGGTCATTATGTGTCTCAGATGAGTAGCTTTTATGTTTTAACATTATCTTTACTAATGCTTATATAATTTCTCAATTAATGATTATATAATTTCTCAAAGGTGTTGGTTCTTGGAAAAGAGACAGAGCAGCAGTATTATTATGGTATTAATATCATGAGGACTTAACTTGATATTGTGAATATCCAAAATTCCATCGGCGACATTTCCTGTTTACTGGTGATTCCATGTGTGGTAGTTCCGTTGATTAGATGTTTCACTGTCACTATGTAACTTGCGAAGAGAATTCACTCGCGGCATGCGTGGTGTGGCGTTGGTGTTATCCGTCTATACTAAGAATTTATAGAGTTCTGTTGTGTGTAGGTGCAACCATTATTAGTGGTTGTGTTCAAATAAATGTCTATTACAAAACTGCTTCATATAACTGCTCACGATCTATTTAGCTTGGTCGTAAATGTGCGTTATGTTATGCACTTGTGTTTATGAATGTTGAGTCTCTTATTGTTCATGAGTCGGCTCAAGTCTGAATCATGTTACGTTCTGATATGAATCACAATGTCCGAAGTTGATACACAAAAGTTCTATTATCGAGATGTTACTTCACTTGTTAATGTTTCTAATTTCCATGATGTCGAATAATTGAACAGTACTTTCAAAGTTTGTCGTAGTGAACTCGAAAGTCTAACAATACTTAGGTACCTTCGCACTAAGCAAATAAATTGCGCGCTACTGCGGTAAACTTGTGTAGAACTGAGTTAAATAAACTGAACATAAAGTTTTATAAGACTGTGGTTGAGACTGAAAACTGAGGTACTGAGAGTAAGACTAAGACTAAGGGCTTCGCGTACCTTGCAAACAGTTTTTATCAAACGTCTTCTACCACAATGCAATTTTCTGTCTTCCACGCCCTCGGATGACCCCGATAGGTCCAAGGCTTCCTTCCACTTTGAAGATCTATGGTTTTCTACTCCCTGATTCGCTGCCATAGTTGTCACCATGACAACAGTTCTCTCCACTTGTTTCTTCGGAAGATGCTAAACTCTGGTTGGCTGCTGAACATCCCTTGAAATACATAGCGAAGGACATTGCACTGTTTCTAAGAATGTAGAGTAATTGCTCACCTGTCCGTCAAACCTTTGTTTCACGTGTTTACCAAGGTTCGCTGTTACTCCCTTGCTAACAATCTGTTGCGTCCTGTTCATTGTTCAACTACCCTTCATTTTTTTTCTACTAATTTAATAATTTCTTGCTCGCTGTCATTCTGAGCTGCCTCCACGATTTCTCGTCGTAAATATAAGTTGTCACTCTGGCGTTGTTTTCATGCTGTGCGACATGGTCGTCTTGTATTCATTGAGTATTTGCTGTATTGTCTCCGTACTGGTAAGACCTTTCTAAATCCTTTGTCAGTGAGTATCTCTTTCTTACGTTCACTCGCGTTGGCTTAACCCTACAGCGTCCCTTCGTTACAATTTCTGTGTACTCGTGCCACTGAACTCTGCTTTTGTTCGGTTTGTTGTGATGTCGTAAATTTGAGTTGAGTTTGGTCTGTCAAAGTCGATCCCAATTTCTTTTGTTGCGTTAAGTCTAACGTTTGTCTCATTGTCTCGTAGCTGGCGTCGGGTTGACGTGTTCTTAATTGTCTTTATTTATTGCTCTGGTCTGGGGTGGTGACTTGACTGTGTGCAAACGCACGTCTCGATCAGAAAATTATAAATTTGAAAATTTTTGATTGCTATAGCATCCCCAAATTGGATTGGATGTTAGGTCCGCAGGAGACAATCTGATCCAATTTCCGCGCTCTGTCCTCGTCGTGGACGTCTTCTTTGGGAACGGCCATGGTTGGGTGACCTACTTTCCTTTGTATGGCGTGTATTGATAGATATTCCCTATCTTTTGGTCTTAATTGGGTACAGGAATTTATTGCTACACATCTGAGCAAGAATGAACGTATTTTACATAATATACGTGTGTAAATGGATCATACAACATTGTTTCATAACAATAAATGAAGATACAATAAATACTTATGTCTAATCATTAGACACTTTGTTTTTGGTCTCCTATGCTATATACATACAATATAATGAATGAGATGACGATCTGCTAACATTAAACTCAATTAATCATATATTATGTTAATCACGCTACAATAAACAATATCTTTAATTCATTTCAAGTGTCCCACAGACTACAATTGCTAAACAATAAACACATACATAGAATTATTAATCATCATTATATATCAACTTGCAACCCATATTATTATCGTTCATACTAATTAATAAGATATATACACAATCTATGAACAACTAAGAATTGATTTTATCTCATTGCAATGTAAATGATCAACTTCACACTTGAATTGTTGATTCTATGCTATTCGCTTATTCTATGTGTCCATTCACATGTTCACTTTATCTTCAGCAATTTATTGCTGCCTATTTGATCAAAGTTCTGCACCATAAGTGTCTTTTTATTTACGGCACGTGTTATCAAGATACTTTATAGACATTGGTTACTTGATATCTGACTAGTGTCGTTAATTAAATACATCGTGATCTAAAGAATTACATGAATTTTAAATTATACATGATATTATGTTACAAGTTTTTATTCTTTAGCTAGTTGGACTGGCCTCGCGGGACAATCACCTAATACATGTGCTTCCCCTCAGCCATCTAACTGTCAACATTACTTCCACCTCCCTGCGTAACTTGTACTTTTTCCGCCTGCTCATAGTACTTCTTGATTTGCTGTATATTAAATTTTCCTCGCACCTTATTGTTGTTGTCGCAATCAACAAGCTCATACGTGGCATCTCCGAGGATTCGGTTAATTCTATACGGTCCGGAAAAAAGTTCAAAGAATTTATCAATCTTCTTCAGTGTAGCGTCAGATTGATAATAAGTTTTTACCAATACTTTGTCGCCAATTGCGAATTTTGTAATCTTCTTTCTTTCATTGCTACGTTTTGCATGCTTTTCTCTCTTTTCTTTAATTTTTACAAATATGTAGCTATTAATTTTTCCCTTAATATCAGTAACTTCCTTATCTAAGTATTTTTCCTATGCTCGAGTTGGCTTTTTACCTAGGTGCGCTTCATGAGGAGTTATTTCGATTGTCTCATGATACACTTCGTTTATGCATGCCTCAATTGTTCTTACGTACTGTGACCATTTGGTGTGTTGATCATGTACGAAAATCCGAAATAGATTGCCAAGCTGTCGGTTGATCCTTTCGGCTAGGTTGGCACAAGGATTCCATATCGCTGTATATTCCGGCTGTATATTTAATTCCTTTAGTCCATTGACCCATATCTTATATCTTTGAGGTGAATTGAGTTCCGTTATCGGTCAGAATGGCCTTCGGTTGCCCAAATTCCTCGCAGTAAGTCTTCACCCTTCGTAATGTCGTGGTAGTTGTTGCTCTCCACAGCATAAACAATTTGACGTATTTTGTGAAGTTGTCTATTATCACAAGTAAATACTTAACACCTCCTGCTCCCGTCGGTAGGGGTCCATAGTAATCTGCACTGATAAGATATCCTTTCGCCGCAGGTACTACAGCTCTAGTCCCTCCAAATAACATTTTGTTATTAGTGTCCTTGCACTTCTGGCAAGTGTCACATGTTCGAATGTAAGCCTTTACTTTCTTCAACATCTGATCAAATGTAAAGTGCTCTTGCAACATTTTTATGCACTTTTTTGGTCCCAGATGTCCATACATCCGATGAATCTCCACAATTAAATTATCAGATACATTACTAGGTACATACAACTTCCATTCATTTCGTTGTCGTCTATACAATTTATTTCTAACATACTTATAAAATTTGCTTAGCTCTTGACCTAAATTTTCGTCCTTGATCTTGTCAATAATTATCTTGAGTTTATTGTCATCAAGCTGGTGTCTCCCAATGTCTTTGATGATCTTACTTACATCATGGTTCATTTTAATAATTAAATGGTTGATTAGGTATTCATGTGTGCTCAATCTTACGTAAGGTATTTTACTCAATATTGTCTAACTTAATTATTAAATTTTCAGACATTCTTAAGATCGTTTTCTTTAATCCGTTTCATTTATTTACTCTTAATTTTCTATTTGTGGAGACATATTTGTATGTCTTGTTGATTCAGTGTCGTTACGCCACACTTTGTTAGTAAATAGTAAGGGTATCGACCTCATGAGTTCCGTTACACATTTAGCCCACAATCGGCCGTTCGTTTCTGCTTCGTTGGTACAACGTGTCTTACATTTCACACCTCCAAGATTTATGACCTGTCTCTTTCTCTCTCTATGAGGGTGTGCTGAAAGTATTGTTAACATACTCTCTTTTTGTAATTTTTTTGTTATTATTTATTTTTATAATCGTAATTAGCATTGTACTTACCGTACATCCGGTATGAACACGTGGTTTTACCATCAACACTAATTTTATCAATCGGGTCCAGGGCTTCGTCGAACGAAAGGCAGAGACAGTCGGGCTTTCGAAATAATAATTTAAACATCATTGAGTTAATCAAACTTGTGGTTTTATTTAGATTGACAAATATCAATTTTCAATGAACAAAATGGAGTCACCTCCTCTACATAATAATTTAACAAAATGGTGTCGCTACTACTTCCGCCTTCTAAGCATATGCCACATCTCATTTTAATATTAAATTATCTCTTGTATTACCTTCATACAGGATCATTTTATTAAACTACAGTGTTAACTTTAAATTTACTTATTACGTTTACTTATGTTGAAAACACAAACACAAACCAACATCTCAGAATATGGTTTAGATGCCGGCATTCCTTCACATTCACGCGCTCATTTGTACATATCATACATTGATTATTGGTACATGGTTAATTAATTAAAAGTTGTTGAGCTCATTCATGATTACTATAATTTTGAATTTTGAAACTTCCCTGCAATGTCGTGGTAATTGTTGCTCCTCAAGCGATTTCCATACTTGGTGGCAGATGTTCAGCCTAACTTACAGTTTGTCTGTGTCTGAGTGCACTGAATTTAATTTACTTCATTGTCTAACTGTTCACTGGTTTAATTACATTTTGTAAGTTTAAAGCACTTCTACTGGCGTTCAGCCAACAATTGAACGTGTATACGCTCTCACTGGTGTATGAAGACTGGGGACTGACCATACGCAATTTTTACGTATGTGTGTATATCATGTCGTCACCGTCTTTTGTTTCATCCGTCTGACGCCTTTGTTTTGCGTCACACTCATGACGTTTTTACTGGTTTTCTCCATCTCATCATTGTTTTTTCAATTGGTTGCGTATACTGTATGCGGCCGAATGCACGTAGGCCGTGACCTTGGAACCAATCTACACCGATGAAACTGCGTCGTTTTGTTAATTATTGGGAGATTTGCCCTAACCATGTTTTTATATTTGAAAATACCATAAATTTACAATAAAATATTTCCTGGTACCATAATTTCTAAGACGGACTTTTGGTACCATCACAAAACCCCCTCAATGAGAGGTTTTATGCTGAAGCATAAAAACTCTCATTGACTCATTCACACTTCCTAAAGGGATCAGCCCAGATATGTTGCCACAACCCCCTGTAGTGTTTACATAGAAAAATTTAATCACTTACCCTTGGTCCAATGATGGTGACCGTACCTGCCTGACCTTACTGGACTTCTCCGGAGAGATCCCAACACCGTAAGGCCATTTGGCACTTAACGCTCCTGCTCTGACGCCTCGGCCAGCTCAGGACTGCCGCCACAACACCATCAAACTCTGAAACATTGAATATAAAAATTTTAAAATAGTGGCCTTATATATTCCCATATCCACAACTGATATTGCTCCCCTTAGCTGCATTGGTTTGTGTTTAGAGGCATTGGTTTGCTCAACTTAAAAATTCTTTCATGCTAAAATGAACAAGATTTAGAATAGAAAATCCATTTCCCTTTTCACATTCCTATATTTCTCAAAGCTTTCTGACTCCAGTCAATATTAATTTACTTCCCTCACCACAAGAAAACATATTATTGTACTAAGCATAACACATAAAACAATATTTTAATTTTCAAACGCAACAACAACTATTAATCTTTATTATATAAAATTAAAAAAATATAACTATTGTGGCAAACACTTCACATATTTTAAACTTTCTTTACTCAGCTTTCCTGATACTCATATTTCTTTGCAACAGAATCAGAACGATATTTGTATGTTCAATAACAATATCAATACAACATAATAAAACACTGAACATTACACATTGACATTGTTACATTTACATTAAACAATTTACATTTACACAACTTGTATCAAAACTTTATAACATTATTATTATCAACTCTCTATTAACTCTTTACCATTCTTTTATATCAACTTTTCAACTATGACTTTTCTCTTATTTGACATTTTCCTCCCTCTTAGTTTGGGTGACTCTCCATTATTCACTATTATTTGATGTATTAAATTGGCATTACTCTATCTAACCTTACTCACCTCCTTTCTGCTAACAACCACTACTAACAACCAGATTTATATATTATGACACCAATCTCTCCATAATAACCCCCTTCACTAATTCCACTTAAATCATTTTCCTCTTTAAATAAAATAACTAATACCCTCTTTGTGTATTACTGTTATTTCAACTTCTTATTCTCTCTAACTCCCATTAACTTGAGTTGACTAACTTAAATGCCTTATTTTTCATCATCACCCAAATCTCTTTACAACATTTCATCTTAATATAACACTAGAAAATTCATCACTTATCTTACAATAATAATACAACTCAATACCTGAACATAATTAATCTCCTCCTTTATCTAGTCAACACAAAAAAATGTTACAATTATTATTAAATCAACTAAACTATGACTTCCTGGTACATACATGTTTTACATAAAAATACATATAATATACAACATAAAGAATACATCAATACCTGGACATTAATACACAAAAAATATACAATCCAAATTATCATTCAATCATTGACCATAAATCAGTTCATAAAACAGTCCATCTTGAAACCACACTATCACATAATTAAATGTTCATAACACAATAAAATATTTATCCACCATCATCAAATAATAATCTTATCTTACATACACACAACTCTTTTTTAATTAAGTACATTATATCATCTTTTGTAATATAATAACTATTTAAATCTGTTTTATCCATTATACCATAGTAATACTCTACAGGATTACTCCATATTACTATATCATAAAACTTGTCAACATTCGATATGGTCCTGTCACCTTCAGTATGATTAGTCACCATCGGGTAAGTTACAAAGTCATTATTTTCATCATCATCTCCTACTACCTCAGTTTCACTATAAGGTAAGTACTCGTTATTATTATTACTTCTCTCTCCACCTAACCTCTCTACAAACTCTTCATAGTTTCTCTTTACTTTAAAAATCTCTCTCTCTCTCTCTCTCTCTCTCTCTCTCTCTCTCTCTCTCTCTCTCTCTCTCTCTCTCTCTCTCTCTCTCTCTCTCTCTCTCTCTCTCTCTCTCTCGAAATATGCAGGGGACACTAACTCATATGTACTGCCCACCTATGAAGTGCACAAAAAACCCAGGGAAATTTATTTGCAGACATATCGTCTTACAAATATATACTGAAAGCACTCTCATCCTTTCTAAACACATGTGAAGCCTTTACTTCACCAACACGCGAAAAATTTACCCCCTGCAACCCTTTCACACTTATACTTTCTCTCCACTTTCTCTCTAACTCATCACACACTAACATTCCATCATTATCATATTCTATTCCCATTAAAATCTCATTATCACTACCAATATTCTCACCATTATTTTCTAATACCATATTTTTATTTTTATTATTATAATTCTCCCCACTACTTACCTTGTCGTCTTTGTTTTCATTCAATTTATCTATTTCTCTATTATTCTCTAACTCCATTTCATCTAAACGTGCATGTATTTCGTCGATTCTTTTATTAAAGTTAAAATTTTGTCTTTTGATTTCATTGATATCGTTTTTTAAATCGCTAAATTTCTCGTCCAATTTGTTATTCTGTATTTTGAAAAGTGTTTGCATTATTTTTACTATATCATTGTCGTCGGCACTGGCATTGAGTGAACGATTTCGTCACTCATAATTTGTGACTCTGTTATACTATTTTGGTTGTCAGTGATGCTGACATTTTCGTTCTGGTTTGCCATATTGAGAAAAAGAAACAAAACTCTTGTTTAATTATCTTTAGGGAATATAACAGCTGTATTTCTATCTAATGCACCAACACATAATCTACAATCATCGCTATAACCTATTATGTGTTATGCTGTATTATTTCGGTGCCCCCTCTGTCTCTGCACTCTGGTTCATTTTAATTTCTTATATAAAGTCCCAGTTCAGGGCGGCATTTGTTAACATACACCTTTTTACAATTTTAAAATCTTATGTTATTATTTATTTTAATAATCGTAATTAGCATTGTACTTACCGTACATCTGGTATGAACACGTGGTTTTACCATCAACACTAATTTTATCAATCGGGTCCAGGGCTTCGTCGAACGAAAGGCAGAGACAGTCGGGCATTCGAAATAATAATTTAAACAGCATTGAGTTAATCAAACTTGTGGTTTTATTTAGATTGGCAAATATCAATTTTCAATGAACAAAATGGAGTCACCTCCTCTACATAATAATTTAACAAAATGGCGTCGCTACTACTTCCGCCTTCTAAGCATATCCACATCTCATTTTAATATTAAATTATCTCTTGTATCACCTTCATACAGGATCATTTTATTAAACTACAGTGTTAACTTTAAATTTACTTATTACGTTTACTTATGTTGAAAACACAAACACAAACCAACACCTCAGAATATGGTTTAGATGCCGGCATTCCTTCACATTCACGCGCTCATTTTTACATATCATACATTGATTATTGGTACATGGTTAATTAATTAAAAGTTGTTGAGCTCATTCATGATTACTATAATTTTGAATTTTGAAACTTCCCTGCAATGTCGTGGTAATTGTTGCTCCTCAAGCGATTTCCATACTTGGTGGCAGATGTTCAGCCTAACTTACAGTTTGTCTGTGTCTGAGTGCACTGAATTTAATTTACTTCATTGTCTAACTGTTCACTGGTTTAATTACATTTTGTAAGTTTAAAGCACTTCTACTGGCGTTCAGCCAACAATTGAACGTGTATACGCTCTCGCTGGTGTATGAAGAATGGGGACTGACCATACGCAATTTTTACGCGCGCGTGTGTGTGTGTGTGTGTATGTGTGTGTGTGTGTGTGTGTGTGTGTGTGTGTGTGTGTGTGTGTGTGTGTGTGTGTGTGTGTGTGTGTGTGTGTGTGTGTGTGTGTGTGTGTCATGTTGTCACCGTCTTTTGTTTTGTGACAGTACAAAAAGCCTGATATCAAATTTATGGTATACAAGGTAGCAAATTATTGTATTTCGATGTTTTTTACATTCATTTCTATGGGTAATGCAATTTCCCTGGTTTTGCCGGCAACGACGCAGTTTCGAGACAACGAAATAATTTCAAGGCCAGCAGTCTACGTGCGAATAAGAACACTTAAAATGGTTACACCAACAAATACCGGCTCTACATACGTCTGTTTCATTGGCCAACAACGCCAAACGTCATTAACAAAAGAATGACGTGCATAAAATACGTAACAAGCAGGGCGTTTATGTAACGAAAGACAAAGAACAATGACGTATGCACACACATACATACGAAAAAATTGCGTATTATTCGCCCCAGTCTACACAACTCCGCAGCAGCGGTAACACCTTGCTAAAGGCAGCCGGCAATTTATACCGGCCTAGTTGTTTTAAACAGTTCAAAATGTAATCTCAATATGTAATTATATACTAACTAGAAGAGAAACTAAGACAGAGTGCAGTAATTGTTTTCAAAATTAAAACGTAGAGTCAGTGACAATAGTAAAAATGTAACCACGCCACTTTTGAGAAAGCAACATGGGAATCCACTTCCAGAACTTCTAGTCTACAAAAACAGGAAAGTGCAAAACCAAATTCAATTTAAAGAGCTCTTTTACCCAAGTAACAGATATATGTATACCCAAAAAATAAAGTGATATTGTAAGTATGAGTGAGAGTGAGGAAGTGGGGAGTGTATGGTAAATGTCGACAGCCAACCGGGGTGTTGGTTTGCGTTACGATTAAGAGAATATAATTAAAATCATTTGATAATAAAGCAGCTGCATAGTTAATATATAAATTTTGGTAACATGATGATTAAGAAGCTATAAAAGAATTTTGTAATAAAGGAGAGTTAATGTAAGTAAAGGCCGCCATTTTGATTTCTTGTTTGGGGCAGTTGGCCATTGTCAGTAAAGAAACAGTCCGGTGTACACATGAAAAGAGAATAAACCAATATTGGTATTTGATGTTTTCAAATGAACGTATCTTTATTTCAATGCCTATCTCAGTCAGCAATCACGCTGAGTCGAAACCCTGGACCCTAGATAATAATAATAATAAGATTGAAACAACAGGCTTTTCAAAGTATGGTAAGTACCATAATTATGGTGTGTGGGACATACGTGTCTGAAGTAAATAATGTAAACAAAACCCAATATATGTTGCTTGTTATTT
The DNA here is from genome assembly GCA_034769895.1 of Magicicada septendecula. Classification (NCBI taxonomy): domain Eukaryota; kingdom Metazoa; phylum Arthropoda; class Insecta; order Hemiptera; family Cicadidae; genus Magicicada; species Magicicada septendecula. Next base: position 557,820,139 of record CM068369.1, read on the forward strand.
CTTTCTCTAAATATATTTATATGATGATTAAGAAAAGTGTACCAGTGCAAATGTCGACCCGAACTAGGGACATGATTATTTTGAACCAGTGCAGTTTCATCCGTCTGACGCCTTTGTTTTGCGTCACACTCATGACGTTTTTACTGGTTTTCTCCATCTCGTAATTGTTTTTTCAATTGGTTGCGTATACTGTATGCGGCCGAACGCACGTAGGCCGTGACCTTGGAACCAATCTACACAGATGAAACTGCGTCGTTTTGTTAATTATTGGGAGATTTGTCCTAACCATGTTTTTATATTTGAAAATACCATAAATTTACAATAAAATATTTCCTGGTACCATAATTTCTAAGACGGACTTTTGGTACCATCACAGTATGTCACGCCATCCTTTTTGACAACTTTCCCCAGGCATGTACGCGTTGAATTGTTTTTGTCGTTTCTTCCAAACCCTATTACAAATACGTTCCTTGACTGTTTGTGGCCCGTTAATTACCTTCGTTTTCATTGCCGTGTGCTCACGTAATAATATTCTGTTTTATAGATTCCTAAGAAATCTCATCTTGAGCGCTTGAAATCTTCTTTCCGTTCTGGTACCAATTTTTACAATATTCTTGAATGGTCCAGCAAATTTCATTCCTTTTCTCTTTCTCAAAACATTCCTTGTCCAGGACGAGTATGCATACGTGATACAGTATTAAACAAATTGATATTTGATAAACCTAAGGGATTTGGTTATTTAATTCAATTATTTACTAAATATCTCCTTCGAGCGCCATCTTGTTACCAACTGTAATAAGAAAATTACCAAGGTTCATTTCAGCGAACTAGGAGAACAGAAGGTGGTTGCTGAAATAATAACAATCATTTATGTTCATCAATAATTAAACGTTATTATTACTTTATTATTATTCATATTTCATGTTAATAAAATCATACAGACAAAATTTGAATTAATAATTGACAAAGCGTGAATAATAGTTGTTGATTACCTTGAATCTCTTTTAATTTACTTACTCGCATTACAATAACAGATTCTTGAAATACATTTTTAAGAATTATAACGGGAACGCAAACCAGCCTTCTTATTACTATAAACTATAGTAAAACTATATTCTCTCACACACACACACAACACACACAAAGCTACTTTAGAGATCTCATTTTTAAATATTTTATGCTTTCTTCAAAATTTATTTCCCCATTTTATTTAATTTTTTAAAAAAGAAAAAAAAAACCAGCATTTTTAATTATTATTTTGAATGTCTACTTTCCTGTTCACGAGTAGAAGTTCGACTCCTGGAGTGTCTCCTCATGGCGTGCACTGTTTTACTGTTTTATAGTTCGCATTATCACATTTTACTGCCGAACTGTGAATTTTAGATGAATATTGGCCGGAAAACTGTTTGTATTTTAGATGTACATATAAAGATTCACATTTTTTATTGTATGCGGGCCCGCACTTACGTTTCGAAACTTTGTATCGGTGTTGCTCGCGCGAGCGTTGAATTTAGACTGGGGCGAACTACTTGCGCTAATTTGTGAAGCGGCTGTTGTAGTATGTTCAAATGTCTTTGTTTTCCAGTTTGTATCCTTGCGCCAGTGGACTGTTTTTTGCTTGTTGACTGAACTGGTGACACACATCGTTACATAATTTGCTGACGCAACACATCGCCTGATGTCTGGTTGTGTAACGTGTTTACTGTTACATAACGTTTTTCGTGTTCGTCATTGTCCTTGAACTGAGTTTGGTACAGTTGCCGGTTATTAAAACTGTTTATATGAATATTATTAAACAAGTCTGTATTCATAAGGTTAACAGCAGTGCAGCCACGTTGCGATCGTTTCAAAATAACAAATTTACCTCTCGGTTATAAAATTTTTCCCTATCACTCAACAAGTTAATTATTATTTATTTATGAAAAAATACAAATTATGTTATTACCCCAGGTATGCCCAAAAATGCCCCGCTACATACGGATCTGGTAGTCCTTTCCGTTTCTCATCTCCCATTGCTTTCTTATATTCGTATTCAGTTCCATCACACGCAGTACTCATTTTACTACTGAACTTCCTTTTCATGCTTTTCACTGATGCAGCTCGACCGATTAGTCGATGTATGCCTGTTCCACAAGCTGGATACTTCATCGTTGGTCTCACTGATGTAGCATCTATCCTTGTGCTGCTTAGTTTGTGCTTTTTGCGTACTCTAACTGATGATATTACACTTTTACTATCTTTGTCCATATCAGAATAATCATCTTCTGACACCGTCAGACGCAAAGAAATAAAGTCATCTTTCTTCTTGGTCTGTTTGTTTTTTAGATTGCTACTGACACTTACATTAGATCCCACAGTTTATAATTTCTTGGTAGTTGGCACGTCTGTGAAATCAACAATGTTATCGGTCTCTCGTGCTTCCCGTATCTCTTCGTAATTCTTATTCATGTCTTCTTTCTGTTTCTTCTGGACTTCGCTTAAATTTTCGTCCCAAGTGCTCCTGTATTCACGCATTTCTATGCGCATCTGCATGATCTGCTCGGCCACCTGTTGTGTTATTTCTTCTTTGTGTTTATCCAGTTTCTCGCTGAGTAATTTGTTGTTTTCATTAGTTTCTCTTCTGGCTTCCTCAAATTTCTCACTGATGACTCTAAGATTGTCATTAGTTTCCCTTCTAATTTCTTCTAATTTTTCATTCTGCTTGCGCATGAAGTCCATTAATGAATGTAATGTTACCTCTTCTTGTGGTTGGGACGTCTGTCCCCGCGCTCTGACGTTTTGCGTCTCTTCAATCATATTTGACTCGATCAGCGAGTTCTCATCTTCGGTATCGGGCACGCCTTGTTGGTTATTGACCTCGAAGTTCATGCTATCGGAACTACTAGCCATTTTTGCCTTTTTGCTTCGCGTGAGCATCCAGTCAAACCAGCTTTATACTAAAGAATCTTATTCTAGTTTTATGTTAATCTACCTACTGCCTGCCTTTTGCCATGCGATGGGCGCCATATTTTTATACAACGACAATTATGCTAATTTATGCAAATTGTAAATTATTCAATTAAACTAAAAGTGTGTCGAGTTGATCTAATTATGCAAACATATTAATCACTCTAATACTTGAATGTATTCATTACTAATTAGCATAATTGGTGAGACTCTATATTTGTCGTTATCAAAAAACAATATAAGAAAATTTATTAAAACAAATCAATTGACGTTAGTGTGTTTGATATTAAGGTTTTGTGACAATAATGAACGCATAAAATACGTAACGAATAAAATGCTTATTTATTATACATTACTCAAATAAACTTCCGAAATACAAATATAAATTTTTACCTGAAAATACATTCAGAAACATATAAAAAACACAAATCACAATATAAATCCGTTTTCGTTGCTAGCTGAAAACATAACATACAACATCATAAACGTACACAAAACATAGACAATAAAATATTATTCACTCTAAACTAATGCGTTCATTATGTGTCTCAGATGAGTAGCTTTTATGTTTTAACATTATCTTTACTAATGATTATATAATTTCTCAATTAATGATTATATAATTTTTCAAAGGTGTTGGTTCTTGGAAAAGAGACAGAGCAGCAGTATTATTATAGTATTAATATCATGAGGACTTAACTTGATATTGTGAATATCAAAAATTCCATCTGCGACATTTCCTGTTTACTGGTGATTCCATGTGTGGTAGTTCCGTTGATTAGATGTTTCACTGTCACTATGTAACTTGCGAAGAGAATTCACTCGCGGCATGCGTGGTGTGGCGTTGGTGTTATCCGTCTATACTAAGAGTTTATAGAGTTCTGTGTTGTGTAGGTGCAACCATTATTAGTGGTTGTGTTCAAATAAATGTCTATTACAAAACTGCTTCATATAACTGTTCACGATCTATTTAGCTTGGTCGTAAATATGCGTTATGTTATGCACTTGTGTTTATGAATGTTGAGTCTCTTATTGTTCATGAGTCGGCTCAAGTCTGAATCATGTTACGTTCTGATATGAATCACAATGTTCGAAGTTGATACACAAAAGTTCTATTATCGAGATGTTACTTCACTTGTTAATGTTTCTAATTTCCATGATGTCGAATAATTGAACAGTACTTTCAAAGTTTGTCGTAGTGAACTCGAAAGTCTAACAATACTTAGGTACCTTCGCACTAAGCAAATAAATTGCGCGCTACTGCGGTAAACTTGTGTAGAACTGAGTTAAATAAACTGAACATAAAGTTTTATAAGACTGTGGTTGAGACTGAAAACTGAGGTACTGAGAGTAAGACTAAGACTAAGGGCTTCGCGTACCCTGCAAACAGTTTTTATCAAACGTCTTCTACCACAATGCAATTTTCTGTCTTCCACGCCCTCGGATGACCCCGATAGGTCCAAGGCTTCCTTCCACTTTGAAGATCTATGGTTTTCTACTCCCTGATTCGCTGCCATAGTTGTCACCATGACAACAGTTCTCTCCACTTGTTTCTTCGGAAGATGCTAAACTCTGGTTGGCTGCTGAACATCCCTTGAAATACATAGCGAAGGACATTGCACTGTTTCTAAGAATGTAGAGTAATTGCTCACCTGTCCGTCAAACCTTTGTTTCACGTGTTTACCAAGGTTCGCTGTTACTCCCTTGCTAACAATCTGTTGCGTCCTGTTCATTGTTCAACTACCCTTCATTTTTTTTCTACTAATTTAATAATTTCTTGCTCGCTGTCATTCTGAGCTGCCTCCACGATTTCTCGTCGTAAATATAAGTTGTCACTCTGGCGTTGTTTTCATGCTGTGCGACATGGTCGTCTTGTATTCATTGAGTATTTGCTGTATTGTCTCCGTACTGGTAAGACCTTTCTAAATCCTTTGTCAGTGAGTATCTCTTTCTTACGTTCACTCGCGTTGGCTTAACCCTACAGCGTCCCTTCGTTACAATTTCTGTGTACTCGTGCCACTGAACTCTGCTTTTGTTCGGTTTGTTGTGATGTCGTAAATTTGAGTTGAGTTTGGTCTGTCAAAGTCGATCCCAATTTCTTTTGTTGCGTTAAGTCTAACGTTTGTCTCATTGTCTCGTAGCTGGCGTCGGGTTGACGTGTTCTTAATTGTCTTTATTTATTGCTCTGGTCTGGGGTGGTGACTTGACTGTGTGCAAACGCACGTCTCGATCAGAAAATTATAAATTTGAAAATTTTTGATCGCTATATGTGTATGATTGTGTGAGTGGAGAATATGAATATAGGCCTAACAAGAAGTGTTGAGTTTGCGTAATCTTTGATATACGTATTCGTATTTTGATGTAATAGTTATTGGTAATCAGTTTTACGCTTTAAGGCAGAATAAATGTGTTCATGACCTTTTTCATGTTATCAAAAGAAAATAAGTAATGTTATATTTTACTTGATATACGCATTTTGTTATTTGTATTTGCCCATTGTTCTCTGCCGAAGTACACTAAAACGAAGTCCTGGATCAACCTTTACACTTAAAATCTATATGTAATTAATAATTAATTACTGAATAATACTTCAAAATGCTATTTGCTGCTTGAATTAGAGGCGTGTCACTCTGACAGATGGAGTACACACAGGTTACATTATAATATTTATACTGTATACACACGTGTAAATTGTAATAATTTGTCCTGACCATAATAAAATTTGAGTGACTGTGTCACACCGACAATGAATATTTTATAACATGGAGAGTTAATGGCTTTTTTTATTCACTGTTTGAATATCACGAGAAAAAAAATAAAGTAGGCCGATGTTTAAAGTGAAAATAGAAGTAAATTATTATAAATAAATCACCTTATATGCGTCGTGTGACTTCATTACGTCGATTAAAATGACGCGTTTCGGAACATCTGTTCCATCATCAGATAAAATCGCTCTATTGAGGTCGTTCTATATTAAAATCGCTCTATAGAGCGATTTTATCTGATGATGGAACAGATGTTCCGAAACGCGTCATTTTAATCGACGTAACGAAGTCACACGACGGATATAAGGTGATTTATTTATAATAATTTACTGTTCATACGTGACTTGGATACCAGAACTAATATGCATTTGAAAATAGAAGCTGTGATAATTACTTTCCAGTGTACTGTGTATTTCAGTTGCTGTCAGAGAGTAATTCATTGCCTTCCATATCTGTGTCTGAGCTTGAATCATCACTTGAGTCAGTAGTGTTCATAAGATTGTCCACGACAGTATTGGTAATTTGGTCCAGCTCCCAAAGCTTGTCTTCTTCTTTGAAAACATGTTCCACACAATGACTCCACTTGTTCGCCGTTATCTCATTTACCGCCTTCTCTATCAGTTGTTTTACATCATGCAGCTTATATGTTGTGTTGTGACGGGCAACGTATCCTTTCGACTGGCTCCATATTAATTCATTGCGATTCAGATTAAAGTGATAAGGAGGAAGCCTTAAAACGGCATGCCAAAGGCAACTCTCAAACAACTGTACGGACATTCTGCATATGCGTGTAACATGACTGTGTGAACAGTGTCAATGCCCCCGACCAATGGCTTTTCAGACGTGGGTTTGTTTACATCAGGATTAAGCTAAGAACGGAAACGGTATAAAGCAATTGTTAATATTGTAAATACATAGCTTTTATGTACATAAAGTTGGCAGCATGCTGGTGGTACTGAGCAATTGTTAATATTGTAAATACATAGCTTTTATATACATAAAGTTGGTAGCATGCTGGTGGTACTGTTACTGTCACCTCTAATCATCATATAACCACTGGGATTAAATGATGTATAGAGTTGTCACAAATGTTTAATTTTATCTACAATATAGAACTAGTTTGTTCAGTAGTAAATACTGAGACACATATATGAGATGTGTCCAAAATGAAACTTGTGATCGTACAATTTATTACCACATAATTATTAATAAATAAAACTCATCGCTTACCTTCTCTGGGTTCCCAAGGTCCTTCACACGAACTCGTGATTTATAAGCGTGATTTAGGGTTTGCGTCATTAATATACTCGACTCTCATTATGTTTGTTAATATCTCAGTTTTATTTAACATTTCTTTGTATGCTCTTTTTTAAATTTCTTACTTTCTATTTTCATTTTTTAGAACAATTACTGATTCTTATGTAACATTGCAACATTAATATATCTACTTACTATAATTAGATTAATTATTTCTTTTTTATAAGACAACCCAGTACCCGCTCACTCTCACACGTTTTACCCCCTTTAAAAACGAGAGATCTCTTTACCCATTATAACTTTTATTTCATTGATTTTAATTGAAAGTGTATGTTTACTTTCCTGTCATCGCCTCAGGCCCGTGTTGAAATCACTACCAGTTTTTTGTTCACTTAGTTGTTCCGAAATACTCTCTCACTAGTTAAATTTTGCTCACTGGTCGTAGTCTGATGTTGCACTGATATTTGAATACTGTATTACATTTTTTCTTGTAGTTTAATCACACTAAATTAGAATTTTTTGGCTCGCGAGCCTTTATGTTGAACCGGCCGGAGCCGCGGCTGTAAGACGACAGACGCCAACAACGATGCTCACAAAATGGCCAAGCCGTTCTCATGTACACCAGCTTGCTTGCGATAGGTTCAAAAGGGAATCACGTGACACAATAATTAGTTACCTAATTAATTAAATAATTTCACTCTAACTAACCAGCGAGCCTCGAATATGACGATTCACATGTGCGGGCAAGCATCCGCGCACTTGTGCACATCCAGAATACCTGAAAACGGTGCATGTTGACAGACTTTCTGGACAAACGTGCAAATGGGTGTTCCACAAGGAATGTCTATGGTTAAAATTGAGGCCCTGTGTGGGTAACTCTTGTGCGTTGCTTTTACAATTGAATTAAAATCCATCACCCAATTCTGTCCCGTTACAAACTGAACTTCCATCTCATTTGGCAACTTTAAATAGATCTGTTGTCATCAAAGTATACTAATTATCTTTGTTATAATCTGTCTTATAACTTCGTTTTTCACACAGCGACACTTTAAAGGATAAATCCTCATAAACCTGATGTTGTGAAAAATCCCAATAAAGTTTGGGGGGGGGAAATGGACTTGACAATTTAAAAATATAAAATAATCAGGACAAATCAGAGTCTAGTTTGGAGTACACCACCTTCTTGCAGCCGACCAAACTGCTGTATTGTCCTCACACATTTCTATATTTATATTAACTTTTTGATGAACGCTTGGATATTTTACAACTTGGTGATGACCATTTTATCCTTGAGATGCATTGTTGTATGAAAAACGAAGTCACAAGATGGACTATGACAAATGTAATTAGATTAAATAAAAGAAGGATTGAAAATAAAAGAAAATGTGATGGCTGTTCAGTGGATAACTAATGTAACAAAAATGAAGATACCATTGGTAAAAATCAGTAATCAAATAACAAACACTAGTGATAACTGAGAAAGGTCCAAGAAAGCAAGTGTTTAGAATTAAAAATTGGTTTAACGCAAAATAATGTCATCTTTGAGGCTCAGAGTAAGGTAGCAAAGATTGTGAAGGCTGTTAATTGATAAAAAATGTATTTGCTTTAATGTGATAACAAAAATATGCTATCACATTCCTTACATGATAATCTTTTGACATGATAGGTTTTTAGTTGGCTTGAATAAAGACTTTCTAGATGATAGATATGAGTACACTCAGGGCAATTGTAGGAAAAACATGACATGTGTAATATTATATAAAGAATGTTGTTGGTGATAATAAGCTATTATGTAGTATGTGTTAGACTCCGATGTAATCAAGCTCCACTCTTTGGGCTAGCCAATTTGTAATAAAATAAATAATAAGTTGTAAGTTGTAAGGTGTTTAATTGGTGTGTAATTGGTGTGGCTCTCGACGTCTTACTGGCCTGAAACACTTCCTTAAGTTTCCCAGCTGGTTGAGTCCCAATGGTAGCAAGACCGGTCGAGTAGCATAAAGTTGATGAATGAATATATCTGTTCAGCTTCGCCGAAAGTTTCAAAACACAATTTATTGTTTTGAAGGAAATTAAAAAAAAAATTATGTTTATAAAAAAAATAATTAAAAAAAAATTTTTTAATTTTATTAATTAATTAATTATGATCAATTAATTAATATAGGGCTGTGAAGTTTTAAACAGTGTAATGCTCTTCTGAAAATTTGTATTAAAGTTTTAGTAATCTATCACCACTCATAAGACTGTCTGTAAACCAATCGATACTTGTTTACCTTTTTATTTTTTAGGTTATCTTCACTTACGGGTGGTAAAGTCCTTGTAGATTATCAATTAGAATTATATTATTGGTAATTAGTATTATTGAAGAAATAAAGAACTATTAAGTATTGAAAAGTATTAATGTTTTTTATTAAGTAATAGCAATATTGACTCTTATCGATTAGTATCGATTCTCAGGATATCGAAAAAAGTTACAAGTATATGATATAAAAATTATATAGGGTTCTTTAAACAGCCAGTTATTACCAAAGTCAGAGAAATCGGGCTAATATTTAAAAAGTATAACGTTACAATCAAATTAATAGTTATTAATAAACACAGACATTGAATAATAATTTGTAAATATAATAATTGTTTTCACCAAACAGCTGAGTTGAACTAAGAAGAAGGCACTGGGATCGTCAAAGCAAATGGCCGCCGTCAAGTTGATCAAAATGTTGCTCGTTCCTGCTGCATTCCAAATAATGTATTTTCTGGCAAAATTCCTGTTCTTGTGTCTGCAAATCTCTTGTTAAATGTTGTGTAGTGACTGGTGTAGTGATTCTGGGTTGTATTTAGTATGTCTGTGTAATTATAAGTCAAAACACTTTTCCCAATTCCGACACTAATTTGGTTAAGGTATTATACAGTTTTGTGGTGTTTTTCAGAGTAGAAATGTATTGTTTAGTGTTAATTAGTGTTTCTTGATCGTTTTTGTCACAATGTATAGGTTCTGGAAAGATTTTATAATTCACTCTCGACTTTACCGTAACGTACTGTTCGCCACTTATCTTTAACGTTGTAAAAATAGGTTAGATCGTCACAAAACTCTCGTTTATGTTATCCGTTCAAATACCAATAATCAACTAACTGTTTCCTTTAGTTTCAATTAAACTCTTAGCCCATATAATATTATCCTTAACATTGTTCAAAGATATTTTCACATCCTGTGTACACTTTACTATTTCACTATATAATTGCCTAAACTTTGGTTATTTGTCAATTTTATTCACTAGATGTGATTTAAATTAATCTTTCAGTTCATTCAGCTTATTTTCAGATTAAATAATGCCGTTTTATAGTGTTTTCTGTCCAAAAAATAGTAATTTCACTTTCAGTTTGGTATACTCTGAAAAGTCAAAACATCAAAATTTACTTCCTGTCATTATATAAATTCAGCCATTTTATCAGTTATATTTAATATTAATAATCCTATATTGTATTAAAAGGTTCCTATTCCCTTGTTTTCTGGTAATTAATCGAACTAGTTGTATTCTGAAACATTATTCTGGAATATATGACTCCCATGTCCAAATTTCTGAGTTTAGTCATTTTCATTTTTATTTATAATTCTGAATATATTTATTAAAATCTCTCTAAATGGTATGTGCAATTATATGGCATGATCTCAAGTTTATTTTGTCTAAACCCCTTTTGTTTATTTGCATTTAATTGAGCAATTTCTCTGTTTTGATGAAGTTTGGTTTCCATTCTTTTGGCCTATGATTTTTTAACAATTTTTCTTACAAAATAATTTACAAACAATATATGATGTGTGATACCCTCTCTGACTTTTACAAATAGTATTATAAATTAAACATGTTTTCAAATTACACAAAAACAATTAGTATTGGTTACAATACAAACAATAGTTAAAACAAATAAAGAATATTTTTTTTTTTTTAAATAAATGGTTGTCTTCAAGTCAGACATCTTACAACCAAAATCCTTATTTCTAAACATGGAAATATGGCTTACAGAAAAGGTTTTTTACTAACTAACATCTTAATTACTCTCTACTATTTACAAGTGGTAACTATTTTTATAGTTCTGATGTTAGTTGTATCAGACCCAAACAAATGGCCTTATATCTAAAACATTTTTAAACATTCTTATACTATATACATAAAAACCTTATATTTATATTCTTATTTCTAACTATTATTATAAGTAGGATTCTACAGTTTTTATACCGTCTTTTATACATTGTCTTTGGGGAATTGTACCCTGTCATTAACAAATAAATAGTATGAACCGTTCAAAAAGCACTATGAAATCTGTTTTTCTTTTTTCATGTAAAACAAAATGTTATTTTAAACAGATTCATGTCTTATGAACAACATATTGTCATAGTACACATTTTAAGTCATTGAAAAATGCATATTTCATTGCATCCAATGTTTGTGATTGCCAAGAATGAAACACAAGGTTCATTTTTTATAATACCCAAAACTATCACTGGTTCACTTTGCACTTATATATCATGTTAATGCTAAATGGTCGTATAGTCTTATTAACATAATAAATTGGTTAGCGTTTTTTCAATGGAGATTTGTTCCATGGGTACTATATTATTGTTTCATCTTAGTTCACAGGAAACTTTTACTTTACACACTCCTCTCTCTTAAATTTATATACATGTGGTTTTTATTTCGTTATACTTTTATTTTTAGATATTTATTTTGGGGATATAGGGATTTGGGTGTCTTTTATAAGAGCATGACATCTTCTTCAGGATGCTGCCCTCTTCTTCTTTCTTCAGTCTTCTTTTCTCCTGCCTTCTGGGACTGGTATCTTCTCCATCTTCTTCTTGTTGCCATCAGGTTTCTTGGGATCTTCTCCATCTTCTTCTTTATTTCAGAAATACACCACCTGTATTGGTTGATCTTGGCTTATTTTAGGGTTTCTATTCTATTTATTCTCCCTTGTTGTGGGTTTGGTCATATTCTGTACTGCTTGGTTATTTACTTTTTACCTTCCTGGGTTATACCTTGAAAACCTTTGGTTATGAGACTGGTCTTGGATGACTCATCACTAGTAATTCCTTTTATTTGAACTTGTATTTTCTTTATAATAATGATTCCTTTCCACAGTTGCTATGAATTAATCTATTTATATTAAACTTAATGCTTTCTTCCATATTTAAATATTATAACTTTATTATTCTAATGATCAATTGCCATTCAATATTATGCTTATATCTGTCACGCTACAGATTGCTCTCCTCCAGAAGTAATTATTTCAGACATGTTTATGGATGAAATAATTTCTTATAATAATTTCATCATTTCTTATAATTCATTTTCTTCTCCATTTTTATATCGACTTTTTTATAATTAGAGTTTAATTAATTTTATATATATAATTATTTGTTTTACTACTGATCCTTTTCGGATAGTTAGTGTCTTCTGAGATATATTATTATTGTAATACATTTTCTTCCTTTATCAACTTTGTGTTGTATCCTTGGGATATTAATTCCCTAACATTCCCTATCACGTGGGCTGGGGCAGATCAGAGGGGCACTGTACGCTACTTCTCTGCTGGCCATACACCACTTCTATAAATTGAGTACAGGGGCATATCCATCCCTGCTCAAAAAAACATAATGCTGCTGGAATTATCTTCAGTCAGTCATCGAATAAATAAATAAAAAGTAGTCTCATTTTCGACTAATAAAAATATCTTTGGATTCTCCACTTCGTAGTCTCTCAGATTATCTCATGTTTTCTATCTTAATAAATCTTCATAATCATTATTATACTCATTACATATATATTTTTTCAAAACTCTGAACTTGTCTGATATATTTAATTTAATTATGGTTGAAAACCTTTCTTTTAATAATTCTGGTTACTGTTTACAATGTAACTCTCTTTCTTCTTCATCTGAATTCTCTTTATACTTTCTTCTGGTTATTCATAGTATTAGCATGGTCTTTATAAATAGTCTTTCGTATTCATTATTTGAATGGTCTTAATATATTATATTTAATTTTTTAACATTGTATCTTTATATTAGATATACAGGTTGTTATATTGATCATTTTTTTTAAACATTTTGGTTCTTTCCTTTCTCTTAGAAAGTTACTAATCCGCCTTCGCATTCATTAACATTAATTCATTTATATCATATTTCATGTGGTATTTCTTCTCTTTGCATTTCATATAGGTCTTATTATTATCATTGGTTCAAAATCATCTTCTCCATATGTTTGGTATGAGTTGTTCTTCTTTGCTCTTAATTAACTGTTTTCATTATCGTTTCATAGGTAATTAGTCTCTTTGCTTCCACATTTTTCTTTTCTTGCATATTACACTCTTTTTTGTTATTCTTCACTACTCCTTCAAATGCTATTGTGAATGTCTAGCATTTATTCTGGATTAAAATTAATTCTCTTTTCTGAATTAATCACTTTATTTTCTTCTCAATTCAATCATAATTGACACATAATTATTTTTTGGAACTTGGTTAGTTTTAATGTAAAATTCAAACTATTCTTTTTATTTAATTGAAAAATATTTCTCATAAATCCTTGTAATATGTTGATCTTATCTTGTTTCAAAGTTCTGACGTTCTATCAACATTCAAATTCTGTTTAATTCATTTATTCCCAGAATTGTTTCATTCATACTTGTTTATAGTAATGTGATCTTACTATTATTTCTGAATGTTTTGGTATTTCTCCAAATTCAAATTCTTCTTAATTATTTACCATAAAGTTTTCTCATAATTCAGTGGTAGTAAGCTGTGCTTACTTAATTTTAAATTTTTTAAATTAAGTTCAAAATTCTCTCTCTTTCTCTTTCTTCCATAAAGTTTTGTTCTAAATTATCAGGTTGTAGTAAGAAGTACTTACTCAATTTTACATTTTTATAATTATATTTCACTTCAAAAGTCTTTCTTTTTCTTTCTTCCATAAAGTTTGTTCCAAAATTATTAGGTTGTAAGATGTACTTACATATTTTAGAATTTTTTCAAATAAAAATTCTAAATTCCTTCTTCTTATAATTCTCCAGAATGTTCTTTTCAAAATATTAGGTAGTAAGATGTACTTACATTATTTTCGAATTTTTTTTTTTAATAAAAATTCTAAAATTCTTTTTCTTTTAATTCTCCAGAATGTTCTTTTCAAAATATTAGGTTGTAAGATGTACTTACATTATTTTAGGATTTTTCAAAATAAATTCAAAATTCTAAATTCCTTCTTCTTATAATTCTCCAGAATGTTCTTCTCAAAATATTAGGTTGTAAGATGTACTTACATTATTTTCGAATTTTTAAAAATAAATTCAAAATTCTAAATTCCTTCTTCTTATAATTCTCCAGAATGTTGTTCTCAAAATATTAGGTTGTAAGATGTACTTACATTATTTTTGAATTTTTAAAAATAAATTCAAAATTCTAAAACTCACAACTCATTCTTCATAATATTTCTTCATAGAAGCTTGATTGTACACTCCTTTGATTTTTCCTGAAACGATTTCCCTCAACTCATATGTGTTGTTATGCTTATCATTTACCACAACATATGGGCCATTGTATAGTAATAGTAGTTTTTTGGTTATGCCTTCTAAGGTGCTAGGCAGCTCTCTATTTTTTAGGAGGACTTTTTCACCCTCTTTATATGTTACAATTCGCCCTATTGCCTTCTGGTACTTGGCTTGCCGTTTTTCCTGATCTTCTGCTACCTTATTGTAAAACTTCAACTGGTTGAATTTCCTATTGTTGTTCGTTGGAAATTCAATGATTTGTTCAATGTCTCGGGGAGTCGGCTTCTCATACATGGCTGAGTACGGTGGAATTCCTATAGCTGGATGGTGGGTGTAATTTAGGAATGTTTCTGTCGCTGCTAGGTACTCTTGCCACTTTTTCTGTTGGTTGTGACAGTACGTGCGCAATATCCTACCCACTTCTCTTAGTACTCTCTCAGCCGGATTGCTACTTGGGTGGTAGACTGATGTCTTATACGTTTTGACCCCAAGTGCTAATAAAGTGTCTCGCCATCTCCTCCCCTTAAACTGTGTACCATGGTCGGTAATAATAGAAGATGGTCTACCGATCTCTGGGATATACAAATCAATAATCACCGCCAAAACCTTTGCTGTTGTTGCCCGATTAACCGGATATAGCTTTATATACTTGGTGTAGTGATCCATTATGATTACCAAGTATTTATATCTGTGCCGACCACCGCTACGGGGAAATGGCCCGCAGATATCCAAAAACACTTTTTCCAGTTTTGCGTTGGAAGTTATCGGTATCATGATACCCTCTGTCTTTTCATTGTTTACTTTTGCACATTGGCAGATCTTACAGGACTTGATGTATGTCCTCACCTTGCGGTTGATATTCTTGATCTTACAATTTTCCTCTAGAGCTTGTATCACTTTTAACGCTCCCATGTGACCATACCTGACATGGTAATCGATGATGACCTCCTTTTCGATTTGGTGTGGGATTATCACCTTCCATGTCTCATCGTCCAATGCGGTTTTTATGAATAAAATTCCCTTGTTGAGGTGGTAATATTTAGAAATGGTTTCATCATTGGCTTCCAAACGACTCACAATGTTTTTCAGCTTAGGATCAGACTGCTGATGGATTCGGATATTTATTAACAAAGCTTGTAAATCGGCTCTGGTCGTGAATATGTTATAAATTTTTACTAAGCTCTCCTTATCTCCCTCGAAAGTCTGATCTTCCAGATTTATACATGACAACACATCCGCTACCACGTTCTTCTTTCCTGGAATGTATTCCCATTTCAGGTCATATTCTTGTAGGGCGAGTACCCACCTAGCCAATCGGCCGTGACTCAATTTGCACCTACGAAGGAACGAGATGGATTTATGATCAGTTCGTACCGTGACTTGATATCCGAGAATGTACGTTCGGAATTTGCTGCATGCGAACACCACGCTTAACAATTCCTTTTCTGTCACACTGTAGTTCTTTTCGCACTGGTTCAATGTGCGACTAGCGAAGCTTATTACCAGATGTTGTCCCTCCTCATCTTCCTGGTATAATGTCGTTCCTAAGCTTAGATCGCTAGCGTCACAGTTTAGAAAGAACGGTTTCTTAAAATCTGGGTGACGAAGTATCACACTCTCCAGAAACTTCTCTTTTATTAATCGGAAAGTAATATCTTGATCTTCACCCCAAGTCCATTTGTTTTTGGCAGATAACTGTGGTTGAAACTTGGCGGTCAACTCGGAATATCGGCTCTGAAACTTCCTGTAATAGTTACAGAGTCGGAGGAAAGATTGCAATTGTTTCCTGTTTCTTGGTTGCGGGAACCTCTGAATTGCCTCCACTTTTTCTGCTGATGGGGTAATACCTCGGTCGTCTAGGTTGAAGCCTAAGAATTGTACCTCGCGCGCTATGAACTTGGATTTCTCCAACTTCAGTGTTATGTTGTTCTGCGCTAGTTTGTTTAGTACAAATTCCACTCTGTAACAGTGTTCCTCCCAGGTTCCGGATGTGATTAGTAAATCGTCAACATAGACGGTGGTAAATTGGAGCGCTTCTGGTCCCAAAATCTGGTCCATGCATGCCACAAATATGGCGACAGAATTGACAAGTCCGAAGGGCAGTCTCTTGAACTGGTAATTGCGCCCTTCGAAAATGAACGCTACGTATTGGCGGCTTTGTGGATGCAGCTCTACCTGCCAATAACCACAGACCGTATCCCAGGTGCTAATAAATCTAGTACCATGAAAACGCTTTAAGATTTCTTCTATTTCACCGGGAGAGGTTCTGTCATTCACAATTGTCTTGTTCAACTCACGCGCATCTAAACAGAGCCGGACTTGTCCGTCTTTCTTCGGAACAGCAATAATTGGACTAGTGTAAGGTGATTGACTAATCTCAATTATGTCATTATCTATCATCTTGTTTATCTCTGTTCTCACGGCTTCTTTGAGCGACTGCGCTATTGGATATGACCTCCGGTTAAACTCTACGTTTTTTTTAAAACGAAGTTGGCACTGGTAGTTTTTTACCTTCCCTGGTTCATCAGAAAACACCGCCTTGTATTTCTCATATATAGCGATTAGACGATCAGCCAGATGTGTTGGTATTTTCTCGTTATCGCTTCCGCACTGGAAATTCCGTATTTCTTGGATCTTAACTGACCATAAATCCTCTCCTCCATGATTGTATATTATGGGTTTAGAAAGAGGGCTGTTTCTAATAACATTTATTTTACGAAGTTGTTGATGTATAGGGCTGGGAAGTATAGTTGTGCTTCCTACCAGATCTGCGGTCCATGTTACTCCGTCTGGGAAAAGTGATACTTTATTTAAATTAAGATCGATTACTGCCGAATATCTACGAAGAATATCGCAACCGACTAAGATGTCAAATGGTAATCCGGTGGCGATTAAAAATTCCATGTCTAAAGCTATATCACGGCTAACGACACTTAAGGAAACTTGCTTCCTAATGGTTTTATTCTGGCGGCCAGTTGCACCTACCAACACAATGTTGTTGACTGGTAACATTGGCAAAGTTTTTCCACATGTATATTGTATTCTCTCCAACTCATTGGAGTTTATTATTGAAATATTAGCTCCTGTGTCTATCATTATTTTAGCGGGAACTCCTTCCACCTCCGCTGTTATATAAATTATCTCATTATTACTGTTGCTGAGACTCTTCTCGTTCTCTTCCAAAAGTTCAGTTCGTATGTCTTTCAAATAATGGTTACTGATAATAGTGATGTTTTTATCATTGTTTGCTTGTTGCAAATCATCCTTTTCTAACCCAGGAAGTATAAGCAGTAACGGGTCATCGTTGTTGATTACTGCCTCCTCTCGTTTAAAGTATTTTGTTCATTGTTTGAGTTATTATTGACCGAGGCATCGTTCGGGAAACTCTGGTTTGTCTCCTGACGTTCTGTACCCTGGTTAATGTTTAACGCCCTGTTCGGTTGTCTGCCAAGATCTTCCAGGCTGGTACTTCGTCTTCCCTCTTCATGTCTTGGGCCGTCTCGTTCCGCACTCCTCCATCTTCGGTCGGCACCGTGGAAGCTGCTCCTCCTCGGTTGATAATATCTCCTGGGTCCGCGATCTTCTGCTCTTATAAAATTTACCCTAGGGCGCGACACTCGGTTATTACTATTGCTATTATTGTTATTGCTAAAATTATTATTATAGTAATTTCGGTTAGGTGGGTAAGGTCTGTCACCATTATTGTTGGGATATGGATTTCTCTGACTGTATGGGACATTATTATGTTGGTAAAAATTGTTTCTATTATTTGTGTAAGGGTTATTATTCCTCACTCCGTTAAAATTACCGTTAAACTGGTTATTACGCGGCGGGTTGTTAGGGCCGTCGTAATTACTGGGCTGGTTCCGGTTACTTGCATGGTTATTGCCGTTATTGGGGTAGGTAGTCGGCCTTGCTTCTGGTCTCTCATTTCTCTTTCTGCTCTGCCGATAATACTCTTCGTTCTCGTATCCCTCCAATAACTCGGTCATTCCCTGGATCGTCTTGATCTGACTACCTCTCCGGGCCCTGATAATGTCCTCATCATAGTGATAAGATATCTTATTCACTAAACATTCTTCTGGGATTGCTGGCTCAAGGTGTTTTGCCATACACACCTTCCCCAAGAAATACGCCGTCATACTGCTACCTAATTGTGACCTGTATCTTCCATTACAAATATTGTCACGGATCAAGTTCTGGGTGGTCTCAGACCAGTATTTTGTCTTAAACATTTTCCGGAACTGTTGGTAGTCGGAAATTTCACTCCGGTTGGCCATCCACCAATTATCTGTTATGTCTCGGAAAGACTCGTCGAATATTTCCCTGCTATGGCTCCATTGGGTAATTTTATGCTTGGTCAAATATTCTTCTACCCTGGCTAGGAACTCCATCGGCTTGCGTTTGTATTGCCAGAAGTTGAGCCACTCTCGGCTTTCGTTGACGGGCAATCCGGTGAAATGAGTCGGTCTGTTTCTAATCGCTTCCATCTCCTCTCGGCTTTGTCGCACCTGACCGGTAATACTGGCCATGGTCTCTTGTATATCATTACATCGTTCTGTGACCTGGTTGCGTACTTTTCCGAATTCTTCTTGATTTTCCTTTCTCTGTTCTTCTACCTTCCTACGACTATGTTCTTCAATATTTGTGAACTTGATGTTCACCACTTCTTTAAACTCATTCACCTCCTTTTCGGTCTGGTTGCACTTTCCATCAATCTCTCGAATCTGTCGATTGACCATTATATTTTCTTCTTCCATCTTCTTATCCATCGCTTTTTTGTTAACCTTGATTTCCTTATTCATTTCTTCTCGCAACAATTCCATTCTTTCGTCCAGTTTGTCCAAATTCTCCTGATTTACCTCCCTTAACTCTTCTCTTAAAATTTGATTGTCCTCTCTCAATTCTTCCAACTTCTCCCCCATCTTCTCTTCCAACTTCTTGTTATCTTCTTTCATCTCTTCCTTCAGTTGTCGGTTGTTCTTCTCTATCTTCTTCCTGGTTTCATCTATTTTCTGATTGGTATTTTCAATTTTATTAATCAACTCTTCTTTAGTCGCTTTGAATTCTTCCTTGAACGATTGGTTGTCTTCCTTCAATTCTTCTAACTTCTTCCCCATCTCTTCTTCCATCTTCTTGCTGTTTTCTTCCATCTTCTCTTCCATCTTCTTGCTGTTTTCTTCCATCTTCTCTTCCAGCTTCTTATTTGTTGTTTCGATCTTATTTCCTAAATCTTCTTTCAATGACTGGCTATCTTCTTTCCTTTCCTTATTACTTTCGTCTATTTTCTTGTCCATTTTCTTACTCAAGTCTTCCTTCAATTCCTTACTATTTTCGTCCATTTTCTTACTCATTCCTTCCATTTCCTTCTTCCTGTCCTCCTCCATTTTCTTTAACATTTCCATCATTTTCTCCATCCTTACGTCTTCCATTGTTTTGGGTTTCTCCTGGATATTAACCTCTCCTGTCTGTGTGGGTATCTCCGGTTGTTCAGTTTGTTTGGACAACACCGATTGTAATACCTCTTCCACCTCTACTGGCGTTGCCTCTTTGTTGTCCATATCGTTTTCTATTTCTTTTTCGGCCTCCGCCGCCCGTTTCTTAGATGTCGCACGTCGTTGCATTTTCCCTTGAAATTCTCTGGCTTTGTAGCTGTTGCCTAGCTCCAACTAGTGATTGGGCAGAATTTATTGGCCTTCCAATCACTAATTAAAGCCCCTAAAGTTGTGCGCCAATTTGTAATATTATATAAAGAATGTTGTTGGTGATAATAAGCTATTATGTAGTATGTGTTAGACTCCGATGTAATCAAGCTCCACTCTTTGGGCTAGCCAATTTGTAATAAAATAAATAATAAGTTGTAAGTTGTAAGGTGTTTAATTGGTGTGTACTTGGTGTGGCTCTCGACGTCTTACTGGCCTGAAACACTTCCTTAAGTTTCCCAGCTGGTCGAGTCCCAATGGTAGCAAGACCGGTCGAGTAGCATAAAGTTGATGAATGAATATATCTGTTCAGCTTCGCCGAAAGTTTCAAAACACAATTTATTGTTTTTAAGGAAATTTAAAAAAAAATTATGTTTATAAAAAAAAATAATTAAAAAAAAAATTTTAATTTTATTAATTAATTAATTATGATCAATTAATTAATATAGGGCTGTGAAGTTTTAAACAGTGTAATGCTCTTCTGAAAATTTGTATTAAAGTTTTAGTATATTTTAAATAATCTATCACCACTCATAAGACTGTCTGTAAACCAATCGATACTTGTTTACCTTTTTATTTTTTAGGTTATCTTCACTTACGGGTGGTAAAGTCCTTGTAGATTATCAATTAGAATTATATTATTGGTAATTAGTATTATTGAAGAAATAAAGAACTATTAAGTATTGAAAAGTATTAATGTTTTTTATTAAGTAATAGCAATATTGACTCTTATCGATTAGTATCGATTCTCAGGATATCGAAAAAAGTTACAAGTATATGATATAAAAATTATATAGGGTTCTTTAAACAGCCAGTTATTACCAAAGTCAGAGAAATCGGGCTAATATTTAAAAAGTATAACGTTACAATCAAATTAATAGTTATTAATAAACACAGACATTGAATAATAATTTGTAAATATAATAATTGTTTTCACCAAACAGCTGAGTTGAACTAAGAAGAAGGCACTGGGATCGTCAAAGCAAATGGCCGCCGTCAAGTTGATCAAAATGTTGCTCGTTCCTGCTGCATTCCAAATAATGTATTTTCTGGCAAAATTCCTGTTCTTGTGTCTGCAAATCTCTTGTTAAATGTTGTGTAGTGACTGGTGTAGTGATTCTGGGTTGTATTTAGTATGTCTGTGTAATTATAAGTCAAAACACTTTTCCCAATTCCGACACTAATTTGGTTAAGGTATTATACAGTTTTGTGGTGTTTTTCAGAGTAGAAATGTATTGTTTAGTGTTAATTAGTGTTTCTTGATCGTTTTTGTCACAATGTATAGGTTCTGGAAAGATTTTATAATTCACTCTCGACTTTACCGTAACGTACTGTTCGCCACTTATCTTTAACGTTGTAAAAATAGGTTAGATCGTCACAAAACTCTCGTTTATGTTATCCGTTCAAATACCAATAATCAACTAACTGTTTCCTTTAGTTTCAATTAAACTCTTAGCCCATATAATATTATCCTTAACATTGTTCAAAGATATTTTCACATCCTGTGTACACTTTACTATTTCACTATATAATTGCCTAAACTTTGGTTATTTGTCAATTTTATTCACTAGATGTGATTTAAATTAATCTTTCAGTTCATTCAGCTTATTTTCAGATTAAATAATGCCGTTTTATAGTGTTTTCTGTCCAAAAAATAGTAATTTCACTTTCAGTTTGGTATACTCTGAAAAGTCAAAACATCAAAATTTACTTCCTGTCATTATATAAATTCAGCCATTTTATCAGTTATATTTAATATTAATAATCCTATATTGTATTAAAAGGTTCCTATTCCCTTATTTTCTGGTAATTAATCGAACTAGTTGTATTCTGAAACATTATTCTGGAATATATGACTCCCATGTCCAAATTTCTGAGTTTAGTCATTTTCATTTTTATTTATAATTCTGAATATATTTATTAAAATCTCTCTAAATGGTATGTGCAATTATATGGCATGATCTCAAGTTTATTTTGTCTAAACCCCTTTTGTTTATTTGCATTTAATTGAGCAATTTCTCTGTTTTGATGAAGTTTGGTTTCCATTCTTTTGGCCTATGATTTTTTAACAATTTTTCTTACAAAATAATTTACAAACAATATATGATGTGTGATACCCTCTCTGACTTTTACAAATAGTATTATAAATTAAACATGTTTTCAAATTACACAAAAACAATTAGTATTGGTTACAATACAAACAATAGTTAAAACAAATAAAGAATATTTTTTTTTTTTTAAATAAATGGTTGTCTTCAAGTCAGACATCTTACAACCAAAATCCTTATTTCTAAACATGGAAATATGGCTTACAGAAAAGGTTTTTTACTAACTAACATCTTAATTACTCTCTACTATTTACAAGTGGTAACTATTTTTATAGTTCTGATGTTAGTTGTATCAGACCCAAACAAATGGCCTTATATCTAAAACATTTTTAAACATTCTTATACTATATACATAAAAACCTTATATTTATATTCTTATTTCTAACTATTATTATAAGTAGGATTCTACAGTTTTTATACCGTCTTTTATACATTGTCTTTGGGGAATTGTACCCTGTCATTAACAAATAAATAGTATGAACCGTTCAAAAAGCACTATGAAATCTGTTTTTCTTTTTTCATGTAAAACAAAATGTTATTTTAAACAGATTCATGTCTTATGAACAACATATTGTCACAGTACACATTTTAAGTCATTGAAAAATGCATATTTCATTGCATCCAATGTTTGTGATTGCCAAGAATGAAACACAAGGTTCATTTTTTATAATACCCAAAACTATCACTGGTTCACTTTGCACTTATATATCATGTTAATGCTAAATGGTCGTATAGTCTTATTAACATAATAAATTGGTTAGCGTTTTTTCAATGGAGATTTGTTCCATGGGTACTATATTATTGTTTCATCTTAGTTCACAGGAAACTTTTACTTTATACACTCCTCTCTCTTAAATTTATATACATGTGGTTTTTATTTCGTTATACTTTTATTTTTAGATATTTATTTTGGGGATATAGGGATTTGGGTGTCTTTTATAAGAGCATGACATCTTCTTCAGGATGCTGCCCTCTTCTTCTTTCTTCAGTCTTCTTTTCTCCTGCCTTCTGGGACTGGTATCTTCTCCATCTTCTTCTTGTTGCCATCAGGTTTCTTGGGATCTTCTCCATCTTCTTCTTTATTTCAGAAATACACCACCTGTATTGGTTGATCTTGGCTTATTTTAGGGTTTCTATTCTATTTATTCTCCCTTGTTGTGGGTTTGGTCATATTCTGTACTGCTTGGTTATTTACTTTTTACCTTCCTGGGTTATACCTTGAAAACCTTTGGTTATGAGACTGGTCTTGGATGACTCATCACTAGTAATTCCTTTTATTTGAACTTGTATTTTCTTTATAATAATGATTCCTTTCCACAGTTGCTATGAATTAATCTATTTATATTAAACTTAATGCTTTCTTCCATATTTAAATATTATAACTTTATTATTCTAATGATCAATTGCCATTGATCTGGTTTTGCAGAAAACTTTGGTCTACGGCCAAACAGGACGGGAAGGAATTTTAACAACAAACTACTTCTTTGTTGCCGATAACGTAGTACATATATATAAAATTGTCCCCTCCCCCTTCAACTATAATTTTCATTTACCCCCACCCCGTTCATCTAGCCTCTTCATTTATAGATATTTCATCTACGTTTCTACAGTGAATTATTATTATCAGGATACTTTATTTATCAAAATTAAGTACTTTACTCTTGTTACAACAAAAAATGTTTCAGGTAAACTACCCTTTCCCCCTAACTGATCTTCACCAAATCTATAGGCCTTGAGTCCTCTACAACTCAGGCACATATGTAAAAAAATTATTTGATTCTGTTTGAATTTACGGCAGTTATCGTTCATCATGAAAAAATTTCTCTTGTTACAAAATAAAATATTACAGGTAAACTACCCCTTTCCCTTAATTGATCTTCACCAAAATCAACAGTCATTGAGTTCTCTACAATGTAGGGAAGTATGCGAAACATTATTTGATTATGTTTGAATTTACGGCAGTTATCGTTCGTCATAGAAAAAATTACCCTTGTTATCACATAAAACGTTGCAGGTAAACTACACCTTTCTCTTAACTGATCTTCACCAAAATCAATAGATCTTGAGTCCTCTACAATTCATGGATGCATGCAAAAAATTATTTGATTCTGTTTGAATTTGCGGCTCTTTTCATTTGCCATAGAAAATACCCTTGTTAAAACATAAAACGTTGCAGGTACACTACCCCTTTCCCTTAAAAGGTATGCAAAAGAGTAGTTGATTCTGTTTGAATTTTCAGCAGTAATCGTTCGTCATAGAAAAATTACCCTTGTTAAAAAATAAAATATTGCAGGTAAACTATCCCATTCCCTTAACCGATCTTCACCAAAACCAACAGGTCTTGAGAACTCTACAATTCAGAGCTGTATGCAAAACATTATTTGATTCTGTTTGAATTTGCGGCTGTTATCGTTTGCCAAAGGAAAAAATTACCCTTGTTAAAAAAAAAACGTTGCAGGTAAACTACCCCTTTCCCTTAACCGATCTTCACCAAAAACAATAGGTCTTGATTACTCTAAAAATCAATGCTGTATGCAAAAAATTATTTGATTCTGTTTGAATTTGCGGCTGTTATCGTTTGCCATAGAAAAAAAATCTACAGACACACACAGACACACTTTTTTTCGAAAAACGACTTTTTCATGTTTTGAGTGTAGTACAATCAGAATCTGCAATAATCTCGAACACGATTTTTTTGCCATCACCATACTTCCATTTCCTTAAGGAACATGGAAGTAAAAAGGAGGTATTACAAAAATTGAGAAAAGAACAAAAGAAAAAGATCATTGCAAGAAAGTATGCTCACAGGTAGGCTGGAGAATGGGCAGTTATATTATAGCTTTCTCACCAATATTGTCACTGCAACTCTGAACCAGGTTACTTATGTGAATTACCGTACTTTGATAAGACTACTGTAATATATTCAAGTTTTGCATTTTCTAATATAGGTAAGTATTTTGTATGTCATCATTTGATATGTTTGTTCAGTGTTAAATGTCTATTTTACAGTTTAGAGCAGTGCTGGTCTGCAGTATAAATATACATTGTTGCATGTTGTATACTAATTTTTTGTCTACAATTTTAAGAAGTATGTTTAACGTAATTATTTGACAGCTATAATGTCCAGTGATTATAGTGCATCTCAAATAAGCTGATAGTGATTGTAAACACAATCATGTTGCTCTCATTGGCCAAGATGACACAAACGGTGATAAACTTATTGCAACCTGTAAACAAGTGCAGATTCAAGTGGAAAACATCCAAACATAGTCATTACATAGACTAGTATTTTATTAAACTTTTATTAAGAAACTTAAATAGGTGTATTTATTATTATTTCGATTACATTCATGATAATAATTAGTTATTTGAATAATAAATTAATTTAATTTACCTCCGTCTTGTGGCTGCCTGATAATCTTCTTACCACTAACGCGTTTCGGAACCTATGATTCCATCATCAGAGTGTAAAATTAATCAGTCTAAAAGACGTCGTTAGTCATTAAACATAAAAATAAAATTGCACAAACACATATAAAAATGAAATTTTAACCGCACACGCGAGTCTTAGAGTGC
The DNA here is from genome assembly GCA_034769895.1 of Magicicada septendecula. Classification (NCBI taxonomy): domain Eukaryota; kingdom Metazoa; phylum Arthropoda; class Insecta; order Hemiptera; family Cicadidae; genus Magicicada; species Magicicada septendecula. Next base: position 557,846,022 of record CM068369.1, read on the forward strand.
ACACTCCATGATCGCTCGCGACACACTGATAGTTCTGTAGTCATGTCGTCTTATCTACCCGCGACGTTGCCTTACTTATATTCACTGCGCCCACAAATCTATCATACAAATCATGTGATATGAAATCCAGTTGGTCGTTCAATACAATATTTTGGTTGGTTTTAAAGGCCTTATATATTTCAAACTCTTCCGCCGCGTTCATGTAACGTCCTTTACTGCATACATATAATGGTATGAAGTTGTTATCAAAATCTGTGTAATTGTGATTAAATGCCATTAAATGCTTAGCATAGTTAGACCTAACTGTGTTTAGATTACTTTTTGGCAGATGTTCTTTAAATCTCTCTTTGAAGGCCCTGCCCGTCTGGCCGATATAAAACATATCACAGTCATCACAAATTATTTTATATACGCCCGTTCTTCTCTCCATAGGTCTATGTATGGTGTTTCTTAAGAATTTATGGATGTTATTATTAGTGTGGAACGTTACATAGATGTTGTGTTTAATAAAGAAATTTTTTTAAATCATGGGTAAATTGTTGGTGTAATCAGCGGAGATGTACTTCATGTTGGTCTTATCGAGACATGGTTTTTTGGTCTTAGTCTTATACTTATGTTCATGTATTAGGCGTTCTATTAACGAACTGTGGTAACCATTCGCCACTGCTATATGTTTGATTACGTTTACCTCCTCAGCGTAATCAAACGGATCCAGAGGTACAATATGTAAACGATGTATAAGGCTATTAAAAGCTGCCATCTTTTGTGATATAGGATGGAAAGAATCAGCGTGTATAACACCATCTGTTGCAGTGGGTTTCCTGAATATTTTGTACCGAAATTTATTATTTTGTTTTATTAATGTTAAATCTAGAAAATTAATTTCATTATTCGACTCTATTTCAACCGTAAACTGTATATTTGTATTGATATTATTCATGTAATTCAATAACGTGTGTATTTGTCTCGTGGTACTGTCGAAAATGACAAAAGTATCGTCAACATAGCGTTTGTAAAATTTTATCCTGTTATGAAATTTGTTGTTTGTTGAAAGCAAGTATTCGTTCTCGTAATAGTTAAGATAAATGTCCGCCAACAATCCAGAAAGAGGAGATCCCATAGCCAAGGCCCTCTTCTTGAATAAAAAATCTATTATCAAAAGTAAAATAGTTCTGCTTTAGTATGACCTCAAGAAGAATTAATAACTCATATATTTCTTGTGAACTCAAGTTACCGGGTTTTTCCAAATTAATTTTCAGAATGTTCATAGTTGCCTGTATTGGTACACTAGTGTACAGGTTAGTTATATCAAACGACACAAATTTGTGCTGGCTACTAATATTCATTTCTTTAGTTAGATTTACCAATTCAATACTATTTTTTATGCAATGATTATTATCCAAAACTACGTTGTTTTTTATTATATTAACCAGTTTCTTTGAAATTTTGTACCCTGGTGCCGTGGTGTAATTTATAAGTGGCCTTATTGGAGTGTCTGGTTTATGAATTTTAGCTAGTCCGTTGAATTGTGGGGCATATGCTGTCATAGGTTTTAGATGACGGCGCGTGGCTTCATTAAAGAGATTTGTGCACTTATTAATTTCATTATTAAGGTGTTTCATGTATTTCTGAGTAGGATCTGAACCTATAATTTTATATTGTTGTTCTTGATAAAATCATATACTTTTTGGTGGTATATGTCTCTTTGCATGATAACCAAGGTATTGCCTTTGTCGGCTTTTGTGACTATTGCATTCTGTTCTATTATTTTATTGTTAATCTGTTTTAAAACTCTTATGTCGTTTGCATATTTTTGTTTAAGATTATTCGGTAATGACATAATACTATTATTATTTGTTTTGAGGGACCTGTCTATTCTGTTGTTGATTAAAACCCTCAATTCATTCTGTGATTTCAAATCTGGTACGCTTTTGATAGCCGCTTCAGTATGTATCATTTCACGTACTGCGTGATTTTTAGTCAAGTCAGGCAAATTATATTTGAACCCCTTATTGAGTAAATTCAGTTCTACCGAGTCGAAAACAATGTCTGTTAAGTTAGAAACACGTTTGTAAAATTTGTGTTTACATTCTGTAATCATGTCGTCATGTTGATAACTGGTTAAGGTAGTTAATTTCTTATCGTGTCTATGAATAGTCGGTAATATAATCTTTCTGATGCACTCACTGATATAACTCATTACACTGTGTATAAGTACTGGATGTATCTTGCTCAACAAATCTAAATGCAATTTTTACAGTGCTATGTTAAGTCTGGTCTTTTTATTATATAATTGTTTAATCTCCTCTTTTACCCATGCTATCTCGGCCATATGTTTAACTTTGTTTGCGATTCTTGAAGTGCTGTTTATGCGTATAGTGCAGTATTTAGGTGTAACATTAAATTGGATGCACTGTCTATTAAATCTGATGTGCAGGTTTGTTTTCAGCAATTTACTCTTAATGTTTATGAATTTATATACCGTACTTGCTTGACCAGCTTCTAATTTTAAAACCATGTTCACGGTATCCAAGCCACTATGGAATCATAGGTTCCGAAACGTGTTAGTGGTAAGAAGATTATCAGGCAGCCACAAGACGGAGGTAAATTAAATTAATTTATTATATTATATAGTGGCTTGGATACCGTGAACATGGTTTTAAAGTTATTTGAAGTTTGTAAGCACGAGACTGAATGAGACAGCCTCACACCTGAATACAGCACCAGTTGTTTGTGTCTACTTTGAACTTACATGAGATTTACTAAGTTGTCTTTATCAGAATTACTCTTCTTCTTCCATCAAGGAGTAGGCGAATCGTCTGTTTTAGGTCCGGAATGAAATATATTTACTTTACCAATGCTTTCTTGGGCAACCTACCATATGATATCGTCTTCAGATGTCAGCAGTTCGTTTCTTTTCTGCATTGTGATCTTGAATATTAAAATTTTTCAACTTTTTGCGTGTCTTTACTGTACAGTCTATCTCTTCGTGTGCAGCCTTGAGCAGATCATAAGATTCTGTGAAGTTATCTTTCTATTAATACAAATACATTTACATTATTTATTTACTTCCACCTACCTTTAAACTGTTTTCTCTCGGGCCAGGATCCTGTCACACGAACGTAGAAGCAAGCATGGTTTACAGGTTATAGAAATCACTTACGCAACTCATTTTTGAAGAGAATTAACAATTTTTAATATGTCCTTATTTCAGTTTTGTATTGTTATTCTTTTCCAATAAAAAAATTTATCAAGATAAATTAAAATTTTCTTACATTTTTTGGTAAAACATCTTATATTGACAGATTTAAAAATCTACATCTTATATTTATGAAGGCCGCCCAGCCTGCTCTCTCTCTCATTCATACTCATTGGAAAACCCCCTTTAAATAGAAATACGCCCCATTATGATTGAAATTAATACATATACCCCTTGCCGGCACAAGGCGTCCTCTCAACCTCGATTTACTTCATTTATTATAAGTTCGTAGATGTCCAAAAACAGATTATGATGTCCTTTCGCCGAAAACTAACAACACTGTCACATTGCTGCTAATTGAAACTCACTTTTTTACTTGAAACTCATAAATTTTGAAAGAGCCCCTTGAGGCAGATACCTGGCCAGGTACGCTTCGGTGAGAGAACTGCGGTTAGTTTCTCTACGTCCCCACTACTAGATTTTTTGTTGTAGAAGACGGAAAGCAATGCCTTCTATCTGATCGTCACTGCTGTGGCACATTCAACACATGTGTCTTTGTGTGTGGTAGCCGTGGACGATATTTGTTGAGCACTGGTTGACGTCACACAGTAGGTTGGACTTAAGCTTATATCCGCCACCTAGGATTATGTGTAAGGCAAAATTCTCGCGTCCAAGCCATTTTGCTTTTAACCAACTCGGCGTCGTTCTGCGCACATGCTGGTGTAGTGCGTCTGGGCGTTGATCCCACACACCCGCAAAGTTCTAAGAAGTGACGCCTGGCACATTCTTTTGCAAATGTTTCACAACAGCTATTGCGTACTGTTCCTTGGTTCGTGCAATGCTTTTATTCCAAACACGTGGCCGTATGCACAGATGGAAATTAAATTTCAAATATTTTATAATAAATCCCCAAATTTAATAAAATAAAAACCCCTCAAAATTCGTCCCGTTACAATACCCCCCCAATGAGATATCTTCTGCCGAAACAGAAGAAATCTCATTGCTAACCCCTAAGAGGACCGGTGAGGAACTGGTGCCAGCAACCCCCTTTAGCTCTTATACATCATGGGTAAACAACCCCCCTGGCTCGGCGACTATGGCCGCATCTGAACGAGATTACTGGACTTCTCTATACGAGATCCCAACACCATAAGACCGAACAGACACGCACCACAGCGCACCTCCCCTTCTAACATGCAACCCCAAAATCCAAATCCCTGGTCTTATATCATGCCAGATCCTCAACCGATATGTTCCCCCTTATCATGCACACTGGGCTGCCTTTAGCAGTTACTGGGCTCGTACACACACTTATAACTACATCTTATCAAATTTAGGAGTTTCCTTTGAATTGACCAAATCTATATTACCATTAATCTCAAAAATCAAAATTCAAATTTTTTTTCTGAATTGAATAATTCTCTTCGTTATTATTGATAATTAGAAAACAAATAAATGGAACATTTAGTAAAACATGAACTTCCTTATTCTAACATTGGATTAGACATATATCCTAAACAATACAATTCAATAAAACACATTAGTAATACACCTAAACCATAACATAATCAAAATCCAAAACATCAATTGGATGGCAGGCATAAAATAAAAAAAAAAAATTTTTTTTTTTTTAATTTAAATTTATTGAAATATATTTTTTTTTTCAATATTAAAATTATTTAAATTTATTTAATTAATGAAGAAACAAAAATTGGCATTACTTAATTGCCAAAACTGGTCTAATTTACGACATCACCCATCAGCTGATCAAACTGGGTCAAGTCAAGAACCTTGACCTACATAAGTTATACACAAGTTACATCAGAAAATACATTGAACATCTTTAAAATTCTATCTTTAAACCCAAAAACATAAAATAAGACATTAAAAATAACAAATATTATTATAATTAACAATAAAATTGATATTTAAATTACTCAAAATTATACCTTTTACAACTTTACATTTTTTCAAATTCTATTAAAATTGTCACTTGTTGCAATCAAAATTTTACATTTTTACTATGAATCTCTTTCTTTAATAATCTCAATCTCCATTAGTTTGGGTGATTTAATTATTCATAACAACTTGACTTGCCAACTCGGCATTTATATATATTCTTAATCTCTTCTGACTCTAATACTCATTAACGGCTTTAACTAACATGACACCCATCTCTATCAAATACATCTATCCAACCCTCTAAACCCAACTTACTACTAAACTCAATTCGCATCACTTCTACTCTTATATAAAAAAATACTCTCTAACCCTTTGTACTTAGGATGTGTGTTCCCCCCCCCAAAAGCTCATTCCCTTATTTTGGTCCCTGGATTCTACCTAAGGCAACCCTTTCCGGCGCTAAACGGTCCCTTCCCGTCCCAACCCTTTTGTTGCAGACTCCTACACTACACTATCCCCTCTTACAAAATTCCCATCCACTAATCACCATTCTCATTACCTCACTTCAACTACAACAAAATATCATCATTTACTTATTACCTCAATACATCAATCATTACTCTACATATATTCCCCATAACTACTGTGTCACTATCAATACTTCTCAAATTCTCCATTACATGAATTCACAACAATCTTTATTCATCTCTAGTACCACTTTAAACTCAACTTGGACTGATCTACATGTCCCAACAAAATATCAATCACCCAAAATCTACCTTTTACTATCTTTCACAAATCATTTAAATTTAACAACTATATCAAATTATTTTCATCATGAAAATAAAATCTTTAACCACATTAACATCATATTGAACATTAATTACCTTGGAAATTAGTAAACAATTTATCAGTGACATTCTACTACTGATCAGCTGATTTTCTTAGCAAGGTGAATGACCTTACTACAAACACATTTCAAAATCATACAAATTACATGAAATACATATTTTTATCAATCCTTATCTCTAACACAATAAAATAATACATTTATAAAACAGAATAAACACAGTATAATAAACATGTGAACACCTATTTACCAAATCATAGTACAAGCATTTAATTAGAGCAAAAGTGAGTTATCATCTTTACGTTATGAAATTTAAATTCGTTGCTCACCTGAGCAACCCCCCATCCACACACACTATTGTTTTTTGTGTTGGACTGTGGCGCCCATGTGCGTCCACAAGGACGGCATAGTTGGAGGAATTTCACATCTCCTTGACCTTGCTTCTGCGTTACATTTGAACAGTTCAGATATCAACATACCATTGTTATATAGTTACACGCCCTTAATGCGGGTCTACCACCTGGCTATGCTGTCCCTACTCGGACAGAGTGGCAGCCGCTGTTCCATAGTTTCCGTGATTTCCCCTAGTTTCACCCCCCATCAATTTCTAATATAAACCAATTTCAAGTCAGCAATGGTCAAGGGACTTAATTTATGGCCATAGTTGACCGCTTGCCAAAACCACGATTAGTGCTGGTAAGGCAGTAATCGCCCGAAAAGTCGGGGAAATCATCTTTACCTTCAGGCATGTTACACTCGTCATTAATCTGCACGGCACGAAAAATCTATCAGTATACAATATAAAATTGTAAAAAGGGGTGTGCCGTGCATTTTCGGCCTCCGATGGGGGTAACACTCTCTATACCCCCAACACTTTCCGCTATCTACTGTGGCACATGCCACCACAGCGATAGCACACTAATAGCTAAATTAAAACTTTCTATAAAACATTATAATGTGAAATTTTCATTAACTCTTTTATCCATCATCATTTAAATCATTCATCACTTTCTACAATTAGATTCCTTAAAATTTTCAAATTCTATTATTAACATTTATTTTACATTATATCTCAGTTATTATTACTTTTTAATGAGTTTCTCTTTAGCACAAACATTTCAAATTATTTTATCATTATTGCGTTAAACGCCTGTAAACATTTTATTCTCTCTGACTTGTATTATAAAATTTATACTTACAGTACTTTATTCACCTACTGACATAAACACAAAATATACACACCAATACTTCCACGTAACCTCTGAAACATTTAACAACAGTGTTATTTCATACCAAACAATTTCACATTTATTTATTTCTTACTATCAAATTCACATCTCCTAAAATAATTTAAATCCATTAGAAAATTCAATTACAGTAGAACCTCGTTAACCCGGATCAACTGGGGCCGGGGCCGATCCGAGTTAACGAAAATCCGGGTTACCCAGAGAATGAGGGAAAAACGATAAAAAAGAACATGTACTTACCAAAAATATTTTTAATGGAGTTTAAAAATTATTATCGGCACACTTTCACCTAAAAACACATAATATGTATTTACACTGTACACAATATAGGTACAAACTAGTCGGTAGTAAAAAAGGCAGTGAGCTTTTGCTGCCTCAGTTTTGTGTATCGCTTACGAGCAGCGCAATCTCGCATCCGCTTTAGCATTAGAAGCTCGTTTGGCGATGTTTCGGCTTGACTCTCGAAATAAACTATCAATTTATCTATGTTTGCTACTGCTTCTGCGTGGGTCATAACCACAGCTGGTTCATCAACACTGTCTGAATCCTCTTCATTTTCATTTTCTGTAACACTGCATGATGCAATAATTTCTTCCTCTGTGATTGCTTTATAACCTCCGTCATTGTCAATTTGCAACCAATTGTCAATGTCTTCTTCATGAACATCGGAACAGCCATCGATATTTTTAAAAATGTCTATAAAATCTTTTTCCACACTTGTTTTTTCTTCTTCTTCAATTGTATTGTTTTCTGGCAAGTCACACACACCAGGCCACCACTTTTTCCATGACTTTATCAAAGTTTCTCTTCCAACCTGGTCCCAAGCTTCCGCAATCATACAAATAACAGTCTTTACAATAAAAGATTTCAGCACCTCTACCACACCATGCTCTCCTTCGTCCTCTACCAGTTGACTTAGCATTTGCCTTTTGTACACTTTTTTTATTTTTACTAGAACTCCTTGGTCCATCGGTTGAACGAGAGAAGTTACATTAGGTGGTAAAAACTTCACTGAAATTCATCTTTGACTAGTTCATTGACAGACGGATGCGAAGGTGCATTGTCAATCAGCAATACCGCCTTGTTGGGAAGGCCACAGTTCTTCAAATATTTTTTTACTGACGGCACAAAATTCTCAAAAAACCATTGTTTGAAAATGTCACTAACCATCCAAGCACTTTTTTTTGAGCTGTAAACGACAGGCAATGAGCCTCGTTTCACATTTTTCAATGCACGGGGGTTTTTAGACTTCCCTATTATAAGGAGAGGAATTTTGTGCTTTCCTGACGCATTACTGCAAGCCATTATGGTGAGGCGGTCTTTCCCTTTTTTATACCCTTTCGATGAATCTCCTAATTTTGAGGCTAGCGTTTTACTCTGCAACATCCGGTAAAATAAACCGAATTCATCAGCATTGTAAACTTGATCTGCAGTCAGTTCTTCCTTTTTAAAAATGTCTTCAAACTCTTTTTTAAAATTTTCTGCCACTTCAACATCACCTGACAAGCTTTCTCCAGTGATTGTAAGTTGACGCACTCCATGCTGTTTTTTCCATCTGTCCAACCACCCCTGGCTAGCTGTAAAACTCGGGTCTCCATGGGGCAACTGTTTGTTCAGACTCAATGCTTTCTGCTGGATGATGGGTCCAGAAATCGGCAAACCACGTTCTCTTTCAGCACAAAACCAGACAAACAATGCTTCATCCAGAGTTTCTAGTTTAGCAGTTTTTGCTTTACACCGATTATCCAAACTGTCCTTAGAAATCATTTTGTAACAAAAGTCGTCAATGCGTTTTCTGTTCTTTTTCCAATCAGATACGGTCGATGTTCCTACTCCAAACTCAGCAGCAATGTTCTTTAACGATTCTCCCTTATCAATTCTTGTCAATGCTTCCATCCTTTTTTTCATAGTCACAACAATGTTTTTACGTTTCGTCGCCATCGCGAACAACGCGCTAACGAAACAGCATAACGATACTGTACCTCAACAGTGACACTAGGACAACATGCGAACACTACCGAGATTGCAGCGCAACTGAGGAATGTTGTTTCTAGGTTGATGTCAAGTGCGAGGCGTGGGGAGGGCAAGGAGAGGGTTGGCAGGTGGGGTGAGTGCAATGAACTCGCCCGCTGGCAAGTGAATTCGAGTAATGTACCTACTGAGAATAGCGATTTATCATCTGTAAAACAAGTCTTCATTTACTACGCTAAACAACATAATTTTTTTTTTCCAAAACTGGTCCGGGTTATCCGGACGTCCGGGTTAAAGAGGTCCGGGTTAACGAGGTTCTACTGTATACAACATTTAAATAATCAACCAAAATATTTAAGCATCTTCAAATTATTTTAATTCAATCAATTATTAAAACAACAATTTAATTACTTTCACCAAGTACAATAATTACAATTCATTTATTATCTTCTTCCAAATTATTTTTGTTATTTATTTAGGCTGCAAAATACTATTATTTTTATCACAACAATGACCTATACATACACCTTGTTTACCTAACACTCTACAATACACACAATTAAATTCACTAAACATTTATTTACAATTCTTCATCATTAATTATTCAGTTATATCACACTTCATCGTCCAAGGTTGCGAGGTCTGAACCGTAAAACAAAATATTTAAAATTGTCCATTTATTGCTTTACTGTTTAGCCTCCATCGTCAAAAATTAGTCTTGGTCTCAAATAACAATTTTCAATTTCATTTATATTCCACATATGGCTACCTTGCGTGTAATAACCATAAAATTTTAGTTCATACATTTTACCACAATAACCAAGTCAACATTATTTATTTCTGTCCAGTCTCCATTAGTAGTTATATTCATTATAAAGTTAGTTACTTTTTCATCATAAATTAAATTACTATTGTTTAAACACACTTCTAACATTTCTTTCCACTCATCATAATCTCTCTTTAATTCATATAATTCTATCTCTCTCTCAACACACAACTCTTTATCTAAATTTCTCTCATCATAACACCATCTCACACTTTCAACACCATTCCACACAGAGGGTACAAACTTATACAAAAATGGGAAACAACTCAAATCTTCCATTAAATAGGGTCTCTTGCCCTTCAAAAACAATATTTGTGAACACCTTGGTTCACCACAAATAATGGGAACATTTACCCTCTGCCCTACATATTCATCTACTCTCTTTCTCCATTCTCTTTCTAATTCAGCAACACTAATTATTACTCCGTTACAACTTATCATTCTCTCACTCTCACTTACTATCTCATTATCTATTTTCAACGGCTCACTCTCTGATATTACATTCTTAATTAGATTATCATTTTCAATATTATTTTTATCATTTTCGACATCATCATTATCATTTGTTAACTTTTTCTCTAGTACCACATTTTTATACATATCATTATAATTTTCATTTGTTTTACTATTGTCTGTATTCATCACGTCCACTCCCATTCTCTCAATACTCTGTTCTAATTTATTCAAACTATTTTTAAACATTTCATGGGTATTTTCACAACGTTCATTAATCTCTTTAATATCATTTTTTAATTCATCATTCTGCTTTTTTAATTCATCAAATTTGTCATTGAAATTATGATTTTGCACGTCAAATTTGTTATTCTGTACTTCTAATTTTACATTGATACTACTATTCATTTTATTGATATCACTACTCAAACTCTCAGATGTTGTTTTCATTAAAGTAAATATATCGTCCATTGACAACTCTTTGACTCTTGTCACCGTTGGAGTAGATTGTGCTGCCACATTTTTGTCAGTGAAGCTGACTTCATTATTAATACTCGTTAACAGTGACTCTGTCTGGATACCTGAATCGCTTTTATCAGCCGATTCAGTTGACATATTTTCATTACTTTCGTTCCTTACTTTACATTCGGCTTTATCGCCTACAACTACATCAATTTCATTTTCGTTAGTGGCCATCTCTTATTCTTTATAATTTATATTTGTTAATTTACTTTAATTAATTAAATTTATCATAATACAATTTCGATCTTATGCAAGTTGTGCGTAAATTACGCGCTTCTACTTCATTACTCCAACCTTAAAAACACGCTTGCTTCTTTTGTAGGTGTGGTTTTTATATTTAATTTTTTAATTTATAAAAACGGTCCCTGCTTCGGAAGCGCCATTGTGAAGTTATCTTTCTATTAATACAAATACATTTACATTATTTATTTACTTCCACCTACCTTTAAACTGTTTTCTCTCGGGCCAGGATCCTGTCACACGAACGTAGAAGCAAGCATGGTTTACAGGTTATAGAAATCACTTACGCAACTCATTTTTGAAGAGAATTAAAATTTTTTAATATGTCCTTATTTCAGTTTTGTATTGTTATTCTTTTCCAATAAAAAAATTTATCAAGATAAATTAAAATTTTCTTACATTTTTTGGTAAAACATCTTATATTGACAGATTTAAAAATCTACATCTTATATTTATGAAGGCAGCCTAGCCTGCTCTCTCTCTCATTCATACTAATTGGAAAACCCCCTTTAAATAGAAATACGCCCCATTATGATTGAAATTAATACATATACCCCTTGCCGGCACGAGGCGTCCTCTCAACCTCGATTTACTTCATTTATAAGTTCGTAGATGCCCAAAAACAGATTATGATGTCCTTTCGCCGAAAACTAACAACACTGTCACATTGCTGCTAATTGAAACTCACTTTTTTACTTGAAACTCATAAATTTTGAAAGAGCCCCTTGAGGCAGATACCTGGCCAGGTACGCTTCGGTGAGAGAACTGCGGTTAGTTTCTCTACGTCCCCACTACTAGATTTTTTGTTGTAGAAGACGGAAAGCAATGCCTTCTATCTGATCGTCACTGCTGTGGCACATTCAACACATGTGTCTTTGTGTGTGGTAGCCGTGGACGATATTTGTTGAGCACTGGTTGACGTCACACAGTAGGTTGGACTTAAGCTTATATCCGCCACCTAGGATTATGTGTAAGGCAAAATTCTCGCGTCCAAGCCATTTTGCTTTTAACCAACTCGGCGTCGTTCTGCGCACATGCTGGTGTAGTGCGTCTGGGCGTTGATCCCACACACCCGCAAAGTTCTAAGAAGTGACGCCTGGCACATTCTTTTGCAAATGTTTCACAACAGCTGTTGTGTACTGTTCCTTGGTTCGCGCAATGCTTTTATTCCAAACACGTGGCCGTATGCACAGATGGAAATTAAATTTCAAATATTTTATAATAAATCCCCAAATTTAATAAAATAAAAACCCCTCAAAATTCGTCCCGTTACAATTCTCATCTCTGATGCACGTATTCTGCTAAAATGTTTCTTCACCTGATTCCAAATTTTTGAACCATACAAGACTGGCTCATCCATTACCTGACAAACTCATAATCAAGTCTCTTTCTTCATTTTTTTTTGACAGTGCTTGATGAATTGTTCTACATATTGACTGACAGAAGACCAGCTTACGATCAACATCATGATCTACATCAGAAGTAATCGAGAACCAAGATAGTGGAAACGTGACACCTGCTCACGCTTTTATCTAATACAGTTGTAATTGTCATAACAGTTGGTTTTTCCTACAAAAACCGTAGTTTTTGTCTTAAGCACTGAAATTTTTATGTCGTAATTTGTATAGGCTTGTAACAGAAACGTTTATCTCTGGGGCTTGCATTCTTTGTTTTGGATCATTACCTGATCATCCCGAAATAGCATTGTAGTCAAGTATGTTATATTAATTATGTTATTCAGAAAATTACAATTCATAAATACATCCACTGTACCTGAACCAGGAAATACATAATAATCAGTATCATGAAAATTTCTAGTTTCAGAAAACGCCCTTATCTCTCGGCTATAAATTACAAAAACATCATCTTCATGTGAACATCAAAATACAAACTATTAAGAACTGAAATATACTTTTCCAACGTGGAACACGGATATTTTAGATAACATTTTTTTCCTAATTTTTACCTTACTGCCTAAACTAGCTTTTGCTCATTACAAGCTTTACCAGAGGCTGCCTCTAGGAGCGCAGTCTGTTCTGTTTTTAGTGATGGTGCCTTCAGCAAAAGATCGTTGTGTGTGTGTGCGTGCGTGCGTGTGTGTTCAAATAAGTATATGACTTATTAAATTGTGCCTGTTCTTGTAGGATGTTGTTTCCGTCTGTTTTTGTGTTTTTATATTTCCAGTTGTTCGAGTGTGTCTAATTTTGGAAAGACAAACACATGAAAACAGTACCTTAAACAAACAGACATAATTTAAATCACACATACTATTGTCTACATTACATTACACAACAATCATCTTTCGAATTAATAAATCATCACCAAAAACAGAATAGACAGCGGTCCTAGCGGCAGCCTCTGATGAAGCTCGCAATGAATGATAGCTAGTTCAGCCAATAAGGTAAACGTTTTTACTAAAACACTTGTATTCTGTGTAAGAATAGCATATTTTAGTTCTTAATAATACTTGGACATATCATGGACAACAAAATCCAATAACAAAATTGTTCATCCTATTTGTTTATTATGTAACCGTATATTGTTGAATGTAACGTCACTAGTTTCATGTACTACTAATTTGTTAATGGGGTTTGTGTTGACAGGCCTACAGTAGAAACACCGCCACCGCCGCCTCAGTCTTGTACGGTGAGCATCAGCAATGAGAGCTCTCACCATGCTCATCGTAAGTCAAACTCGCTGGATAGTGGCAGCTCCGTACCAGTCGAAAGAAAGTCAAAACAGTTAGTACCAACGATCAAAGAGAGGTGAGCACTGATTGCACTTCCCTGTCATTAATCACTTGTCTGTTGCAAAAATTTTCTATACTCAACTTTAGGGATGCAAAAACCACAAAAAAGTTACATTGAATATTACACTAAAGTTTACTTGCTTTGTTTTTACTTTAGTTACCTGCCTTAGTAGTATTATTTAAACATTTTTTAATATAATTTCGTTTTTATCACTTTCTTAAATTTAGAACAAAAGAAGTTTTGACCCTTTTTGGAAAAACCTCAACTTTAAAGTTTTGTCAATGCATCTGATTGTTGATCATTATAATCAATGATGATTGTGTGAGATGTTCTGAAAAGTATGATTTTTTGTGCCAGATTTTTGGAAAACAACTTTTCCTGACCGAGGATCTCCCCCCTCCCTCTATCTATCTATACATATCTCTCTCTCCCCTTCTCCTCTCTGGCTTTATTGCTTGTACTCTATTCAGGCCAAGCAACATATATTTGTATGAATTATTAAGGTGTTCATTAGTGGTTAAATCAAGAGTAGAGGTGGGCCAATATACATATAACAGGTATTGTGGAGCGATTTTTCTGTGGAACGGATATAACAGTGACTGAAAAGTTGAAATACCTGTTCTGCTTCAACAATAACTGAAAACTGAAAAGTCGAAATACCTGATCCGATTACACAAGGTTCCGAGTCGTGGGACCCCCCCCCCCTACGCAACTAGTACACGAGTAAACAACTACGTGTAAACAAGTACACGAGTACAAAGCCACTTTTTGTTGCTGAATACTTCATTCTGCACATGTGCCGATTGCCATACATGTACAAAATGAAACAAAACAGCTAGGTTTAGGGATTGCAATCCGGAAAAACGGACCGGGAATCCGGCGGATCCGGCATCATTAAACCTTTATCGAATCCGGCACCAATATACCGGATCCGGTGACCGGGTCCGGTGTTAGCAATTTATGACAAAATAATAGCGCTGTTGCAAGATTAGGTGCTTTAAATGCGATACGCGTGGTGTGTGTGCATGCGTGCGAGTCGTTCGATGCTGAGACGCTCCACGCCGCGCAGCCCCCCCTCTCTCCGCAACACGCCAGCTGATCAGTTCAGTATTATTCGCCTCGCTCGAGACAATAAATATGTGTTTGGTTATGTCGGTGCTTCGTCAAAATGTAAGTAAATATATATTATTTTTTTGTATTTACGCTAGCGATAGTATCCGTTGAAAAGTGTTTTATTCAAATGGAAATAGACATTGTTTTTGCTCAATCGACAAATAAATTTTGTTGACTTATGAGTGTGTGAATGATATAAAAGATCATTAAATAAATAAATAATGCTGGATAGTTTACACAAATTGTCTGAATTATTAGACTTCGAAATGAATTAAATTGAGTTACGTTACGTACGAACAAAAATTTAAATTAATATTGTAATTAAATATGTTTTGTCTTTTGTTTGTTACAGGTATTACTCGTAGTATACTAATTTATTATTAGTTTATCCTAGTTGAAAAAAATTATAAAACATGTCACTTTCAAAAACAAGTCAAAAAATGAGGAGGATTATGGTGGGGACAGTGAGAAAACTATATGGCATTATTTTTAAAAAATGCAAAAAGACAAGTTTGTCAACGCCGAATGCATATTGTGCTCAAAGTTAATAAAAATAAGTAAAGGTTCTTATAAAGGATTAAGAACACATTTGAGAACAAAGCATTGCATTTGCATTGATCAAAGTTCTGAAAATAGCCAATTAAAACGTCCGAATTCTGATTCATTCTCTAAACCATCCACATCAAGAACTGATTCAGATAATATTATTTGTGAGGAAGAAATACCCAAGAAAAAGTCTAAAACAATAGACAATTATTTTCAAAAGGAAAACTCGATGGAAAAGATGATCACGAGAATGGTCTGTAAAAATGGTATGCCCTTCAATTTATTTTGTACATCGCCAGATTTGAGATATTTGTTTAGAAAAAGCGGATTTCAACTTCCTAATTCACCAAATACTATAAGATCTATAGTAACAAATTTCAAAAATACCGTTAAAGCAGACTTGATAATTGAGTTCGAATATCTTAGGAAACAAGGAAAACGATTCTCTTTGAGTTTTGACGAATGGACTTCCCAAAAAAATCACCGATATTTGAACCTAAATTTACACCACAAAGAAAAACACTTTAATCTGGGCTTGATTAGAATCCATGGTTCGTGTACTGCGGAACATACTATCAGTCTAATAAAAAATCGCTTAAAAAGCTTCGGTCTTGATACTGATACTGATATTATTGGCATGAGTACTGACGGCGCAAGTGTTATGGCCAAGTAGGTAAGCTCATGAATTGCTATCAACAACTCTGCTTCGCACATGGGTTACAATTAGCTGTGGTCGATGTTTTATATAAAAAAAATGAAGAGAAGGCAGAAAACCGCCTAGCAACAACGTCAACAACATCTAATGAATCAGATACAGATACAGATGACGAAGACACAATGAATGATGAAGAACAACTTGAACAAGGGGTTATAGTTACAATAACGGATCCTGGGGATCCTTATCTTTCTAAGGCTGAAGTAATTCCTAGATTCAATGATATTCTTCAAAAAGTGCGAAAAGTAGTAAAGCTGTTCAAAAGGTCGCCTACTAAATACGATATGTATCTGCAAAAGTATGTGAAAGAAGATACAGGTAAAGAATTAAGCCTGATGTTGGATTGCCGCACACGTTGGAATAGTCTTCTCTCCATGATCGAAAGATTTTATAAGCTGAAAGTGTGTGTCGATAAAGCTTTAATAGATATAGGATCTGACATTAAATTTAGTGACCTTGAATGGTCGAAAATAAAAGATTTGATTGACAGTTTGCAGCCATTTAAATTGGCTGTAGAGGCCCTATGCAGAAGAGATTCGACCCTGTTAACTGCTGAAACAACACTAAAATTTGTTTTAGAGAAGTTGCTCACTCATGACACGGTGTTAAGTAATGAATTATATGAAGCACTATGTACAAGGATTAAAGAACGCCGCACTGTAGTATCAGGAATATTAATATATTTACAGAATCCAAAGAAATATCATGAAAATCTAAACGGATCCGATGATACATTTACTATGCCAAAGAAAAAAGTCATACGATTAGAAATGAAAAAAATCTTAGAGAGAGTTATTCAAGATGATAAGTCTAAAGAAAACGTGAAAGAAATAGTAGAGGAGAACGTAGATTCACCATTACTAAAGAAAGATTTGACATTACAGGAAGAACTACAATTACAAATCCAGCAAGAATCCACATGTTATAGCATAAATACTAAAAAAGAAAAAGATTTTGATAAAGTACTAAAAAAGGAAATTACTGCGTTTGAAAGTGAAGGAGTTCGAGGAGAATACTTATCTACTATTCATGATTATTTGCTGACAATAAAGCCAACAAGTGTAGAAGCTGAAAGGGCTTTTTCGGCCGCAGGCTATATTTGTAGCTCCATTAGAAGTCGACTGGGAGATGACACAATTAACACTATTTGTTTTCTAAGATCCTTCTTTCAAAATGAAAATTGATTTTTTGATAATATATATACTGAAATAATCATTACTTAAAATAATTATTTATCGTAAGTTGACTAAATTAAAGAGCTATAATTCATCAGACAAATTCATCAAATCATGTGTAACCCCTCTTTAACTTAGGCAGTAATTTTTTTTTTTTTTTTTTTTTTTTTTTTTTTTTTTTTTTTTTTTTTTTTTTTTTTTTTAAGGGGCCACAAGTTAATTAGAACTAGACCAAAGCCTAGAGAAGCCAAAAATGCGCTGGATCCAGTGAGACGGGACTTGCAATGAAAACTCATAAATTAAACAATTATAAAATCCCTTTTATTATTCTATCTCATTTGAAAACAATATTAATAACAAAATCAATAAACATAACAGTCAGAAATTTATTATCCCCTTAAATGGTTAATTAAAATAATTTATACACCTTCAACAATGTCACCTGAAAATTATTAACACATATAAAATTCATTTGCTATCTCTCTTTAAAAATGAATTAAAATTTAAAATCATTACTATTCTTGAAATAAGGTTTCCTGTAAAATATTAATAATATAAAATTTATTTTCTATGTTCACTTTAAAATGATCCATTGAACTTAATGGAGATAATTTTTTATAGACTTCTGGATAATACAAATTAGAATAACAAATTCTCAAACAAATTAATTAAAAATTAAATAGTGACAAATCCACATCCTTGTTATTCAAGTTAATTGAAATAAATTACTTTCATAAAAGAAATATTCAGCAAAAATTAATTGAGATAGAATAAATACTTGTTATTAAAATTAAAAGGATATATAATCCTATGTTTCATCTTTCATCTGTCTTTTCTAAAAACCCTATATCTAAACTCCCCACCAAAAATACACCTAAATGTACAATACATATAACCCCCCAAAATACACACACAAATATACAAAACATCACATGTTCCACAATACAATACAATTATACAAAGATCTCTTGCCACGCCCTTTTCTTACCCCCATGAGGTATATTAATAATTCTTTTACGGACATCCATGTTAGGATTACAAAACTTAATTGGTTCATAACACATGACATGTGTTTTAGATAATGCTTATGCAACTCCAGTAGTCCCCAGGACATAATAAAATCCAAAGTTTGGCCAAGTGCCTAATACTGTTATACAATTCTGCCCCACTGGGCTCTTATACTGTGAGAAATAAAAATTTAGAAAACAATGAACCCCCCCCCCAGTTATCATAATTAATTAATAGAAAATATATATATATAGAAACATTGCTAAGTGGTGAAAATAGAAATATGTCATGAATTTTTATAACCCTTTTAAAAAGTACTTTTGGCCCAGAGACCGACATGTTCGTTTGCCAGTTGGTGCATAATTTAACCTGTCTGAACAACACGTTCAATACTGTATGAACAGGCACCCCCTCAGGATTAAACTTGTGAATCCACTTAACTACCCCAGAAATTTCTATACCATATGAACCAAACTGAATTTAAAAATGAGAAAATATATATATATATAAAATGAACACTAAATTGAACCCAAGAAATTACAAATTGAATGAATGACTTAAAAGCTGTAATGAAACACATATACTGAAATAAGAGGGAATTATACGTTTGAATGTAGAACTGCCTACGATACATGCCAGCCTCTGAGCTGACAATTTTACAACAAATTAATAAAATTTACAATTGATTTCACACCCAGTTCACACACTATACTGTCCCGTTAATTGGGGATCCAATTAAATGTTTAAAAACTTGAAAGTGTTGTGGTTGATTGATAGAACTGGTTCACTGGGTCTTTTGAGTGCATCTCTACGTATAAAAGAATGTAATGGTTTGAGATCACCTGATTTTGTCCATGGGGGTGAGGTGACAATCTCGTGGCCTACATTACAGGTGTTGGTGTGGTGTCCTGGCTATTCCTCGGGTAGATGAAGTGAGAGCGAATGTTGTCACAGTTTCAGGTCATGGTGTTGGGCTTTTTCTCGACTTGTTCGGAGGACCCTAATTACATAACATTATATCAGCCAGTGTACACAACACAATGCCCAGAGAAGTTCGCACCCCCCCCCAAAATCCATATATAATCTTAACATAGCTTTAGAGCTACCTAAATATAAACCTGACAAAGTTATATGGCCAACAGGCCCTATTTGAAAATATTTAGTACAGTAAATCTTTATAAAATAACTTCACCCCTGCGGGTTACCATGTTTGAATTTTGATAGTTAATTATGGCTTGTTACAATTTTAATAACTTTATACATAGTCTGAATATATTGGTACCACGTGGTCAAGAAAGGTTAAATCTGATACATCATCTTTACTATATAAATTAATACCATTTGGCGATTATATGACTTTCAACTGGTGCCTCAGTAAGCTTCCTAATATGAATAAAGTTTTACTATCCATACTAGTAAAAGTTGTATGCAACTTAAACCGAATTACGCATTGTGCAATAACCATAGGTACTTAATAGGAATCTGCTTACGATACATGTTTGCATATTTTAAACTAATACTTTTGTATTTATTTTTCTTTGACTTTTAGTGCCGTAGTTCGGACACGTGAATTTAATATAGTTTTACTGTGTTTTAAAAAATTCTACCGTCAATTGCTTATTGCACAATGCCACGCGGTGCATCAAAGTTATCAGAAATTCACTTACTGGGGCTTATTATAACCAGTTTTTCTTTAGTGAAACATTAAATACAATTAATATGAAAGTATTGGCGAGACTTACCGCACCTCGTGTATTGATCTAGCCTGACATAGTGTGAAGGATGTTAGACGAAAATATCTTCATCTACCCGGAGTACAAAAAAATGCGGCCATCAGCTACGAGCTTTGGTGTGAGACGCACTTAAACAGAATAACTTCCGCCGTTCTCGTTTGCCTACAGCGGCTGGCACCAGATGCCAGCACCTCTCAGGCACTCCCTCAGGATTAGTGCCTTATCTTCGCTACAAGAGTGCAGCACCAATTAAAGTGCTTCAAATTCAGTACTGCCTTTAACTACTACCGGACAATATATACAGGACATGCGCCGATTTTATACTAGAGTCGGCACACATGATGGTGTCTGTCATAACTATAAGACTTGTTAGTTAGCATTTTCAAATAAATACTTTAATAATTATTGTGATCTCAATTCTCATCTAAGTAAGTTACGTAAGGTTAATTAAATTAGATTTTATAAAGTTACTTACTATGAAATTTAGGAAGTGGAAGATTGAACCACTCATTACGTTGTTAAAATTTTACTAATTACTTACCCTACACTACTAGATTTTAATTGTTTGCTCGTTGTCTAATCTTAACATTGGAAATAAAGTTGATTATATATATATATATATATATATATATGTTTTTTTAATAAACTACCTATAATAAGTACAATTACACTCGATTAACTCATTAACAGTTCATTTTGAACCGAAAAGTGAAAATCATCCTGATTTGATCAATCCGGCTGGATCGCTGGGAATCCGGTCGGATCCGGCCGGATTGGAAATGATGCCGGATTGCAATCCCTAGCTAGGTTCAAAAAATTCTCTCTCTCTCTCTCTCTCTCTCTCTCTCTCTCTCTCTCTCTCTCTCTCTCTCTCTCTCTCTCTCTCTCTCTCTCTCTCTCTCTGTCTCTCTCTCTCTCTCGCTCTCTCTCATTTTGTTCTAATTTTGTTTGTAACTTTAAATTGGTTCTGATTTAACTTGCTTTCAATTTTAGAAAGTCAATTTTGAACTTATCTGGCTTATGTAGACGAGTCTCCTGTTGGTTACACCATTTGATGCGAGACATTCGAAACTTTTATATCTTATTCACATTTTGCTTGTTTATTAATTGAGATGTTTGTTACTGCTCCATCAAATTTTTTTAACATAATTTTCGGTAGGCCTACCTCGACTGCTCGAGGGCACTATTGCAATACGACCGTATGGTTCGGCTGTTGGTTGGAGACTCCCTCTTCACTTTCGTTCGGTGCCACAATTCCGTTCAACTGCACCTTCGCAACCAGTTTTCTTCACCCATCCCATCTTGGTGGATTTACGTCACTTATTTTTCCGTTGACCAGCATGGCACCAATTGGCCGGCCGCACCCAGACATCGAACTATTTCGTCGTAAACAAATGCCTAACTGGTGACTAATCATGACTTCAACAGCTAAAAATATAACTTGTTATATAATATTATATGTCCCGTAAAACTTTGTATTTAAAACTTGTCACCAAAATTTTGTCCCGTTACAAGGTTAATAATACATTACTTGATATACATCAAGAAACGGACTGTAGCAGAAAGTGATTGAAGGTTAATAATGTATTTATGTAATGATATGTACTGTTTAATACAAACTCTAGGAATTTCAAGTATTATGTTAATAAGTTAAGAGAACAGTTGGCCCCACATTATATTTGAAAATTATTGGAAAGCCAGAAGACTTACTAAATTCACTGAGTTCAAAGTGCATGCACATGTATGAAAAAAGAAAACACCGCTGGTTTGAAGTATTTTGCTGTTGCAAACGACTTCATCAGGTGTAGAGGTATATGCACAACAGAAAGAAAGAGACAGGCGGTTTGTAACAATAGAATATTTCAAACCAGTGGTTTTTAATTGTGATGGGGGGGGGGAGATTGTATATTGGTAAGTTTACTAGGGGTCACTGCATAAATCATTTTTAAATAATATTAGGAATACATTTCGTATAGGAAATATCCCTTTGACTGATCAGTTAAAATGTTTTTCATAATATAATGTTATTTATTATTGGAAGTTGACTTATGCTTTCTTTGTACAGGTTTAGGTGCATTGTGCCTTATCCGCCAAACAGCGAATACGAATTAGAATTACGAGTTGGAGACGTTATTTATGTGCACAAAAAACGAGAGGACGGTTGGTACAAAGGTACACAACAGCGCACCGGTAAGACGGGGCTGTTTCCGGCGAGCTTTGTCGAGACTTTCTGAGACAACCCCACTGTTGGCTCGAGCGTCCTCCTTGAAACATACATTTGAGCCTGTATATTAACTGTCAAACAGTACCGTTGTTGTTGTTATTATTACTGTCGTTTTGTTAATGTTGTCTAACATCACATGTATTATCGTTAATCCAGTCGTTGTCACAGGTTACACCTGTCAGTTAACAATCACTGTTTTGGAGGTTTTTTCTTTATTGTGTATTCTCTTTATTGCAATATGTGGAGTTTTAAAAGCCAGGAGAAAAATGAAAAACTTTATAAAGTTTTTGAAGGAAATATAAATGAAATTCTTGAAACAAAATAGGAATTTTACGATTCCATGATGGTTTTTATTACATTCTACTACAGTCATTTTTTCTTGGGCATCCAAAATTCAGTGTTTATTTATTGGGACACAATTAACCAAAATAATTTTTAGGTTTTGAATGATTTATGGTTTGTTTTCTTTTATTGTATCATCTTCAGCTTATTTAGGTCGTAAATATTTTAATTTTTTTTATTGTGTGTAAAACATCACCTTTTTTGAAATATGAAATACCTTAACATATTTGTAAATTATTGATGAACATTGTGGTTTGACTTTTTTTTAGACTTGTTCTCCATGTTTAATTTATTATTTGACATTGATATTACTTTGTGCTGATATTGAAACAGATCAGTGAAGTTTGACGAACTGATTTTATGTGATAAAGGCTATCATTTTAAGAAGCTTGTTGTTCATTTTTTAATTACTTATAGTTGAAGAAGAAACAGAAGTAACAGTACCGACGACGTATTATGTAGTTGACTTTCTCATGGCTTTTGTATAAATACTGTCTGTTTTTTAACAATAAAGAAAGTTATTAAGTTTATTAGATGTCTTTTGTGATAGTTGTAACAAATATTACTTTGCTCTTTTATTTTTGTGTTATGGTCAGATATTGTAATACTTTCAAAACAGTTCTTACTACCAGCTTGTAGCATGTGATTTTTGTTTAAGATCGTTAAAATATTAGTTTTTTTTTCTTATCCGTCAAGGAAGATAAATTCACTTTTATACATAGGTTTTATAAATTTCACCTACAAACGTAAGCTGTTGTTATTTTATAATGAATCAGCAGTGAATTGTAAACATTAAACTAGAATTATTAGATAAAAAGTGAAATAAAAATGATACGCATAACAATTTTCTGTTTTTTAATATATAATTTTAATATAGAAAAATGCTGTAAAAATGAAAACAGGTTGTGAATGTACGGTGTACAAATTTTTAAACTGAATAATAGTTAAATTATATATACTTATTGAAATTTTATATGCAGACGACCATACTTAATAAATTTATGTAATTTGATATATATGTAAACGTGATCAAGATAACATAACCAAGAATTATTGTAACTGTTGGGGAATGACAATTGTATGCTTCAATCTGTGATTAGTATCGCTTGCTCTTAAATTTCTCTTTTTTGTTCTTAAATCTATTTATTCTTGTTGGATATATGTATGTATATATATATATATATATTGTATTTTGAAAAACATGTTTGGATAGGTATCCAAGTCACTTATTGAAAAAATATATAATATTTACCGTATTTCTTCCGCCGTGTGACTTCGTGTTGCGTTCGATTGATTATCTTTACGTATTTCAAAACATATGTTTCGTCTTCAGAATAAAAAATCACTCAAAGTGAGGTAGTTAAACATCAAAATTCCAAATATTAAAAACAGTTCTACACATATCTGCATTACATGAGTGCACACTCGAGTGGGACCGATCAGACACTGTCTGTTAGTACCTATTGTGTAAACAGGTTTATTGCGGTATCGTAGAGTGGGTTTGATTTAAAGTTTAAATTATCGTGGTAATATATTTGCAATTTTGATGTTTAATGACCTCACTTTGAGTGATTTTTTATTCTGAAGACGAAACATATGTTTCGAAACGCGTAAAGATAATCAATAGAACGCACCACGAAGTCACACAACAGAAGGAATACAGTAAGTATTATATATATTTATTGTATTTTGTGGTTTTCATTGCTAATCAGTTATAAGTTAGTATGTGCACATTGGTATATTCTTTTCCCTTTCACATCGTAACAGGGCTGCCCAACGGCATAGTTCCAAAGAAACGTTTATGTTGTAAACATGTAATCTGAAGACCTCACTTTATTTACTCAACTTAGAAATGCTTTTTTTTCACATTTATATGAGATCTGACTGAACAATATCCAACCATTGTGGAACTGGACTGTAACTCAGTAGCCAATTGCGTGGAACTTTTAGACACATGCATAAACATTCCTCCTCCTCTTATGCCACTACAGCCCAAGTCGGGCCTTTGCCTCCACCAATCTCCGCCTCCAATCTACTCTATCCGCTGCAACCCTCCTCCAGTTTCTTATCCCCATGTCCCTCGCGTCCTCTGCAACTCCACTTCCCACCTCTTCCTCGGTCTGCCTCTAGGTCTCGTTCCCTCCCATGTACCCAGCAAAGCCCTTTTGGGGTTCCTGCCATCTTCCATTCTCATAACATGTCCGGCCCAACGCAATCTTTGTATTCTTATAAATTTTGAGACTGGTATCTCTTTATATATTTGATACAGTTCATTGTTATATCTCAGTCTCCATGAGCCTATAATGCATCTGAGGATTTTCTTTTCAAAGATGTCTACTATGTCGGCTGTTTTCTGTGTGATTGTCCATGCCTTACACCCGTAGCATAACACCGGTCTGATGACAGTCCTATATATTTTCATTTTTATTTCCCTGTGCACATCCCCAGACTTAAATGATGGCAGCAATGCGAAGTATGCCTTGTTAGCCATGGTGGTCCGTCTTTGGATCTCCGGCTCCTCTGATCCAGTCTTTGCTAGGTTCACTCCAACATACGTGAAATTGTGCACCACTTCCGTTGAGTCCTCCTCTATCTCAAAGTTGTTATGAACCTGGTCCCTTCTTGTTTGGATAAGCATTTTTGTTTTATCTGTATTTATGGCTAGCCCAACTTCCTTGGCTTAGTTTTTAAGCTCCATAAATATTTCTTTAGCTGCCGCGATCCGTCTTGACATGATGTTAATGTCATCTGCATATGCGGCTATCTGTACAGTTTTACTTGTTAACAGATTGGAGCTATTTATTGATAAGCCTTTGATTACATATTCCAATGCAATATTAAATAGTGTTGGGGCTAACCCATCTCCTTGCTTTAGTCCTCATGTGATAGTTATGGGTTCAGTTAGTTGGCTATCCACCTTTACATAAACATTCACAAAAACATTATAAACATTAATGTATTGGATTACATCTGTTGTGTAAAAGGAGTCAGACTGATTGACTACTGAGTTACAGTTCAGTTGTACAACTGATTCCTATGTTCAGATACTTTTCGGTCAGACTTCGTATGCTATCATGTTAAACACCTATACACTAGTACGTCCCGGAGCTGCAGAAGTCACGTGCTACTTTGACCGAAGTACATTTACTGTTGGATAAATTTTTGGATTAGATAATTTTGCAGTTATCAGACAAATGATGAAAATTCAGATTACCATATTTTTTGTTTAGTAAAGTGACAATTGTAGATCAATCATACAACAAACGCTAAAAATTCCAAATCATCAGATTTGTATTAAAATTCCCTTTAGTCTGACATCTGGCTGTATTATTACAATTTTTCAAATTTTTTATCTCATTTTTAGGTTCTTGGGTCAACAAATTTTGTAATTTCCAAAACTGTATTCAGATTTTTGTTAAAACGTTTGTCTCACCTTTTGGTGTCTGTAGTCTTCGAATTTTGTAATTTTCAAAACTTAACACTACACTTAGATTTTAGTTAAAATTCTTTTTAATTTAATACACATCGTGAATTTTTGTGATTTTATCAAAATTTTCACCCACTTTTTGGCCCCCTGTAGAGGTCATGTGTTGCATTTTCACTCACTATGTGTCGCATTTTTCTGAGTTAAATAATCCGTCATCATCATCATTAACAACAAGGATTAAACTAAAAATAGTTTCTTCCAGTCCCAAGCAAATAAACTAGAGTTGGTCACTCCAACACTTCTTTGGATTTGGATACCTCTCCATCCCTGTGGCTAATAATTCAATAATTGTTTGGGGATTCGGGATGCATCACCCATTTGATAATTATGTTCCAACCATTTTAGCCAAAATTGGTCAGTCCTGTTGAGTATAGTCATATTATTCAGTTCCCGCTATATATCTGTATTTCTTCTATGCCCTTGGAAAGTAAATCATGCTCTTATAAAATCACGTTCAGCTGCTTTAATACGACTCGACTGGGATTTCGTTTACGTCCCCACATTTCTCAGACCCATAGAGAAGTGTGGGGAGGGCCATTCACCTTGTAGAATTCTAGGCGTACCTCTTTACTTGTTGATTTTAGAGTTCTCCTGATGCTCACAGAGATGGTTGAACTTACGTTGCTTATTCATCACATGATTGTAATATAAGATATATTATAGCCCAGATATGCTCCAGAACAGTATCATCTATAACAGTTTTTGCTCATATGGGACCAGCTCCATGGAAAGCCATCACTTTGAATGTCTTCAGCGTGGAAGTCTATAATCCAAAATTCTTGCAGATTTGATGCAATGAGTATTCAGCTATCTACAAGCCGCTTTCCAAAGTCATCAGCATAGCCTGGTCATCAGCAAACAACACCATGTCAACTGCAGAGTTACCAATCATAGAATGCTCCAGAAGCTTCATTTGCCAGTTGTGTATAACATCGTCTATATATTAATTATAAAGAGAAGGTGATAGTGGGCACCCTTGTTTTACTACACAGTTACTAATTTTTATGTAAAAGCTAGTGCTCCATGTTGAAGAGGTGCAATGTATATGTTATTTTTGTTTTGACATATAACAGCAACACTTTGTATTGAGAGCCTTCTTTTAGTGATGTTATTGATGCCCAATTACTTTGACCATTCTGTGGTATGGCATCCTCAGTCTTAGTTTCATGTAACAAGATTGTCATAACACAGACTGGTCAAAAACGTTTCATCTTGTTAATAATATCAGTAACAAGGTTGTATCAGTCAGCTAAAAAAAAACTATTAAAAAGCCCCGACCATGCCAGTCTATGTGTGAAAAATTTTTCACTTTGTCTTGAACATGTATAAATTGTTTATGAGCTCGTTATTACAATAAGACTTTTTTTATGACAGAGTTGAAGAGAAAATAATTCTGCATTCTAATATGAAACTATTAAGCTGTGAAATATATGTGGTATTGTATGTTAGTAATTATACATTAGCGTAGTTACAAGCAGCTGAATACTGTGCCCACGGTATGGAGGAATCAGCAGTGTACTAGTTAAAAAAAAAATGTTAGGGTTTGAGGAAGCCATGATGAGTTTTCCCGTAACATAAAACCTTTAATGAAGCCAGTGGGACCAAATTGTCAAGAATATAAATAATATTGTAAGTGCATTATGTAGATGTCAGCTAAGTGTACAGACAGCTGTGGATCATTTTGCTCACAACATGTATTATAATGATTATAAATAGCATGGTTCCTCTATACTGTGAAGACAGTGTTTACATTAAACACAACTGTAAGTCATCAAACATGTTATGTATGCATAAATGAATGTTCATGTATGTGCAAGTGGAAAATGCACATAATCCCATTTAATCTTTTTACAAAATTAGCATCCATTATGTTATGAGTTCGCTGAGTGTTACTTGTGAACATTGACAATGAAATCTTATAATTTGCGTTGACAAGCATTTGAGCAGTTGGTGAAAAAAAAAGAATCAATTGAAGGTAAACATAAAGGTGTAACCTTAATTTCCCAAGTGAATTTTAACTTACTTTTTTACAATAGCAAATTTGGTGGCACACAGTATGTAGGTGTCTGTGCTTTAGCCATCTATCCATCTGTTTTTGACAGTCTTTTATGTATTTTGTTTTCTTAGAGATGAAATATCAGAAATAGACAAAACATCAGTAAATTTGCTTGATTTACAAGAAGTTACACAGCCCATATGCTATAGCTTATGTGGCCTGAAAGAAACAAAAAATTCATGTTGTGATTGAGCTCGAGAATTTGATACGAGTTGTGTAGAAAAAAAAAACAGTAATTTTTACTTCCATGTTTTTATTATGTTGTGAGCTGAGTGTTTTGTGAATTTGAACATGAAAAGGCAGAAATGTCAGAACAGATATGGACATTTTGTATATACGTACCATTGTTAATTTATCCATCTCTATTAATACTCGTACATATCATGATTACAGACATAATTGTTATTAATAACTTTCATAGCCAGAGGTAGAAAGTGTGTTGAATTAGAAATGTTTAGACCTTTTTTCTATTAATACAGGTGTGTGCACAAAGGGTCGTGCCAAACTTCAGGAAGTGATTCCACTCACTAAACTGAAGGAAAGATGTGTAATAAACATATTGCAACGTTACAAGTATTTCAAAAATTCACACAAATACATTACCATGTACTCAGTCCAACTATGAAGTGTATTACACCGGCCAGGTCGCAGGATTTTTTTTATTCTCGTTGCGTCAAGTATATGTACGAGGTGTGTCCGGAAAGTAAAGATACAAAGGTCGTAATTGGTCTAAAAATATTTATTTACAAATCATTAACTGACAGTTACGTAAATACATATATCTTTATTTCCCTACATAATTACCGTCATTATCCAAGCACCTATTAAGTCTGGGAACCAGCTTTTGTATCCCCGTGTCATAGAAGTCTGCCGCCAACCATTTGAACTATGTCATGACCTCTTCTTTTACCTCGTCATCGTTACCGAACTTTTTTCCTGCCAGATATTGTTTCAGGTGAAGGAACAAGTGAAAATCACTGGGCGCGAGGTCCGGGCTATGCGGCGGGTGATCCAAAACATCGCATTTCCAACTGCACGCATACTGCACGCGTGACCTCTGCGCTGCTCGGCAGTTGGAAATGCGATGTTTTGGATCACCCGCCGCATAGCCCGGACCTCGCGCCCAGTGATTTTCACTTGTTCCTTCACCTGAAACAATATCTGGCCGGAAAAAAGTTCGATAACGATGACGAGGTAAAAGAAGAGGTCATGACATAATTCAAATGGTTGGCGGCAGACTTCTATGACACGGGGATACAAAAGCTGGTTCCCAGACTTAATAGGTGCTTGGATAATGACGGTAATTATGTAGGGAAATAAAGATATATGTATTTACGTAACTGTCAGTTAATGATTTGTAAATAAATATTTTTAGACCAATTACGACCTTTGTATCTTTACTTTCCGGACACGCCTCGTAGTTGCACAATAATTAAATAATTTTCAAAGAGGAGTGAGATGTTGTTGACATGAAATAATTAATTAAAACCATTTCAAAATAATCGTTCTATGATCTATGATTTATTAATATTAATAGAAAATATGCAAATATTAAAAAATTCGAATCTTAGATAAATAAAAATATTTTCTTTTATAAGTTTACACAAATACAATGTAACCTTCTATGCTGTTCATGACATATAAAAAATAAACAACCATATAATCTTACTAGCTAAACAGACATGTTAAACAAATTATGTAAACCTTTTTATTTCTGTGCGTCTGACTTTGACTCAAATTTTAAATAATAGCAACTCATTTACAAACAAAAATAATATTTAATCTCAAGAATAAAATTGATTGTTGCTATAAACAAAATAAAAAAAATATAACATTTACTTCCAAACCTATTATTTATTTCTATTGACACACCCAAATTTTAATATATAACAAAAGATTAGTATTTTTAAATTTTCTTGTTAAATTAAATTCTTTTCTTTAACTACCCTTTAAATTTAAGTACAGTCATTATATTTAAAACTTTAAGTCTTTACTGTTCATATATAAGTTTCTTTGTGGGAGTTATTTTCACAAACAAAAATATAATTGTTTATTCATCACCTGTGTACTGCCGACGTTGCCGTTGCGTGTGTGTGTATGTCCTGAATCCTGAGAATTTGATGATGATTATGCTGATGCTGTGTTCTCTGTCTCTACGGTTTGTTGTTTGTGATGGTCCAGAGTTCCTCCATAAGTCTTGGTGTGTGTGGTAAAGATGTCGATTGGTCGGCAGACCAGCAGCGTGACATTGTGTGAAGATATCTTGAGTCTCTGAGCCCGCCCCAAAATTTCCTGTGGTATTTATACTGGACGGCAATCTGACAAGTCCAGGACTGTTTTCGACCTGTTAGATATTGGCACTTCGTGCAAAGCGTCCTTTTAATTACAAATCACTTTTTGGTTCATTTTCGCGATTTTGTAAACATCCTCATAGCACGAGCGATATCATCGTTTGCATAATTTTTTCCTGGTCACTCACATATAACACAGTTATTAATTGCTATTTAATTACACTAGTAATTAACATTAAATTACCTGGCATCTTTATTATTGCAAATTTCTGCAATACTTTTACATCACTATATTCGTTAAAAATTCCTTAATGTAATGGTGTTTTTATAATTGGGGTAAGTCTTTGTTCACAGGTTTAAAACATATTAATTAGTTTACTTTTATCCGTTTAAAACCTGATTACAGAGAATTCGTACACATCACCCTATCGTAGACTCTTGCCTGTCGTAGCTTGCGTTCAAACACACAAGCGCTGTATTCACTCGCGGGAGCCGGTGTACACTTTCTGACAATTCTGAGCCTCCCTAATATTGTTAAAAACTGTTAATCATATATTTTCTATGCTAAATATTTACAAACATACCGCCCTGGGTAAATATGCAAATACTGTATATGTATTGTTGCAATATACAAAAAAAAAAGCTTCATTTTCTATTTGTATGTGTTTTTTATAAGAAAATTACTGCCAAATGAGGTGAAATGTGGAGTTGAAACTTGGTGTACACAGTAAGTTTACCATTTCTTATAAGTGCAAAACAAACTGAAATGTTATCCTAAAAGTTCGTACTATATTTTGCATTTATATTGTTATGACGGTCTACTGATCGTCGTATGGTACAGTGGAAAACAAAATACAAGACACCAATTACGTCACTATTCACCAGCTTTAATTATCACAATTAAACAGTTTGTAATTAACAAGACAGTCTCTTACAACAAATCTAATAAAAATTGTTCACACGCAATAAAAATGTTAACTGATACAAAACACAATTGTATTACAATAGTCTCGCACAATTATAAAACATGTAATACTTCGCCACCATACTTCTAACCGCACTATGTAAATCGCCACTTAAACGCACAGAGTATCACCTGACAATAACTGAACTGAGCATCCCTGAGTACGTGTATTTATACCCCGCTGAGATTCCAGAATATTCGCTAATAGGCATCTACTAGAAAACACTGGAACGTAATTCATTGTGGCCTTGAACACAGCACGCGTGGACCAGTATGTTCTGGTATAGACTCGATAGTTGACGTGTAATTGCTTTTCACCGCAAAGTAGCAGCATTATGTACGCACACACACATTACAGCTGGATTACACTGGAACATTCAGTAAACTTGTAGAACGTATTACGTAACACTTTTTCCGCATTACGTAACAGTATTATTTTAACAGATCTGTTGAACTTTTTTTTTTTTAATCGACGTAACAATTGTTAAGACTGACAATTATTAAGCCAATAAAAATATGTTATATGTATGTTTGTTTGCGTAACAATATGTTTTAATATGAAAGATGTCTAGTAACTCCGTTACTGTTTTATCCAAATGCCATAAACAATGTTCTAGTAGATTACAAATAAAAGGGCTAATTTTTTATATAATAGGGAATATTTTTAAGTATTGATTTTTGTGAAATTTAGAATATTTCAATCAGCCGCAATTAAAAAAAAAAATGCTTTAAGGTAACGTTTTGGTTTGTTGTGTATTTATAGGGAATGGTAAACTTACTGTGTATGCCAAATTTCAAATCCATATTTCATCTGGTTCGACAGTAATTAATTTTATTTTTAAAAATATGTGTCAATGGAAAAATGAAGAATTTTTCGGCATTGTTTATTGGACATTTTTCGTTCAGCATAATGAAGTTTGGCACCACTTTTAAGGAACATAATATATAAAGTTCAAGTTTTTGTAGGAGGTTTTGTTATCTATAGCTGTAAACCATGAAAGAAAGTACAAGATCAACAACAAAAACTTCAAACACATATTCTATTATTATAATGTGCATATCTCTAAATTCAGTATATGGTGCATATAGATTTTGAAGTGTTAGCTATGTATATGCATTTTAAAACAGATTGTTGTCTTATCAGAAAGCCTTTGATACATATTTTTGTTATAGAGATACTTTTAGTAAATACCGATTAACAGTGAGAGAATGTTGCTTGTTATGACTGTTAGCAATGTTTATACTGTAGCATATTTATGTCAGTTTTATCACCATTGTAGTGTTTTAACATTTTTCTGCCAATAAGATACTTACACATTCTGTATAAAATGTAGGGACCATCTTGTACTTTCAGATTTCAGATCAATCATACCCCAAGACATAACCAGTCAGTAGCGGGTTGGGAATCTTACATTATGTTAACTGTTGTATGTTCGTAAGTAGAGAAACTTGATTGTCTGTCGAGGATGATGCAACCAAGGCCATAAAATAGTAAATAGAATGCAAATTTAGATGGCATTCTTTCAGCATCACTGTGAGAACATATTAATGATAAACAGTATGTGTGTCTGTTTTATCCAGAAATGACACTGATGGACATTTCTTAATGTAATGGGTTTCATGTCACGTAACATACAAATAGACAAATAATACCAGGAAACTGGGCATTTGTAAGGTTTTTGAAAACTAATAATTCCTTTAGTCTTTGGTCAGTGATGATGTTCTGAACATTATCATTCATTCATTATTAATATTATTATTAAAATAATTTTTTTTATTTATTTTTTTTTTATTACAATTGAGTACTACCCATCTAGTAATTTACATTTCATAATTAAAGACGCTAATCAAGAGATATAACCCATTGGCTATAATCTCGCCATTTAACTAATATCTATCAGATCAAGTGGTTTAGTTCGTCTCAGCCTTCTAGCTGCATTAGTTGTATCCAGGAGTTGCCGTATCCCAGGGTGTACAAGACTGCAGGGTGCTGCAAGACACGTTGCCCTTGCTTCACTGCCTGCTTTTTTATTTCCTCAATGACAAGTTCAATTTTTAAATCCCTGTGTAAGTTGTCGTTTCTTACATACCATGGTGCATCAACAATGCACCGAAGCACCTTGTTTTGAAATGTTTTAATTATATTTATGTTTGATTTCTTTGAACAGCCCCAGAGCTGTATCCCATAGGTCCAGATAGGCTTTAGCACTTGTGTATACAACAGCAATTTATTATGGATTGACAGCTGGGATTGTCTTCCCAAGAGCCAATACATTTTCCTGAACTTTAGATTAAACTCCTGCTTTTTCTTTTTGACGTGCTCTTCCATTTAAGTTTTGCATCTAATGTCATTCCTAAATATTTAGCTGTATTAGCATAAGGTAATTGGTAATGAATTAATTATAACTGGTATCCGATGACCAATCTTTAGATTTGTGAAATGTACATTGACTGACTTATCTCATTTAATCTAATGCGCCATTGTTTGGTCCATTTGCTCACAGCATCAGAGGCTCTTTGAAGTTTTACTACAGCTTCTTCAATTTTATTTCCACTCGATAGAATTGCAGTATCATCTGCAAAGGTGGCAATGGTTGCATCTTCTACAGTAGGAAGATCCCTTGTATATAACAAATACAAGACCAGTCCCAAAACACTACCCTGCAGAACTCCAGCTGTTATTTTCTTCAGTTCTGAATATTCTCCTTCATATTTCACTCGAAAATGTCTGTCAGTTATGTATGATTTGAGTATTTTGTAATATTGTTTCGGTAGGTCTCTTTGTAATTTCCACTCCAGACCTTCATGCCATACTTTATCAAATGCTATTAAAATAATCAACAGAGTTTAACATTTGAAACTGCATGAAACTCATTACACATATCAAAAATAAGTAATTTCTTACTGTTGCTTAAATGAAAGTTTATGTAAAACGTAAGTCCCTTGAATAAAATTGTGGTTTTATTTTATTTATTTATTTTTTTTAAGAAGTTTAATGTATGTTTTATTACAATTATGAAAATGGTTATAACTACAAAACTATGTTGTACTGAATTAAATAGTATAGTTTTATATTTTTCCGTCATGAAAAATACATAACCTATAAACATAAACACCAAACAATGCAGAATGATATTGAATATATCAAATAAAATTTGGTGTTAGCCGATAGCATGCACAATACTACTGTGAGCATTGAAAATAGTTGTATAAAATGCTTTTTGGGTGAAATATAATCTTCAATGAAATTTGTGTAAGATCACATTGATGACAACATGCGGTAGGCACACGGGCCCATGGAACTGAAAGTATTGGTTAGTAAAAGGGTGACTGACAAAGTTTCTATTATAAATTAATGTTACCGTATCAAATGGTTTTTCTGTCACTTGACAGATTTTTTTTTAATAAAAAAAAATCAATTATAAATCAGTTAAAGGTAGGCAGTTGTTAAATGTAATGAGAAACCATCTTTTATACTGTATTTTAAGAAATATTGATTTTTGTAATATTTTTGTGTGTACATTTGTGCATGTGTTATGTATGGCAGTATTAGATTCTATACACAAACATATCTTTAATTCTCTTCCGAGGAAGCATCTTTTCCAGTACTCGTTTTCAGTCTCAAATTTGTTGTGTATATTTAAAACTTCAAAAATGAATGAATACATTCCAAATCTGTATCCAGCTTGTGTGTGTTCCTAAAACAAACAATGTACTTTCCTTGCAAGGAAGCAAAAATGACATCAGGACTGTTTAAATAAAAATTAAATTCATTGATATCCAACTAAGAAATTTATTGTGTGTGTGTTGTACTATTAGTATTTTTTCTCTTACTAATGTGATTATTAATTTCTGAAAAATTGTGTTTACTGAATAACAAAAATAATAAGTCCTTAAATTCATTGTGACCGTCAATCAATGAATTTTTCCGGTGGAGGGTTTGTGAGGATCGGTCAAAAAGTATAACACAAATTCTAAATTATTTGTGTTGAAAATAAAGATAGTATAACTTTTTTAAAGTAACAAAGACTGCAGATAAAATGAGAAAGTTAAAAGCAATGTTAGAATGTATTTATTTATTTGGTTTTGGAACATCAAAATAACTGTAAGACTGTGTGTGTGTGTGTGTGGGGGGGGGGGCATACTATCCAATAAATGACTGTATAGTTTAAAGAGGAACCACTACAACTGAAGTGGCTATAATATTAACCATACTTAATATCATGTTTTATATTATAGTGATTGAGGTTTTTCTGCCAGTCTTTTACAACAATGGCTGATGATTGCATACAATATTGGTGGATAGATAATTTGTTCAATACTGGTGAACATTGACTGTACTGTAATTGTTAAACTTGATAGTTTTGTAAAGTTATTCTTCATACAGAGTGTCTGTTGCTGCACTCAAGTTTGGTTTATATACCTCTATATTGTAATTTTGTTATTTATTATTTAAAATGTGCAATGTATTGTTGTAGTAATGACTTTTTAGTTTATTTGTTTATAATAGAGTATATAAAAACTAATGTTCCAATGAAATTTTGTACTATAAAATATTAAAAGATAATTTGTAAAAATATATTTAAAATTATTTCTGTACTGGCCAATAAGCTTTTCTAAATTGCTGTTACGATTTGTAGTGGTTGAACTGGTTACATTGCTCACAAATTAGGTACAAGATAATTTTTTGATTTTTTTTTTTCAACATGTATATCATAGGATGTTCTAAATGATTAGAGCCCAGATTGAAATAACATGTCTTCTAAATACACTTGGGCCCATCTATCCAATATATCTGTATCCACTGACTCTTGACATTATTAAGCTTGCTTTCACAAAAATAACACTAATGATAGTGTTATTTTTATGAGAAGTATGATCGGCTATTAGATTTTTCAGTACTTTGCCAGTAACTGTACATACACATTTTCAATATTTCGATTATGCGATAGTATCAGAATGTCATGCAGTAAAGAAGAAGTATACCAATTGCAAAAGATTGTATTGCTTTATTTCATGTGAAAATACAGTACATAACATTTTCATGCGTGATGTCAGGAAAGAGTGTTTAGACGTTTAGTTTATTGTGTAAAGAAAACTGTATTCTTGTTACAACAATTTCAGCCTTGAATAAGTAAATACAATGACTGTAATACAGTAGTTAAAAACAACAGAACAGTTTTAACAGATCAACAACAGAACGGTTTTAATAATACAGTGTAATGCTTGTAACACAGTAAAATTACAATACGAAACAAACATTAATTACTGTTCAGTGGCCAGTTTGCCATTGTACTAAATAAAGAATTGGACAAATCACTAAGTGAAAATTTCATGCGCATCATGAATTCTGTAATGATACTTTCCGTTGTTCCTTTGATGAACTTAAAATTGTATGAAAACTACACTACGGTACCTAACCTTGTGCACGAAGACATTACATATTTTTAACGTGAATTTACTACCAAATGAAAAGCATATGACATATGCTTATCCTTTTAAGCATGAAAAAAATGTATACCATATACAAAGGTACTGATAGCATTGCAAGTGTAGTGTGGTGTCAGGGAACAAGCGAAAGCCTAGTCTACAAATCGGTTAAAGGTAACAAAAAATGTGTAATAGTCAAAGCAAAACTGGATACTATAAGAGAGACCTGTGTAGTAACCCACAAAGAGTGGCTCTTGGGTTACTTTGAGTTGGTTTTTCTATCTGTAAAATAAAAAGTGAATATTATTTTCAAGTGTATTAGTTTTTGTGGGGTCCTCAGGTTCCATGTTTTGTTCACCGTAACAAAATAATATTGTTACAAACGTTTCACTTAATAATTACATGACAATAGGATTATGACCAAAAACAAACTATTTACTTTGAAAACATTCTGTATTATTTTACTTAAAAAAAAAAAAAAATAGTGTAGATACAGTTATTGGAAAAGTACTGATTTTTTTAGTTGGCATGCTATTAGCTTGAAGTTTCTGATGACAAGGTCACTGGTTTGATTCTGACATTTACGTTTTAGGACATAGTCATATTGTCTGTTTTCTGTTTTGTCATCATATCAGGGTTTTTCTGCCTGAACAGAAGAAGAAGTAAAAAGAGGTTGTGTGATAAAGTTTAATCTATTGACATAAAAAACAATAATAATCTCCATGTTTATATGAGACAGACCTGTGGCCTAACTTTCTCTGATACAAAATGGATTTTTGATAGAATGTTTGTTACTTGTATATTCTTTTACTTTCTTTGTGTGACTTTCTTTCCCCTTATTATTATGCAGACATTAAATAATAATAATAGGTAAGTTTGTGTATATTGTTGTACTGTGTCAACCAGATTTGGCTCAGGCATTGATGTTACTTGTAAATTTATGACTTAGTTATTACAATGTTTTATATATATATATATATATATATATATATATGTTAATATGGTGAGTGAATGTTTGTATAATTTATTTGTAAAAAGTTGTGTTTAGAAATGTCTTATATTTTAAAAAATGTTCTTGACAAAAAAATTCTTTTTATTTATAATTATTTAATACTGTATAAAACTAGACAGTTTTACAGGATATTATTGTACATACATATTTATATATTTTATAAATTTCTATTATTAATTGTTATAGGGTTTGGACACAAAGATTTTATACTCTAAATGTGTATATACTACAAAAATTTTCTTTTTAATGTTTGTAATTTGTGTTTGTAAGCATGAACTTTGTGATCTTCTGTGTTTAACACAATTGTTTTACAGAATTTATATTTAAACATAAAATTGAACTATTTAATTTCAACACAGACACAATAATAATAATCACTATACTAGTCATTTCATGTATGATTTGGTTCCCATGTTTTTTTTTAGCTTGGTAAGGTTGATACAGATGTTTATTTATAAACTTTGTTAAATCTAAGTATTGATTGTCCTTTCCATTTTTGTGTATTGATATCCTACTTCTTTGTTCTGTATGTGTCAATCAGAATTTTTTTACTTAAGAAATATGTTTTTCAGTCCTTAACAGTGCGGTACAAGATAATATTTTTGTGTTTTGTGTAGATCAACATTTCTGCATATCACCTAACAATTTCTGATTGTTTTACATTGCTCATAAGAATTCCTATGTGGGCGTTTCCTGTTCTCTGTCCACGACTATTTGCTCTGGGTTCTGATTGTTTATAAAATGACAGTTTAGACAGCAAATTTCTTTTATTCAGTTTGTTAATACATTTGGAATGGATTAAGAAATAAATCATAGACACTGTGAGGTTATGATCTACAAGAAAATTATCAGTGCTCTCTTTACTAAGAAAAAGAAAAATGTTCCTTTACTCTTTGACTTCCCCTTGTAAATTTTATTATCCTAGTCTTCCATCTTCTTTAGTTAAACAAAACCATTGTAATTATTTAGTTTTTCATCATATAACACCTGTCATTGATTATATTTTCATATTATGATTGTGTTGCAAATACAAACTACAGTATGCACCAAAACAAACAATACTGGAAAATCTTATATAAGAAAACCAGTGATATCTGGTTATATAAAAAAAAAAAACAAGAAAATTGATTATATACAGATTGGTAAGTCATTTTAAATGAATATGACACTCACACAGTACTACACAATTCATGTCTCAAATGTTGTTCAATGTGTATTTTGTAGGCAAACCCACCAAATTGGTTGAATGTTCTTTACATAGAAGCTCTGCTCAATTCTATTTTTTGATGTTCGCTAGGGACTGCTGTTGTAAACTGAAACACCAGTTTGGTTCACATGGTTGTCACAGAAACTGGTCAGCCGGAGTAGTGCACTGTGTGACAACACTTCCTGTACCATGGATTTTTGTAAATAACTACTAATCTAATCATATTACTAATTAGCAGTTTTTGGAACCATTTATGAAATTCATTTGCAGTATAAAGCAGACGTGGTCCTTTGAACGTCTCAATCCATGTGAGCCAAAATAGTGTTTAGCATCAATATGTTCTACTGTGTTGTTAGAGAAATTTCAAACTTGGCCAGTCACGAAGTATAATAAACATATTGTTATGTTTCTGTGACAAGGATTGATGAAGTGATCACACGTGTGAGTCAGAGATTTGTGACTTTCAGTACTGTTTGCTTTGGTGCGTACCATAAAATAGGAATTTATTTGAAACAATATAATATTAAAAATTTTAATAATTCATGTTGAAACCTCTGACGGTACAGTTGTTTCTGTGAAACGTGCATCAGGTTTATATATACTTATGAAACTTAAATTTATTATACTTGCAGAAGCAATCTGTTCTTATAAGGTAACGTAGGAATACTGCAAGAAAGTAAAATAACAAAAGTTACTTGAAAATAAATGGTAAATTAAAAATTATATACAGAGTGCCACACATATACGTACTGTACCTGTGTAGTTTAATGATAAAAGTGGAATATCACGGCAAGTGTCATGTCTCAAACTGCCATTGTTTCATATCTTCTCTACACTTGTGATAATTAGTGTAGCACAAAATATAGTAATTTAAGTGTAGCTAGGTATATAATTTATTATTATCATTAACTGAAAACTTATTGCAAGCATTTTGAATATCCTAAAATAAAGCTGTTATATTTAATTTTATTTTAAGGGAAAGATTTTTTTCTTGTTTACTGTCTTAGTAGCAAGTAAGACGAATAATACTCAGCGCTGTGTTCCATTGTAATCCCCACTTTAGAAAAATCATTACATTTGAATACGTTACATTCTGACAACCTAAATTGTTGTACATATATTTGTTGTTAAATGATAATATTCGAAGACGGTGATCAAATGAAACCTCTTCGATCGTCTGTCAGGTGGAGGAGGGATTGTTAAAATAATTATTTAGTAGAATTTTTAATTAATTAATAATTAATCAATAGGTGCATTAATAAATTAGCATTTTGTACATATATAAATAATAATGTTAATTAGGAATGAAATAAACCGTTTTGTATACAAAGGAAAAGTACTGTCGAGTGAGCACATTGTGTCCTCAGCTGTTTTTAATTGTTAATAAATTCTGATGTTCTTTTTGAACATAATAAATTAGGTAATGTAGTATAAGTAGATTGACAGAAATAATAAAATATTATAAAACAATGAAAATATTTATAAATTTCGTGACACATATATTATTAACACTGTTCGTTTATTTTGTTTTATACAATTGTATACCAAGGTATAATGTTTGTAGCTGTCATGCAAAAAACACTTTTATCATCAACTAGTTACATAAAAATAATCATATCATATTTATTACATTGTTCTCACGTAGGCTTCTGCGGCCAGTGTCCATTATGTTTTTAAAATCTCCGGTATGGACCGCGTCAAAAATCTCTTGTATGACAACGTTTCACTCATATTACATTGAGTATCCTCAGGTCTGTGACAAAAATGCTGGCAAGCGAACTCAGTTATATAGTGTAGAAGTGGCGGTGGGTGGTCCGGTAAGTGGACCCTGCCCTGTGGGCGTTAGGCTTTGTGCATTGTTTGTGCGGTCAGTCAACCTGCATGCAGTCAAACCAGAAAGTAAAGGGTTCCATGTTGTACTAAGTGGGGTGGTTTCTCTGTTGAAGTTATTCTTGTATTTATTAATTTCTATTGCTTCTAGGATCAAT
This sequence comes from Magicicada septendecula, assembly GCA_034769895.1. NCBI lineage: Eukaryota > Metazoa > Arthropoda > Insecta > Hemiptera > Cicadidae > Magicicada > Magicicada septendecula. The sequence continues at coordinate 557,887,273 of CM068369.1, forward strand.
CTGTCATAATACCTATTACATGATCTTATTACACATGCGTCTTCGAAGTTTACCATGTGATTCGTTAAGGCTGAATACTCAGCAATCACAGACTTTTCAACTGCCGAGTTCTTCGTATGTCTGACATGTTCTTGCACTCTTGTGGAAATCAGGCGGCCACTTACCACAGGGCAGGGTCTATTTACTGGACCACCCACCCTACACTATATAACTGAGTTCGCTTGCCAGCGTTTTTGTCACTTAGACCTGAGGATACTCATTGAAATATGAGTGAAACGTCATACAAGACATTTTTGATGCGGTCCATACCGGAAGAAGATTTTAAAAACATAATATTTATTACATGTTCATACATTGTCATTCTTATTTTTAATGTTATTGTAATTTTAATATGTAACTCACAGACTATTATTATAGTGTAACCAAAAATCAATATTAACTGCCAAAAAAGCCAATATGTATATGTATAACACACAAAAACTTGTACTGATATTATTTTATATTAGTATTAATTACTACTTAATATTTAAATAAATAGTTTTAACCAAAGCTATGATTATTATTATTATTATTATTACTATTAATATAATTTACGTATATATGTTTGTAGATACTACCAATACTTCTACTACTACTATTACTCATACAAGCGTAATATATTTATTTGTCTGGGCACGTCATTTGATACACTGTACACTACACTAGTGATGATAATTATAAATATTTGTTTTTTCATCGTGTATGTTGTATGCGCAAAACGTTTTGATTGTGTTATTATTTATTATTGTATAACATTCACCTGTACTGTATTTAAATATTAATAATGAGTATACATACATAAATATATATATATCATCTGTTTTAAGGTACAATAATATTAATTATTAATTGTGTGTATGACAAATTTGTGCATGCAGAAAAATCAATAAATTAGAAATTTTTAAGTAAAAATAATTAACCTTTTGTTATTTTGTTTCTGTCATTCATTGACTCGTTCCGTGGCGCTATGGTCCTTGCAGAACCTCAGCCTTCACAACGACTATCCACTCTTCCCTGTCCTGTGGCAATCGTCTCCGCCTTCTACATACCAGTTATCCGAGGTTGCTCTCTACCTTATCCAGCCATGTTATTCATGGCCTTGATCTCAAGTATCTCTCACCACATTGCTCAGCAAAAACCTTTTTCCGTCCTCCATCCTTTGAACATGCTCAAGCCACTTAATCCTTTTGCATTTAATACTTGCCACTTAGTCTGAATCATTATATAGATTCCTTAATTCTTGGTTGGTCCTAATCCACCAGTTCTCCCTCTCCCTTATTGGTCCATAGAGCCTGCCTTTCACAAAATTTTACGTTCCCATCCATAAGGCCGCAGCTCCACGAGCTGTAAATTACGGTGTGTACAAGCGACACTTTACGGCTAGATTTAGCTGTAAAAAAGAGGTGGCTCCACACGCTGTATTTTACAGCGTTTAGAAGCAGTAATTTACCACTACCATTCCAAGGTGCTTGGCTCCATGAGCAGTAACCCCATTGAGCGTTGTGTAGATGAGTGTATAAAAATTAAATATTTAATGGAATAGTGGTAGTAATTGTTTTAGTTATGGTTTCAACTTAATCATTTAATTAGTTGTTTAATAATTATAGTAAATAAAAACTTTCAGGTTACATTGCTTGACAGTATGCGTAGGCTAAAATTTGTATCCAAAGCAATCATATTTTTACTAATTGTGTACCAACGCCAAAGGCATTTGCTTCAATGACAGTGGTGGATACATCCAGTGATAATGATAAAAAAATTAATGGTTGTTTTATGTTTTGCATTAAAAACCGAAAAAATACCAGGATAAATTTTTTTGAGTTTTACCGGATGTCAGAAAGTTCGTTTATAATTATTCATATACTGTCGTATGTTAAGCTTTGCAACTCAAGAAGGAATGCGGTGACGTATGCCATTCCACTGTACGTATCAAGGTTCTACTACTACACATTTAAAATACGTTTAACACTGCCTCTCGCACTGTATTTTTAACTGCATATAGGGATAGCCATTATGTTTTATCTATGCCTGTTTTATTTATTGCTTACACTTTTCAGATCAATATTAACTACCAATAAAAATGTTACTTTAGGAAGTATAATTATATAGATACCTAAACGGATTTAATGGCAATATAAAGCATAGTCAACTAATAACAGAAATTATAATTAACAGGTAAGATGGTTGAGTAAGTTGTGACTTACCTCATGTAAGTGGTTGGGCCAATTCCGAATCTGTTTCAGAGTCCTCGCTATCACTGTTGTCACTGGCACTTTCACTGTCATCACTGATACCTCCTGTTTCAATTACAAAACTGTCAATAATGTCTGACGTAATGCCATCTTTATCCCAGTAGTAGTCCTCCATTTGTATAACATGGTTTTCATATCCTGTCCAATTGCACATGACTGATTCAATTGCCATTTCAGTAATTTTCTTAAGCGCATCTAACGATAAATCTCCTGTTGTATTATTGTCCCGTATTATACGCTTCATTTTTGCCCATGCTAATTCAATAGCGTTCAGATCGCACATATACGGTGGTAATTGAAGAGGTGTGTGACCAAAAGCTTTCAAAATAGCGTCTATCTTAAATGTTTTTTCTTTTGGTCTATGCGCTTCTATAAGACAGTAAAGTCTTGTTTGCGCATTTTTTCATCATAGTAGATGCCGTTTCTAAAAAGCCACTCTCTCATTTCTTCTTTTAGAGCGTATTTTGACGGTACTTTGTCAGTTTGGGTACAGTGGTACGGAGCATTGTCCATTATAACTATTGATTTTGCTGGTAAATTTGGTAAAAGCTTTTCATTAATCCATTTTTCAAAATTAACACTATTCATTTGCCCGTGATAATCTCCACTAGACAAACCGGCCTTGAATACAAGTTTCGCGTTAGGTATAAATCCATTTCTGCTCCCTGCTTGCAATATTATTAGTCTCTTCGAGCCACTCTGATTAATGTGAATATTGCATTCGTCACTTCGCCATCCTCTCTGGTGCGTTAAGTTACTGTCTACCCATGTTTCATCTATGAACACTATCTCTCTATTCTCTTTTCAATAAAGTTTAAGCTGTGTAAGATAATGATGCCGCCACATTGCGATTTGCGGTCTTTCAATTAGTAGACTTCTTTTATTACTAAATCTTTTCCACTTAAACCCTATTTCCTTAATTATTTTTAGTAAAGAACTGTTACCCCATGGAAAATATATTTTTTCTTTCACCACGGGTAGAAGTTTTGCCACTGTCGGCACTTTTTTCTGCACTGTGTAAAAATCATTAATAATTCTTCTGATTACACACCTGTCAAACTCGTCCACACTTACCACGGTGTGATTCGGTCTAGTTTTTCTCTGTTTCCCTGGGGTACTTAAACGCTGATCCGGGCAATTTTCTAGACGCGTATTGTGTTCTTTCCGCGTAATACGCTGCTCTTGCTGTAGCGTTTTTAACTGAAGGAATATGCCCCTTTCCTTGATTCTTCATCACACTTTTCAATAACAGACGATATATTTTCACGTCCTTCCGAATGAATTGTTTTGTTACTTTTTTGCGAAGTCATTTTAATATTATTTTTTAACGGAACTACTCATAAAATATAATTATTAATGTCAAATCACTGCTTAGTAATTGACAATGAACAATAAAATAATTAAACGATAGGCTAATAGTTAATTTGTACCGATTAAGAAAACACAAACAAAATATTCAATAGATTACACTGACATATAATGTACGAACACTCAATCTAATACGCACACAAAATAACAACTGAATACGTCTTCTGAACAATTCCATACAGAACAAATACATACTGAACAATGTTTACAGAACCAGTAATACCGCACCAACACAAGCACGCGTTATGATTAAGTACTAAGAAGTAGACTTAAGCTCTTCAGACGTCTCGGCAGCACAGCTTGTACGAACACAGTAATTATGCTTCAATTTTAACGTTTCTGTGTATTTTTCTACTTTACAATAATTTATTCACTATCTAACTCCATTTCAAAAATTATGCCACAACAAAGTCAAACAAACAAAAGAAACAAGTCATAAAAATTTAACTGGAAATAAGTAAATCAAGTGAATAGCGAAAGCGCCAAGACGAAAGTGTAACAACAGTAAAATACAGCGTGTGGAGCCATGTACCAGAGGTAAACTGTCGCCAGAAAAATGCAACTTGTCCTATACAGCAGCAGTATGACCCTGTGAGTTGTCCCTTGATTCTTACTGCCGCTGTAACTTGCAGCACATGAAGCCACTTCCATTTAGCAACGTTGAGTCTGCTTTCTTGCTGTAAAATACAGCTCGTGGAACCCCGGCCCTAGTTCTGTTTTCTTGAGTGTTACACATTTCCAATGTATTCGAGCCATCTTACATAACAGATGACTTCAGGATTGATTTGTGAATTATTTCTTTCAGTTTTCTCAAGATATGTTTATTGTTGAGCAGAGGCTGTAAAGCATAACTTCTATTGCGTGCCAAAATGCTAGCGTTTATATCTTTCTCTGTAACATTCTGTAGTTATTATCAACCCCAAATATTTAATATGTTCGTATTCCATTAAAAATAAATTCATGTCATATAATTAGTCTAGTGGAATTTATGCCTACTTATACACATATACTTTGTTTTGGAGCAATTGATTTCAAGTCGCAACCTTTCTGAGCCTTGTACCTGTTATATTTTATTTCAATACAAATAAATAAAATTATCAATCTTCCACCTAACTTATATTTTGCCCTCTCATCCCAGAATCCGTCACACGAACGTCGAGATGCAAGAGTGATCTAAAGGTTATATGAATAACTGATGCAACTTGCCTTTTGTGAAGAGAAACAAATTAAATTTTATTTTTTATTCTTTAAATTTTTTCAACATCAAATTATTCTTTATTCATTTCTGTATCTTTAAAAAACAGTCTATTACTTCTAGCCAAACTTTAAATTAAATACAACTTTCTTGAAATAATTGAAACATTATCTGGTACCACTAAACTTACTTAAAACATCTTACCTTATTATAAACAGCCCAGCCTGCCCACTCTCACATTCACACCATAACAAAACAAAAACCCCCTTTTATTTATTTAGAAACATTGGTTGGATACATTGTGCAATACCCTTGCCGGCAACGAGGGGTATCTCCGAAGTCGTGGCTATTCACTTACGAATTTAGTTGTGGGTCCGAAATAGTTTATGACTTCATCTTCTCTGCCGAAAACTACAATCACCTTCACATTTTTTAATAACTGAAACTCACTTTTACTTGATATTCACAATTTTTTAATGAGCCCTGTTTGGGCCGGCTGCCTGCGCAGGCGAGCTTCAGTAAGAGACTGCTAAGTGCGTTCTCTAAGTCCCCTCCACTAGATTTCGGTTGTACAAGACGGAAACCAATGCCTTGTGTACCAAAGTCATTGTTACTGTTCAGCCAACACAGGTGATTTTCGTGTGTTGGACGTCGACGATATTAGGTATCCAGTGGTTTACGTCACTGTAGTGGGCGTGACTTAAACTTATATCCTCCAGCTCAGACCACGTGCGAACAAAACCTTCGTCTCCAAGCCATTTTTCGTGGCGTCCCTTTGGAGTCTGATCTGCGTCGTCCACGCGCGCATGGTCATGTTGCGCGTCTTTGTACGTGCCTGAATGCCTAATTACCACCGTGTGTTTAGACTAGGCATCGCATTCCATTGCCACCTCGTCATTCACAATCTCACTTCATTGTTCTTTTGACGACAATTTTACCTCACATAGGGACTGACCGTGCAGAGGGAAAATATAATATTATAATTTTTTAATAAAATGAAAACCCTTCCCTTTTGCCCCGTTACATACCAATTCTTGTGTTACTGAGTGTAAAAGACCTTTTATTTCTTGAAATATTGGCAATGGCATCAGCATGTGCCATGACCTGAACAAGTCTGTTGTTGACTGTGCCATTTGGGTTGACTTATTGATATTCCCAGTAGTTGAAAACGCAGGCAAATGAAAGAAGGAATTTTATTATATAATACACTTTTATGATGTCAAACACCTATATCTATATCTATATAAGCCAAATACCACTGACTGACTCACTGATCACGATATCTCTGAAACCACTGAATGGATATCAATGAAACTTTGAACATAGCTTCATCATAGGTCTTAGGTGCTCACTAAGAAACGGTTTTAAAAACTTTCACTCCTAAGGGGCAAACCCCCCCCCCTATTGTATGTATGTTCCACATCTCCTCCTAAACCACTGGACCGATTTCAACCAAACTTGGCACAAATATTTTACGCAACGGGAGAACCAACATAGGATAGGTGTTTTTTTCGATGGGGTCCTTTGGGGTCTTCCACATCTCCTCCTAAACCACTGGACCGATTTCAACCAAACTTGGCACAAATATTTTACGCAATGGGAGAACCAACATGGGATAGGTGTTTTTTCTATGGGGTTCTTTGGGGTCTTCCACATCTCCTCCTAAACCACTGGACCGATTTCAACCTAACTTGGCACAAATATTTTACGCAGCGGGAGAACCAACATAGGATAGGTGTTTTCTTCGACGGGGGTTCTTTGGGGTCTTCCACATCTCCTCCTAAACCACTGGACTGACTTCAACCAAACTTGGCACAAATATTTTACGCAACGGGAGAACCAACATATGATAGGTGTTTTTCGATACGGTCCTTTGGGGTCTTCCACATCTCCTCCTAAACCACTGGACTGATTTCAACCAAACTTGGCACAAATATTTTACGCAACGGGAGAACCAACATAGGACAAGTGTTGTTTCGATATGATCCTTTGGGGTCTTGCACATCTCCTTCTAAACCACTGGATCGATTTTAACCAAACTTGGCACAAATATTTTACGCAACGGGAGAACCAACATAGGACAGGTGTTTTTTTTTCGATACGATCCTCTGAAGGGTCCTTTGGGTCTTAAAAAAACTATTAGATCTGGTTACTATGGCAACCCAATAGAATAGATTCTGGTTACCATAGCATCGGTGGAAGTCTCCCGCGTAGGAAATAGCGCGGGAGTCGTCCGACGGGCCTTCCCCGGAGTTCATCCACGGAACCCAGGGAGTCTTAGGTCGGATCCCGCGAAAGACGGCGGGGCCAGAGTCCACGGTTCTTATAAATAAAGATATAGGTTATGATATCAAAGGTGGTGTATGCATCTTAAGAAACTTCTTAATAGCGTGTGAATTCAGAGTTGTTTCAGTTTGAATTTAAAAGTGGATAAGTTAAGATCGACGTAAGTTATAAGCGAGTATAAAAAACAAAGTTTTGATAGCGAATGTATTCAAATCACAGTGTTCAGACAATATAAATGCACTTGCTTCATTTGAATTTAAAAACTGATAAGCTGAAATCTATAGAGGTATTGTATTGTTAGAATAAGTTTAGGAGACACTAATTTAACAAATCCCTTATTTCAACATTAACACAATGAATTATAAAACGACAGTTAAATACGCAGCACGTGCAAGTACTGTAGACATTTTATTGAAAACTAATTGAGCTGTTCGCCCTCTCCCAGAGTTAGAAATCGAGCAGGAGCATCACGCGCAACAGAATTCTTCTCCAGATATAAGAATACAGTTTAGGACATGTTCTTAAACAGGTGCGCTACAGAGTATTCCTCCAGTGAGAATGCGAACGTAACAATATAAGGAAGATTATACAGTATACAAGTAATATAACGTTAGAACAAGAATAGGTGCCTATGAGCCTATGAATAAATTATGAACCCGAGCAACGCTGGGTAAATCGGCTAGATATCTATATCTATATAAGCCAAATACCACTGACTGACTCACTGATCACGATATCTCTGAAACCACTGAATGGATATCAATGAAACTTTGAACATAGCTTCATCATAGGTCTTAGGTGCTCACTAAGAAACGCTTTTAAAAACTTTCACTCCTAAGGGGCAAAAAACCAAATACTGAAATTTATCGCGGGAATTGCATACTTTGTAAATGAAATGGTTGACATCTCAGTTTACTGGAAACCCCGAATACATTTAGTCCTGAGTTTTTAATCATTGTTTTAAATTGAAAAAAACTTCGTTGTTTGCAGGTTCTTATAGTCGAGAAAATTTCGAAGTTCAATTAATTAATAAATGTATGTCCTTTATTTCTCGGAAACGGCTCTAACGATTTTCTCGAAATAAATAATAAATAGCTGTTGCTATGAATGTAAATAGACAAACTAAGAGTTGAGAATTTGTACAATCTATCTAATCCTATACTATTAAGCGAGCAATAATTGTACAATTATGTACAATGTGAAACTCCGTAGCGAAGCACGGGTATTTTGCTAGTGTTAAAATAAAATTAAGAAAACCTTTGGTGTTTGTAAAAAAGCAAAAGGTTCAGACTAAGGTAAAATTTAATTTAAAAAGTTATCTATAACTATACCGTTACAAAACTGTATTATATAGTAAATAATATATAGATATGTAAAGGTAGTAAAACACAAGAAACTAACTTTAAAAATTTATTTTTTTCAATTTTTCTCTTAATAATTATTGTGTATATCTAAAATATTCTTTTATTACAAAACACTTTTACATAAACATTGTACTTCATTATTTTTCATTACAAACTTGTTTTTACTACACTTAAACATAATTAAATAACATTGCATATTATAAATTTATCACAAAATCAAAGCATTTTTAATGCCTAATATTATATATAATTATTGACTAACAATGCGTAATTATCACATGTGTTTGATCACGGCGAGTAACAGTTAATTCATCTTATCAGAGGTGCTTTGTGGGATTCTGAGACAGGGTCAGCGTATTCTGTTCCTGACGACTCGTCATCTGCTACATCGATGACTTGAATTTTAGTCCTCTTATCATTGCACTCATCTCCGTTAGTAATCTTCATTTCGTTGGGGTGCATAATATACACGTTTTCTTCATCAACCTATTTTGTAACATGCAAAAAAATTATTAAGGCATGGTCAACAATAAGATACTTCAGTTTATGTAATTATCAATTGTCAATTTGCTGTTAGGAACAGTGGCACCTTGCAGGTAAAATTGTTGGTTGTTTCTGCACAAAACTAAATAACAAGAAAAAATAATTTGAATTTATAGTTATGTGTTTCTTTCAAAGTCCTTGCTCTTTTTGTTGTATAATTTTCATCCATTGTGTTGTAAAATATTATCTTTAGTGAAATTATATTATATGAGGGTGATTTCAAAAATAAGGTACACTAGCAGTGCTGTGCAGTTAGAAATACAAATTATGATCCTGACTTGTTACATTGCAAATTTAGACCCATCTAATGTAGGTGGCAGTGGTGAGATTACATCAGCCGGTTTAAAAATTGCCTCTGATTAGAAATCCATCCAGTATAGAAGTGCAAGCATACATTTGATTTTTAATGCAAAACAAAAGATTCTTGCAGAAATCAACAGAGAAATTATTGAAGTGTATGCTGAGAGTATAATTTCATACAGTGAAACCTGACCTAACGGCCACCTTTTTTCAGCGGTCACCTCTATGAATGGCCACTTTTCTGAAAAACAGATTTTATTTCTCGTAAGATCCGTGTATATTTCCCCTCCATTAAAAAACGGTCACCTCTTCCCTCGGCCAGCGGTCAGCCCCTAACGAGATCTTTCACCTTTTTAAACGGCCACCGAGATGTTTAGTCATCTGGAATTCAGTATTTTACAGCAGAAAAAACATTGTAGTTTGACAATACAGATTTCTAAGAACAGGTTACGTGTACAGCGCAGGCTGGCACGACAGTCACCAGTGTTTAGACGAGAGCACGTTCTATGCGTCAGGCACGGGTACACGCGCGCAGGTAGTCTGACACTCAGACAGTTTGCCGGAATGAAATGTTTATTCTGGTTTCCGAAACTAGTGGCGAGTCGGTGTTTACTCAAGTAATGTTTATACCTAACGAACTGAAGCGTTTAATTAGCCATATGCATCTGCTTAATTTTTAAATGTTATTTGTACACAATACACTACTGAAGTATCCACAACGTTGAAACAGTCAGTGATACGTGAATGTTCCGAACTGTTGAAACATTTATAACGTTGAATTGGCGTAAACAATCTGCGTGTGCTTAAGAGGTTGTCTCGTAATTTGTAGTGTAATTTAACAGTAGTTAAACGATAAAGGTAGTTTAATAGCGTAACAGCGTGTCAAAAATGAGTAACAAAGGAAGAGTATGTTTGAATTTAGAGGCTAAGCGAAACGTTATTTTAGAAAGCGATAAGGGTATTTCAGCAAGGAAACTTGGCGACATTTTTCAATACGGAAGAACACAGATTAACACCATAATGAAAATAAAGAGCCTATTTTAAAACAGAGGGAATCCAATATGAATTGGGGAATACAAAGAAAGCTAGAATCCAAGTGTATACAAGTAAATGAAATTCTTTACGAGTGGTTTAAATGTGTTCGCTAAAAAAAACTCCTGGTTGGCGGAAGTATGTTACGGGAGAAAGCACTCAAACTTTCCACAGAAATTAAAGTTGAAAATTTCATAGCTGACAATGGGTGGTCGGAGTGTTTTAGAAAGTGGCACAACATATTGTTCAAAACAATTTCGGGTGAAGGGGTGGATGTACCTGTGTTAACGAAGTCAATGACTGGAAAGACAGGTTACCAAGTATTCTGGCAGAATACGAATTAAGTGACATTTACAACCCTCCCCCCATGTTGACATTTATCAGCCACGTTGATAAGGCTGGATTATATTTTAGAGGTGTACCAAATAAACATTAACACTAGAAAATGAAGTGTGTAAAGTGGAAAATGGCTAAAGAAAGACTAATGATTAGGTTATGTTGTAGTGCTACTGGTGAAAAAGAGCAGCCATTAGTTATTGGAAAGTCATAAAAACCGAAGTGTTTCAAGAATTTGGAGACAACACTACTGGGCATTAGTTGACATGCTAACAAAAATGCGTGGATGACATCCAGAATTTTTGAAGACTGGTTACAAGAACTTAATAACAAAAATGCAAAACAAAAATCACCGCGTAATTTTATTATTGGATAATGGGGCATGTCATCCAGTTTCATCACTGTCCAATGTCAGACTGTTATTTATTCCACCGAACATGACATCTCATCTTCAGCCACTGGACCAAGGAATCGTTCAGACATTTAAACTTTTTTATCGAAAAAAAGTTCTTTGGTCCATTGTGTTCCATATGGATGACATTTCAGCATTTGACCTGGCAAAGAAAATCACTGTCCTCAATACGGTATCCTGGATCAAGACAGCCTGGACTGAGGTTGCTGTTACCACCATTAAGAAGTGTTTTACAAAATGTGGCATTCAAGTTAGCGACACTGATCTGCAGGTGCAACCATTACATGCAATTTTGCAAGAACTTTAGACAGTTGCCGGACTGCCGTATAATGAGAATCTGCAATGCTGTGACGATCTTGAGGGCAATTGGAAGGATCGATTTCCGTAAGATTACAAAGGTAAGTTGTGAAAACGTCTTTATTTAGAATCAAAACTTTTTGAAATCTGCACTATGCGGGATATACACTTTTACAACACAATAATTTTTCTGCTTTTTACAGAAACGGGTGACGGTGACGTACAGAGTGAAGAAGAAGGAATTAATGAACCTCTAAAAGTTTAAAAGAAGTGTTATGATCTCTTAGGCACATCAAAGATATTTGCGTTACTCTTGAAGGGGAATGTGGGGAGAATGGTGTGGAACACTGTAGTAAACTTTGTTTGATCGAAAATTATGCAATTAAAAAGACAACGCTAGCACAAAACAAACTACATTAAAATACCTTTTTTCAAAAGTATAATCTTTATCAATGTGTTTGAATATAAGGAATTTCACTGTAAATAGGAAGTACAACTGCAAGTACATAATAAAATGATATAGTAGATAATATGTACTCAATATACTGTATTGTTATCCCCACCAACCCCTTTATTAAACGGCCACATTTTATGGTGATCCAAGGGTGGCCGCTAAAGACAGGTTTTACTGTATAAACAAGTGTCATTGAAGTGTAGTCAGTTTAACAGGGGACATCATTGTTCGATGAAATAACACTCAGGAAGACCTTGGACTGAATGCAATGCTGAAAATGAACACCATGTTAAAGAATTTTTGGTAACCGATCAACAGTTTAAACTAAAGGATGCTGCATACGCACATAACCTAAAAAATACTTCTGTTTATTGAATTGTTCATGAAGCTCTAGGCTACTGGAAAGTGTCAGTCGATGGGTGCCCAAAGAACTGATTGAACAACACAGAGACTAATGATTAGGTTATGTTGTAGTGCTACTGGTGAAAAAGAGCAGCCATTAGTTATTGGAAAGTCATAAAAACCGAAGTGTTTCAAGAATTTGGAGACAACACTACTGGGCATTAGTTGACATGCTAACAAAAATGCGTGGATGACATCCAGAATTTTTGAAGACTGGTTACAAGAACTTAATAACAAAAATGCAAAACAAAAATCACCGCGTAATTTTATTATTGGATAATGGGGCATGTCATCCAGTTTCATCACTGTCCAATGTCAGACTGTTATTTATTCCACCGAACATGACATCTCATCTTCAGCCACTGGACCAAGGAATCGTTCAGACATTTAAACTTTTTTATCGAAAAAAAGTTCTTTGGTCCATTGTGTTCCATATGGATGACATTTCAGCATTTGACCTGGCAAAGAAAATCACTGTCCTCAATACGGTATCCTGGATCAAGACAGCCTGGACTGAGGTTGCTGTTACCACCATTAAGAAGTGTTTTACAAAATGTGGCATTCAAGTTAGCGACACTGATCTGCAGGTGCAACCATTACATGCAATTTTGCAAGAACTTTAGACAGTTGCCGGACTGCCGTATAATGAGAATCTGCAATGCTGTGACGATCTTGAGGGCAATTGGAAGGATCGATTTCCGTAAGATTACAAAGGTAAGTTGTGAAAACGTCTTTATTTAGAATCAAAACTTTTTGAAATCTGCACTATGCGGGATATACACTTTTACAACACAATAATTTTTCTGCTTTTTACAGAAACGGGTGACGGTGACGTACAGAGTGAAGAAGAAGGAATTAATGAACCTCTAAAAGTTTAAAAGAAGTGTTATGATCTCTTAGGCACATCAAAGATATTTGCGTTACTCTTGAAGGGGAATGTGGGGAGAATGGTGTGGAACACTGTAGTAAACTTTGTTTGATCGAAAATTATGCAATTAAAAAGACAACGCTAGCACAAAACAAACTACATTAAAATACCTTTTTTCAAAAGTATAATCTTTATCAATGTGTTTGAATATAAGGAATTTCACTGTAAATAGGAAGTACAACTGCAAGTACATAATAAAATGATATAGTAGATAATATGTACTCAATATACTGTATTGTTATCCCCACCAACCCCTTTATTAAACGGCCACATTTTATGGTGATCCAAGGGTGGCCGCTAAAGACAGGTTTTACTGTATAAACAAGTGTCATTGAAGTGTAGTCAGTTTAACAGGGGACATCATTGTTCGATGAAATAACACTCAGGAAGACCTTGGACTGAATGCAATGCTGAAAATGAACACCATGTTAAAGAATTTTTGGTAACCGATCAACAGTTTAAACTAAAGGATGCTGCATACGCACATAACCTAAAAAATACTTCTGTTTATTGAATTGTTCATGAAGCTCTAGGCTACTGGAAAGTGTCAGTCGATGGGTGCCCAAAGAACTGATTGAACAACACAGAGCATAACAAATGGGTCCGTCCTTCAACAGCCTGCTGCTTTATCAGGAAGAATCATACTTCCTTGACAGCATTATCACTGGGAATGAAATGTGAATCTACCACAGTACCCTAGAAAGAAAATGGGACTCAATGATGTGGAAACATCCAAGATCTCCAGTAGCAAAACAATTCAAACCAACAACTTGTCCTCGGAAAGTTATGGGGATAGTGTTCCAGGACAAGAAAGGACTTTTTGGTTACTTTCTTTCACAAAGGAGAAACAATTCATTCTGACTGTTACGTTGAAACTTTGCACAAATTACAGGAAACCATTCATTGAAAACATGTTGGAATGCTGACCCGGGGAGCTGACTGTCACGTAAAAGCTGACTTTTATGTGACAGTCAGCTCCCCATACTGCTGAGAGAGCACTTCAAGAATTGAAGTGGGAAACTCTTGAGCACCCCCCCCCCCATCTTACAGTCTCGATCTGGTTCCCTATATTTTCCACCTGTTCAGGAAGCTGAAAGAATATTTTTCAGGAAGATAAAGAAGTGAGACAACAGACTGACTGTTAAATTTGGACATCATTTTTACTTCCATGTTCCATAAGGAAATGGAAGTATGGTCATGGTAAAAAAATTCGTGTTCGAGATAACGGTTGATTCTGATTGTACTACCCTCAAAACATGAAGAAAAGTCATTTTTCGAAAAGTGTCTGTGTGTAGAATTTTTTCTATGGCAAACAGCCGCAAATTAAAACAGAATAAAATAATTTTTTGCATACAGACCTGAATTGTAGAGTACTCAAGGCCTATTGTTTTTGGTGAAGATTGGTTAAGAGAAAGGGGTAGTTTACCTGCAACTTTTTATGTTTTAACAAGGGTAATTTTTTCTATGACGACCGTGAACTGCCGTAAATTCAAACAGAATCAAATAATTTTTTGCATACATCCCTGAATTGTAGAGAACTCAAGGCCTTTTGATTTTGGTGAAGATCGGTTAAGAGGAAGGGGTAGTTTACCTGAAACATTTTATATTTTAACAAGAGTAAAGTACTTAATTTTGATAAATAAAGTATCCTGATAAGAAGATCATAATAATCCACTGTAGAAACGTAGATGAAATATCTATAAATGGAGAGGCTAGTTGAACGGGGTGGGGGTAATTTTCTATAAATGAAAATTATAGTTGAAGGGGGAGGGGATAATTTTTTATATGTTACTACGTTATCGGCAACAAAGAAGTAGTTTGTTGTTAAAATTCCTTCCCGGGCTGTTTGGCCGTTGTCAAATGTTTTCTGCAAAACCAGACGTTTCCGCAGTGCCATTGACTTCCATCATCAGTGAAAATCTAGTGCGATAACGTGAGGTGGTATACGTTAGTGGCCACAGTACTGTGGTTAAGGCTGAAGCAGTAAGTAGAAAGAAGTAGTTTCTATAGAAATATTTCATTTCGAAAATAATTTGAATATAATCTTAGAACATGGAAGTCATGTATGGTTCTCCATACTGATATTTTTATAAAGAGTGTATATTAAAATTGGTGTCACATTAGGACAGATGTTTAAACCGGTTTGGAGATTATGTTGAAAAATAAACAACAAATAACCTTCATTTTGGTATATAATTTAAAATAGTTGTAACGAAATTTCTATTTAGATTAAAACTAACTCCCAGGCTGTTTGGCTGTGGTCCAAGGTTTCCGACAAAACCAGACGTTTCCGCAGCACCATTGGCTGCCATCTTCAGTGGAAGAAACGAGTCAACGCTAACGTGGATGTAGTACGTTAGGACCACAGTACTGTGGTTAAGGCTGGAGATGACCTTACTGTGCTCTGATTGTGCATTTTAGTTTCAAATAATTTTGTAACATTTTTATAATATATGGTATACACAGGATAACATTATGTTTACCAGAATGTAAGACTGACGATGTGGTGCAGTTTGTCCCCGTAGCTCCCTCCCTCCCTAAGTGGTTACAACAGATCAAGTGTAGAAAAGAGCAGGGAGGTGCACATACTGCAGCTACAAACTCCTGTGTTTCAGGCGACTTGGCATATCGTGTACTAGAGATAGTCAAGGTGCGTGCATGGATTGGAACATAGGCTATGTTTGACGTGAGGTTCATGGAATTCTGTTCATTACTAAAATACAGTTCACTCAAAAGCAAAGACGTGTGTTAAAATAAGAACATAGACTACCTAATTATATTGTGTAAGATGACTGGTGGTCTGTAGCTGTGCAGTTCTTGCTGTAAATCTGCCACTGGTAATGAACTAAATTTAAAAACTGATGTATGGGACTTGAACATTTAGAAATTACAGCAAAATTGCTTGACACATGACTTACCTTATTTGTTATTGGGTTTTCATATTGATGATGCCCAGGACTCAGTCTTGCATGATGAAAAGAACTTTCTCTATGAGTCATTCCATAGGCTGGATTTTGAAAGTGAATACTGAAAAAAAAACAAAAAGACTATCAGCTTAAAGTTGACAAATTTATTTCAACTACTGTATTGTCAAAAATAAAAAATGGCATCTCTTACTGGACATAAAAGTTTTATACAAAAAAAGGAACATTGTTAAAAATGTTAGTTTTAAGTATTGTTAGAATTATGAAACAATTTTATGTTCTGTGAAATAGTGCGAAAGGATGTTAGGCACATGTGCAAGGGCACCTAATTATTTTATGGGATACTCATAAAAAACATGTTAATTTAAATAACTTTCGTGACATGGGAAATTTTTAGATGAGACTTATATCAAAGTGTTTGTAATAAAAGACCTACCTGAAGACAGTACTTCTTTTAAAAATCAGTAACTAAATGTATGCATATTTTAAGTTTTTACGGCTATAAATTCACTCACGGCTTAAAAATTATAAGGTTTTTTGAACAACAATTGTTATGTTCTTGAACTTCTTGACTTCTTGAACAAGAATATTGGTTATCTATAGAGAAATTTTTGAGTAGGCCTATGGGTTATCAAAGAACCAATCAGATAACGAGAATTCAGTTGAGGATAATTATATGAAACTGGTAGATCAGTCTCTCTTGGAAATCGATAACATGTAAGCGTCATGTAGTTTATAACAATTAGTCTGATAATCACGGTTAACACTAGTTAAAATTTCATAGAGTTACTCCAAGTAATATTGTAAGTGCTATTCCGCATAAGTTCAAGATATCCGATTAGGGTACATAAACACTTTAAGCCTACTGGATAAAAAGTGTGTGCACAATACACTAATTTAGCAGTAACAATGTCTGTTAGCAGTGAAAGCATATAATCTTGCTCGTGAGAAACACTACACTCCTGAAAGCAATCTTGAGGCCGGACAGACCTACATACTCGTCCAGATACAGGCTCGATCTGTCTCTGAAGGATCTGCAGTCAACATTAAAGGGTAGTGAACCTATATTATTTATGTACAATAAAACAAAGAAAATTATTTGAAAGAAAGACTCTTTCACATCAGTAAAGACTTTATATAAATAAAACAAAAAGAACTTTTAAATATTAATTTATTTCATTGTATAAAAAGAGATTTTTAGTTGTATTACAAAGGTCAACAGAGACAGATTAATTATTTTTTAAACTGATAAACGCTCAATAGTTTTTTGTAAAGAATAGCATCTTCTATATATTAATACATGAAGAGAAAACTTTGTACCCCTTTTTAAGCATATTGCGCGCATGGAGGAGTGTGAGATTTGGCATAGTTAAAGTTTATATGGAGAAGGAGTGCAGAAAGCTAAAATTTATATATAATACGTGTTACAAATACATTAATTAAATAAAATAAAACATTCATTTGCACTTGAAAATTCATTTAAACTTTTTCAAACAATGGTAATTGTTAAAAATAAAATAATTTTGTTGCCAGGCAATAAAATTATAATTTTTTCATTTTAGTGTACGTTCATACTGCCAATGTCAAACACATAATAGTCTGTCGTTTGTTTACATTCATACTGCCAATGTCAAACACATAATAGTCTGTGGTCGCCAGTCGCACAGAGTAGAGATTGTCGCCAAAGAATTTTAAAATGTTGCCAACAAATAATTACTGACAGATTGACTGAATGAGCTGTGAATTTTGTGTGATTTCAAATGTTCCTTTTTCAATAGTCTGTGGAGTGTATGTCAAGGCAAAAAAGCGTTTATTTTATATTTTGTATATTAGATATCTGTGTTTTATATATTAATGTGCAGTTGAAAGTGAAATACAGCTTGCTTAATATACACCTGTTGCAAAACGAAAATTTTGTAGCAGCAATTTGAATTGACTTACTCTCGCCTAATTATTATTAGTGGTTTCAAAAAAGTGAGTACATTTTATCATTTTTAAATTAAACCCTGTCTAATCTTAGTTTCAGTAATTTCATTACATGTTTTTTTTTTACATTCAGATATTCGCACCTACTTCCATTATGCCTCGACATAGAACATTGACGGGTCGGAGTGAGAGACAAAGAAGAAGGAATATATATTCGCGTGAAAGTCAAAATGATAATAGACCAAATGCAAATTTAAATAGTGTAAATAGTATAACATTGACGGGTCGGAGTGAGAGACAAAGAAGAAGGAATATATATTCGCGTGAAAGTCAAAATGATAATAGACCAAATGCAAATTTAAATAGTGTAAATAGTATACAAAATGATGAAATTATTTTGAGGGATACATTTAAATGCGCACTGAATGTCATTCCAAGAAATTTTAATACTTTTGATTGTGGATTAATGCATTTACAATGCAGGTTTTGCAATGCAAAACATTTCGAATCTGAGGTCACTTTAGGTGAAAGGACTGCATTCACTTCATGTTGTCATAAGGGTAAAGCAATATTACCAGCCTTAAGTCAAAATGAATACTTTAAATCATTGTATGATGGACTTACTTCAAATGAACCTTCAATAAAAAGAAAGTCAAAAAATTATTTTGAAAACATTCGTAAATATAATTCATCATTTGCTGTGGGTAGCTCAGAAGCTAAAATTTCGGATACAGTTACGCGTGGAGTGTATCATTTTAAAATACATGATGTTTTTTATCACAGATCAGGTCCAATGACTGCTGGATATGGTCGCTCACCATGTTATGCGCAATTATATTTTTATGATGTTGACACTGATGTCAATTATAGATTACGTGAACACTATAATCAAACATGCAATAACAATATAATGCGCGAAATCTCTCTTGAATTGGAACGCATTAATCCTTTCGTTCGGTCATTCATTGGAATGAAAGATCATTGTCAGAGAGTTGAAAATCAAAATAAAGAAATTTGTATGCTCATTAAAGTAAATCGTGATTTAGATCTACGCCGTTATAATGATGCAGTTCAAACTGATGTAGCAGTAATATTTAGTACAGTTGATGGTGAGCCACCCTTTGAACGAAATATGGTTTCGTTTTCAAAAGTTAATGGTACCATTAAAAATATCTCTGTTTTGGATTCATCATTGGACCCTTTAGCGTATCCATTACTTTTTCCAAATGGTGATACTGGGTGGCATATCAATATTTCTCATAATGTACCAACTACATCTAATTCAAGAGCGCCCAGAAATAAATTAACCATGCTTCAGTATGCAGCCTATCGACTTGCAATTAGAGAAGATTTTAGCATGTTGCACCATTCACAAAAATTATTTCTGCAGTGGATAGTTGATATGTATGTGAGAATAGAGGGCACAAGGTTACATTTCATTCGACAAAATCAAACAAGTCTTAGGTCTGAAGTTTACAACAATTTAACAGATTATTTAGAATTGAACCCCAATGCCAATAATGTTGGCCGTAGAGTAATTTTACCATCTTCATTCAATGGATCTCCAAGAAATATGTACCAGAATTATTTAGATGCAATGTCAATTGTACAACATTTCGGAAAGCCTTCTTTGTTTATTACAATGACTTGCAGTCCAAGTTGGCCTGAAATAGTTAGCAATATTGGTGTAGGTGAGTTAGCTAATTTTCGACCTGATATTGTTGTGCGTGTATTCAAGTCCGAACTGAAAGCATTAATTGAGGGCCTTACACTAAAAAAAATCTTCGGTAAAGTTGAAGCACTCATTTATACAATTGAGTTTCAAAAGAGAGGATTGCCTCATGCTCACATTTTACTCTCTTTAAATGAGCAAGATAAAATTGTTAACGCTACCGATATTGATAAAGTTGTATCTGCGGAGATTCCTAACATTCAAACACATCCTACATTACATGAATATGATGTAAAACACATGATGCATGGTCCATGCGGTGTACTTAATCCAAATTCTGTATGTATGAGAGATGTAAAATGCACAACAGATTATCCAAAACGATTTAATGAATTTACATGTGAATCATTAAATGGATATCCATTATACAGAAGGCGTGATAATGGTATTAATGCTGAAGTTCGCGGTAGTTGCCTCGACAATCGTTATGTTGTACCATACAATCCATATTTACTTGCCAAATTTAATTGCCATATAAATGTTGAAGTATGCACTACAGTTAAAAGTGTTAAATACATTTATAAATACGTGTATAAAGGCTATGACAGTGCATCTGTTGAATTAGGTTCAGAGAGAAATGAACCAGGTCAAGAAATACAAATTGATAAAGTTAAAATTTTTTAAATGGCCGTTATGTCGGATCAACTGAAGCTGTATGGCGCATCTATGAATTACCAATGCATTTTCAATCACATGTCATCGTTAGACTTGACATTCATTTACCGCGTAGACAGAATGTTTACTTTCGAGAAGGGCAAGAACGTCAAGCAATTGAAAATGCAAGACAAACAAAATTATTAGCATTTTTTGAATTGAATCGATCAGATCCATCAGCGCATGAATATAAGTATATTGAAATTCCTTTGCATTATGTGTGGGAAGATTCCCGAAAAAAATGGAAGAAGAGAAGGCGTGGAGGTGATAAAATCATTACACGCATGTATGTAGTATCACCAAAAGACATCGAACTTTTCCATTTACGATTGCTTTTATTACATGTCTGTGGTCCAAAATCATTTGAGGATGTTAGAACATACAATGGAATTATACACACTTCTTTTGTTGAAGCGTGCCATGCTCGCGGCATTGCTTCAAATGATAATGAATGGCACGAATGTTTAAATGAAGCAAAAGAATTACATTCACCAAAACAAATACGAAATTTATTTGGTTACATTTGTGCATTAAATGTGCCAGCCAATGCATTGGCGTTATGGAATGAATTTAAAATATATCTTAGTGAAGATTTTTTGAGAGATTACAACGAAGAAGTATCCTTTAATACAGCTCTATTAGAAATTGAAGATATTTTGAATGTTCATAATTTGTCATATCAAGAACTTGGTTTACCAGTTCCCACGTATTCTCAGAGAACAGACGAAGCAAATGCTATTGATCCAATAGAACAAGAGTTTCTGTTTTCTGAGCATTATGAAACTGCAAATATTGAACAGCGTAATCTAATTGATCATGTGATTCGTGAAGTTTTGCATCATGATACTGGATCTAATGTTTTTTGTTTAACCGCTCATGCAGGTTGTGGAAAAACATTCACACAAACAGCAATCATTCACAAATTAAATTCGCTTAATCTTAGTTGCATTGAAACAGCGTTCAGTGGCATAGCTTCAACTCTATTACTTGGAGGTAGAACTTTACACAATGTGTTTAAATTGCCTATACCCATTTTGGAAAATTCTGTAGCGAATATTACCGCAAATAGTAGCTATGGACGTTACATAAATTCATCATCATTGATAATTATTGATGAAATTTCTATGTGCCCACTGCAAGTGTTGAAAATCATAGATAGATTATTGCAGGATCTATGCGATGAAAATGATAAACATAAACCATTTGGAGTGAAAACGATACTTCTGTGCGGTGATTTTCGGCAAATCTTACCAGTTGTCTCACATGGATCACGTGCAACTTTAATTGAAAATTGTGTCACGAGTTGGCATAAATTTGTTTATTTTCATAAAGTAACGTTTACTCAAAATATGAGAGCCTTACCAAGTGAAATAGAATTTGTCGAATTCTTGAAAAAAATTGGTAATGATGAAGCCCCACAATTCCCTCAGTTTGGTGAAAATATTATTGAAATACCTCAGCAATTAATAGGAGATGAAAATAATATTATTAATGAGGTGTATGGAAATATTTCCGAAAACATACTCTCAGATAACATATTGAAGTCAGTTATTTTAGCACCTAAAAATGATGATTGTACTTTTATTAATACTGATATACTTAATCGATTACCAGGTGAACAGAAAACATATCATAGCTACGATAAAATAATTTGTGATGATGACAATGAAATCAATAACTATCCAGTAGAGTTTTTGAATTCTTTGACTATTAGTGGTTTGCCACCACATAAGTTAGTATTGAAAGTTAATTGCATCATTTTACTGATCAGAAACTTAAATACAAAGGAAGCATTAGTCAATGGAACAAGAATGCGCATCAAGTGTATGCATTGTAATGCTATTGATTGCGAAGTTTTAACTGGAACCGCACGCAATAAGAGAATTTTGATTCCACGTATAAATTTAACATATTCCGGTACTGTTTTACCATTTAACTTTCAAAGAACTCAATTTCCAATTATACCTGCATTTGTGATGACAATAAATAAGTCTCAAGGACAAACATTCGAAAAAATTGGAATTTTATTGAGGCAGCCAGTTTTTACACATGGTCAATTGTACGTTGCAGCAAGTAGAGTTCGATCATTCGATGGTTTGAGATTTTATATTTCCGAATATAATGGCCAAGGGCATTTAGCAAATGATGAAAGAGTTTTTACAAAAAACATCGTTTACACAGAAGTTCTGAATCATTAAATTCACTTTCAAACTATTTTAAGTTCAATGGACAACATTTATTTTTTTAACTGCCCGCTTTTTTTTATTTAATGAAAAATATATGAAAAAATACGAGGCACGTATTTTTTATTTAAATTTTATATAATTCGAAATGATAGGCAAAATAACTGTGTAGCCTTGGCGAAACCTGGTCAGTATGGCAATAAAAAAAACCCAAGGAAATGTCAAAAAACGCGTTATTGCTTTTTAAATATGGCTTAGCCAAGCTAAACCTCATTTTTCCTATCTTTCATATTTTTCAAATAACTCGAAAATTAATGCATAGAAAAAAAAAATTATATAAGCTTTGTAGCAGATAATCTTCAAACTGTTTTCGAATTTTGTACCTTACCAAAAATGAAATGTAATCCACTGGAATTGAAAACAGTGTATCTTATACTTCTATGAATGTCAAGTCTCATTTTTATTAGCGTTTATTTGATTCAATAATAACATGAAAAAATTAAAACTGACAATGAATTATATCAAAAAATAAATACGAATATAAGCTGTAATTGTGTTTTTTTTCAACTGTTACTAACATTAAATTTTAAATTTCATAGGTATTGCAGGGAATTAAGGCAAACAACACACGCTAATGACGTATTTGTACAGGCTCACAGCTGATGTAATAGAACAAAATTCAAAAAAATTATATGCAATGATTATAGAAGTATACTCTTTGACAAAAGAACCTCAATAACGTTCAAACTTAAAAATTTAATGAATTACGGTCGAATTTCGACCACTGGGTGACCACTAGTCAGCAATAAATCCACTTCATTCCAGTACAGTATACCTCAACTACTTATTCTATGCGATATCTATACATCACAATACAGTAGAACCTCGCTAATCCATCACCTGTGGGACTGGGGGTATGGTCGGAATGCAAAAAAGGTCGGATTATCAGAAGAATACAAAATGTTTATTATTTCATTAAATGAGACAGTCTAAAATAAAATAAAACTTTTATAGTAGGCTACCAGGCTATATTATTGGTTATGTACAATAAATGATAATATGTACAGTATGTACACACAGTATTAAAAGTATAAAAGAATATTTGTAAACACTAAAACTGTCACCAATTACTACGTACACCAATTCACACAAGACGAGTAATTAGCACGCACTAGTAAGCGTGCTTACACTGAAAAAAAATGTAAATGAATTGGCTCAATCTATTGCGAGAGCGCCCGCAATTCTAGATATGGAGTTCCACGAATTTGATGTTTTGAACAGTGTTGGCTCGATGTTTTCGATTTGCCAGAGCTCGAACTTCAGGACCGCAGAGATGTAGACATAACAACAGCTCAACACTCTTCATACCCAACACAGTTTAGCCACCAAGTGTAGTGGTGGCTATACGAATATAAGCTGTAATTGTGTTTTTTTTCAACTGTTACTAACATTAAATTTTAAATTTCATAGGTATTGCAGGGAATTAAGGCAAACAACACACGCTAATGACGTATTTGTACAGGCTCACAGCTGATGTAATAGAACAAAATTCAAAAAAATTATATGCAATGATTATAGAAGTATACTCTTTGACAAAAGAACCTCAATAACGTTCAAACTTAAAAATTTAATGAATTACGGTCGAATTTCGACCACTGGGTGACCACTAGTCAGCAATAAATCCACTTCATTCCAGTACAGTATACCTCAACTACTTATTCTATGCGATATCTATACATCACAATACAGTAGAACCTCGCTAATCCATCACCTGTGGGACTGGGGGTATGGTCGGAATGCAAAAAAGGTCGGATTATCAGAAGAATACAAAATGTTTATTATTTCATTAAATGAGACAGTCTAAAATAAAATAAAACTTTTATAGTAGGCTACCAGGCTATATTATTGGTTATGTACAATAAATGATAATATGTACAGTATGTACACACAGTATTAAAAGTATAAAAGAATATTTGTAAACACTAAAACTGTCACCAATTACTACGTACACCAATTCACACAAGACGAGTAATTAGCACGCACTAGTAAGCGTGCTTACACTGAAAAAAAATGTAAATGAATTGGCTCAATCTATTGCGAGAGCGCCCGCAATTCTAGATATGGAGTTCCACGAATTTGATGTTTTGAACAGTGTTGGCTCGATGTTTTCGATTTGCCAGAGCTCGAACTTCAGGACCGCAGAGATGTAGACATAACAACAGCTCAACACTCTTCATACCCAACACAGTTTAGCCACCAAGTGTAGTACCCTACTTTTATTTTCATGTTTATCACGGTGACTTTACATTATTATGACTTGGTGTAGGCTAGACATTACAGTATTTGTTTATTCAGGTGCAGTCATGTAGTGCGATTCTGTCAGCTTGAGACTAAACTATAACTATAGACTAAACCTGTCACTCTTATTTGAATAGCAGTATGGTACAATAAGTGGATATTGCAAAATGCTTATTACATCATTGTGTATGGGTGGTCATAATTATTGTTTGTGACAGGAGGAAGGAACTATAATTTTTGACAAGACCTCATGTAAGCAATTATAATTGCGGTTGCAATGAAACACCAGATTTGACGTCATATCGTACGCAAAAACAAAACTCTAGAAATGCGACATAGCACTGAAACGAGAGTAGGAAAAAATTCGGAAGATTTACACCAAATTTCGTATTTTCTGGAACATTAAAAAAAATCGGAAGGTCTTTCGGAAGACCTGGCAACACTGCGCACTAGACACTAGATGCCGGCTCACTGAGGCAGCAAAACAACTGACAAGTATGTAAACAAGCTGGTGAGTCATCAACAAGTTGGTGCCTGAGCCGCGGTCGGACTAGAGAGGTTTTACTGTATGTGTACACACACACACACATAATATTTGTTAATAACAAGAATAATTGAGTAATGTGAATATTCTTCTTCCTTGTACAATTAAATTGTTAAATTTGAATTAAGTGCCCTATTAATTACAAATAGTATACAACTATTTATCTATTTATTTGTTGCAGATTAAAACAGCTGTCTAGAAATAGATGTGCACAGAAGTACGAAAACAGTGACATTAATAAAGTCAATAAAAGCTATTTTTCTGAAGCTTGAAAAAACTTAAAAAAAAGTTCTGAAAAAACAAATTGAATATTGGATGTCACTGGATTAAATATATCAAATTAAATGAAGGTGTAGTATGACTGACACTGGTTTTGTTGGTAAACACGATGGGTGTGCCGAAGTCATGTGATTGAGTCATGGTCATGACTCTAGTCTGCCTGCCCACCTCTATCACTGGCGACAAATAATATAGTGGGCTTTGTCAAGCTAGTCTGGGCTAGATGAGTAACAAAGGCACACTCACACACGCACAACTCCATCTGCACTATATAGCTTGCCACAAAATGTGGTTGAAGCTGGGTGCTTTCTATCTGCCAGAGGTGGTGGTGGTGTAACAGGGCCGTATGCTGTGGCCACACAGCCTAAGTCTAATGCTTGAAGGGAGGAGAAAAACTAAATGAAGATTATGTTAAAAAAAAAGAATTTACTACAAAACATTGTTGTGTCTTGTTAGCCGAAGGTCTTTAACAAATGACTTTGACACAGAATGCCAACTCAGACATTGGGTTTTGCACAGCAGCAACAGCAATACTACATTTTTACAGTAAATTTTTACTCATTTTATAGAATCCTACAAAATTTGTTTTCACATAACACCAACGTATTATCTCTAGTTAGTGTTACTCTCTCAAACTAACAGAAAAGTTGAGGGGGTTGGGACAAGATAGTGGCAAGCCACATTTTTTCATAAATTGAGATGTCGACTGCAAGTATCTACAATGTGTAACAATAGTATATGCTGGCAAAAGTATAGTGTGCAGTTTGTTTACAGGTGAATAAAGATAATAATTATGTTCTTAAATGTACTTAGTTTCAAAACACTTGAGGATTTGGTTAAACTTTCAACTTTGAATTTCTAAAAAATGGGGCTTGGCACTGTTTTGCACTACCCTTTCAATTATAAAGTTACACCACTTACCTTGAAAACATAAATTTATTGGGCTTGCTTTTAAAATACTTGTGTACATCTTCTTGGAATGTCATGTACAGAATGATTATGACACCTGGAAGAAGGACAAAAACAGCGATGAAAACCCACAGCGTCCACCATAAGTTTGAACCTTCCGCTGGTCGTATTGGTGAAGATGAAGAAACTATAGCAAACTCTGGTGATGGCTGTAAAATCATAAACATATTATGAACACATGAAGTTAACAGGTTCTTACAGATTAACACTTTGGGGAAAGAAATTTCCCAATAGTGGAGAGGGCAGAAAAGCCTGGGAAGTGGGTCTCTAAATAAAATCCAGAGCATGTCCAGATGCTACAAGGTGGCAGCACAACCACTGGTCTCACCTTGCGCAGTGCTTGAGACATGGCCAGGAGAATCATATGTTTCTGGCAGGATTCAAACAACCTCAGATCGGACTGG
Source organism: Magicicada septendecula (assembly GCA_034769895.1). Classification (NCBI taxonomy): domain Eukaryota; kingdom Metazoa; phylum Arthropoda; class Insecta; order Hemiptera; family Cicadidae; genus Magicicada; species Magicicada septendecula. Next base: position 557,914,394 of record CM068369.1, read on the forward strand.
TTTTGATGGATTATTTAAACATAAGAGATTCAATTTAAAATATATGTAAATTAATAATTTAAATTCACAATGTTTGTAAGGCTTTTGAAACTGGAACAGGTGTCTACACCTAATCCAGGATAGAGGAAGAAGAAGAAGATAAGGGTAGTTTAAAAAGTTTGACACAGAGGCAGTACCATAAGTATTAAATGGCCATGATTTTTTTCACAAGTTTGATCCTTCAAATGGAGTACAATAATGTTTAAAACCACTGTATTTACTAGTTTGATTTTTGTGGTAAAATAAAGTAAACAATCTTTGTGTTTTTCAAAAAATTGATAAAATCAAATGTTGCACAGTAGTTTATACACTTATACATCATTAAAAAAGAGAAGTGCTGTCTCCATTGGGCAATAGAAATAAAAAACAAGTTACATTCCACTTTAGGAGACTCTACACCATTGTTTCAACAGTGAAGAAATTGATCTGTTGAATTCAAACATGATCACTTGTCCACGTTTGTGGATGATGGTGAACATTCAGGTCACATAAAAGCCACTACAACTGATGAAAACATTTGTTACGGTCTATTTCCTTATCCCCCCTTATATTTAAACTTTTACTTACCTTTTACTTCATTCACCCTGACTTACGAAAAAACAGAAGATTCCCAACTTATAGGTTGCCACCAATATTTTTAAACAAAAGGACAAATATGGAAACCTTTATATATTTCCCCACTATTTACTTTGAATTACTTACCAGGTCCGTTTAGGCGAGATTTTCCATACAGGACAGGTTATGTTTACTGGCGTAATAACTTACTCTAACACATTTATATCCCTAAACAAACTTGATTTTATTTTATTACGTAGCCTACAGCTAAAAAACATGAATTTGTTCAAACACAAGTTTTATCCACTAATTATTTTATAAGAACCAGTACTTTTAATCATGATTATTCCCATTAAATATATATAGCTTTTACCCCCTTTATAGTATTCTCATTAATTCTTTTATAAATCTAAACTTGTATAACTTTTTACTGATATCGGATTGTTACGGAGTCACTTTTGTATATATTTGTTACTTAACTGACATGTGTTCCAGTTGTTACCCGATCACTAGTAGTTCACTGTCACATTAGCCACATCACATAGAACAGTTCTAACTGCACAAATTAACGTATTCGTTTTTGTCTCGATCTCTTTCTTTGATACTCTTTTTGCACACCTTTTAATAAGGTTCGGTAGGCCTAGGCTACTGTAATCACTTTGGCCTACCGAAATTTCCGAGGCCACTGTATAAAGTTTTACTTATATATGCACTGCTCTCCACTGCTGTCTGATGATAACTCTGGTGATAGACTGCATTTTAGTTAATAAACTGAATTAATACACTGCTCTCCCCTGTTGACTCTATGGTGACAAACTGCTTACTGTGATTCACAAAGGAGACTGCTGCTGGCAAGCTATTACGTAATATGTCTAGACAGTTGTTTATGCTAACAGTGTGTTGCTTGTTCACTGGGGCACCTCACAGGTGGATGCCGACAATTAAGAATTAAAACTGAAATTATTGTAGCCCACAATTCTGTACCGTTACACATTAAACAATTCTATAACACTGTATTAAACAATCAATGCACTTGCTGGCATTGCAAACATCTCACCAGATCATGTGTACAACATTTGCCTATGAGATAGCTTTCAGCACCATATATGCTGCATTTGCTTACATTTAATCAGATATTCATCTGAATTAACATGTCTCAAGAGTACTTGGACATGATTAAATGCTCCAACAGAATTTCTGTGATGATTTTATCATTATTGACAAACATGGATTCACCACTACACATCAGAGACAAAACAGCAGTTCAGACAGTGGATGAAAGTTCTATAAAGAAGGGAGAAACTTCCGTCAGCTGGAATAATGATGGCATTTATTTTTTGGGATTCACAAGCTATTGTGCTCACAGACTGTTTAGTCTTCTTCATCTGGCGTTACAGCCTTTGGTGGGCTTTAGCCTCCTCAACAATACGTCTTCATGCTTCCCTGTTCTCCACCCTTCCTCTCCACTCTCTAATTTCCATGCTAGCAAGATCTTCTGTTAAGCCATCCAACCATCTCATTTTGGTCTGCCTCTACATCTAGTAGTATATAATCTTCCCTTCAGCATTCGTTTAGGCATTCTTTCCACATGTCCCAAAAACGCAGCCTCTATGATTTGATGAATTTCATGCATGAAAGACTTTCCATGCATGAGAACCTGTAGTTCATTGTTACTGCATATCCTTCAACTGCCTTCTTCTCTTATTGGGCCATACATTTTATGGAATATTTTGCGCTCAAATAATTTTAAAGCAGTTTTGTCATTCTCAGTCAAAGTCCACACCTCAGATCCATATGTAACAACTGGTCGAACCAGAGAATAATATACTTTAAGTTTTATACCTCATGTTTTTAAAGATGTTAAGAGTTGCAAAGTAGGCTCTATTTCCTGCTTATATCCTTTCTCTTACACTCGCCCTAATGTTATTATCATTAGATAACTAAAGCAGGACACTCCTTTGAAACACTTCCCATTTACATCGAAATCTTTAGGAGCCCTTCTGGTCTCTGAGTTGGAAATTACCATGTATTTTGTCTTCTTTTCATTTTCCACAAGACCAGTTTTCATTGCTTCTGCTTCCATTAATGCATACATGTCCTTGAGGCTATCAACATATTTCTCGCTACTATTGCAATGTCATCTGCATATGCACATATTTGAGAAGATACAGACTATTTAGAAAAAGGCAAAATCATCAGCAGAGAGTAATATGCAACACTGCTGAAGCAACTGAAGAATGCTACTAAGGCAAATTGTCAGCATTTACAATCATGCAGTACATCAGTTCACATGTTGTTAATTGCAGTAACAAAGCTTCAAGAATTGCCTTAGCAATTACTGCACACACACTCGTGCAAACACACACACACACACACACCTTACACACTAGATTTAACTCCCAGTGAATTTCCCAGTTCCAGATCTAAAGAAATAACTCATTGGCAAAAGATTCTCTCTAAATATGAAGGTCATCACAGAGAAAAAAGCATATATATTTTATTTGATTGCAACAATGAAACTAATGTACAACATTCTGTCTGTGAGCTCACTAGGACTCCACTACCTTGCCCACTTATGCCACTGATTGTAGTTACCATGAACGCAGCTGAAACGTTTGCAGAGGATTTAATGACTTGTTCCCACACCTCTCCGTCCTTTCAGCTTATATAATTCCATAGTTGTTTTGGAGAAGGTGGCAGTCATTCATTTGGTTAAGATGTTCTAACCATTTTAACCAATATTGGGCAATCCTATCAAGTACACTCATAATATTGAATTTCTGCCAAGTATTTGCATTTCTTCTGGAATCTTGAAGAGTATATAGCATGCCACGTGCCTTATCTTGCCATCCTGGAGAAATCTTATTTTGGCTGCTTCAATACAACTGGCCTGGGATTTTGTTAATCAGGTAATAATAAGCTATCATTAACAGTGTACAAGTAAGTAGAAGATGCATATTCTCTGTTTGTCTCCCTCCCCCCCTCTCTCTCTCTCTCTCTCTCTCTCTCTCTCTCTCTCTCTCTCTCTCTCTCTCTCTCTCTCTCTCTCTCTCTCTCTCTCTCTCTCTCTCTCTCTCTCTTCCTCTGTCTCACACACACAGACAACACACACCCATACATACACATAAACACCCAACACACTTGTTGCTACAGTTCTTTTATTGATAAGTAAATTATTATGTAATATAATATTAATTTACAATCGAGATTTATCTTTCTTACTTGGAACATGTATTGGGCATCAAGAAGTTTGACCATCATCAGCCATGTTGTCCAACAGCAGCATCCAGCCAGGACGGAAATCAAATATCTCACAAGACTTAAAAAAACAACATGAGTGATGATGAGCAAATTGGTTGATGCCTGTGAAAGGTGTTACAAGTAAGAACAGACAAATATTGGTTGCAAACTACTGATATGCAATATATATTAAATATACTTAAGTGTATACTTGTGTGTAACGAAATTACTTACTATAGTTGTGTTTTTACAGCGTCCATGTTGAGGCTCTAGTGAACCGTCTTCACATAAGCAAACTGCGTTCGAAGGTGAAAGGGATACGCATATGTGAGAACATTTATTATTACAATCATTGTTAACTGAAACACACAAGACAGAAATGTGTATTGAATACAGTCAGGTACAGCCTAACATGAACAATTCCAGGTTTCATTCAGTTATTTATATTGGAAGACAATGATTTAATCCGTAGATAACGTTTGTAGAGAAAATATGAGGTGTTCTATTACAAAAATAAGGTGTGCTATTTAAAAAATAAATAAATAAAATGGTTTTGTTGAGGGACACATGCCAGAAGTGAAAAATTTGGTGCCGAGTGGCAAGGGTAAAAGGTTGCTCATATGTATTTAGAGTAAGAGAGATTTTGCTATAAAGAAGAAAGATTCAAATAAAAGTGAATGGATAATTAAATCAGATAAGGGCATGGTAGTGTTTACATGTATTTTAGTATAAGAAATGGATATTTATAATAAACATGTATATAATCATATCACACATATTATTTTCAGTTAATATACATACACAAAACAATATGTAACAAATAACTTTTTTTTCAGTATAACAATATGATTTATGCAACATTTGTTGAAAAGTAGAATGTGATTTGCGCACTATAATAAGTCAAGTTTTACAAATTATAAAATAGCTAAGTTACTAAATCGAATTTTGAAACATAAGAAAACTTTCAGCTGAGGCGGATCTAGCAAGCAATTTGGAAGGGAAGAGTTGACTTTTTGGAGGGGGATATCAAAAGGTGGGAATTCTTTAATGGTCTACAGTATAAATGACAGAAACGAATGTAGTTAAAAATACAGTGCATTATTATCAACACAGTAAATTTATTAACATACAAGTATTTATTAACATACAATTATATCTGTGTTTGTTTGTTTATTGTTCATTTAATAACATTCACTTACAGTTTAAAGTACACACTACTTATTTAATTTATGCATCAAGTAAAAATTAACATGGTGGTAAGGCGCAGTTACAATTTAGAGAAGTAATTTTAGAGAAAAACTATAATCTTACATAACATGATATGAATGTTATATCATATTTACAGTCGCAAAACAACAACAAAATTGTGTTGGATGTGACCACTTGAGGGGAAAATTTCACCCATCCCCCCTGTGAATCCACACCTGCTTCCAGCCAAACACAATGTAAGAATCCGAATCAAATTCACAGATCAACTAAAAAAGTTACAAAGAAAACAAAGACACAAAAATTATATTCCTTTGACTTTTCAAACATGTACCTAAACATTGTCATTGATGGTACTACAAATATTATAGTAAAAAAACAGGTATCACTGATTTTAAATTCTTTTTATGAATTCAAGAATTGGAATTGTTGTCTAAGGCTTTCATGGCTGGAATCATAGCTGTTAATGTTTTGGTTTGGTGGGCTATAAAGTTGTTGACTGATATTAATTGTTGCAAACATTTCAACCGATCCATCGGTGGCCATCTTTAGTGCGAAGAACTGAAAACCCTGACAAAGATCTCACAGTGGTACTGTGGTTGACTGTAAGATCTTTGTCAGCGTTTTTAGTCGTTTTGCACTGAAGATGGCCACCGATGGAGCGGCCAAAACGTTTGCAGTTAACATTTGCTAAACAATTGGAAAACTGTGTGTGTGCGCGTGCGTGCGTGCGTGCGTGCGTGCGTGCGTGCGTGTGTGTGTGTGTGTGTGTGTGTGTGTATGTGTGTGTGTGTGTGTGTGTGTAAGGCTAATAATGAACTAAGTACAAGAAAAGAGTTTCAGAAGTACTCAGTTTGATCTCTCAGCATGCAAGTACATTTTCTTTTATCATAAATAAAATTATTTTTAAAATTTTTGTTACAGTATTTAAACATTTAGAATATGCTCACATTCTTTAAATTACGCATTTCTTAAAGCACACATATTTGTGTCAGTAGGGAAATTTTGGGTACCTGTGTGAGGTAAAGAGGTTCAATTGACCTGCCAACACTGCGTTTTTCATCTATTTTGTTATACGTTGAATCAGTTTACTGTTCTAGGAGCGTGAGCTGTATGAGAGTGCCATACATGAAGTCCTCACTTCAAAAATTGAACTGATGGTTTAAAATTTTTATTCAACATTACAGAATGGAAATATTATGCCCCTTTAATGTGTTAAGTTCCCTTATCTCTACACTGCATCATACAAATTTTCTATTGTCAGAAGCAACACTGCAAGCCATCTTCTGATTGCATCTTCATAAACTCTGATGCGTTTACCTTCAAGGCTCAAAGCGACACACATTCCCTGCCTATGCACCGTGCTTATGCCATGACGTGAAGATAATTATGATGATGATGATCATGAATTCAATCGTAATTATTTACTTACAAATTGCATCTCTTAACATAGCAAATATTTTAAAACTTTAAACAAGTTAACATTTACTACTCCAAATAGTGTACATTGTCTTTGGTGTACAAGAATTTAAAAATTCCACAAAAATTAACAATAAACTAGGTAGTATATTGATAGTTGGTATACAGGCACCCTAAACTTCTTCAGTAGTGCAAAGAGAGGCTATTATTATTATTATTATTTTCGTATTGGCCATCTAAGGACCACATGCCAATTTCAATTCTTTACTCTTTGTTCTTTTCTTTTTTCTAATATTCTTTCATCTTCTCACTGCGTCTCTTCTTCCTGTCTTCAGTCCACTTTGAACCTGCGTTTTTCTCTATCCTACCCTGGACTCCCTCCATTTTTAACACTTTTGCCTGAAAAACTTCTCCTTCAATTGCTTCTTCTGCATGTATATTATTTTTTTCTAAGTCCTTTTGGACTTCTTTAATCCAACTTGATGTTGACTTCTTCCCCTACAGATATTTGAAGATTTGCTTTGTCAACCTATTGTTATAACGGTCTACTAGATCGTCGTAGGTGCAGTGGAAAACAAATTACAAGACACCAATTAAGTCACTACTAATTACCAGCTTTAATTTTCACAGTTAAACAGTTTGTAATTAACAACACAGTCTCTACAACAAATCAAATAAAATTTGTTCACACGCAATAAAATTTCCTAATATTAAACACAATTGTATTACAATTATCCTGCCCAATTATTAAACACTTCACTAATAACCACTTGAATGTACACAGTAATATCGCCCGATAATCACAATAAATTCGTACCTCACTGTAAATATATTGCAACTATACTGAAAACTAAGGCCACTGCCACCTTGTGTTTATACATCCGCGCACAGACCAGAAGATTCCAAACTACGCCTTATCTTTAAACTATGACGTAATTAACTGCAGCCTTGACACAGTCCGCACGGCTGGCAGCTTCCAGAAAAGTCTTGCGAATACGTCGAGAATCACGTATGCCACACACATTAGAGCGAGATTCTTCTGGAACATTCGACAAACACGTAGATTGTTCTGTAATGACGTAACACTATTGTCATCCATTCTATATAAATGTCCAAAAAATAATAGTCTCCTTTTTCTCATTGTTTCTGTTATATTTTCTACTTTCTATTTTCTATTGTTTATATTATTATTGTTATTATTATTATTATTATTATTACCCTCTCTATAAGTAACTGGAAGGAAGGACAGTATATTATCAATACTATTGTGCCGTACTTTGTTCGGCCCGAGAAAGGCGAATCTCGGTTGCAGAGACGGGTTACTTTCTTTTAAAACGGGCGGGTTCTTGATGTCACGCAATGCCACTGCATCGCGTCGCCGCCGGTTATATGTAGACGGTTTGTTGTGGCAGCGACGAATATTCAGTCGGCCGACTGCAGCTGTGATCTGCGTGAGCCTGCCTTTGCCAAACTTTCTTGGGTAGTTACTACCAACAAATCTTTCTCATTTCTGTTTCTACCCTCATCAGAGAAGTTTGGTCTCAACTGATGGCACCAATCTGTTCGGACTTCATTATTGCACACTATGAGATGCTAAAGTAAAGTCAGCTCCAGGTATGTAGTATTTTAATGTGGTCCTAAAATATTTTAACCCTAAAATATTTTTTTTTTGTTAGTGTTTCAGCTTTACTGGTGAACGAACTTGTGTGTGCATGAGTGTTAGTCTTGAATTCAGGTATTAAATAAATTAGAGATTAACTTATTAAATTAACTTATAATGGACATGAATGTAGCGTATTAAACTGATTAAAGTAATGTAAAATGGTAACAGATATCTTACACTCAGCTGCTTTTAGTGTTGTTAATAAGTATAGTAGAGATAGAAAGAATTTCATGTCATGAATGGAACACTTAAACAAAATTAGTTTATTAAATGAAATAAGGCACATCTGGTGGTCCGATCAATGGTTAATACGAATAAGTGGTGATGCGTTTCTGGTTGCTGCCAAGCATTGGTGTGTGTGTTCTCAATTTTATAATGATGGTGTGTGTGTGCGAGCTGTGGTGAGATTATGTTCTTTATGACACCCTGTACAACTCATTGCCTGTCACAGGTGCTCGAACAATGGCGAGATGGGTGTCGGGTTTAGACGAACAACTGTCTACCCCTCTGGCAGAGATACTACTTGAGCCATGAGATGCCGTCAGTTGGGACACACAGACACACTCTTAGAGGAACTCTGCCCCCAGGAATTATCTGTGCTACCTATACGCTACAGCTTAACCAGTGTCACTTAGTTATACCGGACGATCCAGGTGGGACCCTTCTGTTTTACTTTACACTCTCTCATCCACCACTACACTGTAAATTGACAGACGCTCTCAGAAGCAGACTCATGATACCGCGTTTAATTTGCTCAAATTCTGCAAAAACTCACACGTTAAGTTTTGTGCCTGCATGTGTGGACCCTTTATATAATTAAGTCTTATGCAACCTGTTATAGCTTCTTGTACTATGTAAGGAAATTGCACGCATACACACATGTATCCGCATGAACTGCTCTAAGTTTTCAGTTTTTTTTTAATGTGTTTAATTTATCTGAGAGTTAGTTATATCCTGCTTGCTCATGTCCCGCCGTGCAGGCATAATTCAGGACTGGGGGGCTGTCTGATTTCTTCATGTATGGTGGCTTAATCTATTACCATAATTTAATACTCTGAGTTTGTTTTATAATTCTTGATGTGGTAGCTAATTAATATTTTGAGTCTTTGGTTCTGTTGGGGGCATTTACATTTCCAGTGTTATTTAAATTCTCATATTATGGATGATTAACTGGGAACTACTAAGCTCGCTGTGTGTGTGTGTGTGTGTGTGTGTGTGTGTGTGTGTGTGTGTGTGTGTGTGTGTGTGTGTGTGTGTGTGTGTGTGTGTGTGTGTGTGTACATTTATTGCAAAGGGTTATTGTGAGAGGGTCGGTACAGAAATTGTGGATGTATGTTATATGTGTTATGTATGTGTTTGTGTGTAATTTTCAATGGGGGGAAATGTGACAAAAATTTATTATGTGATAGCACATGTGCTTAAGGAATTACAGATAAGGCTAGCCAATTCAACTTATACTTTAAATAGCACTCAATGATTTCCATATTACATATTAACACAATATTATTGTAAGGATTATCTTGGACATAGCGTGACAGGGTGTAGATAATTTAAATTCAAGCTTAAATATCACATATTAAGAGAATTACAATGTTGTTTTGAGACAGTGTGGCATCCACTCTTTTACTGCCACTGAATTAAATATTCACTCACAATCTTATACTGTGGAGAATAGTGACATGTATGTAATGATGCATTCCAATTTTACTCATGATTTTATTCATTGTTAAATTATGCCTTGCAGTATCATATATAAGCTTGCACGCTGAATAAAGTTCACACTTGTTTGTTAATAGAGTTTTCATTTGCAAGTCCTGTCATTCACCAGTGGACATGTCTGTGATTGTAGCTTGGGCCTTGCACTCTTTATGCTTCCTCTAGGTTCATTACCTAGTTTTAAATATTGTGTTTCTCCCCTTTTGCAAAAATATAATAAAAAAAAATAAAATAAAAAAAATACAAAAAAAACTTATAAAATAAAAGGGGGGTTTCACTATAATTACTGTACCTTTTGGCTGTAATGCTTCTTGCATTATTTTAAATATGTATGGAGTGCTGAGCATGTTTCTTGGATGTATCTGGATAACATCACAGTTCCAAACCAATGGCCCAAACAGTCCACACTTCCAAAGATTACCGTATGCCTGCAGACTCATTTTGTTCTGGGGCGAGCGACCTTTTACCAGCCAATATACCGAATCTTCAAACAGTTCCACTTTTATTGGTTCATGCTAAAAACAAAAGTAATTTAAGTTAAAAATGTAAAGAACAGTTTTTATATACTAGGTACAGTATATTATACCTAGCACTTTAAAATTTATGTATAGAGTCTAAAAGAAAGGATTAGGACAGTGATAAATGCACCACATGCTAGTATGGAGGAGACTGAAACAAAACAACTAATCTGATTTGGACATTCGCAGAGGATGAAGATGACTGCCAAAAATGGCATTTCAATGGGTACTCACAGATCGAAGGAAAAGAGGAAGCCTGTGGAAATGTTCAACATAAGCTAAGGGAGTACAATTTAATTGTAGACCTGTGTAGGGATAGAGTGCAATGGAGGAAAAGTTTGTTAAGTCGGGCAGTGAAGGCAGACTTTATAAATAGATCAATAATGATGGTTTTATAATTTCTACACTTTTTATGTTATAAACAGAATTAACACTGTTGCACACCACTATAGAAAAACTATTCCGATTAGCGCTTTCAAGCTTCACAGCTCATCATCAGATCGGAAATAACAATAATAGGACTAGACACCTTCTCTATACCCCTACTTGCCCTACCGCATGTACACATTTTCGTAAAGAAGCTATAAGTTAAATGTCCTTTCTGGCTATTATTAACTAGCGAGTTCAGTCACCCATCTCGGTACTTTTACATTTCTTTCTAGTACATTCTGTCTAATTGGAATAAGTTTTCTATAGTGGTGTGCAACAGTGTTAATTCTGTTTGTGATTATAACCACTAACACAACTTTCTTAATTAAATTTTATGTTATAGTACAATGTCTCATAAGAGGAGGTTGCAAGGTACCGCGGCAGTATCTAGGCTTAGTTTATAAATAGCAGCTATTTCAAATTCAAACTTCAGTAATTTAGGCCCAAAAAGAACAGAAATATTTATTTGAAAATAAATTGTTTGACAGATTGGCAATTTTATGAATTGCTGTACTCATATTACTTATGTCACTTTTGTCGACAGTGAAAGATCATTTTCCAAGTTAAAAATTACAAAACAAAACAAAATTACTATCAGAAATAATATAAGAAACTATATGAAATTTAGATATAATAAGTTCTGAAAATACAACTGTTAAAATTTGTTACATTGGTTGGGTTCTGTTAACAGGCACCAAGGATGTCAAATAAAATTAATTTTGGTTGATGAAATATCAAATATTACTTCCAATATTATATGTTATCACAATATGTGGTTAATGATAAATAAAAATATTTTGTTTATACTGAAAATAGTTGATTACTGTTAAACAGTTCTCTACTTAATTTCATTCAATTAGAATAACTAGGCTCCCCTAACCAACTAATTCACAACTTATAGGGGTGACACAAAAAAATGTACCACAGCAGTAGATAAGCTGAAGACACCACTGATAGCTCATATCTTCAGCCAAATTTATTTAATGCTTTTTAGAAAACATCAAATATCCAGACTTGTAACGGGGCGAAAACGGGTATTATATTTTGTTGTAATTTTATTCTGTTTATTTCAATTTATACGGGTCCAAAACAACGAGTCACCCACATAAACGGTTCAGTGCGTTGGAAGGCGGTGTGGGCAACAACGGTTTAATTCACAGAATTCCAGTGTGCACATGCCTGTGCTTTCCGTTGGGGAGAAGAGTAAAAAACTTTGTAGCCAACAACCATCTACAATGGAATGCGCCAGGTATGCAACAATGCAATACAATTCTAAGAACTGTAGTACTGTGTGACGCGCGCAACTGACGCTTAGAGAAGTCGAGCAAAATGGCTTTTTGCGAATTTTGTCCAACATGTGCTCGATACAAGACGGATGTAAGATTAAGGACACGTCTATTCGTGTGACGTAACCAGTGGCAGTGAAATTTCGTCAACGCTTTGGGAACACTCACAAACCATGTTCCCGGTGTCACTACTAATAATTTGCCACATGAAGGCTATGAACAGCGACGAAATTTGGTAGCAGAAAGGCCGTGACGTCCGCCCGCATGTAACGTCAGTCGACTTTTAGCCGCGGCGTCGGCCAGCCGTTCGCTGAGACTCGTGGGCACCAAGAAACTTTAAGTTTTAACGGAAAGTTATAAACCAGCATAAATAAGTGGAACAATATCCCAGAATGGAATAAGTGAAGTGAAGAAGGGAGAAAAATTAAAACTGTACGGGACTGACAAAACATTGGGATACATCTAGTGCAGCACGCGGCGAAGAGAAACACCGACCGTTACGTAATCAACTATTATTATTCAATTTTCAATCATTCAGTATTTAAATAATTTCACAAAATTTTAAGTCTCGAGCAAAATAAAAGGGGATATAAAAATGTATGTGTGTGTGGGTGGCAAACTGGGTTCGTCTTCTTTAGATTAAGGGTTATAGACTAAGAATACGGAAAAAATATTAAGTGAAAGTTTTGTTTTATTACAGTTTTATTTTGTTTTTCATAATTAAAAATGAGATTTTGGGTAGAATAAATTAAAAAGTTCGTTTGTATATAACCATGTGTTAGTGTCGTTATTTCGTCATCACCACTTCCTAGTATTCTGTGCTGACAACCTCGTCTAACGTTCTAGGGGTTTTCTGAGTTTTAAGGGTAGTCAGATAGTGGGATTTTTATAAGGGCAAGAGTGTAGAAGGTTTCGATGTATAACCTTAAAACATCGTGGCGACCTGGGCAGTTTCTTTTAAGGTAAGTTTAACAGGGACGATGACGGTAAGGAAAATTCTGGCAGCGGTGAGTATTATATTATGAGTGTATTATTTTAAAAAATTGTAAAAAAAGTAGTATCTTTACAGACTCGTTAAAAAAGAAAAATTGTTAAAGACAAGGTGTGACTATTAAATAACCAGACTTTGTTTGTGTGCTCTGTATGGAATATATGTTAGTGATCGAAAAATATAGTTCATTAACCTAAAGCTATTCCAAACTGGATGAGTTTATTTATAAATGCCACAGGAAAGTCAGGAGTGATATGACCACTGTTAGAAAAAATGTGTAGCTGTGTTACCAGAATAATGGTTAGCCTGAAAACTGAACAGCGTGTTAACCTCAAGTTTCTAGTGAAAATATAAAATAGTGCAATAGAGCATTATAGTTTGGTGAGAGAAGAGTTTAAGGACAAATGTAGGTTACATACCTACGTGGTTTTTGAGTGGTATAAAAAATTTACTGAAGGACACGAACAGGTGGATGGTAACAGTCCAGATCAGGCCAACCACATCAAGAACTGATGCATGTGTAAAAAAAAAACAAGTGAAATTGTATAAAACGAGTATAGGATGATCGCTGAAATGGTGAATACTGACAAAGAAACAGTCAGGCAAGTATTGCATGAAGATTTAAACGTGAGTAAATTCTATACTAAAATTGTTCCAAGAACGCTAACAATTGAACAGAAGGAGCTTTTAAAGAAATTGTGTTCTGACATTTTAGAAAAAACCTGAAAAGCAGGTAAGTTTTGTTGAAAGATTCATAACATGTGACAAAACTTTTTTCTATTCCCTTTGATCAAACGTAGTATAAAAGGGACCCACTGGTAGAAGTCAAAACAAAAATGGCAAATCTACTAATGGAACTTACAGATGGCCAACTCCAGCACTGTTTCCAATAGTGTTAAATTCAAATTAAACATTATGTCAAAAGGAAAGGGGAGTATATTTTGATGGGGCTAAATGTTAAAATGTAATATTGTGTATAAGTAAACCACATTTATGAAGCCAGTCCGGTTATATAATAGCCACACCTCACACAATGTAAGTATCATTGTTTGGCATTTCATGCAGGATGGACACTTAAAATTAAATTAATTAATAAGGAAAGGAAAATAAGGATTAATAAGGGAAATTAATTAATTATTTAATGTATCATTGGCTTATGTAACCAAAGTAAATACCTGATCAATTTCTTTTCTAATGCAGCAATAATTCCAGAGTGTATAACCAGCAAACAGACATTAGGTGGTACTATTAGGAATGTGTATTTCTACACTTACACACAAAAGGCCGAAAACTAGACACTCTTGAACAATTGGAAATATATAAAAACACATAAAAACGACATCCTAAACGAACAGACACAATTCAAATCACATGCATTATTCGAACATATCACACCCCACACACACAACATCGATCCTTCAAAAGTTGACACCGTCGCCAAGAACAAGACGGACAGCGCTCCTAGTGGCAGCCTCTGACGAAGCTTATAATAAGTGAAAACTGGTTCAGGCTATAAGGTAAAACTTTTATGTTTTTACCAATAAAAAACTTTGTGTTCCGAGTCGGTAGTGGTATATTTATATTTAGTTAAGCAATGGACACATCATGGACAACGAAATCCAAGAATTCAAGGAATACTACAGTATAAATATTAGGCTAATTTAAATGAATTTAATACTTTTGATACCTATTAAAACAGGAAAATATTTTAAATTGCACAAAAACAAACATACAAAAAGTAGTACGTGAGGAATTTTTGATTATTTGGCCATTTAAAAACTTCATTCCACTCTCAGATCCCAAGGACAAGCATAACTCGTCCACAAATTTAGCACCGTTTATATTGAACTGGATGGCTCTTATACAGCTATAGGTTTATTTTGTATAAACAGAAATATTTTAGTTCTGTACTGCAACTGCATAGTGCAGCACGAGCTTGAAAATAATGATACTTTCCTATTTGCAAACGCTTGCATTTCAAGTGAAGCCATTTTGTGTTGTTAACGTTGTGTTATGATGTGCACTGAGTATTTTGTTGAGTTAGTTTTATGGGTTACTATAATGGGTTCATATAAATATCTTGCCAAAAATGAATTTATAAGCTTTTGAATAATATTGATGTGCAGAAATATTGCTGTTAAAAAAAATTCAAGAAAGTAGTATAATTTGGATTCCTACAGTGGAACACGTTTAACATGTTATTGGATAGATTACATCATACGAGGGTTGTTCAATAGAAACACATTTAGAGGTTGTAAAGCAGTTTTTATTCAACAATTTTAAAAGACGTCTCCATTAACATTAAGGTATGAGTCCTACTGTTGCACTAATCTGTAGATTCCCTTCTGGTAAAATTCTTGCACCTGTTTGCGGAACCATTCGCTAACAGCAAACTCTACTTCAGCGTCCGATTTGAACCGCCGTCATTTTAGTGATTTCTTTAATAGGCCAAACACATGATAATCACACGGAGACAAGTCAGAACTGTAAGGTGGATGTTGTAAGACTTCCCACTTCATACGACCTAGCAGATCTTGAATTGTCTGGGTTACATGGAGTCGAGCATTATCATACAGAAGAATGACACCATTTGTGAGCTTCCCGGGATGTTTATTCTTGATGCTGATCTGTAAGCATTTTAAGCTGTCTGCATATCGCTCAGCATTGATGTTGACACCAGGTTCTTTCAAATCTAAGAACAGCACACCCTGATAATCAAAAAATACGCTCACCACTACTTTTCCTGCTGAATGTTGGGACTGACATTTTTTTGCATTCGGAGATTCTGCATGCTTCCACTGCATACCCTGACGTTTGGGTTCTGGTTCATAGTGATAACACCAAGACTCATCACCGGCAACAATTCGGGTAGAAAGGCATTACCATGTTGTTGATAGCGCATCAAATGCTGTAATGATAAGGCCGAACGCACATTTTTCTGCTCATCAATAAGCAGTCGTGGAATCCACTGAGCAGCAACTTTGTGATAGCCAAGACTGTGAATAATGGTATGAACAGTTGCCACGCTGATACTCAACATTTGAGAAAGTTCTGTAACTTTGATGCGCCTATTTGCACGTAAAGCAGTTCCCAGTTCCAGCTGTGACACATTTTCATCTGATGCTGCAACACGCGCAGGTCTGGGACGGGCCAAATCTTTAGTGGATTCTCTTCCTTGTCAAAATTTATTGCACCATTCAACCACTGCCGTATGAGAATAACTATAGTCACCATATACAGCTTTCTTGTATAAATTTCCATTAGCTGACGCCCCTCACTAGCCAAAAACTGAATAACGGCACGCAGATTATCTTTGGATGGATTTTCTATCATATTGTTACGACATTACAGAATAGTCTACATGTTTGTCGAATGTGCCAGAAGAATCTCGCTCTAATGTGTGTGGCATACGTGACTCTAGACGCATTCATGAGAGTTTTCTCGAAGCTGCCAGCCGCGCAGACTGTGTCAAGGCCGAAATTAATTACGCCGCACACACTGGCGCTAACACGCATTATGGAATAATCTAGTAATTTGGGGTGGTATAAATACCAGTACTCAATGACGTTCAGACAGTATAGCTGCGATATATTTACAGTGCGGTTCAAGAGTTATTATCGGGCGATATTACTGTGCGCATTCAAGTGGTTATTAGTCAAGTGTTGTGTTTTATAATCGGACGGTATATTGTAATACACTTGTGTTTTAATATTAGTTGGCATTTATTTGCGTGTGAACAATTTTTATTTGATTTGTTATAAGAGACTGTGTTGTTAATTACGGACTGTTTAACTGTGAAAATTAAAGCTGGTGATTAGTGACTTAATTGGTGTCTTGTATTTTGTTTCCACTGTACCTACGACGATCAAGTAGACCGTCGTAACAATATATTCCATTTTTCAACCCAGTCAGAACGCTTAGAAAAGAACAAACTGCAAATATTTTTGACAGATAAGTCACAAGTACTTAAACAGACAATATAAACAAATGAATTCCGTTGCCATGGCGACGAAGTCACGGCTGGGCAGATCAAACATGTTTCTATCGAACAATCCTCATATAAAAGAGGATGAGTTAAGATTTCAGGCAGTATATTGGGAACACAGTAAAAAATTTTTTTTTTTTAATCTGTAAACATTTTTTAGGGTAAAAGTGATGAGGCCACAGGAGTAGGCAGCCCTCCAAGTTAAAGAGGAAACAATGTGTTAAAGAGGAAAGGCTCATTTGGAGGAGTGTATGGCCCAAATAGTTACAAGCACAGGAACTGTGAATTATGCTGTGTATTGAAGATGAAGGCTGAAAAGTCAAGAAGTGTGGAGAACCCGAAAGAGAGAATTTAACAGTTCAAGAAACACAAAAAGCGACCATGTCTGTATGCTTCTTCACCTAGTAATCAGAACATCAACTATACTCACTTCAGTGTTAAACAAAAGATTCCTATTTGTTCCATCAAATTTGGCTGATTCCACTGTCTTTCGCATCTGGTCAATCCAGAATATCTTGTTGTGTACATTGTCGACAACAAGATCCGCAACGTATTCAAGTGATGTGTCCACTATAACTCGCACACTGGATCCACTCATGTCACTTCGTTTGATGATACTTTTTGGCATCAAATCGTCACGTCCAAAACTTCTTGATTCACTCCAAAACATTGTCCTGTCAAACAGTAATAAATTTATCAAATCAGTTTGAGCCCACAAACACACATACATACACACACAGAGTTAGGTATGTATAAAACAACTTTAAAACATGTTTCACTGAAACATTTTCTGTTATCAATCACACTGTGACACTTGTAATTGCCAGCCGTGTGATGCTTTCAATCTAATGGGCAGAGAATTTACAAGTTGCAATTTGCTGCAATTCTCAGTGCACATAAAATAAAAATAAAATTGAAATTGTTTATTGTTTTTAACATTTCACAAATTTTTGCAATTTGCTATAATGTTTACGCAAGATTTGTTATAATTTGTATTTGTTTGTAACCAACACAATTAAGTACATTAACACATTAGGCCCTGCTCCTTTGGAGCACAGACAGCTCTCTACAGGCTTGCTGTTTTTTACAATTTTTCCACAATTTATTTTTACTTAACAGTTTATTAGAAATGTCATAATTTATATACCACATTAGAGTTTGGACTTTGTATGGGAGCATACAGGCATGGAAGATAAAATCCTTGTGATCTGTTAAAGGCTGCACATGAAGGGATAGAATGTATAATATAGACATACACAAAAACTCTGTTAATATTCTGACTACTCACCTGGGTACTTCGGCTGTGGTATAATGCTGCTGCTTGAAACAGATGTTTTAGCCCTATCACTAGAGGCCATTTTCAGTGTTACGACTTGTAAGGCTACTGGTACATTGTTCACAAGTTTCCACAATTGGCTTACTCTGGTAAAAGAAACTTTGCTGGCAAATGAAAATATGACGCTTTTGCCACAGTACTGTGGAAACAACAATTACGGATGAGGACACAAGCTGCTTATTATAACAAATTAAAATCAAGAAGAATTCGTACAGATTGATGAAAATATAGGTTTTATTGAAAATGAAGAATGCAGAAATTAGAATACCATATTAGAAAAGATTGCAGTGGACAAAAATGATGATGGTGAAGATGGGCCAGAAATTTATCAGATAACAACGCAGGATGCAAAAAAGTTCTGGACTTCAGCAACATTTATGAAAGAATGCAATGAAACAACCCTATGCAAGAACTGGAAATTTGTTCACACTATGTAGAGCTTCAGTCACTAAAAGGAAACACCAACGCGAACTGGATGAATTTTTTTAAAAACAATAATTACAGGTATGTGACTTTATTTTCTTAAAAATGGACATATTCATGCTATTTCATTATGCTGTAATTATAATATTATTATAAATTTATTCTTGGATTTCGTTGTCCATGACGTGTCCATTACTTAACTAAATACAACTATTACATTAACGACTCGGAACACAAAGTTTTTTATGAGTAAAAACATAAAGTTTTACCTTACAACCTGAACCGGTTTTCACTTTTAAAAAGCTTCTTCAGAGGTTGCCGCTGTTAGCGCTGTCCGTCCTGTTGTGGGCGACGGAATCGAATTTAGAAAGATCGATTTTGTGTGTGTGGGGTGAGATATGTTCGAATAATGCGTGCGATTTGAATTGAGTCTGTTTGTTTAGGATGTCGTTTTTATTTGTTTTCGTGTGTTCACTTATAACTACTTTACTTATAACAATAAATATTACACACAGAATGATGGTCTACCCATGGGCTCCCCCATATCCAGCATTCTAGCAGAAGTCTTCCTCCAACACTTAGAAAAAACAAAAATACTCACAAACAATGACAGACACTCACATAAAATATTATATTGGCACAGATATGTTGACGACATTCTAATACTATACAGGGGAAACAAAAGACAATGTGAACAGTTACTAACGCACATAAATAAAATACATAAAAACATAACCTTTACTGCCGAATACAAACTCAACAATTGTGAGAGATATTATTTAATATTGGAATTATATTGCCAAATACAGTTAGACAACACGTTGATTAGAAAAAACTTTATTCATCGAACTAAACTTGATAGAATACATGCATCCGTTATAACAATAATAATACGCGTATTGTAATCTAACCCAAAAGATTACGTTATTTGTAATATGTTATTCCCCACTGTTGGGTTCGTCAAATTGTAACGAATTAGTTTAAGTGTATTTATTAAATTATATTATGTTCAAAAGCTCCACTGTGAATGCGTCGATTTGTAAAATTTTACTGCAGATGAGATCTCCTGCAAATCAATGTTAATTTATAAAAAAAAATTATTTATTATGTGGTTGATATTATTCGGTTATTGATCATAGACCTGTGTTAAGTAGTTATTAAGTGTTTTACCAGAGAAAAACGCTATATTACAGTTATTATAGTGAATAATTCAGTATTTTTCTCCAACCCTAGTCAGTATGTATTATTTAAATTGGAAAGAGAGTAGAGCGGAGAGCGTAAGTTAGTTCTCTATTCTCCCGTATTCACCAGCTGTCTGCAGACGAGCGCTGTTATTTCCAATCGACCAGTTATTATAGGTTGTCATTACGCTTGCTGTATTTCTCACGTTCCTTTCTCTGTAAGTTACACCCTATTCGAAATATACTAATTAGTCTACAAATAACAAGAAATCGTCAGATTCAAGAAAGATTCTTTATTTTATATATATTTTTATTCCAACAGCTGCTTCCTCCTGCTACTAATACATCACATCGATCACACAATACAGAATCGATTTGTTATTGAACTCGTGTTTTAGATGTTATAATTTAATTATAATTTTCAGTTTGTCTTTTATCTCAGGGTACATGTAGTTATTTTAACTATTAGTAAGGTCAGGCAATGCAAATTCAGGTTACTAGGTATTACAGTTTAGTTATAAAATCTTATTATATAAAGTATAAACATAAGCAGGTTTTTTACCAAACGTTTACAAGATACTCGTTAAGGCAGTGTTCCACTAAACGGTGATGGATAGCAGAGTGATGATGAATGGCTTGAATATATCAACTTCCAGCTTCTCAATAAAAGTTGGTGTTAGTGTCTCAGGATGTAGTGGAAAGTTCAGTTCTTGATCTTCGCTGATTTTTCGTTTCTGGTGGTCACAGGTCCCGACGGAATTAGTGTAGTATTAAGTCCTTGCTCCGTTGTTGAAAGTGAGGTTCTGTATGAAAATTTAATTCTCTTTATTTTCCGTTGTATGGTATTTATTCACTTCAACTTCTCCACGTCTGGGGTTATCTTCATTTATTTATTGTTTTCCATTATTACTCATTTGACGGTATGGTTAGTTAATTTATTCTTTAGATTTCTGATTTGAACTTTATCGATAGGTATTTTTATATTCTCGGAGTGAGAGCCTCGGAAGTCGTCCAACCGTCTTTTTGATCAGTTACTATAATTTAATTTGAATTAACATTAATTTTATTTATTAGGTTTATTGGTTTTTTCTAGATTTATCACAACTGAACTGTCCTCGTTCATATATAACAATTGAATGTTGTAAATCAACAAGATATATTGCATTTAGTTGTCCCTAACAACCATTGCTTCTTCTGTCATTGGATAATATTTGTTATCCTAGAGCCATAATTAGGAAATATTCTTACACTTATTTAATAAAATACTCCCTTCTTGGAATTACATTAAATCACATAAAACTTTCACTTAATCTGCCTTATTAAACCGTATACATTTTACTACATTTTCTTCTTAATCGACTTATTTCAAAAGGTATTAATTTCCTTTTACAAAATACTAATTTTAGGCCTATTGGTTTTATTACATGTGTTATAATTTTTTTGTTTTTAATTTAATTTTTCTGACCTGACCTACTGTACAAAGAGTCACTGGCTTATGGCCAATTATTCCAATTTTAATTTCCTGGTTTCAATTTATTATTATTATTTAGTTTATCATTGAACCCTTCATTGGTTTATAACTTAATTACAATGACCACTTGACAATTTAGTAACAATATTATTGTCTTCCTGGCCAAGTTTACAAATATTATTTTATGATATCTTCATTAATTATTCAAAGTAAATACACTTAACATGATACAATACATAATAAATACACTTGTATTTAATTACTTAAATACAAGTTTAACATGAATGAAATTAGTATCCATTACTTAATACTTTCTTAAAGCAACGGCTTCACACCTGCTACATACAAAACACAGAATAAATATCATGTAAACACAATATCATGATAAAGCACAACAACATGTACATCTTTATAAAACATTAAATATTAATTAAACAGTCTATTATTTTCAAACTCGTCTACAGTAAATTCATCTCATTAGACACTGTGTTTATAGTTTACATCTTCCACTGATCACTCCATATTTTATATTTAGATACATTCTTACTATTTTATTACCTAGTAACCTTACTACGTATCATCAATATATTTTTTGGGTGAGGTTTGCCCTCCTGACCTTAATTATGGCATACCTTGGGTATTGTTTGAGTTTCTATGAACAAAGTTTTTATGTAACGTTTGGGACCTTAACTTTGTTACGTTACATAATACTCCCCCTCCGGAAGAAGTTTATTTTAGCTGAATATCGTTTAGTTGAAATAAACTTATAGTTTCTTCATGCCTTGGAATATTTATTTGATAAAATTATCAATTTATAATGGTTTCAGTTTTTTCTTGTTTCTGCTTTAGTACGCAATTCAATGGGTTCTTTGAGGTATATTTTCTATTTCTATTCCTTAAACTGTTAATTGCACCGGAAAACTGTGTTGATACTCATTGTATATCTGGTCATTAATTCTCTACTGGTACCTCCCTCAGTTGTAGACCTGTCCTTTTCTCTGGAACTCATAACTTCTTCTAGCTTATTACGCCATCATTTCTTATTATCATATTTATATTTAATTACCTCGCTTGGTGTATAATCCCTAAAATACTATATTTCCCTAACATTTTTCCCTAATATCATAGCTGGTACGGAATCAGAGGGGCACTATTGGCTTCCATTACTGTGCCGTTTCCCTAACTATATCTTCTGAGATCAGAGGAACTTCACCTCTGTCCAGAAAAAAAATAAACGTTGCACTATCACAACACAATACATATAATTATTACCTATAAGGTAGCTCCTTTGCTACAAACTTATATTCAAGGGATGATTACTATTATTTCTGAGGTATCCTAATACTTTTCTTAACTTCTTTATCTCGTTGTTCTGTAGTTCCATTTATCATATTATTCACCAGTATAGTAGTTAAAGTTGTTCAATATTCATTTTAAATTCTTCTTAGTTCCGTGCTGTCAATTAATTATTCTTTAGCATACGTATTTTACTATTTTTAATTCACTCCCATTTACTTCTGCAATTAAACACTGAATCTCCTCCTTGTCATAAATTGTATGGCATATTCTTCCTTCATCTAACTCATTTCTAACCCTTCTTTCTCTTTTTTTATGTTTATTAGTTTAAAATAATTTCTTCTGAATTATATAGTAAGGTGTTCTTACTTATTTTGGAATTTTGCGGTTTTAAAATTGATTCCAACTAATTCATCTTAACTATTTTGTATTGGCCACTGTTCGGGTTGCCAATATGGTTTTCCGGTGGATTCCGTAGATTATATGCAGTTGTAAATCTTTCAATGGCATCGTCGCAGTATGGATCATACACATATGGTTCTATGTCCTCTTCGTTCCGTCTATTCCTTCCCTCAGCATTCCCAGAATCGGGATTAGGTTTACGGTTTCCACAATAGTCCTCTTGGTTATCCCTCTCATTAGCCATGATATAGTTTACTCAAGCTATATGGGTTCCCTGGTCATTACTTGGTTGATTTTCCGATGGTATGTCTCTCCTTTGTTCCCTGCTTCCTCCATCATTCTCGACGCTCCTATTTCTGTTTTGATTCCTTCCATCATCGTTCCCTCGGTTACTATTCCAATAGTCTCTCCTGTTATCAAAATTCCTGCGGCCTGTGCTGTATCGATTATTATTAGGGTTATTATAATGATTGTTTTGGTAATTATTATTGTGGTAGCGATTATTCATATAATGGTCATTAATATTTCGGTTATAATTATTGTTGTTATACCTATTCATTCCCTGACGCGACTCTTGATTTTGGTCCTCTCTCCTATTGTTTGAATAGTCACTTTGTCTTCGAGACCTCTGATAATAGTCTTCCATTTCATAGCTGGCTAACAAGGTTTCCATGGCTCCCACTGTCTTCACTTGTCCACTGCGTCTGGCACGAACTATTTCTTCTTCGAAATGGTAAGATAGTTTATTCACTAAACATTCCTCTGGTATTCGCGGTTCCAAATGACGCGCCAAACACACCTTTCCCAAAAAGTAGGTAATTGGGGACTGCTCTTGATTAATGTTGAATCTACCGTTGGTAATGTTGTCCCTAATTATGTTCTGTACGGAATCCGACCAGTATTTTGACCTAAAAACCTTCTTAAACTCTTCATAATTACTCGTTTCATTTCGAACCGCTGACCACCAATTATCATTTATGTTTTTAAAACAGTCATCTAACAAATTCTTGATTATGTTCCATCGGGTCACTTTAATTCTACCAAACCATTCATCTATTCTCTCTAAAAATTCTATGGGGTTTCCTCTATAAATTTTGAAATTGATGTTTTCTTTTTGATCAGGTGCTATGTGATGTGCCAGGTACATTGGTCGATTTTGTAAATTTTCTGTTGACTCCTTTATATTAATCAACTCCTGATTCTGTATATTTTCAACGGTCCCTTTATTTTGATCCACTTGGGTTTTTATTTGCGTTATTTCATTGTTAACTATCTCAATTCTCCCAGCTATGTTAATTTGTACTTCGTCCAATTTTCCTTGGATTTCTATTTGTACCTCTTTTATTCTAGTTTTGTTATTGTTTTCTACTTGATTTATTTTGGCCTCTATTTCTACTCCGAGTTGTATGATGGTTTCATCTGTCTTTTCTAGACCTACCTTAGTTTCAGCTATTTGTTGTCTTACTTCCTCTTCATAATGATCCACCCTCTTGCTAAGTGTTTCCTTGACATTTGCAATCCTTTCATTGGTGACTTCCCTCAACGCTTGGTTTTGTTCATTGATGATTTGCCGCAACTCCTTATTACTGTTTTTAATTCTTTCGTCTATTTGTTTGTTATTTTCCTGAATCTGCCTTAAGCTCTCGTCGTTCCTGTCAAACCTTTCATTAATTTGGTTTAAGCTTTCATTTATCAGCCGGTTATTCTCATCGGTTTCCTCTTTATTTCTGTCAAATTTCTCATTCATTAATTTTATTAAGTTCTCACTCAAACTTTCGTTTTGTTTCTTTGAGTTTTCGTTAATACTGTCTATTTTTTCATTAGTTTGTCTATTATCTTCTTTGTACTGTCTATATTTTTTCATTAGTTTGTCTATTATCTTCTTTGATACTGTCTATTTTATTTTCTAGCTTTTCTGAGTTTTCTTCAAGCCTTTCTAACATTTGTTTGTTTCTCTCATTAGTTTGTTTATTATCCTCCTTCATACTACTCATTAATTCCATTAATTTTTCCCAATTTAGTCCTCCTCTGGCTTCCTCTTTATCGCCCGCCTGTTGTTCCATTTCTGTGTCTGTAACTACCTCTGCTTCTTCTTCCCGTCTATCTTCTTCCGTTTCTTGGTCTTTCGCCATCCTTTTAGAAACACCTCTCGTATGCATCCCTGTGCCTCTAATAGTTGCCTGCTCCAGTTAAGTAATAGCGATATAGTCGAATTTTTTACTTAACTAAAGCCCACTCGTTGAGAGCCAATTTGTAATCTAACCCAAAAGATTACGTTATTTGTAATATGTTATTCCCCACTGTTAAGTTCGTCAAATTGTAACGAATTAGTTTAAGTGTATTTATTAAATTATATTATGTTCAAAAGCTCCACTGTGAATGCGTCGATTTGTAAAATTTTACTGCAGATGAGATCTCCTGCAAATCAATGTTAATTTATAAAAAAAAATTATTTATTATGTGGTTGATATTATTCGGTTATTGATCATAGACCTGTGTTAAGTAGTTATTAAGTGTTTTACCAGAGAAAAACGCTATACTACAGTTATTATAGTGAATAATTCAGTATTTTTCTCCAACCCTAGTCAGTATGTATTATTTAAATTGGAAAGAGAGTAGAGCGGAGAGCGTAAGTTAGTTCTCTATTCTCCCGTATTCACCAGCTGTCTGCAGACGAGCGCTGTTATTTCCAATCAACCAGTTATTATAGGTTGTCATTACGCTTGCTGTATTTCTCACGTTCCTTTCTCTGTAAGTTACACCCTATTCGAAATATACTAATTAGTCTTGTTATTGTCTTGTGTCTTGTTATACAAATAACAAGAAATCGTCAGATTCAAGAAAGATTCTTTATTTTATATATATTTTTATTCCAACAGCTGCTTCCTCCTGCTACTAATACATCACATCGATCACACAATACAGAATCGATTTGTTATTGAACTCGTGTTTTAGATGTTATAATTTAATTATAATTTTCAGTTTGTCTTTTATCTCAGGGTACATGTAGTTATTTTAACTATTAGTAAGGTCAGGCAATGCAAATTCAGGTTACTAGGTATTACAGTTTAGTTATAAAATCTTATTATATAAAGTATAAACATAAGCAGGTTTTTTACCAAACGTTTACAAGATACACGTTAAGGCAGTGTTCCACTAAATGGTGATGGATAGCAGAGTGATGATGAATGGCTTGAATATATCAACCTCCAGCTTCTCAATAAAAGTTGGTGTTAGTGTCCCAGGATGTAGTGGAAAGTTCAGTTCTTGATCTTCGCTGATTTTTCGTTTCTGGTGGTCACAGGTCCCGATGGAATGAGTGTAGTATTAAGTCCTTGCTCCGTTGTTGAAAGTGAGGTTCTGTATGTAAATTTAATTCTCTTTATTTTCCGTTGTATGGTATTTATTCACTTCGACTTCTCCACGTCTGGGGTTATCTTCATTTATTTATTGTTTTCCATTATTACTCATTTGATGGTATGGTTAGTTAATTTATTCTTTAGATTTCTGATTTGAACTTTATCGATAGGTATTTTTATATTCTCGGAGTGAGAGCCTCGGAAGTCGTCCATCCGTCTTTTTGATCAGTTACTATAATTTAATTTGAATTAACATTAATTTTATTTATTAGGTTTATTGGTTTTTTCTAGATTTATCACAACTGAACTGTCCTCGTTCATATATAACAATTGAATGTTGTAAATCAACAAGATATATTGCATTTAGTTGTCCCTAACAACCATTGCTTCTTCTGTCATTGGATAATATTTGTTATCCTAGAGCCATAATTAGGAAATATTCTTACACTTATTTAATAAAATACTCCCTTCTTGGAATTACATTAAATCACATAAAACTTTCACTTAATCTGCCTTATTAAACCGTATACATTTTACTACATTTTCTTCTTAATCGACTTATTTCAAAAGGTATTAATTTCCTTTTACAAAATACTAATTTTAGGCCTATTGGTTTTATTACATGTGTTATAATTTTTTTGTTTTTAATTTAATTTTTCTGACCTGACCTACTGTACAAAGAGTCACTGGCTTATGGCCAATTATTCCAATTTTAATTTCCTGGTTTCAATTTATTATTATTATTTAGTTTATCATTGAACCCTTCATTGGTTTATAACTTAATTACAATGACCACTTGACAATTTAGTAACAATATTATTGTCTTCCTGGCCAAGTTTACAAATATTATTTTATGATATCTTCATTAATTATTCAAAGTAAATACACTTAACATGATACAATACATAATAAATACACTTGTATTTAATTACTTAAATACAAGTTTAACATGAATGAAATTAGTATCCATTACTTAATACTTTCTTAAAGCAACGGCTTCACACCTGCTACATACAAAACACAGAATAAATATCATGTAAACACAATATCATGATAAAGCACAACAACATGTACATCTTTATAAAACATTAAATATTAATTAAACAGTCTATTATTTTCAAACTCGTCTACAGTAAATTCATCTCATTAGACACTGTGTTTATAGTTTACATCTTCCACTGATCACTCCATATTTTATATTTAGATACATTCTTACTATTTTATTACCTAGTAACCTTACTAGGTATCATCAATATATTTTTTGGGTGAGGTTTGCCCTCCTGACCTTAATTATGGCATACCTTGGGTATTGTTTGAGTTTCTATGAACAAAGTTTTTATGTAACGTTTGGGACATTAACTTTGTTACGTTACAGTATGCATATTGTACATACATTGTTTAACCATATTTAAATTGTACATATGATATATTTGACATTCCCCCTCAATTTAAATACCCATATCATTTAAATACCCATATAATTTAAATACCCTTAATTTACATTTGGAACAGTTTTGGTATGAGTACAGTTGATAAATATACTTAAATTAAAAAAAATAAATTCAAAATTGAAAATTTTTGGTATCTGAAAACTATTTTATGTTGAGTTTTTCAAAAACTTTGCAAACTTTATATTATTTAAAGATTTTGTGAAAATATCAGCTACAGTATCTTGGGTTTTTATGTACTCTAATTCAATAAGTTTTTTGTGTATAAGATCCTTAATATAGTGATATTTAATGTCTATATGTCTAGTACGTCTGCTATTCTCATAGCTTTCACACATTTGCACTTTGGTTGTCTACATAAATTAAAGGAATTAAGTTATTGCACTTCAAGTCCACAAGTATGCGTTGAAAGTATACCACATCCATCGCTGCCATTGCACATGATATGTATTCCGCTTCAGCTGTTGACTGGGATACGCATGTTTGTTTCTTTGTAAACCAGGATACAGGGTTGTTACAGTGATATATTATACATCCACTTGTACTCTTTCTGCTGGTGATGTCTCCTGCCCAATCTGCATCTGAATATGTGATTAATCCAGTATCTTGATTTTTATGAAATGTGAGATTCAAATGCTTGGTACCGTTTAAGTACCTCAATACCCTCTTCGCAGCAATCCAGAGTTGTTTAGTGGGTTTATCAAGATATCTACTTAAGACAGATGTAGCGTAAGCTATGTCTGGTCTACTTACAATTGATATGTAGATAAGTGAACCAAGGAGTTCTCTGTAAGGTATTTTTTGTCCACTGGTAGAGATAAGTCAACGTGGAAATTGTGTTCCATAGGTGTATCCATCGGTTTTCCATTTTCCAGACCAAATCTTGAGATTACTTTTTGTATGAATTCCTTTTGAGAAATGGTGATCTGCTCTTTATTTACATTGATTTCTGTGCCCAGAAAGTTGTTGATGATTCCTAATTCTTTTGTGTTGAACTCCTTTTTAAGAAACTCAATGATTTTTAGACATTCGCTCTTGTCACCTGTGATGATTATATCATCAACCCATATAATAAGGTAAGCATTTTTACCCAAGTACAAACAAAAGTCATTCTGAGATCTGATTAGACCATGATGTTGCACAGCCTCGTTAAACCTTTCATTCCATTTTCTGGGTGAAGAGCGAAGACCGTATAAGCTTTTCATGAGTTTTAGAGCATTCGTTGGACATTTTACTCCTTTGGGTGGTTTATATAAACTTCAGTGTCTAGCTTGCCATTTAGGAATGCTGTAGGGATATCAAGTTGTTTAATTTCCCATCCATTTTGCAGTGCTACAGACAGTAAGATTCTGATGGTGGAAAGTTGAGCGACTGGTGCATAAATGTTGGAGGACACTTCCTCTTGAAATCCTTTTGCTACTAGACGAGCTTTCTTAGTGCCATCAGGCTTGATTTTGAAAAGCCACATTGTGTCAATAGCTTTGATGCCTTTGGGTAGATTTGTTGCCTTCCAAGTTTGATGTTTTTTGAGGGCACTTATTTCCTTTTGTATCGCTTCTTCCCAACCATCTCTAGTACATATGGCATCTTCATAAGAGATTGGTACTCCTGCACAAAGACAGTATGCTAAGTGCATTTCATCTTCATTTTGACTAAAACTTTCATTATAATCCTTGTACAGTATATAATCTTTAAATTTCTCTGGAACAGTTTTAATTCTTTCACTTCTACACAGTGATGTTTGATCACCCTATTGGACAGTATCGCTTAGACTGCTGTCTCTATGTGCAGGTGAGGTGCCAGTGACATTTTGAACCTGGATGTCTCCTTCGCTCATACTTTGATGCTCTTTATCACCTACACTGTTACCTCCGATTAACATTTGTGGGATATCTTCTAAGGCTTTCTGACTAGTATAGTTGATGTTAATTTCATCAAAGGTAACATCCCTTGAGATTATAATTTCACTTGTTTTGGGTACCCATAGTCTATACCCATTTTTAGCATAGCCTACCATAATGCATTCAACTGATCTTGTTTCTAGCTTGTCTGCTGGAACAGGCAGTTTATATGCCCAAGCCTTTGAACCAAAAACCCTCAGCTTGTCATAATTCACTTTACCTAGGTAGACTTCAGCGGGTACCTTATTTTCCTTCAGGGCAACTGTTGGAGAGCGGTTCAATTGGTATGCAGCATAACGTATTGCTTCACCCCACAAGAACTTAGGCAAATTTGTTTCAGCGAATAGTGTTCGTACTCTACTCATTAGAGTGAAATTGATTCTTTCGCTAACTCCATTCTGCTGCTGTGTATGTGGCAAAGTGTATTCATTGACTATTCCTTTTTGTATACAGAAATTTTTAAACACATGTGATGAGTACTCTCCACCACAATCTGACCTGATTCTTGAAGAGTAATATCCTCTGGCCTTTAATTCTTGGACATAATTCATAATATTTCTTTCTGCTTCATTTTTGTGTTTTAAAAGGAACACCTGGGTAAAATGTGAATAGTTATCGATAATTGTTTGATAATATTTTTCACCTTTCATGGTGTGTATTTTAAAAGAACCAGCCAAGTCACTGTGAATGAGTTCTCCAATTCTGTTTGACCTTGGTAGGGGTACATCCTTAAAAGGCTTTCGTTTTGCTTTACCTTGGTTACAGGGACTGCATACTCCAAAATTGTGTGGAAAATTTAGTGATCCAAGACCTTGAGCATTGAGATGTCCAAGTCTTCGGTGCCATAGTAGATCCTTACTTAATGAAATGCAATAAGTTTCACTCATCGAAGGGTGTGCTATTGAAAATTGAGCTACATACAAATTTCCTTCGGATTCACATTTCATTTGTAATTTGTTATTTGAGATAGTAATTGATTTTCCACCACTATTGAATTGAACATCAAATCCCTTTGAACTCATTCTTTTCACTGATAAGAGATTGTAGGGAAACTCAGGTACAATAATAGCAGGTATCTTTATGAAAACATAACTGTTATTTTTATTGTTCAACACTTTCAAGCGAATTATACCTCTTTTTGTAACTTTTATAGTGCTACCATTTGCTATTTTTATTTCCATTTTATTCTCCATTTCTTCAACATTTTCCATAAGCTTTTCCAAATTTTCTGATACCCAATGATTTGTGGCACCACTATCTAAAATGAATTTAATGGATTATTTCCTAGTAATTCTGAGGATAAAGCGCCATTTTTCTCAATATTTTCAGTGGAAATGAAATCAAATTCTTCTTCTTGATCATCTTCGCTCTGTGCAACATTTGACGTATGTCTTGTCATCTTGCCTCTTCCACGTCCTTGATTACATCCATGGCCGCGATATGACGTCTGAGGCGTCTGTTGAGTTTGCACATCCTTGTTTGATGGACACTCATTTTTGAAATGTCCTTTGTCTCTACATGTGTGACATATTACATTTTCGTACCTCATCTGTGAGCTATTCTTATATTCACCTGGAGAGTAGAAAGAGCAGTTACCGTCGTTATCGACCTTATCACCTGCATTGGAGTTCTCTTTGTTTTTTGAGTTCAGTATCCAATAACCTTGTTTTTACATCAGAATATGAATATACTGTCGCGTCTTTATTCATTATCGTTTCTATCGATGTAATGACGCTCTCAAAGCTTTCCAGCATTGTCAGAAGAAGGTAACACGTTTTGTCGGTATCATCGGTTGCAACTTTGCTTATGCCATCGAGTTCTTTTATGAGTTTTTCGAATTTAGTGAAATGATCTTGTAATTCGCCATCGACAAATTTCATTTCCAATAGCTTTCGCATTATAAACATCTTAGATAATGCACTTTTTCTCTGGAAGGCATTTTCCAGATTTGCAATCATTTCTTTAGCGCTTTGTGCACTCTCTATGTATTCAATATACTTATCTGATATTGACTGTGCGATGATGCATTGAGCTTTTACGTCTTTAGCTTGGAAACTGGTCAAATCTGCACCTGTGAGTGCTGCGATTTCTGTGTCTGTTTTATCTAATGCAACGAGTGCACCCTTGTCTTTATTCAGAACAAAACATATTCTATATTTCCAAGTGGAAAAATTATCTGCCTTTAGCAGGGGAAAGGGAACCGTAGACGTAGCCATTTTAGGTTAAGCACGTGAACTCTTTCACTTTGAGCCTGTATATGTAAACAAACTTTTCTCTGTAAATAATTCCGACGTAATTACAACTAACACACGTCTATATATCTCCAAATTACTAGTGTCGGCCCATAACCTGTGAGAGATATTATTTAATATTGGAATTATATTGCCAAATACAGTTAGACAACACTGTTGATTAGAAAAGACTTTATTCATCGAACTAAACTTGATAGAATACATACATCCGTTATAACAATAATAATACGCGCATGCGTATTGTACATACATTGTTTAACCATATTTAAATTGTACATATGATATATTTAACAACAATACCATAAACTTCTTATACCTCTCCATCACAAAACTTGAACACAGGCACAAATTCAGTATACAGTAGAGTCTTGGTAATTCGAGTTAATTGGGGCTGAGGCAACCTCGAATTTGGAAAAACTCGGATTATACGGATGAAGAAAAAAACAAAGAGTAATGTATAAACAAACGTTTATTGCTTACAGATAAGAAAACACAAACAATGTAGTACATACCTGAACTAGTTTAAACTCAAAAGATAAAAGGCACACAAATTTATTTTTTAAAGAAATTGTCCAGAGTCTTTTGTTTTAAAATAGAGCCTCGTTTTTTAGCAGCAATGTCACGCCATCTTCTAAGCAGCATCGTGTCGGTCGATGTAGCTTCTGCTTGCTGTTCGACATAACGCAATGTAGTGTCTAGCGCTGGCAACCCCTCGGCGTGAGTTATCACGGGTACAGTCTCTGCAGTCACGTCTTCATCACTATTTTCTTCTGCCGCTTCATTCAGCATTTCAACGATTGAATCATCGGTCACTTCGAACTGTTCATCACTATTCAACCATTCTGAAACATCATTTTCATTTGACTGTTCACAACCAGGAAGTTTTTTTATCAGTCGTGCTAAGACCAAGTCATGTTCGTCTGTGGTGTTACAACTGTTATTTTCTTCTTTTAAAATCTTGCTCCAAGACTTCTTTAGTGTTTCTGTCTTTATGTCATCCCATGATTCCGCCACCCAGTAAACTACGTCTTTCATTGTAGTATTCTTTAGAAATTCCACTATGGTTCCCTTGCCTTCTGTAGTTTGTAGGAGCCTCTGCAGCAGACGACGACGATATTTCTTTTTCAAGTACTCAAAAACGTCTTGGTCCATCGGCTGTATTAAACTTGTCACGTTTGGGGGTAAGAACAATGCTCTAATGTCGCCACATTTCAGTTCTTCTTCGTCAGGGTGTGATCCAGCATTGTCAAGGGTTAATATTGCTTTGGGAGGCAAGTTCTTTTCCTTTAGGTACTTTTTGGTCTCAGGAACAAAACTTTCAAAAAACCACTTCTTAAAAATATTTTTATCCATCCAAGCAGATTTCTGGTTAATGTATGTAACAGGAAGCGCAGACGGAGTGATGTTTTTTAAAGCTCTAGGCTTTGCAGACTTGCCTATTAACATTAGCTTCAGTTTATGTTCTCCACTTGCATTCGATGCAGCAAGAATTGTCACCCTTTCTTTTGATTTTTTGTGGCCTGGCGCAGCATTTTCTTCCCTTGAAGCTAAAGTTTTAGTAGGCAGCATTTTAAAATTTAGTCCTGTCTCATCACAGTTGTACAACTGATCGAGAGTAAGTTTTTCTTCTTCTATAATTTTTTTAAATCTCTCACAGAACTGTGTGACAGCCTCAGAATCCGCAGATAGCTTTTCACCACACATTTCAAGCTGCCTTACGCTGTATCGTTTTTTCCATCTATCCAACCATCCTGAACTTGCTGTAAAATCATCCTCGCCTTCCTTAAACTGGTTCCTGAAAAACATTGCTTTTTCTTGCAACATTGGGCCTGAAATAGGACTTCCTTTTTGCCTCTGTTGAC
Source organism: Magicicada septendecula (assembly GCA_034769895.1). Lineage (NCBI taxonomy): Eukaryota > Metazoa > Arthropoda > Insecta > Hemiptera > Cicadidae > Magicicada > Magicicada septendecula. The sequence goes on from CM068369.1 coordinate 557,948,372, forward strand.
TAAACCAAGTGAACAAACCTGCACTCATTTTTTCATAATCAGATTTCTTCATCGATTTGCGTTCACAGGTTAAAATCCCCATACACTTTTTAGAAGAATAGTTTTCAATCTTGTCTCTGTTCCTACGCCAGTCACCAACAGTCACTTCGCCGACTCCATAATCAGCAGCAAGTTTTTTTAGCGTTTCACCTCTGTCTAATCTTTTTAAGGCTTCCAATTTAACACTTAGTGGCACAAACTTCTTCTTAGGCCTACTCTTGTAACTCATTATATACAGTATAAATAACAATTTACTGTAGTGAAAAACTAAACGTTGAATATACTGTACAGTAAAATAACTAAAACAACAAGCAAACACTAGTAACGAAGCTTAGTAGTAACGCACAGGTACAACACTTGTATCAGCTGAGGCGGTCAGTCCGCTACTGATTTATTTACGTATTTATCTTTAGCGTTTCATGCTGTAGACACTTGGTCTGGCATGAGTCACGATATGGCGGGAATGTTGTTTACATTTACTGACTGTATTTATTATTTTTTTCCAGCTCGAATTACACGGAACCTCGAAATACCGGGGCTCGAATTACCGAGACTCTACTGTATACAGAAAACCGACTACAACTGACACACTAATACACAACTCCTCCAATCACCCAATACAACACAAACTAGCTGCCTTCAGAACCATGATACATAGACTTAACAATATCCCCCTAGATGAAAAAGACTACAAAGACGAACTAAACACGATAAAACATCTAGCAGAATCTAACGGATATGACAGAACAATAGTCAATAAACTCCTACACAAAACAAACAACAGACAAAGACAGAAAACAACAAATTCATAACACTAACATACATCCACAAACAAACTGAAAAAATAGCCCACAAATTCGAAACAGCAGGATACAAAACTACTAACAAAACAGAACACACACTATTAAAACATACACACAAAGCACAAAACAAATTCGATCTACCCGGTGTTTACAAACTAAATTGCTCAAATTGCAACAAATTCTACATAGGCCAGACAGGACGTAGCTTCAAACAGAGATACATTGAACACACAAAGGCACTCCACTACACTACAGAATCCACCTTTGCAAACCACCTCATTGAAGCAAACCATACATACAAAAACATCGACAATAACATGAACATTCTACACGTACACACAAAAGGCCGAAAACTAGACACTCTAGAACAATTGGAAATATACAACCACACGAAAACAAATAAAAACGACATCCCAAACGAACAGACACAATTCAAATCGCACGCATTATTCGAACATATCTCACCCCACACACACACAACATCGATATTTCTAAATTCGATTCCGTTGCCCACAACAGGATGGACAGCGCTACCAGCGGCAACCTCTGAAGAAGCTTTTTAAAAGTGAAAACCGGTTCAGGTTGTAAGGTAAAACTTTATGTAATTTGTTTACAAAAGAACATAACTCCCAAGTATGCTACTGTGAAAATTAATTGCTCTTCCAAGGCCGCGAAAATAACACACCAATACGCTGAACGATTTCGCGTCAAGGAAGAAATTAAAGCATTAAAAAATCTCTCCTCAATACTCGTTTGCTTAAACTGCATTTGCAGATTCTTAACAATATTCATCCTGTCATTATCGATAAAGTTTTAGATTCCGTACACAGATACATATATAATATTGTACGTCGTACACATTTTAGTCAATCACGCAAACTTCTTAGGCTAGAACATAAACATCGCCAAGAGTCTGCCATTGTTTGTAAACACACATTTTACCCTAGAGTCATGAACTTAACTACAATAGTCTTCGATGATAACGAAATGAAGCTTTTAAGTAAAGGGATAAATTATAATCTCCCACCCGTCGGTAAAAACAAACAATAACACAACAATACGCTGAACGATTTCACGTCGAGGAAGAAATTAAAGCGTTATACATTAAAAAATCTCTCCTCAATACTCGTTTGCTTAAACTGCATTTGCAGATTCTTAACAATATTCATCCTGTCATTATCGATAAAGTTTTAGATTCCGTACACAGATACGAGGTGCTATCAGAAAGTTCCCGGACTAGGTCTAATAAATTCTTTTTGCTTACCTAGGCCATTAATGGCTCCCATCTCCTTCAAAGTAGTCTCCCTGCGAATTGACACAACGAATCCAGCATTGTTTCCATGCCTGGAAAGTGTCAAAAAAGTCTTTTGCTGAAGGCTGTCAAGCACCTCCTGCGTTTTTTTCTTAATGTCTTCTACAGTGTCAAAACGGTGACCTTTCATGTGAATTTTTATTTTCGGGAACAGAGAAAAATCACAGGGGGCTAAATCTGGTGAATATGGAGGGTGTGGGATGGCGGCCATATTGTTATTGGTCAAAAACTCTGTTGTTTTCAGTGAAGCGTGAGCAGGTGCATTGTCGTGATGCAACAGCCAGTTTTGGTCTTCCCACAATTGGGCCTTTTTCATCGCACATTTTGTCTCAGCCGCCTCAAAACGTCACAATAAAAATCAGAGTTCACTGTAACACCAGCTGGCACGAACTCGCGATGGACAATGCCTTTGATGTCGAAAAACACAATGAGCATGGTTTTTGTTGCACTTCTGACCTGCCGTGCTTTTTTTTGTCTCGGTGATTGTGGACTTTTCCACTGTGACGACTGCTGTTTTGTTTCTGGATCATAACCATAAAACCAGCTTTCATCACCGGTTATGACCCTGGAGATGAAGGTAGGGTCATTTTCAGACGTTTCTCTGAGTTCACTGCACACATCAACACGGCGGTGTTTCTGATCCACAGACAAAATCCGAGGGACGAATTTCGCAGCAACACAACGCATGCCTAAATTTTCAGTTAGAATTTCTTGACAGCTTCCATAGCTTATTCCAGCACTTGTACACAACTCATGGATTGTTTGACGGCGGTCTTCGTGAATGAGTTGTCGAATTTTTTCAACTTTTTCATCCGTTTTGCTCGTGGAAGGTCGTCCTGAACGGTGATCATCTTCAAGTGACATTCTGTCGGCCTTGAAACGAGCGTACCACTCAAAAACCTGTGTTCTGTGTAGGGAATGTTCTTCAAAAGCTTCTCGAAGCATTGCAAAAGTAACAGTAGGCAATTTACCAAGTTTAAAACAAAACTTAATGCATGCGCGTTGCTCGAATTTATCAGCCATCATAAAATTAGCAAATGAACGTTAACACACGATTACAAAACACAACGCGTAGACCGAACACAACCTCACAATGCAACGAAACTCGGCAGACTGACTCATTACGTATTACGGAATCGGACATTGGGACACCAGGTTGTACAGTCACGTCTAACAACCGTGCCAAGTACAGTCCGGGAAATTTCCGATAGCACCTCGTACATATATAATATTGTACGTCGTACACATTTTAGTCAATCACGCAAACTTCTTAGGCTAGAACATAAACATCGCCAAGAGTCTGCCATTGTTTGTAAACACACATTTTACCCTAGAGTCATGAACTTAACTACAATAGTCTTTGATGATAACGAAATGAAGCTTTTAAGTAAAGGGATAAATTATAATCTCCCACCCGTCGGTAAAAACAAACTTATCTATGAAGTCGTTGAAGCGGAGGCAGCCGTCAAATCTATTTCAGACCCACACTTACAAAATGAAGCACGTGTACTTATAAATAATAAATTCAATAGAGCCATTAAATTAAACAATAATCTACCTCTCGTTTCACGTGGTCAGTCTAGGTACTCTAGTGAATATAAAACTTTAAAACGCATGAAAACAAAATTAATCGACAACAATGCCCTTATTGTTAAGGCAGATAGAGGAAATACGCTAGTCATCATGGACACTGATTCATACAGTGATAAAGTTCATGATTTTATTTCTAACAACATTAAAATATTAAACTCTGACCCCACTGAATTGTACGTCAGGGAACTTAACAACTGTATTAATAAATGAACCAATTTATTCAATGAAAGCACACGACGTTACTTAAAGCCCATCAACGCTAAAGCCCCGATATTCACAGGACTGCCTAAAATTCATAAACATAACATACCTATCAGACCGCTCATGAACTTACCACTGCTCCTGGCTTCAAAACTGCAAAAGCACTAGTTCGTTTGATAAAAGATAATTTACAATTACGTAATAATCATAGTATTAAGAACAACAATAATTTTATTAATGATATAAATCTGTTGAACTACAACCTAACCACAAATTGGCGTCGTTCGACATAACTAATTTATACACGAACATCCCAGTCATAGATACATTACAGATTTTGAGAAACAATTTATCTGACAATAGTTGCATGAACACACAGACAATAAATGAGTTAATTAATTTACTCGAGGTTATTTTGAAACAAAACTATTTCACTTTTAATGGCTCGTTTTACATTCAAAATGATGGCCTAGCTATGGGCTCACCCCTCTCCGGCCTACTGGCCCGATATTTATTTGAATTATTATGAGAATACTCACTTGTTGAACAATAATATATATGCAAATAAAATAATATTTTATGCACGGTATGTAGATGATACGTTTTTAATTTTTGATGGTACTATAAGACAAATCGAATTATTTAAACACTGTTTAAATAAAATAAATAGAAACATCCAGTTTACTCTTGAAACAAAGGTTGATAACAAGATAAACTTTCTAGATTTAACCATCACTCGACAGATGAATAAACTAAAGTTCAACATTTATAGGAAACCGACTACCACTGACACCACAATACACGCAGACTCTCATCATCCTCTTTCACATAAAATGGCAGCATACAATAGTTTCATTCATAGATTATTGACAATTCCTTTGGATGATAATGACTTCCGTGATGAGCTAAATGTCATAAAATATATCGAGGCCCGTATTTTGGATGTATAACGCCCCTGTGCAGTCATTAATTTTATGCCCCCTATTCCCTGAGCTAAACTTCAGTGTCGCTATTCGTTTACAGACTATGGACAATAAATTGTTTAATTACTTACTTCAATTTTAAACTGTATTATAGACAGTATTTAAACTTAACTGAATACACAATATATGAAACAAAGGTGCAAGTTAAACATTTATACATTATTCTGAAGACGATATATGGTAAACACATAGAAAATAATCACTACAGTTTAATAACCTCAGTTAAAAATATCACTGAAACATCCAACTTGGTCAGTCAAACGTATATGGTAGAAACACTGCAATTTGATACTAACCATTTTGTGAAACTTACCAAACTTAGAGAAATGACTTTCTTCTGACTTTTGCATTTGCAAATGCATTTATCACTTCCTCAAAATCCAGACTGACAGTGATGTCTGATTCTATGGCGAGCACTCCAAGACTGACCAGTCGTTCTTGATTCTGTGCTGTCCGTAGATAGTTCTTGATTTGTTTTAAAACTGAAAATGACCTTTCAGCAGAACAGTTTGTTCCTGGAGTACAGTTGTAGATCTTGAGTGCAGTGTACACATTTGGGTAGACATCACTAATTTTCTTCGAAGCCAACATTCTGCAGAGAAATGGAAGAGACGATAATTTGTTACCATCTTCTGTCTTCATAGATAACAGATAGCTTTTCAAATGGATGCATTCTTCACCAAAGCTGCTTTCTATGTCGGAATCATAAATGGCTCAAAGTTTCTCTGCAGCATCATAAATTTGAGGAGCTTCTAGTTTGGTGATATTTGAGAGAAATGAAAATATTAAATTATATTCTTTGTAGACATTAACTCTCTTCTGTAACTCAGTCTGGAGAGTTTATATGATCTTGGAATATGAAATTTCCATTCGTCTCCAGATCTTGTCATGTTCCAAGTCATCTGATCCTAGTTCTTCTTCAGGACTTTCTGGTTCCGCTTCTGATTCAGATGATTCATCAAAAAATCGCCTACGTTTAATTTGACGTTTTGGTCTTGAAATCTCAACAGCTGAAGAAGAAGGAACTGATTCCAGACTCCTGATCTGATTAAGTTTCTTTTCAGCTGAATCTCTGTGATTGGGGAAACAGGTCTGAAGCTCAGTTAAATATACTGTAAGAGAGTCGTACATTTCAATAACAGTGGAAATGTCCATTTCCTGAGCTTGCAATTTTTTCATGACTTTGCCAAATTGTTGAAGAATAGAACCCCACACTGATGTCATGAATGCTACCTCAATGCTATTTAATTTCCTAAGAAGACCATCAGCTTGACATCTACCTTTACCCGTTTCATTTTCAGAAATAGTTCTTAATGCAGAAACCACTACTTTCCAATCTGCATCCAAGCTCTTGCAAGCATCCTCACGTGCACACCATCGAGTTGTTGACAATGATTTCAATGTCATGGTTACAGAATCAAAAAATGTTTCCAAGATATTCCATCTCCCTGTAGAATCTGCGAAGTAATTATATAAACTTTGCAATAACTCAAAAAACCGTACTGCAGCAATACAGCATTTCACTGCTTGTGAACCAACTAGATTCAGTGAGTGAGCTGCACATGGAATGAAGAAAACAAGAGCATTTCTTTCCTTGAGTCTTGCTTGCAAGCCAGAATATATTCCAGACATGTTGGCCGCATTGTCATATGATTGACCTCTACAGTTATCAACTTTCAGACCATGTTGTTCTAAAGAATTCATTAGTGCTTCAAAAAGCTTTTCTCCAGTATGGCCTGTATTTTTCATAAAACACAGAAATCTTTCAACTGAGAGCCCACAATCAGTTACATATCTAACAACTACACTTAACTGGTCATTATGAGATAAATCTGGCGTAGAATCTACTATGACTGAAAAATATTTAGAAGAAATAACTTCATTGCCTATTTTTTCACTCACTGACTTTCCCATAAGATGTATTAATTCTTCATAAGTTGCTGGTGACAAGTAAGACGTAGATCCTTTTCCAGGATTACCGAACCGTGCAATATGGTCAGCCAGAAAAGAATCGTACTCTGCAATTAATTCCAAACACATCATGAAATTTCCATTTTTCACAGAGCCAAACTTCTCTTCGTCTCCACGAAATGCTAAACCCCTAGAAGCTAGTTTTTTAACTACAGAAACAACTCTTTTTAGTACATTTCTCCAATATGTAACTTCATGTTCATGCTGGCTGAGCAATCTTTTGTCAATTCTGTTCATCTCATTTCCTCTACTTTTCAATTTTAACAAGCAGTCTCTGTGAGAAGCAGAATTTTCATGTTTGGCTATTCTTATGCCAGCATGGCTCCAATCATTGAAACCAGATGTTGCAAACTGAGATGTACCACCGAATAATTTGCATGGGGCACAGAACAGTGATCCTTGGCTGGGAGAATAAACAAGATATTCACGGTTCATAATTTCCCCATTTACTAAAATCCTATGGAATAGTTTCTTGCTGCAAAACCGTTGTGTTCCATCAACATATCGCCGCGAGGACTGTGAAAAGTCAGCGTCTTTGTTTTGATTAATACCATTTTTTATCAAATAATCCCGAGTGTGATCAGTGTTTTCCCAATAGAATGGATCATTACTAGGAATAGACACTGCAAAATCCACTTCTGTAGAGAGTGTAGCTTGTTCCTGTACTTCGAGATTTTCGACTTCCACATTGTCTTTACTGTTTTCCACTATAATTTCACCCGAATTTTCAGGCCAACACTGTTCACTTTTGTTTTCACCACTGAAATATGAGTCCAGTCGAGGTATTTTCTGCAAAATTTTACTCTCCCTCTGTCTTTTTTCCTCAGCTTTCTTGCGATATGCAGCACCACTTAACCTAGATAGCCCATCCATACCGTCCCTAAGCTATTATATCTTAACGGAAAAACCTATAGAAATACTGTTTTGTAGAAAATTTAAAACTGAATAATTCACTGTCAACAGTTAAAATACTCAGCGTATCGTATAAAATGCCTTGATTTTGAAAGTTAATAACAAGTTGGAACCACGTGGAACGATGAAACACCAACTTAACTCTGAATTAATAACAACATACACACCAAAGAATATGCACACATTTAGACATTTTGCAAAGATAGTTTATCAGATTACTAACTCTATACTCAACACTAAATCCAAATTTTACGTCCTATAATTTAAATAATATGAATAATAAACCTTATTTATAAACGAAAACACTGCTCACACCTTTACACTTTCGTACACAACGCAGAACGTTGTTCTTGGAATGAATACCAAATGTTTCAGAAACTATCCGCTAGAGGGCAGCACGAATACCATTCCAATAAACGACGTATGACGGCAATACTAACGAAACAAAAGTTGAAAACGTAAATATACGTGATTACTGATTTTGGCCCATCTGACAAAAAACGTGTATATACGTGATTACTGTTCAAAGGGTTAATGCCAGAGCCAGAACACTAATCTACTTCGGGCTTTATAATGATATGAAGCAACGTTTTTTTTAACCAGCTATATTTTGCCGCCCTCAAAATTTTGCCGCCCTGTGCATCTGCACATCTTGCACATGCCTAAATACGGCCCTGGCGGTTGCCAATGGTTACAATAGTTTAACCATTGAAAAACTGTTGAGAAAACATGAAAAAAGAATGCTTAAACCCCGAATAAACAACAACACGCAAACAATTTTTATATCTACTAATTACGCTAGCTTTATGCCTAAGGTTTTGTCTTTTATATTGAATAATAATAGTTTCACTATTTCATTCAGGACTAATAATAAGTTACTGGATATTCTCAAACCGAAAAAACACACCTCCAGAAGAAAAAACTGGCATATATAAGTTAACATGCAATGATTGCGAGTGCTTCTACATTGGACAGACTGGGAGAGGTTTCCTTAAACGATTTCGAGAACATTTACCTAAGAAAATAAGAAACATTGACAACATCAAATCAAATTACGCCCGACACCTGACTTCACACAATCATAATTACACAGATTTTAGTTCCAATTTAATACCGTTACATGTGTGTAAGAAGGGCCGTTTCATGAATGCCTTGGAGGAATTTGAAATTTACAGTGCGTATGCAAACCCAAGGAGTCGCGATATCGTGTTAAATGACCACCTGAACTTTGTATCCAACCGATTGTACGATACCGCCTTGAGTCTGCTTGCTGGGGCTACGATAAGGTAGCAACTGCTCGTTGGCAGAATGAACTTGAACGGGTGTGCACCCAAATCCGCGTACGGTTCATATGCAAATTTTGACATTTTAACTTCTTAACGATCTCGCAAGAGTGATAGTTTTAACTTTTTAATATCTGATGATGCAGCATAAGCTCTGAAACGCGTCATAGACGAAGCACAAGAAATCACACGGCGGATAATTTAAGGTAAATAATTTATTAATTTATGTTTTTACTTATAAAAAACTTTGTGTTCCGAGTCGTTAATGTAATAGCTGTATTTAGTATAAATTTATTACTGTATTTCCTTAGATGTACTTTGTTAATAATAAATAATATAATTGTGGTGTTTACTGTATGTAGTTAAAAGTTATGTTTGATTTTTCATTATTAAGAAGATTTGGTTTTTTGAGGCTTATTTGCATACTTATTAGAAATTTCGGATAATAGGGTCAACCACTTAATTGGCCAACCTTGATATGTCCCAATAAAGCAGAATCCACTTTATTTCTTTTGGGATCAGCTGATTCATCTATTCCAGATTTATTCATCTATTCAAGATAAAGAAGAAAAACACTACTGTAAATTCAAGTTCATACTAAAAATAAATTAGATAAACAAGCAACTTATTAAATAACAACAAAACAGCTTGCATGTGCTAGTTTGATGCAATGAAGTGTACAACTTCTATTAATAAAGCAGTTAATGAAAAATTAATCACACACCATAATTCTAATGCGTGTGTGTTGTTATCTGTGCTTTCACTGTGAAACTATAAACTGCAAGCAGAATTTACAGCAAAATGCAGCGACCCTAAATTTTTGCACCCACACATTAGGTTGAAAGAGTTAACAGCTTATAATTAGTGGTGTTTCATTAATATGACATTTTATTTGTTGATAAGAAAATAGTGACAGCAATGATTTGTACCTTGAAACAGGGTCCACAGCAAGTGCATAAATTTTACCATCATCCTCTGCTGTGTAAATCAATGAACATTTCTGAATGCCAAAGTGGCACAATTTTATCTGCCTCTGGTTTTCAATAAAGTACACGTTTTCCATTACCCAGTCTAAGCTAATTTTGCTCGGCCTCTGTATGCTGCTGATGATCTCAATGTTGTTTCTGTTGTCAAGAGACACGCGCGACAGCACTCCAGCCACTTCTGAAACACACCCGCACAAATGAAAGATAGAAATTAGTACCATACCTACTGTGTACTTTAACTACACTGAAACTGTATATAGGTGAAATTAATATAATTAATTGATTATAATTATTAACTGAAAACAATAAATTAGTCAGTATTATAATTAATAAGAAAAATATGATATTATATACAAAATATGATACACATATGATATACATATAACTTTATAAATCCATTTTTATAGTCTCTGCATCTCAAAGTTTTTTTAGGAAACCAACATCAAGTATAAGGGTTGAAAAAATATGGAAAAGTGCTGATTTCCAAAATATTCTAACTTGATTAATTATTATTCAAATTAAAGGTAACAAATCTCATATAATTAAGAATCACTTTTAGTCTAAATTTGTGTTCTTACTAAATTTTGTGAAAATGAGTCTGCCTAACGATATTTTGAGAAACCCAGTTTTATTATCCCTTCACACTTGAATTTAAGGATGTTGTCCCAAATATGTTTTAAACAAATTATAGTTTCCATTAAAGTATATAAACAACATCCTTAAGTACACATAACTATGTTAAAGAAATTTTTTTTTAATATGAAATCCAGAAATAAAATCTCATGTTTCTAAATTAAAGTCAAAAAACTGCTACTTTAAATGTGCTAACCATAGAGATATTAGACTCAAAGTGACATGACATAGACAGCCCTGTACGGATAAGTGTCAGCGAAGAGATAAAAGTAGATTGATAGGCCCTGCCTTCATTTTTTCGCCCATGCATGTGATTTTTAAGGCTACAAATATGTATGTTATTTACCAAATGTTGAGTGGTTGTTGTTATTAAGAAAACTCTACTTTACTAATTTACAAATATTGTAATTCCTTTATTCTCTACATTTATTTAAAAGCCTTATTTTAACCCATACAGCTGGCTTGTATGTAAATGATTATGAAATTTTGCTTAATTTTTAACAGTTCTGAGGGATAATTGAATTCCTTCGTACCCTCCCGATGGTTACACCACTGCCTCAGAATGAAAATAAGGAAAAAGAGGTATAATCATGAATCTCCACTCTCCAAATACTTTAATTTAACACCAAATCTTATGAACAAATTTCACTTAAGCTGGTGTGAGATGTTAAAAAATGTTATTTCAGTGTACCAGTAGTTATAACACAATAGTTGACAGTAATACAATAGAACCTGAACTCCAGTAGACAAGGCGTTTTCTTGCATCTACGTCCATACCCGAAACACGGAAATCTACCAAATCTCGGGAGCTGTACACTACACCAAGCGACTTACGAGACTTGCTTACGTATCTGATCTTGTCCTCCAGTGCATAGATTACCTGCATCTCGCTTCCTAAAATATCAATACATGTACGCTGTCAATGTTTAATAGTGATATTTACTTGTTCTCTACAAAAAAAAACTCATGAGGTTTGATTACACTAAGAGACAGACAGTATGTTCTGTGTCAAATACTTTCATCAACAATTAATATTTAATGCACTTTCACTTGTGAAAAAACTTACTTTTTTGTTATTCCCTCAATAACATATTTCCCCATGAGGGAATAACAAAAAAGTAAGTTTTTTCACAAGTGAAAGTGCATTAAATATTAATTGCTAAAGTGCTGTGAAAGAAGTGATGATCATACAAAATAATACTTTCATCAAGTCTGAAATTGAAAAACAACTTTTGATTTAGTTCTACAGATACTTTTTATTAGTCTTGACAATTGTTTCACCAGTTATGGCAACTTCAGAGGTTACGTTTGAACTCTCAATGTTAGATTTTGAACTGAATAGTTAGATTTTAACTATTCGAATGTAACCCCTGAAGCTTCCATACCTGGTGGAACAACTGTCAGGACTAACAAAAAGTAACTGTAGAACTAAATTGAGCATTTATTTATTAAATTTAAATTGTATTAAAATGTTGCACCAAGTGACGAGCAGTCATTCTATCAGTGAAACAACTTCTGAATTAACAGGCTCATGATGAGGAAAACCCAGCCATCAAAATGAATTATTTGTGCACTGAGTAAAGGGGTGACATTAAGAGATCATATAAGAAATATTTACACCTTTTGGGGTATATATACAAGAAAGGCAGCTAAGCTGACGGGTCCAGAATAGAGAAATATTTGGGGGGAATGTGTATATAAAAATATGTTGCAGGCTTTCTCCTTCTTCTATATCAGTTTCCCAGTCCCTCGGATACTGATGGATCATTACAGCTGGAGGTTGATGATTTCCTAGCAAGGCAATAAAGCTACTCCAGTCCATTCTTTCTTGTTGTCAAGTTTTTGCCTTTTGTGGGTATGTATACATGGAAGTTCTACTTGTGCACATGAAAGACCGAAACACTCATACAACTGGAAATATAGAAACGCATGACAATGCATGGAAACAGCATCCTAAACAAACAGACACAAAATCATATATACTATTTTAAAACATTATACAACACACACACACACACACACACACACACACACACACACACACACACACAATCTTTCAAACAACGGCGCCATCACCAAAAACATATTTGATAGTGCTCCTAACAGCAGCCTCTGATGCACCTTGCAATAAGCAAAAGCTAGTTCAGGCAATGAAATATTTTTTTTTTTAACTTTGATCTAAAATATCTGTGTTGTGCATTGGACTAGTGTTTATTGGGTCTTACAAACCTTTATAGTAAATGACAAAATTAATCACTACAGACTTCAATGGATTACTCACATTAGCCACTGAATGTCATCTGAAGGGATAACAGGGCATATGGGACCAGGGGGGTGCAGTTGACCCAAAGACAATGGTAAGTGGACACTACAGTAAAATACAAACACCATTTCAGTATAATGGTGTACAAGTTATTTGAGTACTTATTTTAGTAGTTCAGTATTTGATTTGTATGTACTTATTTCAGTACAAGTTAAAGTTGTACGTCAAAAGTATGCATCTACAATTTTTACAAGCTACAATATTAAATTTTGAATAACAACCAGTTATCATTTTTCACATTTCTAGACTCATTCTGGTCTTTTCAGATCCAAACGGAAACATTGGTGGTTGAAATGCTTACCTACAGCTTTGCACCTCATTCTGTCTTCCTTCAGTTGGTAGCCTTCATGTTTGCAGTCACATGAGTAACTGCCTGGAGTGTTTTCACATTCTTGTGCACAGTACGTGCCCTTTTTGCATTCATCAATGTCGATGCACGTTCTGCCGTCTCCGCTAAGCTCGTATCCGTAGGAACAGGAGCAGATGAAACCAACAGGTGTCTCCTGACACTGGTCTTGACATGTGGACGACGAACAGCTCTTACCTTCAAAAAGTAATGTAGTTTTTTGTCATACAATGCTAATACAAAGCTTTTAATTAGCTTTACTCATTTTTCTCAAGTACAAGTTTCAAACAGATTGTTCAGCGGGGGGGGGGGGGTTTGTAACGGGCCTATTTCAGGGTAATAAGGCAATTTGTATTTTTTTATATAAACGAGTATTTTTTTTTTTTTAAATAAAAGGGACAAACATAAACTTACGTAAATTTTCGTGGTTGCGATGAAAACAACAGTGGCAGCACTGACTGTGAAGGTTCGTCAATAATATTTTATATGAACAGTTTCAACAAACGACAAACTGTGCCAAGGTCAATAAATGACACAATAAAATTGTCAACAAATTATGCAACGAGACGATCAGACCATGTTACGTCAGCAACTTACATAACGGTGGTATGCAGCTGGTGGAGTGATACAAACTCTAAGACAATAAGAATTGGACATATAACTACGGAGACGTCATAAAATAGTACCGTTGGCCGAGCCAGTCGGCAATAACAACTCGCGCGAGTAATACCTATAAGTTCCGGAACGTATTTTTGCGGGCCCGCAACACACCAAAAATGTGATTAACATATAAATTTAAATAAAATATGCCGAAAGTTTAAAGAATGTGAGATGAGTGACGTTATTTTGATAAACACATAAGAATTTAAATTCAACATCAGTGAAAACAACCACAATCTGGCTAGTGCACTAACAATGCGACGTAGTCGAAATTCAACAGCAGTTAAGTAATGGGGTAAAGTAAAACGTAAATAATGGGTAAACTAAAAGTATAATGGTACCGATTTCTTTAAAGTTGTTTAACGAGGAAAATGAGATCTCTAAAATAACTTGGTGTGTGTGTGTGTGTGTGTGTGTGTGCGTGAGTATGTGAGAATATATATTTAAACAAAGAAGGCTGGTTTGTGTATATACAAAAATTATTTCTATTTAATATCTTGGTTTTTTTTGCTGTTAATTAAAAATTTTGTATTAGGTTTCAGTTTTATTTCATGTGAGTTTCTTTTTCTTTTTTATGAGAATTGTATAACAGATGAAGGAGGTAGTTTGTTAATGATTTTAAAATGATGAGAATATCTAATTGTTAATAAACCTCAGTAAATGGGAAACAAAATAAAGTTTTTTTTTATTTTGAACAGCCAGTTCTGATCTCCTGTGTTCGCCTAAAAAGAACCCCAAAATGGTAAGTACACATATATTTTTTTTTATACGTAGTTGGTAATAAAGATGGCGCCCGACAGTAAACATTGAATACAGTAACCGTAGAATCAGTTCAATCATATTTATTTAATATCAATTTGTATGACTAAGTACAATTGGCTTCTGGAACAGGGACAATTTTATATAAATACAATTATATAAAATATAGGCCTACTTGGGAGAGCGGAGTGGTTGTTTGAAATAACAGCAAAAATTTTTTTTTTCATACGTAAAATAGACGTATAGAATAAGGTTATGTCATGTTTTTGTAGTATGGGTAAGTAGAATATTTTTTTTGTATAAGTATGTATTACATGTAACAATATTTGCAAAGAATTATATGTCTGAAAGATTTAAGAAAATGGCAGACAATCATGAAACTGTCAGCGTCACTGACAGTGTAGATGAAAGCCAGATAAGCGTAACTGAATCGCAAATCATGAATGAAGGTGTTCACTCAACACCAGTCACGAGTAAAAAGGCTGAAGAAAATGATATGATGAAATATTTATGTAGCATGGTATGCAGTATGAAAGAGAGTTCAGACAAGCAACAGGCGATGTTAGAGTTAAAATTTAACGAAATAAAAAGTGATTCTGACGTTAAATTTAATAATTTCAATGACAAATTTGATATTCAGAACAGTAAATTTGATGAGTTAAAAACCCAAATCAAAGAAATGAATGAATGTTTAGAGAATACTAATCAAACAATAGGAACCAGTTTAAATAAATTAGAACAGAGTGTTGAGAAGGTAGGTGACAATGTTATAAGTATGACAAATATTAAAAATGACGAAATAGTGGAAGATGTAGTGTTAAATAGTAAAGATAATGATATTAATTACAATTCTGAGAGTATAGTGGGGGTAAAGAATAATGTAGAAGCAAATAATGAGAATATAATCAAAAATAATACTGACGAAGTTCTAGAATGTGATTATGAAATGTTAATATGTATTGATGAAGTAGAAAGAGAGTGGAAAAATAATATAGTAGTTGAATGTGGGCAGAGGGTAAATTTTCCCATTAATTTTTCTGAACCAGAGTGTTCACAAATGTTTTTTATGAAGGGCGAGAGACCCATATTAGTAGATGAATTGAAATGTATATTGATGTTGTATAATGCTGTACCCTCTGCCTGTAATAATTATGAGAGTGTGATGTGGTGTTATGAAGAGAGAGATTTGTGTGTGGAGAGAGAAATAGAATTATATAAGTTAAAAAAAAATTATGATGAATTGAGAAAAAGATTACCTGTTGAAAGAGAGATAGATAATTATTTTGGTAATATTTGTATACATAATAATGACTTATCTGACGTGATAGTAGAGAAATATAAGAATGAGAAAACAATTTACCTGACATTAACAAATAACACTGATGGAGACTGGACAATCCTAACTTATGGTGACAAGATTTGTAATGGTATAATGGATAAAGTAAAGTTGATGGGTTATTATGATAATGATAATGATAACAAATTATATGTGGATGACAATGATGCATGTTACAAATATATTAGATATATATACGATGATGGAGGTTGAAATAAAAATCAGTGTATAGACATTGTTAGATATGGTAACTTTGGTAATGACCTTGCAGATTTGGACATATGAAGTGTGAAACAATTGAACAGTTATTGACGTATACTTTGTAAATAAAATATAGTGACTTTATTGTAGAATGTTAAGTAAATAAGGTGTGTATGTAAGATGATTGTTGCGATAATAATAATATCAATATTTTGCAAGTTAAATAAATATCATAATTAATTGTGAAAACAGTAATTGATTAATGGTAATTGTTTCGATAACTATATAATTTATATTTTTGGTAATTACTTAAATTAAAACAATTTGGTACATGTTAAATCTTTTGATTGATTATTTGAATGTTAATTAATTAAATTTTTGATGAATATAAATTATTTTACGAGATGGAAATTTGGTAATGAATGATAAATTATTTGATGTAAACTAATAGTTTTGTAAAATGTTTCAGAGGTGAGGTAGAAGTATGTTTTGTATATATCATGTTAACTGAACTGTAAGTATAAAAAATTTTATAATATATAATAAACATGTTTACTGGTAACTAAGATTTTCATGCAATAGTGAGATTTGAAATAATTGTGTTTAATAAAAATGAGAATTAAAAATGTTAATAATAAATGAAAAGTGATATAGAATGATTTAGAATGATTATTAATAATAAATTTTGAAAATTTTAAGAAAGTCCAATGGTATAAAGGTATGAATGAGTCAAATGATTATTGATGAAATGGTTATTTTTATATAATGTATATAAAAATTCTAATTAATTAGTTAGTAAGTTGCTGTTGCTGGGGTGGCATGTGCCCCAGTAGATAGCGGAAAGTGTTGGGGGTAACAGAGAGTGTTACCTCCATCGGAGGCCAACATGGCGAAAATGCACGGCACACCTTTTGTACAATTTTATATTGTAACTTGATAACTGCCGTGTCGTGCATATTGCAACGTTAATATAAGGGGGGAGGAGTTTTGGGTTCGGGTTACTTACGATCGAGATGTAGCCTCACCTCGGGTTCGTCTATTTGTAACCAGAGAATATTTCGTTACATACAATGTTATTGTGGATCAGTTTACTTGTATTTATGTAGCGTGCACTTGAATACACCGTCCGTTAGAAATGTCGACTTGTAATATGGATATATGATGTAGCGACCAACTCGCACTGGAGTCGTCTATGTAAATTATAAATGTATTATGTCGAACGGCGAATGATTTTGTAAATTGCCGCTTACTCCCACTACGCTGCTTCTTTTACGTGACGTCACTCACCGATGCCAACTATCGGGTCAGCTACAACCTGTGAATTCTATTTACTAAATATAACGGCAATAATAATGACTCACAATTATCATCAAACATATATCCTTATGGAATCCTTTATTTGGAAAAAACACTGGTTAACTTGTTTTAATAATTTTTAAACAGAATAATCGCAATTGTAGTACAAAATATAAGTCTTCTTTACCAGTTGACAGCAGTAGCTGTTCAGTATTCCTTTAGATCAAAACAATGCTTTTTGTTATCGTTTTAAATAAAAATATATCAATTATCTCAGGGCGTATATGGTTCGGGGATTTATAATTATACAAAATATTACACTATTAATCAAAATTCAAGTTCACAATCATGGGATATTACAACGTTAGAGTGATAGGTGCACACAGAAATCGTATAGTGGTTGCCAGTTTTAAAAAGGTTATGTCTAAATCAGGCTTTTATGGTTATTATGTGAATTAAAAGTTCTTGTTGTGATTAAAAAGGTGTTAAACTTATATGGTGTTATTAGTGGTTGTTTCTAGTGTTCGTGTTATATTGTGTCTGTAATTCAGTTGATTATTGCTTAAAATACGTGTATACAAGTGTATGTGTTGAAGTACGATATAATGAGATGTCAGATCACCAAATCCTCTTCTTGTACTCTTCTTAGTTGTAAATAGGTCCCACGTACACGTCAGGTCTTCTTCTCGTCCCTCGTCCACGTCAAATCTTCTTTCTGGTTATTATTCCTTCTCATCCATCTAATGGGTAGTCTTCAGTTATTACAAAAAGTTTGTGTAGTGTACTTCTAACAGTATTTATCAAGTTGTATTGTTTTTTCACACTTTATAACATATAATGTAAGACGATTTAAGAACGCGTCTATCTGCTAAGATCGTTGTCAAAGAAGTCTCATTTTATTTATCCAAAATTTCTGGTTGCTAAGGGTAAACTTGGAACCTGGTTGGTCAATCCGAATAGACATTGTCATAAACTTTTATTATTTCAGAATCTAAATTTGTTCAAAATCTTTAAACTAACGTAACTTTTCTATACTGAATGGGAGTTTAAAACCATTATCAGCATTATTTTGATCTTCACATGTTTTATATTTAGACACCAAACATGCCTATTTTTGCTTAAGAACTATGGATGTTACAATTTTGTTATTTGGAATTTTCTTAAATAACTTGATATGTGTTATTTTGTTTCTATATTCCTTGTATACATTATTACCTATAAATGCATCTACCTTTCCACATTTGCTTTACAAAATTTCTAATATAATTGTTCAAAATTTACTAAATTTGGTTTCACCTGGCCTATGTAATAGTATTATTTTCATCATCATGTTATAACATCTCTAACAATTAAATTAACGTCTAACATTCATCAAAATGGTTTAACATATAACGTCATTTTAACAACACAAAATATATATTATTCTAATATTTAAATTCATGTCCACATGGCTATGATTATACCAACTCCTTGCACAAATAGTTGTTTTCTACTCAAACTGTATAGGTGTTTGACCTTTAACAAAACATCTCTATATAGTCCATTCTGCTTGTTTAATTAATTTACCATGGTTTAACATCAGCTCTGTTGTGATATTTGTTAACACAACATAGAAAAAATGGAATTAACATCATTGAATTGACATTCCTTAAAATTAATTGTATCCCCTGGTACATACAAAAAACACAACACAAATACTATTATATAAACACTGTGCTATAACATAAAACATGCACATTTAACAAAATAAATTCTACACTAATTATTTAGTCCTTTGTCAACTAATTTATGAATTATTCTGACACTGTCTATGCCATATTTACTATTCATATGGGTTTAAACATCCGTATACTTACTGATGTTTTGTGTTACAAAAATTACAATAAAGTGAACACTGTTGCTCTACCTCACACACAGTTCTAATAGCCTTGTTACATTTACTGTTTATCTGTGTTTTATTCTTGTTATAAATATTATTGTGACCATGTTATAATTTGTTGTTTACTGGACAACTCTATGAACTCTATATGTGACACTTTTTGTATGGTTCTTGTATCTATAATCATGTGTATCTATATTTTTGTTACATTGATTAACTTAATTATTTAACAATATTTCTCTTACATAATATTATATGTTTGGGTCTATTATCCCTCACTTTGCATTTTGATTATTTGGATTTAATGATACATCAACTGAAACCATTTGTTTCTTTATAGTCCTGGTTCATAAACTGTTTGTCTTTATAAATCTTTGTTTGGTCAGCACTGAAAGTTCATTGTCATAGTTGGGGTTTAAAGATATCTGCATCACAGCCTAAATCATTAATTTGGGTACGGTCATTTGTCTTACTAGTCAGTCTGAAATTGTCAGTCGTTCTTCTTCACTATCATCTTTTAAGATATTGTTCTCCTTGTCAGCTTCTTAATCAAAGTCTTCATTAAGTCAGGTACGATATTATGTTGTTCTAAATGTCATGTTACATATTACCCTGCCACCAAATTTGATCATTTTAATAAAATATTGTTTTTGTTGAAATTATCAATTACCTTCTTTTTCATATTATCATTTGTTATTCTTATTATGATCTGGTATACTTGTCTTTAATTATAAGTGTTCTATCCCTGGAACATGTTACTTCCCTAACAAATTAATCACCATATATTCTGGAATCAGTCGGGGGGCTCTCTTGACCTAATACCCCGCTGTCCTTACAATACATAATACATAAATAATATCGATTGCTGGAGCTATCTCGTCAGTCAATCACATTTAATAATCACTAGTCTATTCACGACTAAAATAAATAAAATAATATAATATATTCTTGGGATTGTTCACTCAGTCTAACTTCTCAGATCTAAATATTTCTTTCCATTGATTCTTTCAGGTGTTTATTTTCTTGTGGCGGTATTAATAACATTTTTTATTTTCAATTGGAACTATCTTCCTTCCTTCTTTATCAGTACTGCTTAGTCTTCATTTTTCATTCACTATCTTCATTTAAATTAAAACATAACAAGTATTTGCATCTTCATTTGTTGTTGATTCTCTCACAATCATGATAGGTTATTTGTAATAAATTCGTTTATAGTCTTGTCTCATTTTCATCGTTGATTGTCTACATTTGTCCTTTCTTATTCATTTTATAGCACTATGGTTTCTTCTAATTTATGGATGTTGCATCCTTCTTTTATATTCTAATAATGAGTTCATATCTGTGTTTAATAAGAGGTGCTTGTTTTGTTTAGAATTTGGAAATTTATTCCCAGTTGTTTATCTGTTTGATTCATAATAACATTATCAAACTGTACTGTAAGTTGTCCTTACTATTCATTTGAATTCTGATATATTCAAATTTGTTTATTTGGCTTGATTTAAAGTTATATTTTGGATTATCAAAGTTGGTTAGATGAGCTTGCTATGTTCTTTGTGTTTTGAGGTTTTATCATAATAAATTCTTCAATTCCAAATTAATTCTCATAAATAATTAGTTGTAAGTTGTTCTTACTATTTCTTTAGAATTTTGTGGTTTTATAATAATAAATTCTTCAATTCCAAATTAATTCTCGTAAATCATTAGTTGTAAGTTGTTCTTACTATATTTTTAGAATTTTGTGGTTTTATAATAATAAATTCTTCAATTCCATATTAATTCTCATAAATAATTAGTTGTAAGTTGTTCTTACTATTTCTTTAGAATTTTGTTGTTTTATAATAATAAATTCTTCAATTCCAAATTAATTCTCATAAATCATTAGTTGTAAGTTGTTCTTACTATATTTTTAGAATTTTGTGGTTTTGTACAACTTCTACACTTCTTATTATAGTGCTTATCGTCATATGTCCTTCTGTACCCAGTATTGATGATCTTTTGGTAATTTTCGTTATGTCGGTCAGTTGCTCATAATTTCTTTTTCTTTGACATGGTTTTTCGCCGTTGCCGGTTATCATAACATCAGTCCCTTTTTGTGGAGTTGTATGGTATTAGACTTAACCGTAGTCTGTCACTTCATTTGCTCTCATTGTCCGGATGACCATAGTCTTCATCATCGTTCCGGTACTAGTGACATCTCTGGCCTTTGTCTGGTATTTCATTTTTCTAGCCGCTATTCCTTTGTTGGCTGCTAAGCTTATTCGGCTCCCTCTATCATAGTGTTTTATACACCAGTACGTCTCTGGTCCATATGTGGTATTGCATGAAAAATATCTGTGAGGATCTTCATCTGAATTCTTAATTATTTGCTTACCTGAAGCCCCATAATCTGGTTCACCATCACACATCCACCCTGAAGGAATACATTTTAGTGCACCTGTATACTGGAACTGTCCTGGATGGTACTCTAATGGAACACATTCTGGTGATTCACCCGTGCCGTCATCCCAGTCTGGTAAGATGTCATACTTCCATCTTTCTGGAATACACTGTCCAGTCCTGCACTGAAACTGATCTAGTCCCCATGTTTTATTCAGTTTACCTCTGGTCCTTTCCCAGTGGTAAACTACTGTCTGCTGGTAAATCATCTCTGAGATTACCCTTAATCTACTTCCATTATTCCCGGAACTCACGATTTCTTCATGGTTGGTAATATGGATATTATCATCATCAAATAAACCCTGGTTCATCATCTCCATCTCTTGCTTTGTTTTCATTAATTTCTTTGGATGTGTTCTTCTTCTCTTCATTGGTTCCACTTCCTTATCTTTAGTATTTTCTTTGTTTCCGTTAGTTTTCTTTTCAGGTAATACTACTACTGGATCCTCTGTTTTGGCGTTTGGTTTTTCTTCTGTTTCTGGTTTGCTATCATTTTTTATTTCTTCGGTTCTCTCATTTCTTAATCCTTCCCGCCACAGTTTACTATCATTTATTATTTCTTTGGTTATTTCCTCCATTTTCTTATTCCTCTCGTCCCATGTCTTTCTGAAGTCTTCCTTCAATTCCTTTAAATATTCCATAATGCTCTTCAGGTCAACGCTCTCTGTGACTTTGTTCGGTTCTTGTTTATCTCCTTGGCCCTCTCTTATTATTACTTCTACTTCTTCGACCGGTGTCGCTTCTTTATCTTCCATATTTAACTCGTCTACCTTCTCGGTTTCGGCCGCTCGTTTTCGCGATACCTCCCGCTTCCTCATCTTGTTTATTTTGGTTTATCTGTCTATTAATAATAATTTAATTTATATTAAATTGCACGCCTCACACGTTGGTGCGCCAATTTGTAACGTTAATATAAGGGGGGAGGAGTTTCGGGTTCGGGTTACTTACGATCGAGATGTAGCCTCACCTCGGGTTCGTCTATTTGTAACCAGAGAATATTTCGTTACATACAATGTTATTGTGGATCAGTTTACTTGTATTTATGTAGCGTGCACTTGAATACACCGTCCGTTAGAAATGTCGACTTGTAATATGGATATATGATGTAGCGACCAACTCGCACTGGAGTCGTCTATGTAAATTATAAATGTATTATGTCGAACGGCGAATGATTTTGTAAATTGCCGCTTACTCCCACTACGCTGCTTCTTTTACGTGACGTCACTCACCGATGCCAACTATCGGGTCAGCTACAACCTGTGAATTCTATTTACTAAATATAACGGCAATAATAATGACTCACAATTATCATCAAACATATATCCTTATGGAATCCTTTATTTGGAAAAAACACTGGTTAACTTGTTTTAATAATTTTTAAACAGAATAATCGCAATTGTAGTACAAAATATAAGTCTTCTTTACCAGTTGGCAGCAGTAGCTGTTCAGTATTCCTTTAGATCAAAACAATGCTTTTTGTTATCGTTTTAAATAAAAATATATCAATTATCTCAGGGCGTATATGGTTCGGGGATTTATAATTATACAAAATATTACACTATTAATCAAAATACAAGTTCACAATCATGGGATATTACAACGTTAGAGTGATAGGTGCACACAGAAATCGTATAGTGGTTGCCAGTTTTAAAAAGGTTATGTCTAAATCAGGCTTTTATGGTTATTATGTGAATTAAAAGTTCTTGTTGTGATTAAAAAGGTGTTAAACTTATATGGTGTTATTAGTGGTTGTTTCTAGTGTTCGTGTTATATTGTGTCTGTAATTCAGTTGATTATTGCTTAAAATACGTGTATACAAGTGTATGTGTTGAAGTACGATATAATGAGATGTCAGATCACCAAATCCTCTTCTTGTACTCTTCTTAGTTGTAAATAGGTCCCACGTACACGTCAGGTCTTCTTCTCGTCCCTCGTCCACGTCAAATCTTCTTTCTGGTTATTATTCCTTCTCATCCATCTAATGGGTAGTCTTCAGTTATTACAAAAAGTTTGTGTAGTGTACTTCTAACAGTATTTATCAAGTTGTATTGTTTTTTCACACTTTATAACATATAATGTAAGACGATTTAAGAACGCGTCTATCTGCTAAGATCGTTGTCAAAGAAGTCTCATTTTATTTATCCAAAATTTCTGGTTGCTAAGGGTAAACTTGGAACCTGGTTGGTCAATCCGAATAGACATTGTCATAAACTTTTATTATTTCAGAATCTAAATTTGTTCAAAATCTTTAAACTAACGTAACTTTTCTATACTGAATGGGAGTTTAAAACCATTATCAGCATTATTTTGATCTTCACATGTTTTATATTTAGACACCAAACATGCCTATTTTTGCTTAAGAACTATGGATGTTACAATTTTGTTATTTGGAATTTTCTTAAATAACTTGATATGTGTTATTTTGTTTCTATATTCCTTGTATACATTATTACCTATAAATGCATCTACCTTTCCACATTTGCTTTACAAAATTTCTAATATAATTGTTCAAAATTTACTAAATTTGGTTTCACCTGGCCTATGTAATAGTATTATTTTCATCATCATGTTATAACATCTCTAACAATTAAATTAACGTCTAACATTCATCAAAATGGTTTAACATATAACGTCATTTTAACAACACAAAATATATATTATTCTAATATTTAAATTCATGTCCACATGGCTATGATTATACCAACTCCTTGCACAAATAGTTGTTTTCTACTCAAACTGTATAGGTGTTTGACCTTTAACAAAACATCTCTATATAGTCCATTCTGCTTGTTTAATTAATTTACCATGGTTTAACATCAGCTCTGTTGTGATATTTGTTAACACAACATAGAAAAAATGGAATTAACATCATTGAATTGACATTCCTTAAAATTAATTGTATCCCCTGGTACATACAAAAAACACAACACAAATACTATTATATAAACACTGTGCTATAACATAAAACATGCACATTTAACAAAATAAATTCTACACTAATTATTTAGTCCTTTGTCAACTAATTTATGAATTATTCTGACACTGTCTATGCCATATTTACTATTCATATGGGTTTAAACATCCGTATACTTACTGATGTTTTGTGTTACAAAAATTACAATAAAGTGAACACTGTTGCTCTACCTCACACACAGTTCTAATAGCCTTGTTACATTTACTGTTTATCTGTGTTTTATTCTTGTTATAAATATTATTGTGACCATGTTATAATTTGTTGTTTACTGGACAACTCTATGAACTCTATATGTGACACTTTTTGTATGGTTCTTGTATCTATAATCATGTGTATCTATATTTTTGTTACATTGATTAACTTAATTATTTAACAATATTTCTCTTACATAATATTATATGTTTGGGTCTATTATCCCTCACTTTGCATTTTGATTATTTGGATTTAATGATACATCAACTGAAACCATTTGTTTCTTTATAGTCCTGGTTCATAAACTGTTTGTCTTTATAAATCTTTGTTTGGTCAATACTGAAAGTTCATTGTCATAGTTGGGGTTTAAAGATATCTGCATCACTTAGCCTAAATCATTAATTTGGGTACGGTCATTTGTCTTACTAGTCAGTCTGAAATTGTCAGTCGTTCTTCTTCACTATCATCTTTGAAGATATTGTTCTCCTTGTCAGCTTCTTAATCAAAGTCTTCATTAAGTCAGGTACGATATTATGTTGTTCTAAATGTCATGTTACAATATTAATAATGATGTGTACATGCCTGAAGGAAGAGATGATTTCCCCGACTTTTCGGGCGATTACTGCCTTACCAGCACTAATCGTGGTTTTGGCGAGCGGTTAGCTATGGTCATATCAAGTCCCTTGACCATAGCTGACTTGAAATTGGTCTATATTAGAAATTAATGGGGGGTGAAACTAGGGGGAATCCCGGAACTATGGAACAGCGGCTGCCACTCTGCCCACTTGGGGGTAGCAGAGACCCGTATTAAGGGCGCATAACTATAGACAAAGATATGTTGATATCTGTAACTTTTAAAATGTAACGCAGAGGCAAGGACACGGAGATGTCACATTCCTCCAAAACCTCAGTCCTTGTGGACGCCACAGTCCAGGGGGGGTCATAGTGTGTGTGGCTGGGAGGTTATCCAGGGGATAACGAATTAGAAACTTGTTATATTTTAATAATGATGATTTGCTACTCAATAATTTTGTTTTGATGTGAAAAATAGATGCACTAAATACTTCCTATATTGTGTTAATTGCATTTAGTATGTTAGGAATAAGGATTATAAAAATATAATAATATGTTTTCAATGTGTTTATAGATTTTAAAATAAAATGAAATAAAGGTGTGATAGTTAAAATTTTCAATGGGTTGCAAAAGATAGAAATGGGTGATAGTAATTGTTTGAATAAAATGTTTGAATCAGTTCAAGTTGAATTTTTGTGGGACATATAGATCTGTCCAAATTGAAGTCAAAGTAAAAGAAATAGTAGAGATGAAAATAATGCAATGTTGTTTTGAGTTAATGTATGTTATAGAATTTTGAGAAGTATAAATGTTGACACAGTAGTTATGGAGAATTTATGTAGAGTCTTGAGCGATATATTGTTGTTTATTTTGTTGATGTTATTTTGTTGTAGTTGTAGTGAGGTAATGAGATTGAGATTTTGGGGATGGCAATTTTGTAGTAGGGGGTAGTGTAGTGTGGGAGTCCGCAACATAAGGGTTGGGACGGGATTTGGTATAGATTTTAGTGGAGACGGGGTTGCCTTAGGTAGAATCCAGGAACCAGAGAACGGGAATTGAGTTTTTGGGGGGGGGAAACACTTATCCTATGTACAAAGGGTTAAAGAGTATTTTTTTTATATATTGAGAGAAGGTGGCGAATTGAGTTAAAGTAGTAAGTAGTTAGAGGTAGAGAAGGGTTAGTAGATTTTTTGATAGAGGGGTGTCATACTAGTTAAAGATTTTGTAAGGGAGCGTTAGAGTAATAAAAGGGGTAAGGTTACGAGTAAATGTCAAGTTGATAAAGTGAATTATAATGAATAACGTAGAATCACCCAAATTAATGAAAGGGAATAATAAATGAAATGATGGGTAAAACGAAGATTGAAAAAAAAAAAAAAAAGAATATATATATACATTTTTTTTTGAGAAACGAATTCATAAAAGTTAAATTGAGATTAAAAGGTAATCTCCTGATTTTATATGCAAATTTAATGATGTAAAGTGTGTAAAATTTTAAATACAAATTGTTTATTTTAAGATAATAATAATGATGTGAATTATGAATAAATGTACTATGTTTTCTTATGTTATGATGTGTTATTAGGTATTCATATATATGTTAGAGATAAGTAAAAAACAAAACCAGTGCTTCTTAGTGTAAACCAGCACCGCTAGGGGGAAACAGATCAGTTGGGGATATGGTGTTGTGTAAGGCCACTATTTGATATTTCGATTTGTTGTTTCAGTGTTTGGTGATGCTGTGGCGGCGGACCTGAGCTGGCCTGCGCGTCAGAGCAGGGGCGTTGAGTATCTGTCTGACTCTACGGTGTTGGGATCTCGAGAGAGAAGTCCAGTATTGTCATTCAGATGCGGTCACAGTCACCGGACCAAGGGTGAGTTGATTATATTTTTTGTAAACCGTAAAGGGGGTTGTGGCGACATATCCTGGCTGATCCCTTTAGCAAGTATGAATGTGTCAATGAGATTTTTTATGCTTCGGCATAAAATATCTCATTGAGGGGGTATTGTAACGGGCCTATTTCAGGGTAATAAGGCAATTTGTATTTTTTTATATAAACGAGTATTTTTTTTTTTAAATAAAAGGGACAAACATAAACTTAGGTAAATTTTCGTGGTTGCGATGAAAACAACAGTGGCAGCACTGACTGTGAAGGTTCGTCAATAATATTTTATATGAACAGTTTCAACAAACGACAAACTGTGCCAAGGTCAATAAATGACACAACAAAATTGTCAACAAATTATGCAACGAGACGATCAGACCATGTTACGTCAGCAACTTACATAACGGTGGTATGCAGCTGGCGGAGTGATACAAACTCTAAGACAATAAGAATTGGACATATAACTACGGAGACGTCATAAAATAGTACCGTTGGCCGAGCCAGTCGGCAATAACAACTCGCGCGAGTAATACCTATAAGTTCCGGAACGTATTTTTGCGGGCCCGCAACACACCAAAAATGTGATTAACATATAAATTTAAATAAAATACGCCGAAAGTTTAAAGAATGTGAGATGAGTGACGTTATTTTGATAAACACATAAGAATTTAAATTCAACATCAGTGAAAACAACCACAATCTGGCTAGTGCACTAACAATGCGACGTAGTCGAAATTCAACAGCAGTTAAGTAATGGGGTAAAGTAAAACGTAAATAATGGGTAAACTAAAAGTATAATGGTACCGATTTCTTTAAAGTTGTTTAACGAGGAAAAATGAGATCTCTAAAATAACTTGGTGTGTGTGTGTGTGTGTGTGTGTGTGTGTGTGTGTGTGTGTGTGTGTGTGTGTGTGCGTGAGTATGTGAGAATATATATTTAAACAAAGAAGGCTGGTTTGTGTATATACAAAAATTATTTCTATTTAATATCTTGGTTTTTTTTGCTGTTAATTAAAAATTTTGTATTAGGTTTCAGTTTTATTTCATGTGAGTTTCTTTTTCTTTTTTATGAGAATTGTATAACAGATGAAGGAGGTAGTTTGTTAATGATTTTAAAATGATGAGAATATCTAATTGTTAATAAACCTCAGTAAATGGGAAACAAAATAAAGTTTTTTTTTTATTTTGAACGGCCAGTTCTGATCTCCTGTGTTCGCCTAAAAAGAACCCCAAAATGGTAAGTACACATATATTTTTTTTTTATACGTAGTTGGTAATAAAGATGGCGCCCGACAGTAAACATTGAATACAGTAACCGTAGAATCAGTTCAATCATATTTATTTAATATCAATTTGTATGACTAAGTACAGGTTCAGTAAGTATAAACTATATTAAAAGAAAAGCATTGCACAGGTTTTTTAATTATAAAAAAATGACTTAATTTTTATTCTGTATTGTTACACCACCGTAAGGGTATCATAACCTTCAGAAATTACAAGGGTCAACTGAAACGTTTGTGGTACAACATCTATAGATTAGCAGTAGAACTAAAATTTGTAGTGTGTTCAAAGATTTGTATTTCATATAGACACCTGTTAATTTCCAAATCTATTTATAAATTTATTCATTGTTCACCAGCTGTTCAAAATTTATGTGTGGTGTCGTGCAACACGTGTTCTGAAAATTAGATAAAATCAAACATCTTGCTGTATGATTGGACTCTGTTGGAAAAGGTGTCGTGCCAATATTTACAAACACAATCATGAAGAAACATAAATGCATTAGGAGCTGATCTGCCTTCAAAAATGAGAGTTGTAAATATGCACTTGGGAGTTTAACATGTTCATATGAGCATTGAAGATGATTCCGACAGTGGACGTCCAAAAAATGCAACAACTCCATGTATCATTAAACAAACTGTAAGCACAGCATTGGAAGATCAGCAATTGAAAGTGGATGAAATTTCTGAGATTATAGGCATCCCATGTGAATGTGTGTATCACATTATAACTCAAGAACTTGGTACAAAAAAATGTTGGTATAGTTATTACAGTAGATTTGATGTACCCCACTATTGTCTAGGGACAATTGGCAGTTCTTTGTTGTTCACTAAAAGTGTCTGTAAATTTCTTTCGTTGGCTGAGACCAAAGTTACTCCATATTTCTTTTTCAAACTACTGGTCATTTTATCCATGACATTACGAATATAATTGAAGACACTGTAATGTTTAGGTTGGTTCTACGCATGGTTGTTACCCAAATAAAACTGTTTCTTCTGCTTTTTGTGAATTAACTTTTCCATTAAATTAGAAGCTGCCATAAGTGGTGAAACAATTGTCAGGGAAATAAAAATTATGTGTATAACTATACCAAGTGTTTATTTAGTAAATTCAATAGTCGATTATTCTATTCGAGACAGAAGAAAATGGTTTAGGTACAGAGATGGTCCATTGTAGCAAGCAGCTACTGTATAATAAATATATTCCCAACATTAACAGCCATAACATACAGATTTTATTTAAAATATTTTATTACTTTTTTATTCCAAATTCTTGAGAAAAAGAGTTTGTTTCAAACTATGAGTGAATTCAATAAATAAACGCATGTAGCTTTCATTGACTTTGAGAAGGCCTTTCAAACCTTAGATAGAATTTTTCTGTGGCAAGTATTAGAAGACCGGGGATACCCACAACAACTTATAAGGACTATGTAAGGCTTATATAATAGAACGAGAAGAGCTATTAAGAATAATTGTAGGATATCTCAACAAATATCTGTCAATCAAATGTTAGACAAGGGTAAAGTATGTCACCTGCTCTTTTTTTATATCAACATCTAGTGAACGCTAGTATTAAGGTATTACGAGACAGATATTTGAATGTTGCTTCCTGATGACTTCCTTAATAATTCAAAATACAGAATCTGCTTCATAAAAGAACTTATTTTTAAGCTTAATGAGATTTGCAAACAATACAATATGAAATCTTCACTACAAAAACAAAGGTTGTGACACAGACCAATAAGAATAAAAATACCGGTAATAATTAATGATCAAATTGTAGAACAAGTGAGCTATTTTAACTATTTGGGAAATGATATTGGCTATGATAAGAATTATGATATTGATGTTAAGTAAGGTTCCAGACGATCTGTGGGAAAATCAATCGTATTTTTAGAATTAATGTATGTCGAGATACAAAATTAAAGTTTTACAAAGTTATGGTAGACTCTGTACTGTCCTATGGGTGTGAATTATAGATGACAACCAAGAAACAATAAAGTAAAATACTGGCTTCGAAAATGGCATTCTTAAGAGGTGTTAAAAGGTGTTCTAAACTTGACTGTATAAAGAAGGAGGCCATAAGAGAAATATTACAAGTTTTTAACTTGAATGAAAGATTAAAAGATTGTAAACAACAGTGGAAAGAATACTTAGAAAGAATGTTGGATTCAAGAGTGGCCAAACAATTCTGGAAATATAAACCTATAGGACACAAGATTGTAGGTAGACCCAGGAAGAGATGGCTGGAGGATCTTTGAAGGCAGAATAGTCAGCGGCTAGTGATGTGAAGATGATGATTCTTGAGACACACCAATGCATTCTCAATAGCCTGAAATCGAAATGTTAATGTATGCTTTACTTACAGTGTCTATATGTTAGCACTACTCTATGTTTTTACTTAATTTTTCTTCCTCAGTGTGCACACATTTATTTATTTTACTTTTTTGACATTGTTATGACACCTGCAATTGACTGGTAAACGTATAGTCTTCCAGAGGTCTCTGGCCCCTTTGCAGGGGGTCAGGAGAAATAAAAATTGTGGACAGAATTGCCAAAGAGGTGACATGCGTTGCCCCAAAACAGCCTCCTCTGGTTTCACCAGCGAAGTGTAAGAAAGATGCCAAGAGGTGGCAGTAAGAATGGAATGGACAGACCGTTGGAGAGCTGGCACAACAGGCAGACATCTTTTCGCCCTTTAGAAGGCACCAACTGATCCCTCAATCTATCGGAACATGCCCATGAGGCTACCTTCGTGGCCATGGCTTGAATCAGGCATATTGTCACCGAGCAATGTCTCTACCACTTTGCCTTGGGAAATTCACCGACCTGCAGAGTGTGCCAAGCGGGTGAGGAAACTGTTGAGCACATATTTCTCTACGATGTCTCAAATACATGCCAGTGTACATCGGGCCGTCAGGGCACCTAGCCCTGTACGCTTGCAAGAAATAAGTTGTGTATTTTTAAAAAACAATATTTGAAATATTGTTATGACGGTCTACTAATCGTCATATTGTACAGTGGAAAACAAAATACAAGACACTAATAAAGTCACTAATCACCAGCTTTAATTATCACAGTTAAACAGTTCGTAATTAACAATCTTATAACAAATCAAATAAAAATTGTTCACACGCAATAAAATTTCAACTAATATAAAACACAATTATATTACAATTATACCGCCCGATTATAAAACACCACCCTTTGCCACAACAACCACTTGAACGCACAAAGTAATCACTTGTAATTGCCCGACAATAAACTGAACTGAGCATCCTTGAGTACTGGTATTTATACCCTGCTGAAAATCTAGATTATTCCACATTCTACACATTAGCTCTACACTATGACGCAATTGATTGTTCTGTAATGTTGTAACAATATGTTCCCCAAAACAATTTTTTTAACAGCTATAAAACCAAATTAATCATACTTACTGCATCGGCCTCCTTCGTCACTGTTGTCATCACAATCATAATGTCCATCACACACTTTGTTGAAGGGCAGGCATTGCCTCTTGTTGCGACACTGGTACTCGCTGCATTCTGTACGAAGGTCTGAAACATAAACACCCGAGACATAAGATGCTGTCATGAATATGTGGGGGTCTTGTTTTTTTTTTTTAATTTTTATCAATAGATTGTTTTCACATGTCATAGTACATAAGTGTCTAATGTATTCTATTGTTACCTTCTCTTTACAACACTGATGGACACTGTAATATCTATAACCATTATCACCTTCTCTTTGTAATGTGTGTACAGATGATGTCATACATAATTGGCAGATGAAACGTCTTGGACATTTTATGATTGCTAACTCTGTAGTTGAGACATAGTTGTTTGCCGATGACCAGGCTGTCCTGTCAACCTTTGAAAGTGGCTTGCAGATGGCTTACGGTCATTCCATTGAATCTACTTGGATTCTGGATTACAAATCTTCACATTGAAGTCCAAGGTGATGGCTTTTCATGGAGCTGATCCGATACAAGCAAACATTGTTGTAGATGGTATTCTTCTGGTTCAGAACAGAAATTCTGAATATCTAGGCTATAAGTGTCTTATGTTACAAAGAATGACATGGTGAATAAGCTACACAAGTTCAACACCAATAAGCGCAGGACCACCAGGAGAACTCTAAAATCAACAAGTAAAGAAACATATTTAGTAGGAATAAACCTGTTTTAGTACCAAGCCACGTGTCTGTTAACTATATAAAAAATATATTGTACTAACTGTCTGTGACTTCTCTTATATGATGTCCTTTCCTATTGCGACATGTTTCGGGACACTTGTCCCATTTTCAAAGCATAAAATTTGTAGCACATATCATTCACTGATATACTTGTCAAACGTTAAAATCCATGCGTTATGATGACCACAAATAGCATATTTTAACATACCGAACTATATTATTTTTTGTATATTTTGCATATTCATGTTACAAAAAATAATATAGTTTGGTATGTTAAAATATGCTATTTGTGGTCATCATAACGCATGGATTTTAACGTTTGACAAGTATATCAGTGAATGATATGTGCTACGAATTTTATGCTTTGAAAATGGGACAAGTGTCCCGAAACATGTCGCAATAGGAAAGGACATCATATACGAGAAGTCACAGACGGTTAGTACAATATATTTTTTATATAGTTAAAGAAACATGCCTGAAGTTCTACAAAGTGATAGCTCTCTATAGGTCTGAGAATCTGACTTATGGATTACCGGGCCAGTCATATTCAAACAACTGAAATGAGATTTTTTAGGAATTTGGCAGAGTATACTCTCCGAAATTGTGGAAGAAATGCTGATGTTCAGCAGGCACTGAATATTATGAGTATAATTGCTAGGATTGCCCAACATCAGCTGAAACATCCTAACTAAATGGATGCCTGCCGTATCCCCAAATAACTACTGAATTATAAGCTGAAAGGACAGAGAAGTGTGAAATCTCTGAACAAGCACCGTAGTGACCAGCTCTAGTCTATCTGCTTCGGACTGGAACAAACCTTTTTTGATTTAATCCTTGTAGAAGATGATAATATTAATGATTTTCCCCATATCTTCTTTTCTTCTTTATCATTAGCTCACAATACATGGTCATGTGCAAACTGAAGGGTGTGCAAACAAGTGTGTCTATCAATGACTGTTCCAATGCCACCACATTTTCTTTTCCATCTGTTGACACCCAGTTTTATGGTGAGAGCTAGTATGTAATGTAATAAAAAACACCTGGAAACTGTATTAAGTTCCTTTATTTTCAGCTCATGCATATAGAATATACAAATTTAACTGTGTACATGCATTCAGCACAGAGTCCAACCTTGAAAGGCTACATCTAATAAAAGAGTAGTTATTAAAGTTGCTGCGGCTAGGGTGCAGTGAATATCATATCACTTACAGACAGAATACCATCTATGTATACAAAGCATCCGAGGACAACTTCTGGAATTATGTATCTGTTAAATAACACACTGTACAAAATTAAGTACATTGAAGAACTCAAGATAAATTTACCTGGCTTTTGATTTTTAAGCCACCGGCATAAATGTGGGTCCTCATCAGAATCGTCGCCACAATCGTTGGTACCGTCACAACGCCATTCGTTCAATATACACCGACCCGTGTTGGCACACCTGAACTCGTGCATATGACAATCACTGCAGTCGTTCTCGTCTTCACCTCTTAAGCACTCACTCGTACCATTGCACCTGTTGGCATGGATATTGTTAATGTTATTCTTATTGTTGTTATTGTCCTATACAAACAAAAATTGTAGACGGTACTGTTTTGGCATCTGGGCTGTAATGTGTCTTATATTATAAACAATGACATGGTGGATAGCCTACATGAGTTCAACAACCAAATGATGAACATGCCTGAAGTTCTAAAAGTGTGGTGTTGAATATGCCTGAAGTTCTAAAGGTGTGGCCCTCCCCTCACATATCTATGGATCTGAGAATTGGACTTTAACAAAATCTCAGGTTAGTAAAATTTTCAGGGATGTGGAGGACATACTATCCAAGATCATATAAGAAATTCATGTATGTAGCACGAACTGAATACAAAACTAAGGCTATACAAATCTATATAATAAATCTCTAGGGGGGGTCTACGTTTGTCCCCGGTAATCTCAGAATCTACTGAACCGATTTCAATGAAACGTTGCACACTGATAGCAGGTAACCAATGGAAGGTTTTCCACTTTATTTGATAATGATAGGTTAAAAATAACCGAAGTTATTGCAAAAAACACATTTTTTTAAATCCGCGGCTTCGATCGCGAAGAACAATAGGTTAAAAAGATCCGAAGTTATTGCAAAAAAAACTCATTTTTTTAAACCCGCGTCTTCGATTGCGAATATTTGTATATGATTGTTGTGGTAACTGTCGAGTTGGTAAATTGCTAATGGTACATCTATATTAATAATATTCTTATATTGTAAGATATGAATATCCAAAAAGTGTGAAGCAATAGATCCATCATTCATGTTTCCTCGATACGTAAAATCAAAAGTTGATAATTTAGTAGATATTATAACATCGCCAAATTCAGATCATATTTGATAACTATAAGTATGTAAGAAATGCTAAAAAGTAATATAGTTTAATAAATAAATAATGAAGAGAATAAAAATATAAAATGTAATTAAGAAAGAAGGAGGAAGAATTATAAACTAAAAGTGATTATTAAAGAAACTCACCAACTAGACTGACAGACAAACGACTTTGATCCAACCCCAGAGATTGGCCAGATAAGAACCAAAATAAAAGGAAACAAGATGAGAAGTGAAGGAGAAGAAAAATGAAAATAAAAAGGGAACAAACCAACTATACAGGAAATAAAATGAAACAAGGCGAGAAAACACAGACAAGTAGTAGAGAATAGAGAAGGGAGAAATAATACAATCAAATATAATAAAGGAAACGAAACCGGTAAAGAACCAATATAAAAGATAAATGTTAGTATTGAATGAGTGACAAATGTAATTAATCATTGATAAAACCCGATAAATAAAAATACAC
Source organism: Magicicada septendecula (assembly GCA_034769895.1). Classification (NCBI taxonomy): domain Eukaryota; kingdom Metazoa; phylum Arthropoda; class Insecta; order Hemiptera; family Cicadidae; genus Magicicada; species Magicicada septendecula. The sequence continues at coordinate 557,984,260 of CM068369.1, forward strand.
TAGCCAAAGAATTAGAAGTATATGTAAGTAAGAAATAGAGAAAGACATGAAAATTAATAAGTATATATAATATGTGTAAAGAAAGAGAAAGACATTGAGATAGTGAGAAATAAACTGAAAATAACTAAGTGACAAAGAAAAGTAACGATAGGGATTACCACTAATAAACACTCAAATAAAAAGTTTAAGAAGTGCCCATAGTGAAAGTGAAAAAACCCTATAGTAAAATGATAGAGAAAAAACGCTAAATAAAGTATAATAAACTGAAGATAATTTAAAAGTGAAAGTGATGAGTAAATAAAAATACTGTCATTGATAGCAATAGGAAAAATAGTGAAAGCTAAGATAAACACTTAGTAAAAAATTAACAAACACTAAAGGTTTAATAGTGAACAATAATAATATTTAAGAAAGGTGTTAAGAATAGTATTTAAAATAAACCATTAATTAAGTAGTAATGAACACTGAAGAGTGATGTTAACTGTATTGATTAGAAAAGAATCTTATGGTAAAGTTTAAAAGTATATAATAGAAAAATGGTGAGAACCCCATGAAAGTGTAATCAGATAGTATTACCATGGAATGAAGGCAAAGAGTATTTATAAAATAAGAAGTTTAAAACAATCAATAAACACCCATGTTACAAGGGATGATTATTGAAGTAAGTTCAAAAGAGGTGAGGTTGTTTATCACCCAAAAAATAAAATAAAAGGTAATGAATTGTACACCAATATTACATATTAAGTGTTAAATAATTGTTTAAGCAAACTTATGAATAGGATATGGCTGGGGTAATTATACCAACCATAAACCCAAATGTTGTATTTTATGTGATAAAAAATAGTAATTAATAGCCATATTGTTGACATTGGCGGAGTAAATAAGTAAGAAAGGAAAGCAATGTATGACTTAGAAAACGAGAAAACCAGTTATTAAATAATTAGCAATACATGATGTATAAAATAGTAGTAACATACAAATAACACAAAAACAGAACCAAAACACATCAATAGGTAACAAAACCAGTTATAAGAACAAAATAAAGCATTAGGCTAAAATGAGATGTAATGTATATGAAATAAGTAAAAATCAGTAATGGCTACTTAGGATTAAGAAATGCCTAACTGTCAAACACCAACAAATACAAAATGTATGAAAATATCCAAGTAATTAACAAATCCAAGGTGAATAATCAACCAAGGATAAATTGTAAATCTTATTAAAAGCAAAATATTAGAATAAGGATTTAAATTAAATTCTTGGATTTCATTGTCCATGACGTGTCCGTTACTTAACTAAATATCACTATAATATTGACGACTCGGAACACTAAGTTAGTGTTCCGAGTCATCAATATTATAGTGATATTGGTTTAAATTAAAAGAGAAAGGTAATTAGGAAATATTAAAATAATTGGAAAATTATAAAACATGAAATAACCCAATCTTGTGGGATACCAAAATAATCTTTGGAAGAAAATACAAATAACAGTGATAATAATTAATACTTAGGAAGGAAGATAACGGATTGAAAACAATCAGAAGATATACAAGGATTTTGAAAAGAATTCAAATTTTGATAACAATGGAATTTTGCCAAATTAACCAATCAGATTTCATTAGTAACCATAGCAACTGCCGTTAGGGACGGATTTACCGTTGGAATATCGTTACTCGTAAAGTGACGCTCTTGGAAAACAGAAGCCAAATTTTGAACAACCAAATATTTAATTTAAAATGTTATAAAAGTTAACCAAATGACCACAAACGAACGAGAAGGAAGCAGACGATGACTGAAACCAATTAACTGATGTCGAAGACCATTTAAATCCAAAAGAAGTGAATAATTTACTCTGATTAATTTGAAAAAGATGCCAGAAGCTCGACCAATTGAAAATTGAATACGATTGCAGCTCCAGTCCTTTTTACCAGACCAACTGCTTACCCCCAGTCTACTAAGTTGTTAAGTATCATTTAAATTACCCAAATTTCCGAAAAAATGCACTTTAAATATTTCTCACTATACTATGAAATGTCACTAACTGAATTTATTCTCTTTCAAAGATTAAATAAAAAATTAAGACACTGAAAATTTGTCAACTTATAAAATTAACCTATTGTTAGTTTACGAACCTTTGAAACACTTTTACTAGACTCCAAAAAACAAATTATAGCTACACGTTATAATATTTAAGTAGAAATATTGTAAGGTTGTGTATTTTTATTATTGTAATTGCATCTAATCCTTTTATCGTAATCTCAAGAATCCAGACGATCGAACGAAAATATTTGTATACTACTTCGGTAAACGCCATTACGGTGTATCTGTTACGTTCAGAATCGATACGTCAAAACCCAGAGAAAATTGTCTTAGATTAATGACCGGTGCAAAATAATATAACAAACCAAATATAACCTGTGTCAATGAAAAAGTAATAACCATTAACTAATAAACCAATACTGTGTGTAACCAATGTGTTTTATTTTCATTAGGAAAGTGTGTTATTAATGTTGTGCATTGTAGCGAACAGCTATGAATTGGTGGCTAGCGCCACCAATGTGTTTGCAGTAAACACAGCAAACTGCTGGCTTGATTGTAAAAATCGATAAGCGGCGGGACCAGTTTGAATTCTCCACACCGCCTGAGCGGAGTCGCCGATAATACTAATTTTTTTAATTGTTTAAAATAAACAATTTGGCGCCACCCGGGAATTATAAACCCCTAGTGAACCTCAGGTAAGGACTTCATTACCTGGTTATTCGTACGTTCGCGACGGACACAAGCAGCGGAAGTTACATTACCGAGCAACGACGGATTGGTAAGACACAATACACAAATTACACTCTGACATGTTTACACTCTTGCAGAAATAAGACGGACAATAATAGTCTTGTTACAAATTGACGCATCCAACGTGTGGCATTATAACACGGGAGATACACAGAGGTGTTGTTATAATATTTACAAACATGCAGTAACACAATTAGATGAAATGTTTATTCATATAGATTAATACAAATAGTGTATACATAAGTATATTGATATCAGTTAGTCCATTTGAATATTTACATTTTAGTAGGGATATGGAATTCTTATCAGCATATGGAATTCATATAAACAATACAATAATTCATTGTTTGATTATACTGTAACATTGATTATATAGTACACGTTGATTCTGACAAACCATACTCTTCGACATTTGAATATTCAGTAGGCCTATGTGCAGTAGGAATAATTAATTGTCGAGAATTATACTTAACCTACTTCATCGAGAATTATGCGATGAGCATCAGTGATGTAGTATCAGTGCCTTTTTTCGTTAATTTTACGTCATCGGTAAGTAATATGTGCAATATGTACTGTATTGTATAAATTATTAATTGCCCCCTAGAGATTTATTAGTATAGATTAAATAAATAAATTTCCTTCCCCTTTTTTTAGCTTTGCAATGCCAAAAAGACGATCATGTTTAGGAAGATCTACTCCTGCTGTGGAAAGAAAGAGGCGTCTTAGAGCATCTGAAAATGACGTCGAAGGAGTCGAAATGCAATCAGCTCCTGGAAACTCTTCAGAAAGATCTGGATTAGAAGAAGTCTCACGGGTTGAAAGTCCTACGATTCGTGACAATAGATTAGCGGCACAAAGACGCAGGCAAGCGACTCTCAGATCACAAGGTCCTACTTTACGATGGAATGCAAAATTAAATAGTGGTTTCAATTATAATCCAGTTATTAACTACGTGAATTAAACAGATATCGGGTTTCCTCAATGCAAAGCTTTAAAGTGAAAAAATGAATCACGTGGATTATGTTGCTCTGCAGGAAAAATGCTATTAGATCCCATACTTCCTCCTCCAGAACCGTTAAAATCATTATTAAATGGAGAACATCTTTTATCGAAAAATTTTTTGAATGCATTAAGATCGTACAATTCAGCTTTTAAATTTACGGCCTACCGTCCATTGGAACCGTGTTCGGCCGAACGATATTCGGCCGAACTCGCCCGAACTAGCCCGAATGATCCCCCAACGTAAGAAAAGAATGGACCTCGTCCATTGCATCAGACTCGTTCGGGCGAGTTCGGCCGAAGACGGCCGATGTATCAACCGATCCGAATGGAATGGGATTTTCCGGTCTCATCCGGCCGAACTGAGTGGTCGGGCTAGGTGACGTTTATTTTGTCTTAATTGTAATTATCATGGACTGTGAAAAATTAATTAGTTCGATGCAAGAACACGTTCCATTGTGGGACATGCGAGGCCGATGTTATCATCACCGGGATATCCAAAGAAAACTATGGACAAGAGTTGCTGAGGAAATGGGAGCTACAGGTAAGTTACCAGTCAATGAATTTTAAAAAAGCATTTATTTAACTGAATTTACAATTTTGAGGACAGAGGTCAACACATTTTTTTAACTTATAATTTTTATTCAACTTAATTTAAACACTAACAACCCATAATGTTTATCGGGTACGTTTTATTTCCATTTATCAGACAACTAATAATCAATAATTCACTTCTTGTTCACTACAAAAAGTTTTAAATTTTTCTCTGGAGCATAAGCAGCATTGACACCCCTGTTTTCGCCAAGGGAAGCAAATCGGTTTTCAGTTTGTGTTGACGGAGCAACAAATGAAGCTACATGATGTGTCCCTTCTTTATCAATAGTAATATTATGTAACAAACAGATGCATTTAACAATTGTGTCAGCTTCATCCAGATTCACTTCAATAGCCTTGTGCAAAAGCCTCCATTTGCTAGTCATAATTCCGAACGCATATTCAACTACTTGTCGTGCTTTTGAAAGCCGGTTGTTGAAAATAGTTTCTGATGGCCCGAGTTTTGACACAGGATACGGTCTCATCAAGTAGGTTTTCAGTGGATACGCTTCATCGCCAAGAAGTACGTGGGGGACTGTGGTTTCAGTTCCTGAAAGACCAGAGAGCCGTTGAACGCCCAACGCTCCCGTTTCAAGTTTCTTGGAAAGATTCGAATGCCTGAAAATGCCTCCATCACTCTCTTTACCGTAAGCACCGATGTCAATTGCTAAGAACCTATAGTCTGGTCCAGCAACAGCTTGCAAAACGATTGAAAAATACTGTTTGTAGTTCCTGTACATGCTGCCTGAATGAAGGGGTTTTTTAATGCGCACATCAATGCAGCCAACGCAATTCGGAAACTTCCATCGTTTCCAAAACTGTTCAACTATACAGAGCACATCATCTTCTTCGGGAAAACGCATATGTACGGCATGGAGGTTGTCCCAAATTGCATTGCATGTTTTCTTGACGAATCGTCCAATCGTCACATCGGAAATTCTAAATGAATATCCCAGTGTTTTGAACGAAGAGCCAGTCGCTAAGTACCTGCAAGAATAATATTAAACAACATAAGTAAATAGAAAAAAATAGTGCAAACTAACATATAGGTGACAATAATGTAAATATAAATGTATAGGTTACAATAACTTAAATATAAATGAAATGAACACTAACTATTGATAATGTTTCCCTGAGTCATTCCACGTGAAATCACCGAACCTTTTGTGAGGTAAATCGTGATATTCAGCGTCTTTTTTTATTTTTATTATTAATAACATAGTTGCATAATATACAAAACCATTCCATTGGCAAAATTTTCATGCGTTATAAAAATGAGACGAAGATTGTGTGTGTTAAAAATTTTAGGCAATCTACAACTACATGAAATAAACAAAGGCTGTCAACGATTTCACGCGGAATGGCTACGGGATGGAGAAGTGACTTGCTTTAGCAGTACACATATTTTTTGTTATGACAGTACTAATTTGTTGGTGTTCATTTGTGTTTCAGTGGAGGATGTTAAAAAAAAAATGGCAGGGACTTCGAGACACCTTCAGAAAAGAGTTCAACAAAGCCGTTGATCACAAGTCGGGGGAAGCAGGGGTTGACGGCGGTGATTCTTCATTGCTGTACTTCGACCAAATGCTCTTTTTGAAAGAGGTAGTAGCTCAGCGGAAATTGCATGGGACTTTTTCCCCAAAGAAACCCCTACATTTCCAAGAAATGGATGTCTCTCTAGAATCAGCGTCTCATTCACATCCAGCGTTATCTGTTTCCCAAGAGTTGTCTCATTCACTGGAAGACAATGCATCAGCCCCTCTCTAAAACGTAAGTGATGTTCTTTCAGCATCTGTGTCTCCAACATCAATTCCTCAAGAGCTGTTCTGTGGACAGCGTGGTAATGCATCAAAGCCCAGCCCCAGCCAGGGCACATCACAGGTCTCCAAGATGCTACCCCCAGCGACTTCCACTGGTACTAAGCGTAAAAAACAGATGGATAACAATTCAGAAGATCCTTTTGTTGAAATAGAAAAGCAAAAGATTAAACTGCTATCAGAAAATGCTGCTTTGAGACAAAACACTGACTACCAATTTCTGCTGAGCCTGCTTCCTTTCTTGATGAAGATTCCCAATAATAGAAAACTGGCTGTAAGAAATAAACTGCAACAGGTACTAATCGACGAGGAGGATAGAGCAACCCGGACTCCGCAGCTTTCCCCATCATCACTTACTCCAATACCATCCCCATCATCTTTCAGCTCTGCATCGCCTTTATATGCACCACAAACGAACACCTATGAAATGCCAGGTGAAAATCAACTGCCAGAAATGGACTCAGTTCATGGTTATTTCTCTTCGTTTACTGAACGTGACGTGACCAGGTCATGAAATGCTTTGCCTGTGTACATTACTATTTACGTCAGTGCCTATTACTTAATAAATATTATTTTGATACGTTATGAGTAATTATTTATGTACTCCTTACCTTACTGTCACAGCCAAGCGTTCCTCAGGTGTTATCACTTCTCTAAAATTTGACCATTTTTCGACTGATGGACGAGTGGCATTCAAAATGTACTGAAATGTCCCAACACTCATACGATAGTATTCAAAAAATTTTATTCCGTCTTCCTGGAGCTGACCGTGTAAATGGTGAAACTCACCTAGTCGACTCCTTTCACACAGTATCGAGTGTACCCAACATTTCCGCTTCTTTTCCCTCCGTTTCCTCATCAGGTATGAATTTTCCAACAACAACACATCCTCCACATCCATTCCAATAATTAAAAAAAATGTACGAAACAAAAAATACCGTTTGACAACTGCTAATTTGGCTTAAACCAACTGACAACTAAACTGACGAAAATCGGCTCCAGTGGACGAATGTTCTGCCATTCTGCCGGTCGTCCGTTTAGACGGCCATACACGGCCGAACGCACATTCGGCTGAACACGGTTCCAGTGGACGGCTTACCTACATCATTCGGAGCCGAAGGAAGCTTCATGCCTACTTTCAAAATTCAAGGGCAAGTATATCACCTCATGGGATCATTACTCCCCACACAAAACAAAATACCAAAATTTCTATAGTTGTATTTCATAGCTGATAATTTACAGCAATCTGAAACAAGAATATATCATATTCGTAACTTGGATAAGCCATTAGTAACAGAACTTCAAAATTTACTTCACGCAATCAACCCATATGTTAGTGAGCTGAAAAGTGTGTTTGAATTTGTAACATCTGCGAATAATAATAATCAGTACAATATTGTGATCCATGCTGATGGAACAGAAAATAATGAAGAGCACAGGGGTCGCTACAATGCACCGACAACTAATGAGGTGGCAGTAGTTTTAGTTAACCAGGAATGCGATAAACTCGATATAATAATCCGTGCGAGGGATCATACGCTACATCGAATTGCAGAAACACATCGAGCTTATGATGCTTTACAGTACCCTTTAATGTTTTCTAGAGGAGAAGATGGTTATCATTTTACATTAAAATTAGTCGATCCTCAGACTGGGTTACAAACTACTAACTCGACAGTTACCACAACAATCATATACAAATATTCGCGTGCAAAGCCGCGGGTACCTGCTAGTCAATAATAAGACCCATCCTAACCTATGGCTGCGAAATGTGTATCCTGAACTCCAAAGCAGTAAACACTCTCGATATCTTTGAAAGAAAAATATTACAAAGAATACTGGGACCAGTTAATGACGTATACGGCTGGAGAATAAGATATAACTTTGAATTGTATCAAATGTATAAAGAACCACTACTAACACAATACATAAAACTACAGCGTTTAAGATGGACTGGTCATGTAGCCAGGATGGGGGAAGACAGAATACCATGAAAACTATTGAATACCAGAATCCATGGGAAAAGACCAGTGGGAAGACTGAGGAGAAGATGGGAGGATGCGGTGGATGAGGATGTGAAAGAAATACTGAAGTGCGTTCCTGGAGGAGGATGGCTACCGACAGAAGAGAATAGGGGGAAAAATTGAAGGAGGTCAGGGCCCAACAAGGGCTGTAGTGCCATAGGAGAGAGAGAGAGAGAGAGAGAGAGAGAGAGAGAGAGAGAGAGAGAGAGAGAGAGAGAGAGAGAGAGTGAGTGAGTGAGAGAGAGAGAGAGAGAGAGAGAGAGAGAGAGAGAGAGAGAGAGAGAGAGAGAGAGAGAGGAACTGAATATTATGAGTATACTCAATAGGATTGCCCAATATCAGCTAAAACTGTTGGTATATCTTAACTGAATGGATGACTGCCACATTCACAAACAACTACTGAATTGTAAGCCAAAGGGATGGAGATGTGTGAGATGTCTGAACAAGTGTTCAATTAGCCAGCTCTAGTCTACCTGCTTGGGACTGGAACAAACCATTTACAGTTTATCTTTGTAAATGATGATAATGATGATGATTGCAACAGGTTAGAGGTCACTAGGCATCATTTAAAATTATTATACAGAATTAACCTTACTGTCCAAACTATAGACTTTTGTCAACAAAGACACAAATAACAAATCTACATAAGTCTAATAAGGTCTGTAGTGGCTTATGGCTGTGAGATGCAGGCTGTACAAAAGAAGGATAAAGAGATCTTAAAATGTGTTTGGCAAAGGATACTGAAGAAAGCTTTTGGCCTAGTGTGGGAACAAGACAGCGCTTGGCGCATTCCCAAAATTTTGAGCTGTACAATTTAATAAGAATACAGTCGTTTGTCATTTGTGTTTCTCCGCCTTTCTTCCTCACTTCTGATATATTAGTAATGTCTACCTGTTTCTCTGTAATCTCAAAATTAATTCTTCATTTTTTTTTTATTACATGATTGAATGTTTCATGTTGGAACTCTTAGTAAATGACAGGCTCAACAGGCAAGACCAAGTCAATGGTAATTTCAAAAGATCCCATTTGACATAAACTGGAAATTGGAAGGAAAGTGATGGTCTCTAGTGACCGAAATACCTGCGAGGAAGCAGGAAGGCAGAAAATGAAAGGAACTTGTGTTTCTTGATGTTTAAGGGATATGACCAGGAAAAATAAATACTTCAGACTTGAAGGTACAGTTAAGATATACAAGATGATGATATGACCAGTGCTGACTTGTAAAGATGATAGGTGGATTGACACTAGTAGAACATAATGACCATTAAGGATGATACACACGACTAGACATAGGACCAATAGTTGGAAAAACGGAACATGACAGAATATGAAATGATGACATAAGACGGCTGTGTCAAATAAAGGATGTAGTCAAATTTGTCAGAAGGTGAAAAGAGAATGGAATGGCCATGTTGGCAGGGCAAGCAACGACAGAGTAATGAAAAATAATATAAAATTCCAGACCATTAGGAAAATGGAATCCTTGCCAACAGAAGAGATGGACAGGGTACTTGGAATTGACGTGTAGCAAATCCACTTGATAGGTGAAGAAAAGCAGGCAATTATAAAAAGAAGAAAAGACACTTTAATAAATAACACAGACATCCTAAAGTTTAGTAAGTCACAGAGAATCAGACGGGCACATCAAGAACTCATGAAAATGTACAAAAAATAAGTGAAATTGTATAAAATGATCATCGCCTGAGTATTAGGATGATCGCTAAAATGGTGAATTCCTACAAAGAAACAATCCAGGCATGAAAATTTGAACATGGGTAAAGTATGTGCTAAAATTGTTACAAAAATATTAACATTTGAACACAAAGGAGTTTCAGAAGTATATAATGTTCTGACATTTTTTTTAAACTCAAAACTTCTGAAGTTTCTTAGAAGATTCAAAGCATATGATGAAATGTTTTCATTCCCTCAGGAATAGCCTGAAAGGGATCTACTTTCAATCCTTGGAAGAAGTTAAAAGATCGTAACCTTACCTACTTCGTTACGATACAGAGATGGAGGTAATTAGGTCATGTCCTGAGAATGGAAGACTACATGAGGGCATAGCAGATGACGTACAACAAAGAAGAAAACCTGATGTGGTTTGGGTAGGAGGGTAGTGTTCTGGATAGTCTCTTATGAGTATCACTATACTCACGATCAGACTAGATGGACGACACTGGTGGAGCAAGTCAAAGGCAGCCACATGTGCCTGTTGTGCCAATGGGCAATCGTGTACTAAAGTAAACTTCTATATTTGAAGTCTTCTTCCAGTATGGAATATGTCGAATATGCCTTGTAAGCAGGCCCGGCTCCAGGCAGGGGCGAACCGTGCCACCGCCCAGGGCGGCAAATTTTAAAGGGCGGCAGATTCCAGGATGTTAAGTTTTGAAATTAAGGGAAAAAATCATTCACTAAATAAAATTTTAGTTAGTATTTTAATTTTAAGTCATCACATAGGCATACCTTTTTATTGTCTCACGATTCCTTGTATTGTTTATATTGTAGCCGTTTGCTGCATCGTAAACGTGAAAAAGTTCTAGTTATCTGATAAACACAACAATGCAAACATTCCTAGTCATCATTTGAAGGCAATTGCCGTATCTTTAGAGTAGGTCTGGTGTGTGTGTGTGTGTGTGTGTGTTCAGAGTTAAAATAGGGAGGGCCACTCATAAATACTGCACAGGGCGGCAGAAGCGCTGGGGCCGGTTGTAAGACAACGTTCATCAATACTACAATGATTGAAACAATATTAATTTGTTCAACTACTAAAATCTTACTCTTACCTTCGGGTTCGGATCCAGAGTCGTTCAGACAAAACTGCTGCAGAAAAGGTTATATGGGTTTGATTTTCGAAATAATACAAATTTTGCGTATTCTAACAAATTGGCTTTCTTTTATTAGCCTGAATTATACCCTTTCACCTTATCTTCACACTACAAGTTCAATAGAAACAAGACTACATCGATATTTGATCACCCCGTATAAACTACTCTAAAAAATTACTTAATGATAGCGTTATTTTCATTAACCAGTACTTTGCGACATTCTCTTATTCATACTCTTTTACATTCTTTTTCTTTTAAACCCCGTTATTATAGTTCAGTATTTGGCTTTATTATTTATGGAATTGTTCTATTAGTGTTATGAAGAGTACTTAACCCATCCCTGGCATTCCTTACAGTTTCATCACCGCCTCGTGGAGTTAGCTGTTTCTGGTCACTTCAAAATGTTATTTCCACAGTTCACAAATTTTTTACACTGACGCGGTATACTACGTTTTATTTAGTTTATCATGATTTCCGATTGCACTTTTGTAACAGTTTGTCGGCCGACTTTATTTTGCTCGAGCACTTAGGTGATGACCGCGCGGTCAGAGTTACAGTTGAACTGGCGTTAGTTCGCTAAAATTGAGCACACAGTGTTTTCTGGTCACGTGATCGTGAATATGCGCTCCCATTGGTGCTGTTAAAAGAGCGCCTTAACGTAGGCGTAAGGTTTAGCAATATTTTTGCCGCCTGATGCAATCTGGAGTTACATTACTTTCTTCCGTGATTCACGGCTGATGCGAAGTTAGGTGTTATTTCACAATCTGTCTACGCTGCTTGAGTGTGGAGACAAAACATAGGCGTTTTGTTTTATAATAAACACAGCCGATTTAGTTGACTAACTCGGGGTTCTACAAGGGTGAACAATGACTGCATGGAAAATATAATTTTTAAAATGTTATCTTGGCCCTACAATTTCGTACCATTACAATACCCCCCCAATAAGAGATTGAAGGCCGAAGCATTCAAACTCTTATTGCCTAAAACCTAAGAGGATCAGTGAGGATATGGCGCCGCAACCCTCCTGAACTTTCTATTAAAATCATGGGTACTTACCCCCCTAGTCTGGTGGCTGCGGCAGCACCCATCCGATCTTACTGGACTTCTCTGTTCGAGATCCCAACACCATAATCTCGGACAGATACCCGCCACAGTATCACCTGGCTTTATAACATGTAATTAAAAAATTAACAAAAAGGCCTTCCATTATACCATATCCCACAACTGGTTCGTTTCCTCTTAGCCATACCGGCTTATTCTTTACAAAGTACTGGTTCTTTTATTTGCAAAGTACTGGCTTTAGTTTAAAATAATAATATAACCTTACAGTCTACTTGCAGTTCAATCATATAAACTAAATAATATTCCCCGTATAATATTACCCATCCAAAATAACACCTTAATTATACAAAATGACATTAAATCTATTTATACTTAGCTACTATAAATTTTTTTTTCTACTACCCCATTTTAATCCCTTAACCCCTGATACCCGTTACATATTAATGTGTTCTGCGCTAGGCTTCTTGGCCTTTTCCAGCCTCATCCTAGCCGTAAACCACATCTCCCTCGTGACCTGTAACTGGGTCACCGCCCATCCACACTCACTATTACCCCCCCTGGACTGTAGCGCCCAGTTGCTTTCACAAGGACTGATGCGGAAGGGGTGGACATTTTTTCTTTTATTCCACCCCCATCCTTGCTTCGGCGTTACAATAAAATCCAGTATTACACCTACTATTCTTGATGTATACACCCCTAATGGACTACCACCCCTATCTGGGTGAAAATAGCCCTGTTCCAAAATTAGGTAGATTCCCCAAAAAAATAACCCCCCTGCTAAGTCTAACAAACCACCGGGTTAACAAAATAAAACAAACCACAAGCCGGTTATATCAAGTAAAATTCATGATTTGCCACAATTAACTACTTTCACGGTCATGATCCGGTGAGGTCATGACCGCACTTAGGTTGGGAATCTACAGTTAAAACATAGATTGTCAATTTATAAAAATTACTTGAACAGTTATGTACACCTCTAATTTTCCAAACACTATCTCAACCTGAACATTTTTTATTATACCCATACAAAATTTCCTTCAGTTTTCAATTTTAAATGAATACATATTCCATTTATTTAACCATTACATTTGAAATTTGAATCAGAATGTATATGAATATATTATTAAAATCATCTTTCCAACTAATTTCATTATCAAAATAATTTAATTTTGTTTAATTAACAGTTTCAAAATTACATTTATCAAAATGATCCGACATAAAAATATTACCTACATTATTCAAAAAATTTACATTCCTTTCTTCACATATGGTATTTCTTTTTATTTCATAATAGGATCTGCTCATGGCACTGATTCAGCAGACTACAACATTTTTGTTATTGTCAAGTCAGCATGGCTATAAACATTAGTCATAACATACAACCTACCTGTTTACATCAACAATAGTCTGCCAGACTGGTGTTATAAACACTCTCAATTTCAACATTCATAGTTACATCATATACTGACATATATACTTCCTTCAAATTTTTTGGTTTCTATAAATCTTTTAGTTAGCATATTTATTTCTTGTACCAATTCGTACCAAAATTAACTTTGCTTCATTAATAAAATTTATCAATTTGAATTTAATTTAGTCTCTTCATTCATTCAAAAACTATTTCCATCACTTTGATTACATTTTTAAAAATAATCTGCGTGGGTTAATGTTTAATGTTTAATATAATTTCTCCTTAGTATTTTAATAAATTTTACAAACATTACATCATTAGTTTCAAATCTCTCTTTATGTTCCTCCACAATCACATTCTAAATACCATTTATCTCTACTCCTAACCTAATATAGCAGGTACCACAAAATAATAATTAAACCTTTTGGTTACATAACTTTTACTTTAAAATATTTCCAAACATTATTTTTTTCTTAATTACCTGTAAATAGGTTATATGTTACATGTACAGAATAATTTACCTTCTTCTTGTCCGTCTGGTGGCCTTTTCTCTATATTTTATTCAACGCATTTCAGGACATATGCCCCATCATCAGGATATCCCTTGTTGAAGTTCGTCGATCGTTAAAATATTAAAAACACTGTATATACAATTCTACACATAACAATAAATATAATATAAACATAAAAACACATAAAATACCCAGATTTGAGACACACGCGATATCGGTGGTGCGCACCACGACATGCTATAGTTGACTGCCACATGTGTTTTTATGTTTATATTATATTTATTGTTATGTGTAGAATTGTATATACAGTGTTTTTAATATTTTAACGATCGACGAACTTCAACAAGGGATATCCTGATGATGGGGCATATGTCCTGAAACGCGTTGAATAAAATATAGAGAAAAGGCCACCAGACGGACAAAAAGAAGGTAAACTATTTTACTAATTATATACTATAAGTGGTGGCTTGGGTACCGAAAAACATGGATCTAAAAGTACAGAATAATCGTGTACAGAGATGCGATTGAAGACGAACAGAACCCCACTTCAATGAAAGTGAACAAAAGCCCCGCTGTCAACCATAAATTCCTTGCTTATCTCCTTTCCCCAAAAATAATAAACACACCACAACCACTAATCTACAGCCCCATCTCTATACACGACAATCCTATTAAACTATACAAAAATTTATTATTTAGTTTGTCTACTCAGCCACAAAACTTCTCCACTACCTTCCTAATTAAGGGATAAGTTTACAATTCATAAATAACGCCAGTTTTTTTAATTTTGAGGATTACCCTAATGTAGTATTTAGAATTAAGGCAATCAAATGGTTCCAAAAAGTGTGCCAATTTATGTAACTATTGTTATGTTTTCTCTAAGGGGATGGTTAAGGAAATCGGGAAGATAAAAAGGGTAAGGATCATTAAAAGGTCAAGAACTAGGACTAAAAGTAAGGACAAAGCTTCCTCCGAAAATAAGGGTCAATGGAGAAAACCAAGGCTCGCGTGGGCAGGGGCGCGTCCCTGAAGTAGACGAACCCCACTGGGACAAGTGGGGAACATCTACCTGCTACCACTTACTGTTTTATATTAACTTCCTAATTTTATAGTTATTTATTTTATGTTCAATTACAAGATTTAATGTATTATTTTGTTTATTATTATTTCATTTTGACCAATACTTTTTTAAATTGGTGGCATTATGGGTACCCACTATTTCCCCAGTCATTTGGTTTCGTAGAACGTAGGCGTTATCCATTTTGATTTCAATTACTTCATACGGTCCTTCATACAACAAAACGAATTTTTTAATCTCTTTATCTTGTGCACTTGATAAATTGTGTCTTCTCACTAATACCAGCTGACCTATTTCGTACTTAATCCACTTACCTTTGGCATCATGAAGCCGTTTTCTTCTTTCTCCCTTAGTTAATAAGTTTTCATTTGCGAGTTTAAGTTTTACTTCCAGATCTCTTGGGTTGCTCTCAGGTGGAAAGTTGAACAGCTGTTCCAGGATCCTAGGTGGACGTTTTCCTTTGACTAGCTCGTATGGTGTGAACCCTGTTGATTCATGGGTGGTGCAGTTTAACCATTCTTCAATTCTTCCCACATAGGTTGGCCATTCACTATGTTTAGCATGGCAGTATGCCTGGAAAATTCTCCCTAATTCTCGCATAACTCTTTCGGCTTGGTTCGACTGAGGATGATATACCGCCATGTGTTTAGGTATGATACCTTCCCAACCCAAAGTTTGTCGCCATATTCCGCTAATAAATTGGGGTCCATGGTCAGATAATATTATTTTAGGTTTTCCGGTTTTAATCATATAATACATACATACATACATCCTCGGCGCTACAGCCCAGTCCGGGCCCTGGCCTCCAAAAGAAATCTTCCCCACTGGTCTCTACTCCCAGCCAATGTCCACCAGTTTGCTGCACCCAGCCTCACTGCCTCCTTACCAACCTGGTCCAGCCATCTTGTACGCGGTCTTCCCCTCCTTCTCCTTCCCATCGGCAAATAATTCATCACTCTTTTTGGGATTCTATCCTCCGCCATTCTCTGCACATGACCAGCCCAACGCAATCTGTTAATTTGTATGAGTTGCACGATCGGAAGATCTTTAAACCTTTCGTACAACTCTCGATTATGCAGTCGCCTCCAAATGTTGTTTTCCCTCACAGGGCCATAGATTCTCCTCAGTACCCTCCTCTCAAAAACGGATAGTCTCTGCTCATCTAGTTTTTTTAACACCCAGCATTCCGAGCCGTACATCAGGACTGGTCTAATCAAGGTCTTGTATAGGGAGGCTTTTGTATCTTTAGTTATTAATTTTGATTTAAAATGTTTCACCAGTCCGTAGTAACACCTATTAGCAGATAATATTCGTCTTTCAATATCTCTAGAGGAGTCATTTCCAGAGTCCACATATGACCCGAGATATGGAAAACCCTGAACCTTTTCAAATTCATAATCGTTAATGCGCAGGGACAGGGTACGAGTATTGGCACCTACAACCATATATTTGGTTTTGCTTTGGTTTATAACCAAGCCCATAGCCTTAGCGGACAACTCCAGTTCCTGAAAGGCTTCCTTTAAGCCAGATTCAGACCTACTTATGACGTCAATGTCATCGGCATAGGCCAGAAGCTGTACCTCCTTGTGAAATATGTGTCCACTAGTTTGAATTCCTGAATCCCTGATGACCTTTTCTAGAGCTATGTTGAACAACAGACATGCTAAGGCATCTCCTTGTTTCAACCCATTCAATGTTTTTAAGGAGTTAGATAGATTTGATTGTATTCTGATTTGGCACTTAGAATTGGACATAACTACTCCAACCATACGCACCAACTTAGATGGTATATGCAACTCCTTCATAGCTCTATATAGCATTTTCCGGTTGATTGAATCATATGCCGACTGGAAATCCACAAAGAGATGGTGAGTGGGCACTCCATATTCCAACGTTTTTTCCAGGATTTGCCTTAGTGTAAATATTTGGTCTGTTGTTGACCTATTCCTAGTGAATCCACACTGATATTCTTTTATGTTTTCCTCAGCGTAGGGAAGCAGCCTAGAAAATATGATGTTGGACAATACCTTATATGCTGTATTAAGTAGAGAGATGCCCCTATAATTTTTACATATAAGCGGATCACCCTTTTTATGTATTAAACACACCACCCCATTGTTCCACTCATCAGGGATTACCTCCTCCAGCCATATTCGCTCTATAAGATGGGCAAATTCCTTTATGAAATCTCCTCCTGCGCTCTTTAATAGTTCCCCTGGTAAACCATCGGAACCTGCTGCCTTGTTATTTTTAAGCTTTTCTAGAGCTTCATACACCTCGTCATAGGATGGCACCAACTCCTCTCTATCATCCTCGAATTCTCCTACCTCCTCTTCATTCTCAGATGCCTCCATCGAAGCCTCCCCAACTGAGCCTAGCAACTCTTCGAAGTGTTCTGTCCATCTCCTGATCACGCCAGCATTATCACTCACAAGGCCACCATTATTATCCCTACAGGCATTTGTTCTAGGCTGAAATTCCTGTCTCATATCATTCACCTTCCTGTACATATCTCGGCTCAGCCTTTTACTCTTATATTCCTCTATCTTTTCCATCTGTCTCATCATATACTCCCTCTTTTTTCCTCTATGAATCTTCTTTTCCCTCCGCCTGGCCTTCCTGTATTCCTCTTGAACAGCCCTAGTGCATTTCCTTTGGATCATAAATTTGTATGTCTTGTTTTTGAAGTCAGTTGCCTCTTCACACTCCTTTAATCATATAATCCTTCGTTATTTTCTCACTTAGTACTTTACTAGTGGCCCTCTTTACACTATATAATCTTACAAATTTCGTGAATGTATCTAACACTACAAAAATATACATTATGCCTCCCCTTCCTTTTGGTAGAGGGCCAAACAAGTCTACCGCAACTAAATCAAAAGGCTTTTCTACTTTAATACACCTCATCTCTCCCTCTAAACGGTAATTAACTACTTTTGACTTTTGGCATAAATCACACCCCCGGAGTAAAGTTCTAACCCTCCGTTCCATATTTTTAAATAAACATGATTCTTTTAATAGATTTACACACTTCCTAGCACCGAAATGCCCATACCGAAAATGACAGTCCCATATTATCTTATCTACCAACCCTTCCGGTATAACTAACCTCCAATCACGCTCTCCCCCCTCTACTTTCTTAAACAAACTCCCTTGATAAATTTGAAAATAATGGCTATACCCTAACTCATCTAAGTCGGACTCTAAGCTAGTTATTATTTTGTTCAATTTAAGATCTGTTCTTTGCATACTATTAATATCTCTCAATTCTTCCCCAAACAATCTATCTTCCCTACTAAGTCTGAAAATTTCTATTTCTTTTAAATCCCTCCCTGTTCTCATTCCCTCTGTATCTACCCTAGATAAAGTGTCAGGTATTTTGTTTTCTACCCCTTTTATATACTCCCAACTAAAATTGTACTCTTGTAAAGCTAGCACCCACCTGGTTATCCTGCTGTGTGTCAACTTACAGGTGTTTAAAAAAGATAATGCCTTGTGGTCAGTCCGGATGATGGTGGAATTTCCCAGTAGATATGTTCGAAACTTCTTCACCGCAAAAACAATGCTTAATAGTTCCTTCTCCATTGTTGTGTAGTTTCTTTCAGCAGCTAATAAGGTACGACTGGCGAAAGCGATGGTGTGATGCTCCTTTTCGTTGTCCTCCTGGTACAGTTCTGCACCCAGTGCGATGTTACTAGCATCGGTCTGTAAATAAAATGTGCGTTCAAAATTAGGGTGATTCATCATGATCATGTTACTAAAATGGTCCTTTATTTCGATAAACACCTTTTGTTCTCTTTCCCCCCATTTCCACTGTTTGTTCTTTTGTAACACTGCGCTCAACTTTGAAGTTATATGGGCATAGTTTTTCTGAAATTTTCTATAAAAATTACATAGCCCTAAAAAACTTTGTAACTGCTTAATATTTCGAGGTTCTGGGAATTTTAAAATTGATTCTACTTTCTCTGGGTTAGCTTTTATCCCCTCTGGTGTAATTATGAACCCTAAAAAATGTATTTCTTTCTGTAGGAATTTAGATTTCTCCCAATTGACAGTCAACCCCCCTATACGCAGTCTATCTAATACATATTCTAAATGTTCCACATGTTCGGAAAATGTTCGTGATGCTATCAATATATCGTCGACATAAATGGTTAAAAAATCTAAATTTTGTGGCTGGAGTATTTCATCTAAACATTTTATAAAGCTGGCTACACTGGTATTCAGCCCAAAAGGTAATCGTTTAAATTGGTAATTCTTTCCATTGAACAGGAATGCTGTATATTTCCTGCTTTCACCTGCTAACGGGACTTGCCAGTACCCCGCGGTTAAATCTAAGGAGGTCATATATTTAACTCCACTAAATTTTTGAAAGATTTCGTTTATTGCTTCAGGTGACTCCCGGTCCGGGATAATTATTTGATTAATCTTACGGGCGTCTAAACATAATCTAACACGGCCATCTTTCTTAATGACTACTACTAACGGGTTAGAGTACGGTGATACTGATCTCTCTATTATATAATAATAATAATAATAATAATAATATTTATTACCAATTTTCCTTTACATATAATAAAAATTATACAATAAAGGACCTATAGGGGGCATAAATGCCCGTACATAGGTTGGTCCTTAGAATTAATATTTATATACTTAATACTAATTGTGAGTTTTACCTCACCGATCATAGTAAATATTAAAAATAAATTATTTTTCAATTTTAACAAAATTTTAGTTTGTACTATAACACAATTCAATAAATAAATGAAAAAAAGAGAAAAAAAGGTCCATATCATAATAGACTGTTTTTTGATTATTCAATAACAATGTTCCTAACTTTTTCTTTGATTTTTTTTTAAGCACTTTTATATTTACGCTTAGATTTTTCAGTTCATTAGGTAATTCATTAAAATATTTTATGGCATAATACACATAGCTTCTTTGCCCAATACTTAATAGGTGTCGCGGCAATATAATATTTTTATACCGTGTGTTGAGATTCGATTTTGTAAAAACTCACTTTTTAGATCATTGTATTGATAAACTATAGAATTCACTACAAACACCTGTTTAATATTTAATGGTTTATTCGAATCTTGTTCATTGACTCCTATAATTTTAAGAATACACTTTTGCAGCCGATCCAATGCGTTTAGAGATGATTTATATAGACCCCCCCAGCCTATGATAGCATACCCTGCCACGCTATGGAATAGTCCATAGTATATTTGTATTAGTTGCTTTTTTGATAAAATTTGTTTAAGTCTGTAAAAAACGTAGACTAAGTATTTGGGTTTTTTTACAATGTTAGCCACATGTACATCCCACTTCATGTTAAAGTCATATGTTATTCCTAGATATTTACTAGATTTAACTCTTTTCAATTTTTGACCATTTATCTTAATTTCAAAGTCATGCGGAACAGAGTCTCTATAATTTCCAAAGGTGATAAAAACAGACTTGCTTATGTTGAGTACTAGATTATTGTGATAGAGCCAAGAGTATATAATATCTAATTTAGTTGACATATCTGTAGCAAGTTCAGGCCATGTCTTTGCTTTCATTGGTACTGCTGTATCATCAGCATATGCTATTAATACATCTTGTAACACTAGTAAGTCATTGATATATAAAATAAACAATAAAGGTCCTAATATAGAGCCCTGGGGCACTCCAACATTTGTTTTAATAGGCTGACTTCTAGTCCCATTCACCTTTACAACTTGTGTCCTGTCATGTAAATAACTGGCTATCAGGGATAAGCTTACACCTCTTATTCCCATATTCTGTAATTTGGATATAAGTATGCCATGATCGACAGTGTCAAAAGCTTTGGAGTAGTCCAAAAAAGTTACAACAGTTGGTATGCTAATACTTAGATTTTCATAAATAAATTTGCTAAGTAGGGCTATAGCATCATCTGTACCTTTTTTCTATATTCCCCTCTAACATTTTATCTAATTCCGCCTGAACTGCCCTTCTTTTTGAATAGGGTACCGGATAGCTTCTTTGTACATAGGGTGCGTGTTCCCTTACTTTTAATTCACATTCATAATCCCTTGCCCTCCCTGGTACATCGGCAAACACTTCTCGAAAACACTCTATTACCTGCCACAACGATTTGCGTTGAGAACTCCCTACGTCATGCCCCTCACTACAAAATTTTACCGCTCTATCCTCCCAAATTCGTATATTTATATTACCCCCTAACTCTCCCCCTCTACATGCGTACGTATTAACTACCGTGTCTACTTTACTGGCCAGATTTAGTATCATCTTAACTCCCGAAATTCTGACTTTATCTACTACCCGCTCAAAACTAATCTCAACTGGTTTACCTTCGTTATTTAGTATTAACAACCGCTTCTGGAAATCAATTACCGCCTTGTGTTTTATCAAAAAATCATTCCCCAGAATAACCTCCAAATTTAGTCCCCTTACTACTAAAAACGTATTGTCATATTCTACTCCATTAATTATCATGTTCAAATGTACTTGTTTAGTTACACGTTTACTCCTAACCCCAGTAATACCTATAATGGTCACCCCCGCTACTGGCAAAATTGGGATATTTTTGTTTGTCTCTTGCAAACTCTCTAATATGTGTTCGGAAATGACAGAAATTTCGCTACCTGTGTCTACTAAAATTTTTACTTCCTTACCTTCAAGTTGAATTCTTACCTCTGTCAGTCCGGTTTCTGGTCTTGCTGTCTCTAAGTCCTCTTCCTCCATCAGTTCCTTGGACAGATCAGTACGGATGACGTTATTTGTATAGTCATTGTTATCTTGGGTCCTGCAGTCATTTGTCGACAATGGTGGGGTCCCTTCACTCACTGTCCTTGTTAGTTTTCCGTCTGAGTGTTTGCACGGCCTGGAGTGTGCCCACCACGACCTCTGTTGGAAGTTCCACTGCTTCCCGGTGCTCCTCAGTTGCTGCTCCCTCCTCTCTGTGGTTGACTATTTTGGTTAGGTTCAGTATTATTGCGTTGGCAACTCCTCTCCTTATGGCATCTGTAACAAGTTGTTCTACTACCATAGTTCTCGCAATGACACTCTCCACATCGCCAGTCATCACGTCTATAGTTATTATTGTAGCCTCCCCTTGTCCCTCTATATGTGTTTGGTGTCCCACTAGATTGATTATGATTATGATTCTCATTGTTATGTACCCCTGACGGGTTTGAGCGCCTACCAATTTCCCGGTCCCTGATATTTTGGAAAATATCTAGTATTTGTTCAAGATCATTTATACCTTCCACTTCCCGCGTCATTAGGTTAATTTGCACCTCCCTTGGTAAATGTTTACTTATATGACGTACAAATGATCTAAACAGTAACGGTGGTTCGAGGTATTTAGCTTCATTGTACATTTTCATTACATAAATGGTGACATTGTTACCATTAGTCCCAAAAGTACCCGACCCCATTATCTTACTTCTAAGTACTTCTTGGTCCTCTTCAGACCAGTATTTACTTCTAAAATCCCTTTCAAAACTTTGGAAATCTAACCAATCTCCCTTGTGTACCTCCGCCCAAATTGAGGGGCTTCCCTTAAAACATTTCATAACTTTCAATAATTTCATCTCCCAATTACTGTTACAAAATCTGTTAAAGTCTCTTACTCTGTTTAGGAATTGCATAGGGTGTACCCCCCTCCTATCCCCAGTAAATGACTCTAACTCTATTTCGCTATCTGCATTACGGGTAATTACTACTTGCTCATTGACACTGTCTAATTTTTTATTTATTACTATGTTTAAATCATTTTTAACATTAATTAGTTTTTGTTCCATTAAATTAAACTTGTTGTTAGTTACGCGTTCAGATTGAATACTGGCATTATTTACCATTTCTACAGCACCTTTTAATAGCTGTATTTCTGACTTACAACTACTTTCTGTTTCACTGACCTTAACGTCTACATTATTTTTGTGTTCATCAATATTCTGACTCATTTTTTCAATTGTCATTACTACGCTATTAAGCTTACATTCAGTTTCGGTACTACATTTATTTATTTTATACTCTATTTCATTGTTATGCTCATTCATCGAATTTATTAACGTCTCATTATTCTCATTTATTTGTTTGTCGACTCTGTCTATCTGACTATCTATCTCATTAAATTTAACCTCCGTCTTCTGTATTGAATTATCTAACTTGGTATCTAATTGGTTAATTTTATCAGTAAATTCTTCATTGGTATTTTGACAACGTCTATTAATTTCTTGAATATCATTTTTTAATTCATTAAATTTGTCATTAAAATTATGATTTTGTATTTCAAATTTAATACTCTGTTGCTCCAAAATTAATTGCAACATATTCATAACTTTCTCATCTCTATCTATCTCTTGTTTATTTTGGACAGGTGTCGATAGACTTTCTATTTTATCGTCAGTGAAGCTGACTGCGTTATTATTTTTACTTTCTCTACTCAATTTTGGGGTTACTTGAACCCCCGAATCATCTGTATTATTTATTTCATTTGTAATATCTGGTTTTATTTTATTGTCCTGACTCCCATTTGGAATCAAGTGGACCTCAATATTATGCACAAGAGCTGACTCATCAAACTTGTCAACGTTAACTATTTCATTGATATCGTCACTATTCCCTGCCATTTTTTATAAGTTTATAAAATGTTACATAAGAATTTCAATCTTATCCAATATTGACTTAACGATAGTGAACCCTTTTAATATATCACTATGTTTATATAATTTACCAAAACGTCCTCCCTCTCAAATAACCCGTTCTGCAGCTTAATTAGGTCTGGCGAATGTAATTAAAATTTGACTCTCGCGTCCCTGTTCGGGCGCCAGTGAAACAATATTAATTTGTTCAACTACTAAAATCTTACTCTTACCTTCGGGTTCGGATCCAGAGTCGTTCAGACAAAACTGCTGCAGAAAAGGTTATATGGGTTTGATTTTCGAAATAATACAAATTTTGCGTATTCTAACAAATTGGCTTTCTTTTATTAGCCTGAATTATACCCTTTCACCTTATCTTCACACTACAAGTTCAATAGAAACAAGACTACATCGATATTTGATCACCCCGTATAAACTACTCTAAAAAATTACTTAATGATAGCGTTATTTTTATTAACCAGTACTTTGCGACATTCTCTCATTCATACTCTTTTACATTCTTTTTCTTTTAAACCCCGTTATTATAGTTCAGTATTTGGCTTTATTATTTATGGAATTGTTCTATTAGTGTTATGAAGAGTACTTAACCCATCCCTGGCGTTCCTTACAGTTTTATCACCGGCTCGTAGAGTTAGCTGTTTCTGGTCACTTCAAAATGTTATTTCCACAGTTCACAAATTTTTTACACTGACGCGGTATACTACGTTTTATTTAGTTTATCATGATTTCCGATTGCACTTTTGTAACAGTTTGTCGGCCGACTTTATTTTCCTCGAGCACTTAGGTGATGACCGCGCGGTCAGAGTTACAGTTGAACTGGCGTTAGTTCGCTAAAATTGAGCACACAGTGTTTTCTGGTCACGTGATCATGAATATGCGCTCCAATTGGTGCTGTTAAAAGAGCGCCTTAACGTAGGCGTAAGGTTTAGCAATATTTTTGCCGCCTGATGCAATCTGGAGTTACATTACTTTCTTCCATGATTCACGGCTGATGCGAAGTTAGGTGTTATTTCACAATCTGTCTACGCTGCTTGAGTGTGGAGACAAAACATAGGCGTTTTGTTTTGTAATAAACACAGCCGATTTAGTTGACTAACTCGGGGTTCTACAAGGGTGAACAATGACTGCATGGAAAATATAATTTTTAAAATGTTATCTTGGCCCTACAATTTCGTACCATTACATGATTATCTTCAGGTCTATGTGATAGACCTTCACATAGCCTTGAAAATATCCGTTGTAATATGGCTGAAACGTCTCACAAGGTGCATTCCATATCGTAGCAAGACTTTGAACACAGAATGGACACCAGCTGCAGAAGCCTACATGAGAATAAAGTAAGTTTACCAGAATGAGACTCCAAACTATAATATTTCCCACCAACACAATTAGGCAAGCCTATATATAAAAAACATTCTGAATCATTTAGATTATTGTATGCGTACTATAGTAAACTGCAAATTACATACATTTACATTGGTATTTTGACAAATTTTCATATTATACCTATATAAATTTTTCTTTTCTCAATTTACATGATTCTTTATTTTCCTCAATAATTTACTTAAAGCTTTCTTTACTGATTTACATGTTTATTTAAATTTTATTTGTAACTCTCAGTAAATTTAATATAATTTTGTTAGTGTGCATTAAGATTCACTGCAGTTAGCACTATTAAGCTTACTGCTTGATATCTAAGCTATCTAGCTTAGTACTGTAAATACAAGTGAAGTCAAATACAAATACTTGCTTAAAACTCACTTAGCTTCAATCAGTAGGCAAACACCAGGTTGAGACTCGCAGGCAAACTCAAGGCCATCAATACATTTCCGTGTGGGGGTTTTGTTGGTGTTGTTTTGAGGATGAAGAGGGGCCATTCCATTCCCCAGTTTTGGTCCACAGTCCATCTCATCAGTATTATCTCCACAGTCATCGTTGCCATCACATACCAGCTGGTAGTCCACGCACTTCTTGTTCCCACATGTTTTTTGGTCACGCTCGCATTTCCGTATACCTATTACATGAAATTTGTTAAATATACAAAAGTCTTATTAATACGCAGTTGTTGAAAATTCTGTGAAATAGATTATTATAGTGCCATAATAACAGTAGGTCACATTTAACATTAAATTAGTCCAAAATTCAGTACAAACGGTGTACAGAAGCTTATGTAGATTTGCTCTGCGGGAAAAGTAACTGTGAAATTTCATGGGAATGCTTGTTGGTTTATAGTGTAGTTTGAAAACTTTATTAATAAGTTAATGTTGTTTCTTACTATATACTGTATAGTACAATAATAAATTTCTAATAATATTTATATTTTTATGACAAAAGAGCTGATTGGAAAGCCAACTATGGGTGTCGAGACAAGACTCTTGCTTGTTCCTGACCTGTTAGAAGCACCCGGGGGAAAATTTGCTGAAGATAAAGTTATGCAAGAGGTTGCTGACGGGAACCAAACACACTTGGATCACCCAGTGGTGTTTAGGTCATCAGTACATGACACAACGGGAGTGATTGCAGCAAAACTAGTGGTTGAGCAGAAGACTCGCGTTCCTGGGAACTTGATTTTCGGATCACACGAGACTGAATTCGAAGAACCGGAGAATTATTTTTCGCAAGGACGTCCACCTTGATCGCCTGGTCGAGTATTACTTCAAAGACGGTTTGCCACTTCAGTACAAACAGGCTTAAGGAGGGGACAGTGTTACGACATTATAGAAAAATCTATGTGTTTATCGAATGTTACAAATGAATCCAGTGGAATACGGTTAAATGTTGTGGTGTATGTGATTCAACATGCGCTCGCGGCCGCCAGCCACACGGACTATGCAAGGCCGCAATTAATTATGTCGTACACACTGGCACTAACGTGTAGTTTGGAATCTTCTGGTCTGTGAGCGTTGTATAAATACAAGGTGTCAGTAGACTTAGTTTTCAGTTATAGTTGTGATATATTACAGTGCGGTTCGAGTTTATTGTCGGCATTTACTGTGCGCGTTCAAGTGGTTATTAGTGAAGTTTTGTGTTTTATAATCGGGCGGTATAATTGTAATACAATTGTGTTTTATATTAGTTGATGTTTTATTGCATGTGAACAATTTTTATTTGATTTGTTGTAAGAGACTGTGTTGTTAATTACGAACTGTTTACTGTGAAAATTAAAGCTGGTGATTAGTGACTTAATTGGTGTATTGTATTTTGTTTTCCACTGTACCTACGACGATCAAGTAGACCATCATAACAATATTATTACTTACACCCATATTCTTATTATTTACGTCTTACATATACTTTAGAGAATTAATGTGCATATCTAGCGTTCAGATATGTATTAAAAAAAAAAACCTCCACTCAACAGTCCCTGAAAGGACCAAGGCGTACCGCGCGGCTGTTGTGTGCAATGTGACGGTTGCATGGCTAGTACTAGAGGTGGGCCGATATACCTGTAACAGGTATTTTGGAACGATATTTTTGTGGAACGGATGTAACAGTGACTGAAAAGTTGAAATACCTGTTATTCGCGGCGACGCTGTTCCGAGTTGAGGCATGCCCCCTACACTCCTATACAGACACACACACACACACACACACACACAAAAAGTACGCAAGTAACAAGTAAATGACTATGCCAAGGCCAAATACTAGGCGTACAAAAATATCAGTGGTACGCAAGTAACAACCAGTATTTCAAATACTAGGGGTATCACCGATACACAAGGAACAACGCGTATTACAAATACTAAGCGTATCAGAGGAACAGTAGTATTTTAGGAACACCTAGTATTTTAGGAACAAGTAGTATTTTTATATCAAGCATATTTCGAGTAGAAAGTAGTACAAAGCCACTTTTTCGTCCTGAATACTTCATTCTGCGCAAAGAGACGAAGCTGTTTTTAATAAAGGAAATAATTCATCCTGCTGTTACATTTATTCTCGTGTGATATGCAGATACTGTATATAATACAGATTATATGCTAATAAATTATATATTATACTAGTCACCAACTTTGTAACTAAAATTGGTTGGTAAAACTTTGTTTTTACTCAAAAAAATTTTGTGTTCCGAGTCGTTAGTGAAATAGTTGTATTTAATTATATTGAGTTATAACCTATAGAGTGGCTTATGTTGATAAGCTATATTATACTTTTTATTAATGTGATTTTAACTTCACTACACATCTCACGTAAATGATGAGATTGTTGTAATGGACATTTATGCACTTTATCTAGTCCTGTTCTTTAAATATCTCTAATGCATTTAATTTACTTTTGTTGTTGCTTATTATTTATAAGTTTTTATTTATGTATTTATATTTATTTTATTACAATTTGTTTTTTTATTTTTATTTGTAAAATTTTGTTTATCCTCATTCACTCTTGTGGCTTACTGTTACGTTTTTATTATATGTTTCTGATGTTTTTTTTTCATCATTTTTTGTGGTATTACATGTAGGCCTACTCTAAATTATTTACTTGCCCTGAGTCTCGCAACTGATTTGTCTAACCAATGTTAGTTTGTTTACTACAAGTGAAAACTTAAATTGGTATTCCCAAAGGGAGATAGGCCTATAAATTCTCTTGTTTCTTACAAAGGATAATATAGGTTATGTATATATAGTATATAATAACAGGTATTTGTACCTGTTATTTTTTTGGAATGGTATTTTCATACCTAGTATTTTAAAATAACAGTTTAGCCCACCTCTAGCTAGTACAACGCGCCACCAAACCGCTAGTTGCAGTATTCACAGCCAGAAGGCGGCGCTGTTAACTCAGCGCCTACTCAGTTCGGCCTCATGATGCTGAGTGCACGCCGTACGGAGCCTCTGCCGGGAATTGAACCCGGGACCACGAGCGCATCAAGCGCCCGCGCTAGCCACTATGTAACAGTACAATTCTGGCCCTAACATGTTTTGGGGAATAATCAATTTAAATTGTATTTTTATTCAAAGTCATATATAAGAAACTAGTAAAGTTTTATGAAGGTTTGCAACTGTGCAATATCGAGTGGACAGAAATTGCGTCAAGGTCGGGAGTATACGCGCAGAAACAACATCATTTTGCCATACTAATGTGTCAATAAGCTGCACCCATGTATACGTCATCCAAAAGTATGCAAAAACATAATAAACGCGCCTGTAAACAGCTAAGGCGTGTGACTCGACACAAAGAGACTGGTGACGTAGTTACTCCCCACCTCGGAATTGAAGCATTGTAAGTCGTTCTTAGTCACGCTCCAGCAGTAAAGCCGGCCGGCTGCATATCTAAATTTTATAAAACTAAGTCTCGGACGTTCGCCTATACAATGTAACAGTCAAGTATTTTGTATAAAATGAAGTAACAGTTCAATGTTATTAACATGTAAAACGTAAACACCAAGTTTGGTAAAATTTTTAACATCCATAGTGCGAGTTCAGCGATGGGACGTCTGCAGGACTGATTTCAGCTAAGTGACAAAATGGGGGGTACACAAAATGTTAAATAAGGGTCAATACAAAATTTTCAATTACTAAATAACTAATAAAAAATGAGCTCAATTTGGGGAAAATTAACAAAAAATTGTACCATAAGGATGAGAGTGTGGGTGAATGAGAGAATATCTAATTACATTTAATTAGAAGTGCTGGGTTGTGAGTAATTTTAATAACAATATAATTAATAATATAATTGTATATGTTATTTTGGAGGGCTTGTGAAATGTTTGAGGGGAATTTCAACTTGAATAGTGGAACTGCGTCTCATGGCGCAACGCCTCATGGCATATAGTAGCGTGCTTGTTTCGCACAGTAGAGTCACATTCATTTGTACGTAATATAATAATAAAAGGTAATGTCATTGGTAAACATTTCAAGCAAGAGTAAATTATTTCAGATAACAAATTCCGCTACTTCTAGTTCGCTTAAACGAACTCTGCCCATAAAGGTAAGCAAATTTGATTTTCTTGTATAACAAGATGGCGCCTGAACAAAATGTTGGTGAAAGTTATTAATATTACATATAAATAAAATGACATTAAATAATTAATATAACAACTAGACCACCAGGAGGCTCTCAGATATGTATTGGTATACTAAAATTGGTTTATTTAAATATATCAACACTGGTATACTGTATTTAGATATACTTAAAGTGTTTAGGTTTAAACGGACGTTCCAATTAACCTGCACAAACCAGAATATGGGCCCCCGGGCAGGCAGCCAAAGGCACATCTCCATGGAAGGCAAAACAATAATGGTGACAGCAAGAACTTGCATCAGTGTGGTTGTGCTTCCTGGTTCTGTCCAGTGAACTTACAGGGTAACTAGAGCAGTTCTTTTACTTCCATATTCCTTAAGGAATGGAAGTATGGTGATGGCAAAAAAAATCGTGTTCGAGATTATTGCAGATTCTGATTCTACTACACTCAAAACATGAAAAAAAGTCGTTTTCCAAAAAGTGTCTGTGTGTCTGTCTGTGTGTCTGTGTGTCTGTCTGTAGATTTTTTTTCTATGGCAAACGATAACTGCCGCAAATTCAAACAGAATCAAATAATTTTTTGCATACAGCCCTGATTTGTAGAGTACTCACGACCTATTGTTTTTGGTGAAGATCGGTTGAGGGAAAGGGGTAGTTTACCTGCAACGGTTTTTTTTATCAAGGGAAATTTTTTTTTTTTGGCAAACAATAACAGCCGCAAATTCAAACAGAATTAAATAATGTTTCGTATACAGCCCTGAATTGTAGATTCACCTGTAACGTTTTATGTTTTAACAAGGGTATTTCCTATGGCAAACGATAACAGCCGCAAATTCAAACAGAATCAAATAATGTTTTGCATACAGCCCTAAATTGTAGAGTTCTCAAGACCTATTGTTTTTGGTGAAGATCGGTTGAGGGGAAGGGGTAGTTTACCTGCAACATTTTTTATCAAGCGTATTTTCTATGGCAAATGATAACAGCCGCAAATTCAAACAGAATCAAATAATTTTTTGCATACGTCCCTGAATTGTAGAGGTCTCAAGGACTTTCGATTTTGGTGAAGATCGGTTAAGGGGAAGGGGTAGTTTACCTGCAACCTTTTACGTTTTAACAAGAGTAAAGTACTTGAAAATTTATTTAAACTTTTTGAAACAATGGTAATTGTTAAAAATAAAATAATTTTGTTGCCAGGCAATAAAATTAAAATTTTTTCATGTTAATGTAATATAATATTTTTCATTTAATACGGCAATAAAAAGGCAGGTAAGACACAAACACACACACACACACACACACACACACACACACACACAATTCACGTTATTTCTGACCTCACTCATGTTTATTTTCTTACATTTGCACGCTTTTTAAATGGAAAGTGCCGAAACCCACACCAACATAACGCGTGCAAGCCGAAAAAATGGACATCAATTTGCTTACTGGCGAAGCTAGTAGTTAATGAATGGGTAGGCAAAAATCTTATCTTAAATTTTTTTATAAGGAATCACTAAAAGGACGGTGGGTCAAATCGGACGCTGAGGTAGAGTTTGCTGTAACCGAATGGTTCCACAAACAGCCGTAAGAATTTTACTAGCAGGGAATCTACAGGTTAGCGCAACAGTGGAACTCATGTCTTAATGTTATTGGAGACTTCTTTTAAAATCGTTGAATAAAAAAAGCTTTACAGCTCTATACGTGTGTCTATTGAACAATCCTTGTATTAGTCATACACAATAATACAACTGATTGAACTTCAAATTTTTAAACTTGATTAGTTTCTATATATATGTTTAATGTTACAAATAATTCAAATAACAATCTTGATCATCTGTTAGTTCAGCGGAATACTGTTTGGACCACAGAAGTGAGGCATGCCTCAACGCTCTATGTGTACAGCGCGGGACAATCCCCCCTCCCTACACTTCCCTATCACACCACTACATTGCTTACATACGATGTATACAAAAAACACTGAGGCAAGTTCAGGTTGCCTCATTCGCTTTAAACGAACTATGCCGAATCTCACCTGTCACCATCTAGCGGTCACTCAATAAAGCACGTTTCGGTTTAATAAATTTGACAGTCGCAGTAACAATGTATAATCTTTACGTTATGTAGTTCATACGTATTTATAATTTTTATTCTACAGAATTTTTTAGGGTAGGCATTGCCTCAATTGCCTCCATGTAACTTCGCCACTGATATATATGTGTACAACGTTATCGGCAACAAAGAAGTAGTTTTTGTTAAAATTCCTTCCCGGGATATTTGGCCGTAGTCCAATGTTTTCTACAAAACCAGACATTTCGGCAATGCCATCGACTTCCATCATCAGTGAAAATCGAGTGCGATAACGTGAGGTGGTATACGTTAGTGACCACAGTACTGTGGTTAAGGCTGAAGCAGTAAGTAGAAAGAAGCAGTTTCTATGGTAATATTTCATTTCGAAAATGATTTTAAATATAAATCTTAGAATATGGAAGTCGTGTATGGTTCTCCATACCGATTTTTTTATATAGTTTTTCTATAGCTGTATTTAACTTTGTAGGCGGTGGTGGTTTATTCATTGATGGTTCACGCTTGTTAGTGAATGAATCTCTATATGAGATTCATATAGAGCTACAAACTTCTACAAACTTATATAGCTCAGTTTTGTAGTTTAACTTACACCTGAAGAAGATGACCACAGACTTTTTAGTGGTCAAAACATTGTGTAGTAAGTTCTAATGATGGGAAATGTCTGACCTAAGCCTTCAGATAATGTTGCATACAATTGAAAGTAAGGTCGAAAGATTGTATGAAAACCCAAGTAAGTGGGTTCTATAAGAGCAGGTAAAGCTGATTATAAAGAAAACATAAAAAACATGACTGGGGTAAAGAAGAACAGGTACGATATGAAGTTATTATGTCATGTGATTGGGGACTTGTCAGTATCAAAGTTAGTCAAAAGACTTGTGCATAGACCATAGTGGAGTAGAGATGAGAGTCATTTATTGATTAGAAGTGTGGAATTGATGAATGTGCAAAGAAATTTCTGAGATTTGAATCGACTGTCTGCCATTTGTCTGCCTATATGTTAGAGATATAACTCGTGAAAACGTTTGTACACATCAACCGATTTTTGTAAAACTTGGTATTGTATCTGTACTTTTACTTGAGAGAACCATATTGTTTTTGAGATTAATCCCTTGAAAAAGAGGGGGTGGGAGGCAAAAATGTAATGGGGTCAAAATTACGAAAAAATTGCAAGAGATATTCCATATGGGATACCAAATTAATGGGAATGGAATTTTAACCAAAATATGAATTTAGTGTGTCATACTTTAAATATTTCAAAATTTTTGGAAGTCAGATCCCAAAAAGTGGATGAAATTTTTGATAAAATTGTAAACATTCATGTGGAGTATCAAATTAAATAGAAATTTCAAAATTTTGTGACTCCAGGGTACAAAAAGTGAGATAAAAAATTGTGAAAATCTAGTAGTGTGGCAGACTAAAAGAAACCGTAACCCAAATCCAAATGTTTTGTATTTTCAGAGAATATTATGTGACTGTGTAGTGTATAAGTGTTGTATTACTGAAAAAATATTAAAGAAATCAGAATTTTTGATAATCAAGAAATTACTTAATATCAAAATTTATGTAACAATAAATATACTTTGTTCAAAATAGTGAAGAAATTCTGGAGGTCAGGGAGCTTACTAGTGTATTGATCAAAAGCACGGAGTATATATACACAGAGCAGAGGAATGATAAGTGTGGTTGACATGAAGTACTGGAGGAGAGACTGTAATATGGTCTGACAAGACCAGACACGGTTAGAAATGATGAAATAAGAAGGCGAGCTGGAGTGGATGAAGTTGTCCCAAGTGGTTTGACCGCCTGTGTACAGAATGTCCAAAAGAATACATGAAAATCTAAACCTACAATTAGAAGTAAAAGTGTAGGCTTCATTTGTCCTGGAGCAATGGTATGGAAACTTTTATGAAAAGTGGTGGCCTCCAAAACGGATGATATTGGGATGCTACAGGCATTCACAGATGTATAAGACACACACACACACACATTCACAAATAACTCAGTATGCTTGTGTTATTTTTATTATCTGTAACGGTATAGAATTGTATGCTAAGAAGATAATAATTTAAATCAGTTTTAATTTTAAAGTAATCAGTATTCACCTAAGGGGTACCCCATTGTAACCAGCCACACATACAATGTTATTGCAGACTGTTTATGTCTGATGTCTGCAGTCTGCCCAGCCAGACGTATTACGCAACAGCTTGCCAGCTCAGTCTCTTTGTGAATCACAGTAAAACATTGTCACACCAGTTTGCATCAGACAGTAGCAGATTACAGTCTTTTTCAAGTTAACCAAAAACAGCGGCCTCGGACGTGTGAGATGGGCCGTAAACATTGTCGACCCATCCAGTAAAATAACGTAGTGTAAAAACAATATAGCACGGTCAACTAACTCAAAACCTAAGTGCTCGAGCAAATTAAAGTCGGCCGACACAATTGTTAAAAGTGAAATATGATAAAACGCGGTTCTAGTAACCAGTGAACAATCAACGCCAGTCAAAAGAAAAAATAACTTTAACTATCTTCCATTGACTTTCGGAGTGCGGGGTGAAATAAGTGCCTCAACAGTTGGACCAGGTCTACAACCAGGCTGAGTACTCATATAATCAATTTTTAATTCCAAATCTTTAACAACATTAAAATTTATACCTGGGGATGTTTCAAATAATAATGAGATCTCTAAGGGAAAGGGGTTTAAATAGAATTTTCATGTAAAAGAACGAATGGGTATGAGAATGGGGATAAATTACGTACTGGTTCAGTAAACACATAATTTGTTTGTTATAACTGTCATAGTCAAGTAAGATTGGTTCACCAATTAATTTTATGGTTTTTGTGTTGTTAATTTTAAGAATGTCTTAATTTGCCAATAAGCATTTTGCGTATTAAATAAAATCCAAATAAGTTGTTCTAGCCAGTATAAACGGTGTTATTATATTTTCACCCCTCAACTCAAGTAATCCTGCTGCAAATGGTTTCGTCTGTAGGATCCTGGAGTGAAACCCGAAGGTAAGATATTATCATTTGATAGAAATAGAATTGTTTCATATCGAATACTAAGAAGGCACGAAGGGGTAACAAAACTGTTTTTTTTTTTAATGGTGCCTACAGAAAAGACATATTTATACAAGATTCATTTAGAATACAAATGTAGAATTAAAATGACTCATAATGACATGAGATTTATTACCTTCAATGACAACAATAAATTAAACTTCAATTAATAAAGCATCGTTAGTGGTTATAATCACAAACAGAATTAACACTGTTGCACATCACTACAGAAAAAATATTCCGATTAGCACTTTCAAGTTTCACAGCTCATCATCAGATCAGAAATAACCATTATGTTGTGTTATGTATGTGTTAATTTTGTTAATAATTTAAATGTCTGAGATAACAAAACTTAATTAAGATAATTATTTTTTAAATCAGCTCCATATTTCAATATTTTTTTAACCCTCTGTACTTCACATTGGTTTACTCAAACACTTTGAGATACAAAAGATTTGTAAAATATATTAAAAAAAAATTAAACGGGAAGAGTCCTAAATTTCTCATTTGACGTGAGGAAGATGGGAGGGATACAATCTTCAAGTTAGGCTCACCCCTCCTACAACAGCAGATCCTAGTTACACCACTGATATACAGCACAATAATTAACAACACAAATCAGGTTTAAATATGGTAATAATAATGTTAAAAAAATAGTGCTCACAGCCTGAATGCTCATCGGACCTATCCTCACAGTTCTCATCGTCGTCGCACTCCCAACTAGCCGCAATGCACTGACCAGACAAACATCTGAAAACATGCATACATTTGTTTCAGTATTCATCATTTTGATTAATTAATTATATAGTTTGGTGTTGCACCAACCTAATTTTGGTGGTTGCAGTAGTTGGTTGAGTGGATGGGAGAGGGATTAAAAGACATTAAAGTATCATAATCACAGTTATACAAAATTATTACTCTATTTTTATGAGCTCAAACAATGAATAACGTTTACCTTGAACAAACGTAAACACTAAACCAGACACAACTTATAAATCAAAAAGTCTGTGCTGATTTCTTGACACAACTAAGTTGCGCTACAACACTACTAGCGGAGTGTTGCAGAAACTTTGCAACCACCTAGCTTATATTGGGAACATAGGCCAATTGTGAAGAGTAGCGCACGTCCTTCCATAAGTTTGTGTAGCAAGCTCTGCCATTTACTGTTCAAGTTGCAAGCGGCCTACAACCACCAGCCTGCGCGCCACATTTGAATACTACGCGGACATTGCTGCGTAGAATCTAATACACGCTCCATTGAAATTTATTACGCTTTTAGCTGCTTAATATTTTTGTATACTATTTTATAGTTTAGTTATTCACCAGGTACCCATACTTACTTCTTACTTCTTGTGTCAGACACTCAGCATCAGGCGATGCTAGAGTACGTCGCAGTTGATGGACCCCATAAAGCATTGTTTTTTGAGGATATTCTCTAGCTTTCCATGGTCGCCAATAAGGGCTCTCAGTCTGTCTCACTCTTGGCATTGGTGTACATGCAATCCAGGAGCATATGCGCTGGGGATTCTTCTTTTTGCTAACTGCAGACTCTGCAGTCCGGAGAGGTGCTCAGTTGGAAACAGAACAAATATTGTTGCATGATTATATGTCCCATTCTGTCCCTTGGTATAAATGTGGTGATTTCTTTAGGGACATTTTCATAAAGTTTGTTGCCTGCTGGTGTCAGCTGAAGGTGAAAAAGCCATCTCCCCATGTTTGCAATTCTCCATCTCTTTCTCCATTCTTCCTGCATTGCCATTGTCATGGCACTCTTGAGTTTTGATAGGCATATTTGTGGCATTTGATACAATAGGTACTCTGTATCTGATAATCTTACTTTAACCCCTTATTGTTTGTGATGAGATGCTAGTCCATTAGTTAAAAATAGTGCTGTTAACAAAATAATAGGTTGCAGTAATTTTGCCAACTTTATTTTGTTTTCTGATGAAGTATTTTGGCATGGTTGTGTATACTGGTAGTTTCATGCTTTGCCGCTATGTCAAACTGTGTTTCATGTTATTCATTCCTACTTGAAATGAACGTTTTTTCAAATAATGTTTGTTTTATATGGTAGTATGTCTACATCAGTGGCGGCTCGTCCATAAGGGCTGCAGGGCTGCAGCCCTCCCTACAATTTTCAAGGAAAACTAATTACCGTAATTAAATAGCTTTTTATTTAGGAAATTATGTATTCTTCAAAGATTTGCTAGTATAAGAAATACATTTTTATATTCTCGTTCAGCCACAACTGATGGTCGTGTAGATAGATGCGTGTACGTAACACACAGGCGGGCTGCGCCCTACTTAGACAAGTGCACGTTGCGTCTGCACTTGAGGCACATGGTGGAAGAACGCTTCGTTACCAAGCCAAGTTTGGGCTGCAGTCAGTCCAGCCCGAGGCTGCCGAGAAGTCGAACTCGATAAATCTTTTACCGACTGGGTGTGTGTGCAAATCTTTTGCTGACGGCGTGTTTCATGTTTGTAGACTGTGCTAATTTCTATCGTTGCAGTTTTAAAACAAATATGAATAAAAATAGTGTTTTATATTTGCAAAACATAAATTTTTCATCGCTATCGTTAGCAGAGAAGAATGAAATTAAGAATTTAGGTCGCGAGACTTCTGATTTATTAATTTCTCAGTCATCGTCAAGCAGAAATCAGACTTATTGTAGGAAATTTGATGTGTCCATTTATTCCAAACATAAGTGGTTGTGTGGCTGTCCTGAAAAGGATGCACTATTTTGCTTTCCTTGTTTATTATTTGGAGGTGATGCAACTTGGACAAAGGTTGGAGTGAATGATTTAAAACATTTAGGCGAGAAAGTAAAAAAAACATGAAGATTCAGCAATACATATGAAGAATTTAATTGATTTAGCTATGTTAGGAAAAGTAAACATTGCACATCAGTTAAGTGACACTTACAAACATCAAACAAACAAACACAATGAAAAAGTGAGACAAAATCGAGAAATTCTCTCAAAAATTATTGACTGCGTCAAGTTTTGCGGAAAATTTGAGCTTCCGTTACATGGTCACGATGAAACTTCACAGTCATCAAATCCTGGTATATTTCGAGGATTGTTAGAATTTGCTGGAAAGTTAGATGAGTCTCTTAAAAGTCATTTTATGAAGTCAACAGTGTTTAAGGGAATGTCTAAGACAATTCAGAACGAACTTCTAGACTGTATCCTTGAGGTGTGTTGTGATGAAATACGTGCTGAAATTAAACACTCTAAATTTTATCAGTTATGTCGGATGATACAGCAGATGTGTCAGGTCTTACACAACAAGTTATTGTTTTTCGTTATGAACTGAGCGGAATTGTGCATGAAAGATTCTGGGGATTTTTTAACCCAAAATGCTGAAGTGTTAGCAGAATGCATTTTACAACAGGTAAATATAGTCCTGAATGGCGACAGAGACAAACTTATAGCTCAGACTTACGACGGAGCCCCCGTTTTTAGTGGCGAGAAGGCAGGTGTGCATAAAATAATTCAACAGTCACACAAATATGCACATTTTATGCACTGTTATGCGCATCAATTAAATTTAATTATAGAAAAGGCAGCATCACAAAAGTCACAAGCTCGTATTGTTTTCAGTAGCCTTGCCGCTATACCTGCATTTTTTCAAAGTCACCCTCACGATTATCTATTTTAGACAGTATTTCTAAATGAATACCTCGAGTATCAAACACAAGATGGAATTTTAAAAGCCGGTTAGTGAACACCATTTTTTAAAACAAGGAAAGTCTAATAGTATGCTTTGAGAAACTTCAAATTTACCAAAATCATTCCACTGTCCAAGCGGCTGCAGTTATTCTCCGTATGCTGAATGAACTTTTCGCTAGAATTTTCTCATCACATCATATCTCATGTGGATATTTTATATAACCAGCTGCAGCATCATATGCAAACTCCAGTAGTATCTATAATGCAGTAAATAAATTTCTTGAGGCGATCATGAATGAAAGAAATAGACTTACTTCTGTTACTGACCAACAAGAAGACTTTTTATGAAAAGGAAAAGGTTATCGCACAATCTTGTTTCTGCAAAGGAGGTGTGTGATATTATTTGTTATCAGATAAAAGAGAGATTTTCTTTTAATAAACATCTGTCAGCAGCAAAACTTAAATTTCTCCCTCTCCAAACAATATAAGTACTTCACCCGAATTTGCTAAAACTA
Organism: Magicicada septendecula; assembly: GCA_034769895.1. NCBI lineage: Eukaryota > Metazoa > Arthropoda > Insecta > Hemiptera > Cicadidae > Magicicada > Magicicada septendecula. The sequence goes on from CM068369.1 coordinate 558,023,316, forward strand.
TTGAAGCTTACCCTTTCTTGTGTAAAGAACGTTTGAAAACTGAACTATCTGTTTTGTACAAGAGGCAAGAATTCTGCAGTCATTCAGAGGTTATGAAAACTTACAAAATCATGTTGGATACAGGAATTGCAGAGTCCTGCACAGAAGTGTTCACTCTCCTCCAAATAATTCTAACTACTCCCATGACTACTGCTGAGCCTGAGAGGTGCTTCTCCACGTTGAAAAGAGTTAAGAGTTTCCTAAGAAGTACAATGACACAAGAGCGTCTTGTTGCTTTAGCAATGTTAAGCATAGAAAAAGAAATGATTGAAAATATTATTAATTTTAATGACAAAGTTATCAATAAATTTTCCAGTTGCAAAGAAAGGAGAATGGACTTCGTGTTTAAATAAAATTGTGAAAGAAACAGTGATTTATTTCTAAGTTTATTTAAGAACATAACTCACTATTATATTTTCACTTGAAAATTTTAATGTCTATAAGGTTAATGTGTAATTTAAAAATTATTTGTTTGAATTTTAATGTGTAGGCCTTAGTGTTTAGAACTTAGTGTTTGGAATTTAGTGAATTTAGTGTTTGGAACTTGAATCATAATCATAAATATCATCACCAACAGCAGCAGCAGCACCAAAGAGGATTGGACCAATGTTTTGTTACAGCTTCAACTTCAATACAGGTAAAGGACCTAGTAATAGTATATAAATTTCACTAATATATGATAATGGTAAATGTTGAAAGTTGAAAATTGTAGTGCAGCCCCACCAAACTAAAATCTCACCAGCCGCCACTGGTCTACATACTAATGTTATTCTTACCTTAAAAGCTCTTCAGCCTTGTCACCTTCAAAGTATATCCCACCACTTTGAGAATTATAATTTACAAAGGATTTTCACCAAGTAAAGGCATCAAGCATTAATCACCACTTTGAGCACACTGCTCCCAACATTTCTTTTCGATACTTTGAAACATTTATAGAACTCTTCATTTGGGAAACTATACAGTTCAGCTAGTGAATTTTCCTTCATCAAGTGAATTTTCCTTTATCCCAAACTTGTTTTTTTTGTTTTCCAATGGCTCCCCCTTGGTACATTAACCCATTTGGTATCGACCTTCCCAATAAAGACCACTGTAATGTCTGAGTTTCTCGCATTTCCCGGTTCAGCTTCACACACTCCAATAGATGATTTTTGTTCATTTCTGAGTCTTCTCTCCTGCACAATACACATTCTTCTGTGGTGGAAATTTTTAATTTGTAGAGATGCACTGAGAGACAGTCATGACCAATTTCCAATCTAAAGTTGCCGACTGCTTCCTTCATGGGGTTTCTACAGTTTGTATTCCATAACTGTTCAATCCCTGACCATGTTTTTCCTATTGATATGTTTCTTGCTTCTTCCAGGAAGCGAGAGTTTGTTTACCTCATCATCAGTCTTCTTAGGGTGCTGAAGTCGTGGGTACTTTCCCAGTGGTAGATCTTTGTCCCTCGCTTTCCCAAGATGTCCACTGTCTCATTTCCGAGATGCCTATGTGAGATGGGATCCACTGGATAACTATCTCCTGTTAAGTGCTCGCAGCAAAGTTACTCGAGTCCATAGCATCCTTTAAGCTATATGTATCACCTGGGTAGTGCTAAATGAGTAACAGCGTTAGGCTGCTTCCCAAGGCCTAGACCAAATGAAGCGACACACAAAGAAATTATCCCAAACCTTTTAACTTGATTTTGGGAATAAGACAAATTTTTGCTGGTGCTAGATCCGGTGAGTAAGGTGGATATGGAATGACTGTTGTCTTATTCTTTGCCAAAAACTGACAGATTAATAGTTACGTCTGCATGGGCACATTGTCAGTGTGAAGCATCCATCGGTTTGACTTATAATCGTCGGTTGTAAACTTTGTGTAATAATTTTATGGCACACAGTTATTGTAGTGCTTACTTCTTCAGCTACCTTACAAATGGTTAATGACAGAATGAACGACTTCCCTAACTTTTACAAAAATTTCATCAGTTCTGGATGCTAACAGTCTGACTGATCGACGACTGATCGAGGATCACCGTCTGTTGAAATCTGGCCATCTCTGAAACATTTCCACCATTCATTCATTTGGGTCCGGCTTAAATCTTCATCCTGGTATGTGATGTTTATGTGAACAATTTTTCGCAGTTTAACACACATTAATTCCCAATTTCACATTAAGTCATTCCTGTTCAAAGTCACTCATTTTAAAATTTGGCACATATTCATAACACTTGTTGACACAAACAAGCTAACAGGCAACGGTTGTTTAGTACATTGAATTTTCACTGGGCTGCTACCCAGTGTTGCCGCTAGGTCACAGCATATTACATATTCCATTAGTTGTTGTTTTCCAATGGCTCCCCCTTGGTACATTAACCCATTTGGTATCGACCTTCCCAATAAAGACCACTGTAATGTCTGAGTTTCTCGCATTTCCCGGTTCAGCTTCACACACTCCAATAGATGATTTTTGTTCATTTCTGAGTCTTCTCTCCTGCACAATACACATTCTTCTGTGGTGGAAATTTTTAATTTGTAGAGATGCACTGAGAGACAGTCATGACCAATTTCCAATCTAAAGTTGCCGACTGCTTCCTTCATGGGGTTTCTACAGTTTTTATTCCATAACTGTTCAATCCCTGACCATGTTTTTCCTATTGATATGTTTCTTGCTTCTTCCAGGAAGCAAGAGTTTGTTTTCCTCATCATCAGTCTTCTTAGGGTGCTGAAGTCGTGGGTACTTTCCCAGTGGTAGATCTTTGTCCCTCGCTTTCCCAAGATGTCCACTGTCTCATTTCCGAGATGCCTATGTGAGATGGGATCCACTGGATAACTATCTCCTGTTAAGTGCTCGCAGCAAAGTTACTCGAGTCCATAGCATCCTTTAAGCTATATGTGTCACCTGGGTAGTGCTAAATGAGTAACAGCGTTAGGCTGCTTCCCAAGGCCTAGACCAAATGAAGCGACACACAAAGAAATTATCCCAAACCTTTTAACTTGATTTTGGGAATAAGACAAATTTTTGCTGGTGCTAGATCCGGTGAGTAAGGTGGATATGGAATGACTGTTGTCTTATTCTTTGCCAAAAACTGACAGATTAATAGTTACGTCTGCATGGGCACATTGTCAGTGTGAAGCATCCATCGGTTTGACTTATAATCGTCGGTTGTAAACTTTGTGTAATAATTTTATGGCACACAGTTATTGTAGTGCTTACTTCTTCAGCTACCTTACAAATGGTTAATGACAGAATGAACGACTTCCCTAACTTTTACAAAAATTTCATCAGTTCTGGATGCTAACAGTCTGACTGATCGACGACTGATCGAGGATCACCATCTGTTGAAATCTGGCCATCTCTGAAACATTTCCACCATTCATTCATTTGGGTCCGGCTTAAATCTTCATCCTGGTATGTGATGTTTATGTGAACAATTTTTCGCAGTTTAACACACATTAATTCCCAATTTCACATTAAGTCATTCCTGTTCAAAGTCACTCATTTTAAAATTTGGCACATATTCATAACACTTGTTGACACAAACAAGCTAACAGGCAACGGTTGTTTAGTACATTGAATTTTCACTGGGCTGCTACCCAGTGTTGCCGCTAGGTCACAGCATATTACATATTCCATTAGTTGTTGTTGTTTTCCAGTGGCTCCCCCTTGGTACATTAACCCATTTGGTATCGACCTTCCCAATAAAGACCACTGTAATGTCTGAGTTTCTCGCATTTCCCGGTTCAGCTTCACACACTCCAATAGATGATTTTTGTTCATTTCTGAGTCTTCTCTCCTGCACAATACACATTCTTCTGTGGTGGAAATTTTTAATTTGTAGAGATGCACTGAGAGACAGTCATGACCAATTTCCAATCTAAAGTTGCCGACTGCTTCCTTCATGGGGTTTCTACAGTTTGTATTCCATAACTGTTCAATCCCTGACCATGTTTTTCCTATTGATATGTTTCTTGCTTCTTCCAGGAAGCGAGAGTTTGTTTACCTCATCATCAGTCTTCTTAGGGTGCTGAAGTCGTGGGTACTTTCCCAGTGGTAGATCTTTGTCCCTCGCTTTCCCAAGATGTCCACTGTCTCATTTCCGAGATGCCTATGTGAGATGGGATCCACTGGATAACTATCTCCTGTTAAGTGCTCGCAGCAAAGTTACTCGAGTCCATAGCATCCTTTAAGCTATATGTATCACCTGGGTAGTGCTAAATGAGTAACAGCGTTAGGCTGCTTCCCAAGGCCTAGACCAAATGAAGCGACACACAAAGAAATTATCCCAAACCTTTTAACTTGATTTTGGGAATAAGACAAATTTTTGCTGGTGCTAGATCCGGTGAGTAAGGTGGATATGGAATGACTGTTGTCTTATTCTTTGCCAAAAACTGACAGATTAATAGTTACGTCTGCATGGGCACATTGTCAGTGTGAAGCATCCATCGGTTTGACTTATAATCGTCGGTTGTAAACTTTGTGTAATAATTTTATGGCACACAGTTATTGTAGTGCTTACTTCTTCAGCTACCTTACAAATGGTTAATGACAGAATGAACGACTTCCCTAACTTTTACAAAAATTTCATCAGTTCTGGATGCTAACAGTCTGACTGATCGACGACTGACCGAGGATCACCGTCTGTTGAAATCTGGCCATCTCTGAAACATTTCCACCATTCATTCATTTGGGTCCGGCTTAAATCTTCATCCTGGTATGTGATGTTTATGTGAACAATTTTTCGCAGTTTAACACACATTAATTCCCAATTTCACATTAAGTCATTCCTGTTCAAAGTCACTCATTTTAAAATTTGGCACATATTCATAACACTTGTTGACACAAACAAGCTAACAGGCAACGGTTGTTTAGTACATTGAATTTTCACTGGGCTGCTACCCAGTGTTGCCGCTAGGTCACAGCATATTACATATTCCATTAGTTGTTGTTTTCCAATGGCTCCCCCTTGGTACATTAACCCATTTGGTATCGACCTTCCCAATAAAGACCACTGTAATGTCTGAGTTTCTCGCATTTCCCGGTTCAGCTTCACACACTCCAATAGATGATTTTTGTTCATTTCTGAGTCTTCTCTCCTGCACAATACACATTCTTCTGTGGTGGAAATTTTTAATTTGTAGAGATGCACTGAGAGACAGTCATGACCAATTTCCAATCTAAAGTTGCCGACTGCTTCCTTCATGGGGTTTCTACAGTTTTTATTCCATAACTGTTCAATCCCTGACCATGTTTTTCCTATTGATATGTTTCTTGCTTCTTCCAGGAAGCAAGAGTTTGTTTTCCTCATCATCAGTCTTCTTAGGGTGCTGAAGTCGTGGGTACTTTCCCAGTGGTAGATCTTTGTCCCTCGCTTTCCCAAGATGTCCACTGTCTCATTTCCGAGATGCCTATGTGAGATGGGATCCACTGGATAACTATCTCCTGTTAAGTGCTCGCAGCAAAGTTACTCGAGTCCATAGCATCCTTTAAGCTATATGTGTCACCTGGGTAGTGCTAAATGAGTAACAGCGTTAGGCTGCTTCCCAAGGCCTAGACCAAATGAAGCGACACACAAAGAAATTATCCCAAACCTTTTAACTTGATTTTGGGAATAAGACAAATTTTTGCTGGTGCTAGATCCGGTGAGTAAGGTGGATATGGAATGACTGTTGTCTTATTCTTTGCCAAAAACTGACAGATTAATAGTTACGTCTGCATGGGCACATTGTCAGTGTGAAGCATCCATCGGTTTGACTTATAATCGTCGGTTGTAAACTTTGTGTAATAATTTTATGGCACACAGTTATTGTAGTGCTTACTTCTTCAGCTACCTTACAAATGGTTAATGACAGAATGAACGACTTCCCTAACTTTTACAAAAATTTCATCAGTTCTGGATGCTAACAGTCTGACTGATCGACGACTGATCGAGGATCACCATCTGTTGAAATCTGGCCATCTCTGAAACATTTCCACCATTCATTCATTTGGGTCCGGCTTAAATCTTCATCCTGGTATGTGATGTTTATGTGAACAATTTTTCGCAGTTTAACACACATTAATTCCCAATTTCACATTAAGTCATTCCTGTTCAAAGTCACTCATTTTAAAATTTGGCACATATTCATAACACTTGTTGACACAAACAAGCTAACAGGCAACGGTTGTTTAGTACATTGAATTTTCACTGGGCTGCTACCCAGTGTTGCCGCTAGGTCACAGCATATTACATATTCCATTAGTTGTTGTTGTTTTCCAGTGGCTCCCCCTTGGTACATTAACCCATTTGGTATCGACCTTCCCAATAAAGACCACTGTAATGTCTGAGTTTCTCGCATTTCCCGGTTCAGCTTCACACACTCCAATAGATGATTTTTGTTCATTTCTGAGTCTTCTCTCCTGCACAATACACATTCTTCTGTGGTAGAAATTTTTAATTTGTAGAGATGCACTGAGAGACAGTCATGACCAATTTCCAATCTAAAGTTGCCGACTGCTTCCTTCATGGGGTTTCTACAGTTTGTATTCCATAACTGTTCAATCCCTGACCATGTTTTTCCTATTGATATGTTTCTTGCTTCTTCCAGGAAGCGAGAGTTTGTTTTCCTCATCATCAGTCTTCTTAGGGTGCTGAAGTCGTGGGTACTTTCCCAGTGGTAGATCTTTGTCCCTCGCTTTCCCAAGATGTCCACTGTCTCATTTCCGAGATGCCTATGTGAGATGGGATCCACTGGATAACTATCTCCTGTTAAGTGCTCGCAGCAAAGTTACTCGAGTCCATAGCATCCTTTAAGCTATATGTGTCACCTGGGTAGTGCTAAATGAGTAACAGCGTTAGGCTGCTTCCCAAGGCCTAGACCAAATGAAGCGACACACAAAGAAATTATCCCAAACCTTTTAACTTGATTTTGGGAATAAGACAAATTTTTGCTGGTGCTAGATCCGGTGAGTAAGGTGGATATGGAATGACTGTTGTCTTATTCTTTGCCAAAAACTGACAGATTAATAGTTACGTCTGCATGGGCACATTGTCAGTGTGAAGCATCCATCGGTTTGACTTATAATCGTCGGTTGTAAACTTTGTGTAATAATTTTATGGCACACAGTTATTGTAGTGCTTACTTCTTCAGCTACCTTACAAATGGTTAATGACAGAATGAACGACTTCCCTAACTTTTACAAAAATTTCATCAGTTCTGGATGCTAACAGTCTGACTGATCGACGACTGATCGAGGATCACCGTCTGTTGAAATCTGGCCATCTCTGAAACATTTCCACCATTCATTCATTTGGGTCCGGCTTAAATCTTCATCCTGGTATGTGATGTTTATGTGAACAATTTTTCGCAGTTTAACACACATTAATTCCCAATTTCACATTAAGTCATTCCTGTTCAAAGTCACTCATTTTAAAATTTGGCACATATTCATAACACTTGTTGACACAAACAAGCTAACAGGCAACGGTTGTTTAGTACATTGAATTTTCACTGGGCTGCTACCCAGTGTTGCCGCTAGGTCACAGCATATTACATATTCCATTAGTTGTTGTTTTCCAATGGCTCCCCCTTGGTACATTAACCCATTTGGTATCGACCTTCCCAATAAAGACCACTGTAATGTCTGAGTTTCTCGCATTTCCCGGTTCAGCTTCACACACTCCAATAGATGATTTTTGTTCATTTCTGAGTCTTCTCTCCTGCACAATACACATTCTTCTGTGGTGGAAATTTTTAATTTGTAGAGATGCACTGAGAGACAGTCATGACCAATTTCCAATCTAAAGTTGCCGACTGCTTCCTTCATGGGGTTTCTACAGTTTGTATTCCATAACTGTTCAATCCCTGACCATGTTTTTCCTATTGATATGTTTCTTGCTTCTTCCAGGAAGCAAGAGTTTGTTTTCCTCATCATCAGTCTTCTTAGGGTGCTGAAGTCGTGGGTACTTTCCCAGTGGTAGATCTTTGTCCCTCGCTTTCCCAAGATGTCCACTGTCTCATTTCCGAGATGCCTATGTGAGATGGGATCCACTGGATAACTATCTCCTGTTAAGTGCTCGCAGCAAAGTTACTCGAGTCCATAGCATCCTTTAAGCTATATGTGTCACCTGGGTAGTGCTAAATGAGTAACAGCGTTAGGCTGCTTCCCAAGGCCTAGACCAAATGAAGCGACACACAAAGAAATTATCCCAAACCTTTTAACTTGATTTTGGGAATAAGACAAATTTTTGCTGGTGCTAGATCCGGTGAGTAAGGTGGATATGGAATGACTGTTGTCTTATTCTTTGCCAAAAACTGACAGATTAATAGTTACGTCTGCATGGGCACATTGTCAGTGTGAAGCATCCATCGGTTTGACTTATAATCATCGGTTGTAAACTTTGTGTAATAATTTTATGGCACACAGTTATTGTAGTGCTTACTTCTTCAGCTACCTTACAAATGGTTAATGACAGAATGAACGACTTCCCTAACTTTTACAAAAATTTCATCAGTTCTGGATGCTAACAGTCTGACTGATCGACGACTGATCGAGGATCACCGTCTGTTGAAATCTGGCCATCTCTGAAACATTTCCACCATTCATTCATTTGGGTCCGGCTTAAATCTTCATCCTGGTATGTGATGTTTATGTGAACAATTTTTCGCAGTTTAACACACATTAATTCCCAATTTCACATTAAGTCATTCCTGTTCAAAGTCACTCATTTTAAAATTTGGCACATATTCATAACACTTGTTGACACAAACAAGCTAACAGGCAACGGTTGTTTAGTACATTGAATTTTCACTGGGCTGCTACCCAGTGTTGCCGCTAGGTCACAGCATATTACATATTCCATTAGTTGTTGTTGTTTTCCAGTGGCTCCCCCTTGGTACATTAACCCATTTGGTATCGACCTTCCCAATAAAGACCACTGTAATGTCTGAGTTTCTCGCATTTCCCGGTTCAGCTTCACACACTCCAATAGATGATTTTTGTTAATTTCTGAGTCTTCTCTCCTGCACAATACACATTCTTCTGTGGTGGAAATTTTTAATTTGTAGAGATGCACTGAGAGACAGTCATGACCAATTTCCAATCTAAAGTTGCCGACTGCTTCCTTCATGGGGTTTCTACAGTTTGTATTCCATAACTGTTCAATCCCTGACCATGTTTTTCCTATTGATATGTTTCTTGCTTCTTCCAGGAAGCGAGAGTTTGTTTTCCTCATCATCAGTCTTCTTAGGGTGCTGAAGTCGTGGGTACTTTCCCAGTGGTAGATCTTTGTCCCTCGCTTTCCCAAGATGTCCACTGTCTCATTTCCGAGATGCCTATGTGAGATGGGATCCACTGAATAACTATCTCCTTGTTAAGTGCTGTAAGCTGCCTGGTGAGTCGTCTTGCTTCCAGTGTGCTCCTGGATGTTGCTCCTGTATTAGAGAATGTTGCCTGGATGGCAGACTTAGAGTCCACTAAAAGGACAGCTTTTGAAAAGGAATTTGGCCTCCAAATGAGGTTTTGCAATGCCACTTTGATAGCCTCTACTTCAGCGTCATAACTTGATTTATTTTGTCCCACTGCAATGTAGTGAGAAAACAATGAGGAGAACACTCCTGCTCCAGCACAACCCACTTTATCCAGCAAGGATCCATCAGTGTATACACGTAGCCAGTTTTCCTCCGGAAATCTCTCATTGATGGTTGTTAGCGTTATCTGTTTTAGTTCTTCTGGAGATCTTGTCTTCTTCTTAACATCTTCTATCAGACTGAGATTGTAACGGGCCGAATTTGAGGGTTATTTTATTTTATTGCATTTTTGGGGTTTTATTAAAATATTTATAAATTGAATTTCCAACTCTGACCAGAACACGTGGTAAATGGAAACAGTTTCTAACAAAGGCACAATACGCAATATCTGTTGTGCAATCAGTACAGAAGAATGCACCCAGTCGTCATTTCCAAGAACTTTGCAAGTGTGTGGCAGTGCGCCCGTATGCATCACATGACCATGCGCGCGGACTGACGCCTGGGTGAAACACCAAAGATGGCCAAGAGTAACAATTTCTGGTCAATTAGTCTACCATGAAGACGGATGTAAAGTTTAAGCCCATCCTACTTTGGTGACGTCGACCAGTAAGCGTCTAAATATCGTCAACGTACAGCACTAAAAAACTGCTATGTGTCATATGCATAGCCACTAAACTGTGACAACTCAGGCTGTGAGTGACGACGAAATTTGTTCGCCGGCATGGCATTCATGTCCGGCTGCATGGAATAAAGCAGTCCACGAGAAACGGAGTTCGCTGACAGACGCTGATAGTGTTGTGCGGGCCCGGTCGGTTTAATTTCATAAAATGTGAATAATACCATCTACAAACGTTCTAATACCGACCGGGACCCGAGGAATTAACGGACGTAACAAGATTATAATTGGTGCAATGGAGTTGTGAAGTGACAACAGTTAAATTATGGACATTGGAATCGTGGGACAAAAAACACGTGTTCGGCCGGTAACGCGTTAGTGGACAGTTTTAAACAATAAACAATAAAGGAATTTATAAAACATAATAAATAAGGGTAATGTATTAAATTGTGTGAAAGCGTGCGTGAGCAGAATGGGCTGTCTTAGAAATGAGAATATTTAAATATGGTACCTAAAGATATATGTCAAAATTTGTTTTTCTAGCATTCTTATTCTAATGATTAAAACATTTTTTTTTAAGTAATTAAATCTATTTAGTCACAACAAATATGTGTTAGTCTAAGTTATTTCGTCATTACCACTTTCTCATTTCTGTGCTGCAAGATTCGTCTAAACGTTCCCGGATATCTTCTGAATTATTAGTGGGGGGTAGTCAGATGGCGAAATTGTCCCGTTTTAATTAAGGTAGAGTGTAATGGTTTCCATATCTGTCCTTCAAAGATATCGGTGGCGACTCTTGACTTCTGATGAAAATTCAAAAAGCAGGTAAGTTAAAAAGATCGCAGGTCAGTCCTGGCAGTATTTTATTTATTTATGTATTTCGATCTCTTTTGTATAGTTACAAGATGTACTTCATACCTATGAAAGTCGAGTGGATTTTCCAAGGGGATCACTTTATTAACTGCTGTTGGTACGCTGTGGTATTGAAGGTAGTTGCTACTTTGGTTTAGCCAGATCTTTTGCATTTTGAGTCTCAGTGGTTCCATCCTCTCATGAACCCATGACTTCTCAGGTAGTGATTTAATTCTGAGTTTTAGCAGTGCTGCCTGTTGCTTAATTTCCTCTGTTATTGGTTTGTTGCCTGTATATAGTTGTAATGCTGTAACTGGAGTTGATTTGACGCCACCTGTGATGAGTCTTAGGATGTTGGTCTGCAAACGTTCTAGTCTGCCTTCATTTGCAGTAGTGCTTGTGATGGTTCCTTCACTGCCATAAGTTATTACTGGCTTGATGTATGTTCTATACGTCATGTTTAGAACTTCTTGTAAACATCCCGATGATACTCCGGTGAGACGTTTTTCCATTAGTAGTCCATATTCCATTAGTAGCGCTATCTTTCGCACACTTTACTAAGTTTGGCAATTTTATGGCCAAACCTCATGTTTATTACATTTAAGATTTTGCTCTCCCAATCAAAAACAACTACATATCATCTTCTGACTTCATTTCTTGTTCTAAACAAATAATAAAAATGTACTTAATGTACTGGCGACTCAGTAGACCAGTGGGTATGGCACCTGGCTACTAATCTAGATGTCCTGGGTTCAATTCCCGTGTCTGCACCATAAAATCAAGGTGCGTTTTTCAGCCCCCAGGTCGACTCAGCCAGTTGAAAATGAGTACCTGGGATAACATCCTGGGAATAATAATGGGCAGCTGAAGCATAGTGCTGGCCACACTTCCTTCCTTGTATGGCGTACGGCTCACATTAGCCAGCCTACCCTGAACTCCTAAGCTACTTCGGTGGTATACATGGGAGCCATTATTATTATTAAAATATACTTACCGGAATTCAGTTTTAGGCTGACAGGTTCTTACTTCACAGTTGAATTCATCATCACCATCTGGACAGTCGATTTTGGTGTTACACACTTGAAATAAAGAAATGCAGTCACCTGACTTGCAAGGAAACTCATCTGTGAAAATCAAAATGAATTTTTTTTTTTTGTCCATACTTTTGACACATGAAACTATTAATTAAAGATGAGATCATAGGATAATTATCTACAGAGTATAAAAATGTCATCACAAACTTTACATAAGCAAAAGCTGATATTTTCTTGGAGTTTTTAAAATGATATTTAATTTTGTTTTATTTATAAATATACTATACAGGGTTCCACAGTTTACCCTACAGAACACTATTGTTTTTTAGATTTATTTCCTCAAAAATAAGCAGGCAGAGGGCAAAAGTGTGGGGTGCCAACATTGTGAAAAAATTGCAAAAGCCCATGTAAGGTGTGAGATTAAAGAGAATTTTAACCACAACCTGAGTATAGCGTTTATTTTTGAAAATTTCACTTTTTGGTCATCAGGGTTCAAAAAAATGGGTCAACATTTTGAAAAAATCATGTGGGATATCAGATTAAAAGGAACTTTAACTGAATGTAGTATCAAGTTTTGTAAATTTCAAAAATTTAGGGCTTGAAACTCTAAAAAAGAAATAAAAAATTTTGAAAATCCAGCAGGACATCAGACTAAATGAATTCTAACCAAAATCTGAACATTTCGATTTATAAATGGTTATATCATAAAGGAAATAGTGGAGTAATCGAGATATTTGTAATTACCCTATAATTGAAAATTCTCTAATATCAAAATTTATGTAATACTAAATGTCTCTAGTTCAAAATAGAGAGTGAGTTCTTCAACTCATGAAGCTTACTAGTTAGTGATTTTCATTATTTATTACAACAGTGAAAATTAGGTGATATTTATTGTGTGTTGGACAATCGTAAGCTTGGTGAATTTTTGCATTGATTGTTCATTGTTGCAGTTTATTTAAACTGTTATTTAGGTTCCAAACAGATCTCTATGTTATGTGTCTACTCTGTGTTCAATTATTCCATTTCAACTGTTGAAACACGACGTTCCATGTAACTGTCATAAAAATAACAAATGCAACAGTTCAGAGCATGTGTTGCACATTTCCAGAGGAGCAAAACCTGGACACGCTAATCACCGAGGATCACTACTGTGTTTGCAGTCAAAACATTTAGAGGTTTCAATAGAAGGCCAACAACCAGGAAGGCCACTGGGCATTGAAGAAGAATGTAAATAATCGTATTCACTATTATATTGATTCTTCAAAAGTTCTGGTAAACAGTCAATTTGAAATCACAAAATGATTAAATCAAGTATCAAGTTCAATATAATGCATAGGATGGAGATTCCAACAAAAAAGATCAGTATGAAATCAACGTCTGATCTCATCAAACAACTATCATAGTCAGAGACATTTTTATTAGCTGTCTCCATGGTAACTTACTTTTTTTGCACTGACCGCAGTTCCATTCATCCGATCCATCTCTACAATTTAAATATTTGTCACATTTCAGATCTTCACTAATGCAAGCTTCGCCATTGTGACAAGGAAACTGTCCCCTTGGACATTGCAGTGTAGTGCCGTTGCAGTCGAATTCATCTTCACCCATTGGACAGTCTTTATGGCCATTGCACTTCTGCATTGCCGGAATGCATTCACCCGTCAGACAGTGAAACTCGTGCAAGTCACATTGACTGGGATATTCACAGTTGTGGTTGTCCGCTTTCAGCTGCATACCATAACGACACGCACACACCTATCCACAACAGACAACAAAATTTGGTGTGATTAATGGGAGAGTATACTTTTCTGGTTAAAAAAAAACAAATTTTCTGTATTATCTTAAACAGAGCATTTGAATTCTGAAAACGGTATAAACATTATAAAATATAAGCCAGAATCATGCTTATGAAGCAGATTTTGAGAACAGGCTCTCCAATATAGTCTTACTACAACACACATTGTTCGTGTTATGATATAATTGGTATAAAAATATATTAACACTTTGAGGTCTGGACATTTCAGTCATTGTGTGGTTCCCCTGGACTGGGCATTTTTATGTAACTTTGGGGATCAGTTACTTTTTCCTTATAAGCACTATTAACATTCTGTTTATTTCACATAATTTCCACTTTCAACCTCTAAATAATGGTATATAATGTATAGACGTTTGTATGACAATGCAAATTGTAGGAGTAAAATAATTATAATACTTTTTTGCATTTTAAAAAAGTTCGACATTTGTTTTTTAAAAAGTTTTAAAACAGTTTTGTTTTGTTTTATTGTAAGTTTTTTTTATGATGTTTAGCTTCTGAGGACGATCCTAAATTCTAGGGATTGAAATGTCAAGCGACAAAAATATTATGATAGAAGCAGTCTGAGTAGAGGATTTACCTGTATAATAATTGATTTGCATAGTACACAAATTGCTAACGACTGCCACTTGAGGTTCAAAGCATCTTTCAGAGCCTCCACACATATGGTAAGGAAGTGTGGAACCTTCTTATACACATAAACACTGAATGGTCGTCACTAATGTTGCAGCATGTTGACAAAGACACAAATAGTTAAAAAAAAAAGTACCATAAATGGAAAATATCAACAAGGATTAAACAAATAATAGACTGTTCCAGACTCATGCTGATAGGACTAGAGCTGGTCACTCCTTTTTCAGATGCCTCACACCTCTCCATCCTTTCTGCTTATAATTCTATAATTGTTCGGGGATGCAGCAGTCATCCATTCAGTTAAGATGTTCCAACATGTTTAGCAGATATTGGACAATGCTATCCAGTATACTAATGATATTAAACTCCTGCCATTTATCAGCATCTCTTCAATGATCTTGGAGAGTATACCCCTGCCACGTGCCTGAGAAATCTCTTTTCGACTGCTTCAATACGACTGGCCTGGGATTTCATTAGAGTCCAATTGTCAGACCCACAGAGAAGTGTAGGCCACAATCTTGTAGAACTTCAGGCATGTGTCTTTACGGTTGAACTTGTGTAGCTTATTCACCATATCATTGTTTGTAATATAAGACACATTATAGCCTAGATATTCAAAACTGTTGATCTGTTCGTGAACAGCATTCCACGGCAGATAGCAACAGCAATATATTTTTTAACTGTACATAATTAAAATGATGTTAAAATAGCACAGACAGAATGTAAAATAACTAACTAATTATCTTCCTCTTTTTTCTTCTTCCTATCCTGGCATCACAACCAGTGGCGTACGCAGGGGGGCTCAATCCCCCCCCTGAACCACAAAAATGTAATATGCACTTCCTTAATTTACTTAGGTCTCGTTTAAAATTACAAATTTGCATATTTCGGCGGATTTGGACGGGGATATAAATACTAACAAAATAAGTAGTTTATAATAACAATTATTACTTCAGTTATAATTTATAGTTCATTGAGCGGTGTATTACGCTGAGTGTAACATTCAGTAAGCTACCTGTTTTCTCTCGCTTTTGCTCTCATTTGACAGCGCGGAGGCACGGCCACACGCACGTCAACCAGTGACATGCCACCGGCCACTTACTACCAGTGAACCCTAAGAATTTTTACTTAAGTATTAAATAATGTTTTCATGAAACTTAAATAAGTATATAAACCTTTTTCATAAAAATATTATTTAGTACTTAAGTTAAATTCAGCACTTTTTTTATATCAGTCGATAAATAAAACGAAAATTTTAATAATGTTCCTAATTTCATATCTTGAATAATGCCGCTGTAATAATGAAAAAAATTACTTTAAAAACACTTTACATTTTTACAAAATTTTTGGATAATTTTTTTACTTAAAAAAATAGAATATTTATATATATTATTATAAAAAAATTAATTTCTAGAAACAATAATATTTCATTTAAAATGTATCGTATTTTCCGAACATATAAACATAACTAACCTACCTACCAAATCCTACACGCCTGCCTGCGGCGTGCAGGCCCTTCGAAGCATGCACGCACTCCACAGTGCAAAATTTCAAGTTTCACACATGCTCGTGCAAACAGAAATTCGCTGCATGAGCGCCACGGGTGAGAGGTAGCCCCTACAAGCTTCCACGTATTCTCTATTTTCTGCAGTGATTGGAGGTAGTCGTTCAGGCGATACTTACACCACTCGTACACACGTTGCTGTCATCATCCGCCATTGTCGCATTTGTGTTTGTTTGGCAGTACGGTGTTTATTAAATCCGCTGTTTTTGTAGTTTTATTAGTGATTGTTTGTTACATCTAAGATGGAGACTAATAAGTCCAAACTTGATGACAAGACAAAAGTACCAAAAAGGAAAGTCAGATCTTTGGGTTTCTTTGTAACAAAAACTAAATTAGCGAAGTGTGATAGTGTAGCAGAAAGGCTTACATGTTCTTTGTCAACTTCTACATCGTTTCTGCAAGATACTTGTGTTAGTGAGGCTTGTAGCGATAACAACAATGTGTCCGGGCTTGTTTCTGAATTCTCTGAAAATAGTGAAACTATAATTCCTGGCTGTTCTGACACAAATGTTCTTTCACAAAACTAGTCTTTATTATTACGTAAAATAACAGACATTAGTAATTTATTATTACAATATAAATCTCAAATTGATGGTAACCTGAAGTAGACCTATCCCGTTATTTGTAAAAATTACACTAAAAGTATGGATGACCACAAATTTCCTGTAAAAAAGAAGGTGCAATTATGCAATCATTCCAGTATTCTTGTTATCACATATCAATCACGTAGAGCAAATGCTGGCCAGGAATTGCAGGTGAAACAACTCTACAAGCTAAATTTATATATTCCTTTTGTTGATCATTGCGTTGTTGAATTAGAAACTCATTTCGGACCTTAGTTTGATAAAATTTGTCATCTTCAAGTATTTATGCCTCATTTCATCATTAAGGCATAATGATGCCTTACTCAAGAGATCAACCAGTCTGTTGCCTCTATCATTTATTATAGTATAATTGAAGTAAAATGAATGTGTTGTTAAATATTACAACAAACATAAATAATCTATTAAAAATATTTAGTTTTAGAAAGAAAAAAGTATTGTTTTTAAAATTGGTGATTAAAAAATAGAATGAGACATAAGTCCCCCAATCACGAATAATATATTTTTAATATAGAAAATGTGAAACCTACTAAAATAATATGCCTACTAATAAATTTTAACCATTAACTGGTATGTGTACTGTACCTTATACTATAAGTTGTAGAAGAGTAGGGTAATATATGGACTGCTAAGGTTCAAGCCCCCCCCCCCCAGACAGTTTCTGCATATGCCACTGATCACAACCCAGTGTGGGTCTTTAATCACTGAGCAGTGATTATCTTCCATTCCATCTAACACCACATACCCTTCTCCAACCTCTTATGTTCAAATGATCTTATGGTGAAGAAGGAACGCCTGTTCTCTTTTACTTTAATATTTTTGGTTGTTGTAATATTTCCACTTTACTTTATTTTCAAGTATATTTCTACAGACAATTTTTCTTTTAGATAAAAACTTTCAATACAATTTGTACTTCTCCTGAGCTAGCTTTCACTTTTTGCATACTTCATCAGAGGTATACATGCTAGCAACATTGTCAGTTTCAATGTTGGAACTGGCACCATTGTTTGAAATAGTTATCAGATCTTAGTTGTGCATGTCATGTGAGCTCTGTTAAAAGAGTATCTGTGATTTAAACTGTATCTATTATTCAAGATATTGTAATGATAACTGTATAGATCCACCTAGAACAGCTGAGAATGCCTCCCCCCCCCCAATTAGTAGTGCAGGTGTGCCTCAGTCAAGGCCAGGCTCGAGTACGTTCCAGAGTTCTCTGAGGAACACTTGAATTATGCATTAAGAGGCATGAAGTGTGGATGAAAAATTTCTAGAAGGTGTGCACTACCTATAAAAAGCCATAGCAGCCGGCTTGTTTGACAGTGAGCGATTTCCTTAGCGCAGATCGAGTGTTTGTAGAAGTATTGTACCGAAGTGTTGTATTATAATTAGTGCAGAATTCTTTATAGTTGACATTATTATTGTGTGAGGACAAATTTTACTTGAACTGTTGTAAAAGACTATATTGTTGATTACAAATTATTAATTGTGGTAATTAAAGCTGGTTACTAGTGACTTCATTGGTGTCTTGTATTTTGTTTTCCACTGTACATATGACGATCAGGGAGACCGTCATAACAATATCATTCCCATATGTTTTTGAGTGTTTGTAGCTAGCTATTTCTAGCTATTTTATCGTGTCTAGTTTTCGGTGTAGCGTTTTCATATTTACATGTAGGATTTTCATGTTGTTGTTGTCATTTGTGCATGTGTAAATTTGCAAAAGTAAATTCAGTGTTTTGTGTGCTCATTATATCTCTGTTTGAAACTGCGCTCTGTCTGGCCTATGTAGAATTTGTTGCACTGTGCAACTTTACTTTGTTGGTAAAACTGAACTACAAAGTTTGTTACATATGCTCAGTTAGCACTCTATGTTACTGTAAAGTAATGAATTTTGTCTAACAAACAAGTTTAATTTAACTTACAATATATCTCCAACCTAGGGAGACTAGATGTCTGATTTTTAAAAGGACATCCCCTTTTTTTTTGCTCTTTGTACCGTTATTCTACTTTTTTAAGAATCATTCAACTTTTTCCCAAAAATCTGTAACATGGGCACAAAATTAGATTTTGAAAACAATAAGAATATTTTATTTTCAATTACATGAACCTGCGGTCTATCTCATGCTCCATACAATGCGCATCGAATCTTGCATTTTCACATTGATCTTTACATCATCAATTTCAATAGCTAGTCGATATTTTATCATGTAGATGCAATAACATCAATTGTCATTATCAATTTTACATTTTAAAGTCATTTCATGTACAGAATTTCATGACTTTCTCATTCAGAACCCAAAGATTTAGACTGATATTCAGTTGTCAGAGCAGAAAAGACATGTCTGAGATGGAGCCCCCATGTTTTTAAAATTCATATTGTTAAGTTTGTATAGTAAATAATGTTAACTTTTTTCTTTTCAATATTAATTACGCTATTAAGCAGTGTTAATTGTTAATTGCAACTTCAAGTAGAAACTTTTTTTTTTTCAGTTAGTCACTGGCAAAATGCAATGTATACATCGTATTGTCGCCAACCGATACACCCATATACCAACAGCACCGGAGGAGCAAGTATCGGATAAGGTAAAAACATTATGTATTGCACACTGTTACCTTGGAGTGTGGTGTTACTAGGCATAAGTCACTGCATCCTCCAAGGTTGTGTTGGCACTCATGACTGTTCTGTGAATCCAGGCCGTGTATGGTAATAATTTTCACAGTATCTAAACCACCACTGAAGTCTGAAACATTCAATTCAAAATAATGATTACTTTCTTCTTGTCTTTGATAATCCATAAAACTGTAGACATAAAACGGCCTGTGGTATAGGGCATGATCAGTCTTCAAATAAACTGTTGGAACTTGTCAGCCATGCCCACAGATGAGTTAGTCGAATCCGTACAGAGCACATAACAGGGAGGCAAACAACAGCTCTGCCTGTAAAGGCATCTCCTTACATCAATGTTTTGACCCAGACAAACTAACCTTTTTCAGCCTGCCTTGTGACTTCTTTTTTATATTGATTATGCATTTCAAAGCATATGCTTCATCATCATGCTTAAAATGATGATCAAGCATGAGGAGATAGGAGGTTGAAGCAATGACGATCTTGTAGAAGGTTGTCGTTGGTTAAAATTCCAATAGCATTTGTGTTGTATACAGATGAGTAGGTAGGTGCATACCTGTTCACATTTCATCAACCACAGAGTGGTTGCTCTTCTCTATATGACAAAGCAGATTCAAGGCAGTATCACATAACAAACTTGATTTACAATTCAGCTGGTAACTTAATACAAAACCGAGACTGATTATGTTTGCGTATGCTCTATAAATTTCAATCTCCTCCAAGGTGTTCCAAGATTCAGCCCCTTCCACAAATGTGTAGTGGTTCCAAGGTAGACTTGAAATCCAAGTAGTTGTGCTCATGTGAGACCATAGTTAGACTTTATGTTGATGGTGTGAAGTTTTTTTAATTGCTTAGGTATCTGTGTGTCCAAGGAAACATTTAAGAAAACCCCTCTCCATTTGACCAATGTAAAACAATTAGTCATTACACGATAGTTGTAGACACCTGTTTTCTTTTCCAGTAGCGTATGTTTATTCTGCTTAAGCGTTTTAATATAGTATTGTTAGTTTCAAATGTTATGGAATATCTATCATTGTATAAGACTGAACTCAAAGTCTTTGGCATGAAATCTGTGCATGTGGTTGATATAAAGGTTTCTTGTATGTCACCAATTTTTACTTGGGGATTAGGTTTTATATTTTTATGTTTTCTCAGCAGTCGATCAATGGTTGAGCTCTTATAATTATTAGCAACAGTGATATATTTGATCATTTTTAACTCCTCATGGAAATCAATTTCATCAAGAGGAACACACAGCTAAACAACTAAAAAGTTATTTAAGGCTCTTTCACTTGTGAAAAAACTTACTTGTTGTTATTTCCTCAAACGTCATTTCTGAGTGGTATTCTCCTTCCTCAGTGAGGTTTAAATGCGGAATGCGTCAAGTCATTGGTAATCTGTAACGGTTTTTTAGGTGACTGGTTGTGTGTGGGGGTGTGGAGATGGAAGGGGATTGGCACGGGATTCTGAATTGTATGTGTTGTGTATTATTGTGTCGAATAGTGTGTTGGATTTAAATTGTAAATGTTCATTGAGTATGTTGTTTGGTTGTGTTTGTATATTGTATAACTGATTTATTGATTTACTGATGCATATATAGTCCAAATGCTACTGGAATTTACTGGTGACAACCTCTTACGATAAATATTTTAAGATCTGATCATGAAGCACATGCTTTAAAACACATCATAAACAAGAAATCACAATGTTGATTCAAAAAAAGGTTAATTTGTATCTATCCATACAAGTGACTTGGATACCATTAAAAACACGCATGCTTTTTTGACCCACTGCTGGCTTATGATTAGTTCAGCTTTCAGCCAATCACAATACCATCTCTTCTCATTGGGTGTAGCTGAAACATTCAGTAAGTTAAATGATTTCAAGTCTGGTCACCTTTACATCTATTGACTATGAGCATAAAAACTTTAGATCAAATAAAATTGTATTATTTGTTTAGTTATGGATATAACATACTGCATTAGTGTTTATGGAAAGTAGAGCATTATAACTGACAGAAAAACTTTAAAAGATATACAGAACATCAGTGTATTTAACTTTTTTCTGAGGGGTTGGTACTATTATTATTGTACAGAGCATCCCAGATAAATGGAAAATTTTGAAAAATATATTGATAGGCCTGGCTGACTGGTAGCACTGAGTAACCTATGAAACCAAGTAGACTTATGATGGCTATTTACTTATGATGGAGAACTGAATTGGTGTGAAATGTGTTTTTGCCATAAAGACATTTTACAAAGACAATCACAGCATGAAGACAGTCTGTAGAGAATTTCACTGTCATTTTAATTTAGAATATCAATTGATCATGTACTGTCAGCACATACCATCAACACATGGGTACAAAATTTTGAGGAAACTGGTTTGGCAATAAAAAAAACCTTTAGGCACAAACATTCATATACCACAAAATACTGAAACTGTTTAAGCTCCTGTTACAAGATACCTATGGTGTTCAATTGTCATCATGCAGTGTCTCACCACATCCAAATGGTAACACTTCAGAGTCTCCAAGATCCTCTGGCCTGATGGCATGTGACTTCTTCTTATTACCTAAGAGCAAGATGTAATGCAGTCAATTGCTTTGAGAATGACTCTGAAAACCAAGATGTGAGAGGAAACCTCCTACAATCCTGTTGCTTACACTACGTCAAAAAATGTAAAATATAAATCAGAGGCTGTCAAAATGTCTGTGCAAAGATCAAAGATGGTGCTTATCTGTAAGACATCATCTTCAAAAATACATTACAGGTTTTTTTCTTAAATAATATATTTTGTATAATTAAGTTACTTGAAACAATCTGTTATCAAAAAAATATTTATTTTCCCCAAATTTCCCATTTCTTTGCACTCCGTACTTGATCTCATTCATCAGTATCAGCAAAATTAAGAAGTAACTAAATTCCCATTTTATAATCTCCAAATGACATGTTGTTAGTTGCTAATGATCAGGTTATTTTATTCGAACTCTGAATGCAGGTTGTGGTCTGTACCCAACTACATGATTTGGCATAAGAAAATTCAGGAGTATTTGGAAAGGTGAGCAGTAGGGAATGGGCTTTCTTCACCACAAGTTGGGGAGTGATGTGTTGTGCATATTTCCTCACTGCTTGGAAAGTTTTTAAAAAAGGAGGCACTTATCCCAGTTACCTTGTGACCACCCAGTCCTACTCAGTCAGACAGTCTTCTTAATAAGTACAATTTTTGTTTCTGTTATTGAATATAAACCTTTTGTCATATTATTACAATATCTACTTAGTTGTTGATATATACGATATACAATTTTTATCTTACACCTGAAGACGGCCTCAGGTTTTTTAGTGGTAAAAAGTTTGTGTTGTACATATATTTGATGACTAATGTCCATAACATTATAGTGAGCAACAACAACAGCAATAACAACAACAACAACAACAACAACAACCTGCCATCGACTTCTAATTTTAAGGTCATAAAGTTATAGCTTCTACTTACCAAGACTGATTTCATTGTCTTTGATATAAGCGTTGTATTTATTTCCCCATTTTATTACAGATGAAGCTCTGTTACTCCAGAACACATCGTTGCTTAATAGTGCGATGTCAGCTGGCATACTATCGTGCAACTCTCGGAAAACATGCCGTTCAGTTCCTACCAAACAAACACTGATATAACTTTTCATTACTGGACACACACACACACACACACACACACACACACACACACACACACAGAGTCATAAGTTGTAAGTTTTTAGTCAAACAAACCAGACCTTTATCAGACCTATCTTCAGTGGAGCGGGAACTGGATTTTAAATGCCTGCTTAGGACTAGATTGAAATTAATTGTGACTATAGAAGAACACTTCTATTTATCCTTTGTCCCACACTTTCTTAGTCCAAAGTGGGCATTTAAAACCTAGTTCCTGCACCTACTGAAGAAAGCCGTCATGGGCATGGCCAAAATGTCTTGAGTTTATTGAATGAAATTAGTGGAGCACAACCTAATAGCCTGGACAATCACCTATTCATAGAAGACTTGAAAGTGCTTTACAGACCACCAAGTGCTCTATAGAGAACAGTTTGAGATATGCACATCCAAACTGTGTGTTTTTCTTTTCTTTGAATCGACCATTATGTTATGCATTCTTGTTTTTTCTTAGATAAGATTTTAAATAAATTTCACCTGAGCCAAGTCAGCTTTCGTTTCTTTAAAGTGGAGACAACTGACTCAACAACTGACTCTTGCTCAGGTAAAATTTTCTTAAAGTTGTATCTAAAAATATGGTGTTTTAAAGTACAAAAAAGCATGTTACGCAGTAATAAATAATTTTTAATCCCGGTAAATACTACAAGCAATAGTATGCTGTTATAAAAGAACTACTAACCGGTTATATCAGTTCGTTTGATGATACCAGCTATTGGATCAGCCCAGAACAGGTTTTTCATTTCTCTGTCGTATGCAAGTGATATGTGTGGACCTAACAAGTGGTCAATAAAATGGACACGTGATTTAGGGTCTCCATCCATGCTCCATTTATCAATGTGTGCACCGTCAGGTCCACTCAAAGCTATAAACATTATGCTGAAAACAAATACATGGACTACATTTAGATGTTTATAGTTTATAATAACCCTCTTCAGCCAGAGACCTTAGATCGTTTAGCTGACACAGACTTTCTATACAATAACTAGTAAGCTCTATTAGGTGCAGAACTCGTTCACTGTTCTGAATGAAATACATACTTTTATTATTAGGTAAATTTCAATTTTAATACTTTCAACACCACTGGTTTTTTCATGTCATTCTCTGAGGAACCACCATTTTTAAAGTTACTTCAAAAATTTTTAGCAAAGTATCTTTTAATAAAATAACACATTATTTCATTTTTAAACTCCTTCTATGCAGATTTGTTATATACTCTTAGTTCTCTGATCATGGTGTATATATGTTTTAACAAATTAGTCATAAACATAATCTTTCATCACAACAACATTTTTTTAAATCTTTGTTATTTAAACTTATTACAATTTTATTTACACTCTATACCTATTAGTTAATTATTTACACCCTGCTTAATTAGTATCTATAAAAAAAATGAAAGAGTTAAATTCTAATTCATCCGGTAAAAAATCATACATATTTGGCACGCACCTAGAACATGCAACCTGAACCTGAACACTGATTAATACACTGGTTTGTGGGAGACATCTGCTGGTAAAATATCAAACTAAATTATAACAGCAAACTGTGTTAACAAATGAATTAGCCTCATGCTACAAACTTTAATTGGGTAGCATATGGGTGAATGCATTTAAACACATGAAAACTAAGCACCTGTATAACATATGGGCATGGTCCACTGCGGCATTTAGTGCTGCCCGGATTATGTGCGGTCCTGGAGTTGAAAGTGTTAAGTAAGTTTTCTATTATCTGAAAAATTATGAAAACTAATCTACTATTTTTTAAATGAAATAACAATCTTAAAGCAAACACCCATTCAATTAAACATTAAACATGCCTAATTACTATGTTTTTTTTTTAGTTAAATTTATAACTGTTTTAGTGGATGGTTAGTGAGGATCGGTCAATAATAAAAATTTTAGCTATTTTGCATCGGCGTTTCGACAATATTTATTGTCATCTTCAGGACCTGTGTATGAAATACAATAGAAATATCAAACATAACGAAACAATTAAATATTTGGGTGAACGTGTTGGTGATGTGAGTGTGTGCGTGCATATGTATGTATCGTTTTATATGTGAAGACTTATGATAGTTTGTTTACATCTTCAAATTATCTTTAAGAAAACAAGCAAATTATAGTATGAGAGAACTTAATTTATACATTATTACAATTTAAATTACTAAATGTAATGTTATTTTAATTAATTAAACAAACAGTAATCAACAATTGGATATTAGATTGGTACATAAATTGTTTATACCTACAACAGTCAACATATAGCAAAGTAATATATTACCTATAACTAAAACAGATTAGGGGATGTTCACTACATAATTATTAAAAGTTATTTTTATCATGTTTCACTCCCTACTGGTGTTAACAAACAATCATAATTTAGAAACATACAATTTACACAATACTGTAAAACATTACGACTTAAATTAGATAGTTGACAAAGGTTACAAACAAAAGTTTCTGGTAAATTTTACTAACAGGTAAACTTGGATAATAATTGTAATCATATTATAAAATATAGTCAAGAGTACTATAGAATAATGTAATTTATGTATGTGTCCATAATCACCCTCCTCTCTCACCCATTCTCCCCCTGCCAGTCCTTCTCACAGCCTCTCACTCTAACCTGAAATCGATCTATCACTAACTATCACCCCCCTCTCCCTCTCTCTCACACTTCTACATTACACTCACTGTCTCCCTTCTTCTCTCTCTCTCTCTCTCTCTCTCTCTCTCTCTCTCTCTCTCTCTCTCTCTCTCTCTCTCTCTCTCTCTCTCTCTCTCTCTCTCTCTCTCTCTCTCTCCCTCCCTCCCCCCCTCTCGCTTGTCATTGTCCACAATTGCCACTCTAAAACACTCACCATTTTTATTACACTATCATCCTCATATAAAATAGAGAATTATGCACACGATAACAGAAATGATTTACCAACTTGTATTAAAGGGTTACAGACTTTATAACACATTATAGATAACAGATCTATTATAAGTTATTACTTAATATTTACATTTTGTACAATGTTATTTACCTGGAACTTGGTCTATACAGAGTACCATAGTCAATGTAGTTCGTATACGAACTTTGATTGACGGTCACTAAAAATTTCGGATTTAAATTTATAACAATAATGACTAAATGACAAATAATTTAGTCTTGCCTTTTAAATTTGTGTATGTTTCCATAAATATCTGTAGTCCTATATCTAATACTTTTCACAAAAATACATAATAGGTAAAGCCTTTTAGTATACACAATTAAAAAATGTTTGAAGGTGATCCAAAATTTGCAAAGAGTGTTGAGTTAATTCATTAATTTATTAATTCTACCAAATTATTAAAGATACTGAGTTTGTATTTTGAATAAAATTCCTCATAGCTTAGCCACCACATAAATTTTTACCATTTTCTTAAAATTTTTGAATTTCATTATGCCCATGGTGTCCTAAAATTAAATAGTTTTTACATTTCGAGTTTGGTTATAATTCCTTTTAGTCTGACACCCAGCTGGATTCTTACAATGTTTTCATTATATTGTTACGACATTCTAACTGATCGTCGTAGTTACAGTGGAAACAAAATACAAGACACCAATTCAGTCACTAATCACCAGCTTTAATTTTCACAGTTAAACAGTTCATAATTAACAACACGGTCTCCTACAACAGATCAAATAAAAATTGTTCACACGCAATAAAATGTCAACTAATATTAAAACACAATTGTATTACAATATACCGCCCGATTATAAAACACAACATTTCACTAATAACCACTTGAACACACACAGTAATCACTTGTAATATATCGCAACTATAACTGAACTAAGGCGGCTGCCACCTTGTATTTATACCTCCGCTCACAGACCAGAACATTCCAAACTACGCGTTAGCGCCAGTGTGTACGACGTAATTAATTGCAGCCTTGACACAGTTCGCACGGCTTCTGTCAAAGTCTAGCTAATGCGTCGAGAATCACGTATGCCACAAAGATTACATTCTGGATTCCTCTGGAACATTTGATAAACATGTAGATTGTTCTGTGATGTCATAACAATATATATCCTGAGCTCACCCCACTGAACCAGCCAGAAACTTATGTAAATGCTTTGATACTTTTGTGAATTTCCCTGAAGCTACAATACCTTCTCACTGTTTGGGACTTGGGATAATTTTAAAACATTTTATAGGAAAATATCGGTATGGAGAACCATACATGACTTCCATATTCTAAGATTTATATTTAAAATCATTTTCGAAATGAAATATTACCATAGAAACTACTTCTTTCTACTTACTGCTTCAGCCTTAACCACAGTACTGTGGTCACTAATGTATACCACCTCACGTTATCGCACTCGATTTTCACTGATGATGGAAGTCGATGGCATTGCCGAAATGTCTGGTTTTGTAGAAAACATTGGACTACGGCCAAATATCCCGGGAAGGAATTTTAACAAAAACTACTTCTTTGTTGCCGATAACGTTGTACACATATATATCAGTGGCGAAGTTACATGGAGGCAATTGAGGCAATGCCTACCCTAAAAAATTCTGTAGAATAAAAATTATAAATACGTATGAACTACATAACGTAAAGATTATACATTGTTACTGCGACTGTCAAATTTATTAAACCGAAACGTGCTTTATTGAGCGACCGCTAGATGGTGACAGGTGAGATTCGGCATAGTTCGTTTAAAGCGAATGAGGCAACCTGAACTTGCCTCAGTGTTTTTTGTATACATCGTATGTAAGCAATGTAGTGGTTTGATAGGGAAGTGTCGGGAGGGGGGATTGTCCCGCGCTGTACACATAGAGCATTGAGGCATGCCTCACTTCTGTGGTCCAAACAGTTAAGTTAAAGCGCCTGTGTTGTTTCTAAGTGTTTATTTTATGCGGTTATTAAAAGTGTCACTGTTATTCCGCTGAACTAACAGATGATCAAGATTGTTATTTGAATTATTTGTAACATTAAACATATATATAGAAACTAATCAAGTTTAAAAATTTGAAGTTCAATCAGTTGTATTATTGTGTATGACTAATACAAGGATTGTTCAATAGAAACACGTATAGAGCTGTAAAGCATTTTTTATTCAACGATTTTAAAAGAAGTCTCCAATAACATTAAGACATGAGTTCCACTGTTGCGCTAACCTGTAGATTCCCTGCTAGTAAAATTCTTACGGCTGTTTGTGGAACCATTCGGTTACAGCAAACTCTACCTCAGCGTCCGATTTGAACCACCGTCCTTTTAGTGATTCCTTAAAAAAAATTTAAGATAAGATTTTTGCCTACCCATTCATTAACTACTAGCTTCGCCAGT
Organism: Magicicada septendecula; assembly: GCA_034769895.1. Lineage (NCBI taxonomy): Eukaryota > Metazoa > Arthropoda > Insecta > Hemiptera > Cicadidae > Magicicada > Magicicada septendecula. The sequence continues at coordinate 558,051,611 of CM068369.1, forward strand.
AAGCAAATTGATATCCATTTTTTCGGCTTGCACGCGTTATGTTGGTGTGGGTTTCGGCACTTTCCATTTAAAAAGCGTGCAAACATAAGAAAATAAACGTGAGTGAAAACAAACACGTAAGAAAATAACGTGAATTGTGTGTGTGTGTGTGTGTGTGTGTGTGTGTGTGTGTGTGTGTGTGTGTGTGTGTGTGTGTGTGTGTGTGTGTGTGTGTGTGTGTGTGTGTGTGTGTGTGTGTGTGTGTGTGTGTGTGTGTGTGTGTGTGTGTGTGTGTGTGTGTGTGTGTGTGTGTGTGTGTGTGTGTGTGTGTGTGTGTGTGTGTGTGTGTGTGTGTGTGTGTGTGTGTGTGTGTGTGTGTGTGTGTGTCTTACCTGCCTTTTTATTGCCGTATTAAATGAAAAATATTATATTACATTAAAATGAAAAGATTTTAATTTTATTGCCTGGCAACAAAATTATTTTATTTTCAACAATTACCATTGTTTGAAAAAGTTTAAATGAATTTTCAAGTACTTTACTCTTGTTAAAACGTAAAAGGTTGCAGGTAAACTACCCCTTCCCCTTAACCGATCTTCACAAAAATCTAAAGGCCTTGAGTCCTCTACAATTCACTGACGTATGCAAAAAATTATTTGATTCTGTTTGAATTTGCGGCAGTTATCGTTTGCCATAGAAAATACGCTTGATAAAAAACGTTGCAGGTAAACTACCCCTTCCCCTCAACCGATCTTCACCAAAAACAATAGGTCGTGAGTACTCTACAAATCAGGGCTGTATGCAGAAAATTATTTGATTCTGTTTGAATTTGCGGCTGTTATCGTTTGCCATAGAAAATACCCTTGTTAAAAAAACGTTGTAGGTAAACTACCCCTTTCCCTTAACCGATCTTCACCAAAAACAATAGGTCTTGAGAACTCTACAATTTAGGGCTGTATGCAAATAATCTTTTGATTCTGTTTGAATTTGTGGCTGTTATCGTTTGCCATAGGAAATACCCTTGTTAAAACATAAAACGTTACAGGTAAACTACCCCTTTCCCTTAACCGATCTTCACCAAAAACAATAGGTCTTGAGAACTCTACAATTCAGGGCTGTATGCGAAACATTATTTGATTCTGTTTGAATTTGCGGCTGTTATCGTTTGCCAAAAAAAAAATTTCCCTTGATAAAAAAAACCGTTGCAGGTAAACTACCCCTTTCCCTCAACCGATCTTCACCAAAAACAATAGGTCGTGAGTACTCTACAAATCAGGGCTGTATGCAGAAAATTATTTGATTCTGTTTGAATTTGCGGCTGTTATCGTTTGCCATAGAAAATACCCTTGTTAAAAAAACGTTGTAGGTAAACTACCCCTTTCCCTTAACCGATCTTCACCAAAAACAATAGGTCTTGAGAACTCTACAATTTAGGGCTGTATGCAAATAATCTTTTGATTCTGTTTGAATTTGTGGCTGTTATCGTTTGCCATAGGAAATACCCTTAAAACATAAAACGTTACAGGTAAACTACCCCTTTCCCTTAACCGATCTTCACCAAAACAATAGGTCTTGAGAACTCTACAATTCAGGGCTGTATGCGAAACATTATTTGATTCTGTTTGAATTTGCGGCTGTTATCGTTTGCCAAAAAAAAAATTTCCCTTGATAAAAAAAACCGTTGCAGGTAAACTACCCCTTTCCCTCAACCGATCTTCACCAAAAACAATAGGTCGTGAGTACTCTACAAATCAGGGCTGTATGCAAAAAATTATTTGATTCTGTTTGAATTTGCGGCAGTTATCGTTTGCCATAGAAAAAAAATCTACAGACAGACACACACACAGACACTTTTCGGAAAACGACTTTTTTCATGTTTTGAGTGTAGTACAATCAGAATCTGCAATAATCTCGAACACGATTTTTTTTGCCATCACCATACTTCCATTCCTTAAGGAATATGGAAGTAAAAATTGATTTATTTATATTTCCCCGAATTAATGAATTTAGAGAAAAACAATCTTGTACCACTGGCTCACTGAACTGTGAACATTATATGAATATATTCTATATAATCCTAAGCAGTGGATGATTTTAAACCCTCCACTCAAACTGCCTGCATTGTATCATTTTTTTATTTCTTACTTGACTTTTCAAACCCTAGAATCTGGGTTCATCCTCAGAAGCTAAAACATAAAACAACTTACAATAAAAAAATATAAAACGAAATACTGTTTAAATATAAATAATTACGATTTAAAATATTATCATAACAACGTAAGTCTTACAAACATCAAGGGACAACATATAAGAATAAATTTCAAAATAGTGTAAAATAAAATAAACCTTTCATTCCCGTGAGTCAAAAAAGAAATAAGTAATAAATAATTACCATTGCTGTGAACAAAAGTGTAAAGAATTTGAGAACAGATACACAAGAAACTGTATGTAAGAGGAACAACAGATAACGGCATATGCAGAAGGCATTGACTTAATTGAGAAGTAGAAGCAAGCAGGTAGAGACTCATATGAAGAACTAAATGAGAAGATTGCAAACATCATGCCAAGAATCAATGTGAAAAAAAAAACTAAGGCAATGGAAGTGAAAACCAGGGGAACACAGGATCAGAACAGGTAACTGGAGGTGATAGCATCTATGTTGTCTGAGGCTTTAATTACTGTTTGTGGAGGAAAGTAAATGACAACAACAATACAGCACAGTATAAGATTCACTGAAATCCTGCATAGAATGCAAGTTGGTTCAACAAAAATATCGAAAGATAATACAATATATCATCGCATAAATGTGTGACACTTTAACACACAAGATAACTGACGAAATACTGTGCATAATAGACCACTAAATTTTTGCACCAGTTAGCAGTAATAATGGATGGTGCTTCGTGTTCGGTTAGAAACTACAACAACAATACAAAATACCCAGCATCATTGTTTCATGATAGTAGAACATCTAAGAGGCTAGGATATATAGACCAAATCATTGACATCCAAACACCCTCCACCAAAAAAAAACTAGGGGGAAGATGCTGGAGACCAGATGTATAGGAAGACTTATGAGGCCATTGGTAAGACAATGTTCAGCGAGACAGTGAGACTCTTCTGACGGTGAGGAATTTATAAGGGACTGAAGGAGATCAAGGCTGTTGGAGGACATGTTGGACAATGCCAAGACTGTAGAGCCAAGACAATGAGGAAGAAGAAATATACAAATAATGAGATTTGTTGTTAACAATTCCAATACATAACATATTGAATGTCTTAGAAAGCTCACATACCCATCAGTTGGAACCAGTGCGACATCCATAGGACTCTCACCACCAAGGTCCAAGATAATTCTCGTCCTCTCAAATGTTTTCATGCTGATAGCTTCTACAGTGCGATGTTCACTGTCCGTCCAGTACAGATTGTAACCGTATGGATCAAAATCCATCCCAGACACTTTGCCTATACCCTCCGAAACAATTGCTGCTTCATGCACATAATCGGTATCCAGTGTTACGATCCTCCCGTTGGTTGCATCGCTTATTATGAGAGTACCTGGAACACAGTTATTGATACAACAGTTTATTAAGCTTTATTGAGTAAGTTTCACAACTCAAAAAAAAAAAAAAATTACTACCAGCCTTGGAAGTGTAAAGGATGATGTGATTGACCAAATGAATAAAGCCAACCAAATTGCAGAATGTTTAAATGAAACCTTTCAGAAAATTTATAGTATATATTTTTATACTAATAAAAAAACCTTTCATTTAAGAGTATATGCAAAAGCTAAAATGCGCAAGTTGATTATCTGACAAATTAGTTAATGTGCAGCCAGAAACAAGGCTGGATACAAGTGAAGCAGGATGTCTTCTGAACCACCCAGACAAAAGTTTTGATAGCAACAGAAAATAAAATATCAAGGTACCAAGTCAGAAGTGAAAGAATAAGAAATGACTTCAAAACAGAACAACATCTCACTGATGTTCCATACAATCCCACCGATAAATTTGAGAGAAAAAGTCACAGTTTGATTTTAATGCCTCTCTGTCTGTCTGTCTGTCTGTCTGTCTGTCTCTCTCTCTCTCTCTCTCTCTCTCTCTCTCTCTCTCTCTCTCTCTCTCTCTCTCTCTCTCAAATGATAATTAAACATCTGTTTCTCACATACGCATTACTCTCACACTCTCACATTTTTCAAACCATGGATTACAGGTTACTTAAGAATTCCTTCAGGTAAACCTTCTACTTGGAGTTGGCCTTTAACGAAAACCCAAGCCTGTCATACTCAAACAGCTGAAACAAGATTTTTCAGGCATTCAGAACATACTCTTCTAGATCGCAGAAGAAAATGCAGATGTACACCATGAACTGAATATTAGGAGTATACTTGATAGGATTGCCCAATATTGGCTAAATGCTTGGAACACCTTAATTGAAGGATGCCTGATACATCCATAACAACTACAAACAACTATAAGCTGAAAGGAGAGAGAGGTGTTGGTAATCCAAAGAAGCATTGAAGTGACCAGATCTAGCCTCTTTTGAGATGGGAATAAACCATTTTTGCTATTTCTTTTATGAATTTGCTAACTGCTACAATTTTTATTGTTCGACAAAGCTTTTCATCATCACTGACATCTTCAGGTCTTAAACAACGACCTCTTTAGGTTGTTTAAGACCTGAAGATGTCAGTGATGATGAAAAGCTTTGTCGAACAATAAAAATTGTAGCAGTTAGCAAATTCATAAAAGAAATAGTAAGGATGGCTGCTAATTTAAACAATACGAAGAATAAACCATTTTTGGTTTAATCCTTTTTCAAGATGATGCTTTGAACCCTAGAATGTATGATCATCCTCAACAATGGGCAGGGGTGTATTTACTGGGGTAGATGAATGGGGCCGGACCCCCCACCCAGAGGGTAAAAAAAAGTTGCAAATTTTGTCAATCTCTTAATTTTTAGGCTATTTTATTATTTTTTTAGTAGTGGTTGAAAGACCCTGCTGAAAGACATAACAGTTGATGAACAGCTTCCTTCTTATGTATTTGTACCCCCTGCCTACCTGCTAAAGACCACACTCCTCCTCTACTGTTCATTTCTACATAAAACAAAAATTCCTAGCCCATATGGAAATTACCAACTCCCTAACAGATATTTCTGACAAGTCAACATCTGTCCCCATGATTACAGCCTTTCATCGCATTACTGAAATTATTAACCTAAATTTGAGGAATGTATTTGGCTCAAACAGTTCTTGGAACCACGATACTTCCATGAATTTACATTGTCTAATCTCAAGACTCTTTACCTACTATGGACATGGCATTCCACTGTATTCTATGCTAGTTGTCCCAAGCATGTTTCACCAACCTCGAGATGTTTGCCTTACCTAACTAGGTGTTCTCCATGTGTTCAGACACGCGAACCTCCAGATACCAGCCCAATTATTGTGCTCCACACTTACAAGTACTATACTCCATCAGGGGTCCCACATCTTGTCGATATGGGTTTTGCAATCCCGATGTGCTCTAGCTGGATCCACGTTGCTTCAACTTGTCTTGGATGAGATCCCTTCCTTTAATCTTTCCTCTCTAGTCTGACTCTTGTTCTTTCTGACCCTGACAATATTAGAGTATTCGAGGGCTAGGGTGTCTTTCATTTTTGTTTCTAATTTCTTAATTTAGAATGGGCAGACCAGGCACATCAGCCATAGAGAAGCCGGCCGGTCTAGGGGTTGTGTACCCCGCAACTGGTTCTCCAGGTTCGAGACTGTGTGAGGGGCTGGTAACCCTTCCATGTAAAATTTAGTATACTCGAATACTTGAACAGAGAATGAAAAATCTGGCTGGATATACAGGAATAGTGTTTTGGAGCAGGTATCACATTTTAATTATTTGGGATGTGATATCTCATATAGGAAGGATAACGATATCGAGAGAAAGTTAAATAAATTTAGTTATACCTGTGGAACAATAAGATGACTATTGAAGAATAAAATACAGAGGGAGACACAGCCAACGTTCTATAAGGTCGTGGCTGTGCCGACTTTAATGTATTGATATGAAACATGGACTCTCCTGCAAAAAGATATTTAAAAAATACAGGCCTTGGCAATGAAATTTTTAAGAGGAGTGAAGGAATGTAGTTTGAGAGATCATCTACAAAATGACGACATAATGAAAGACCTGAAGTTACAGTCGATTCTGGATAGAATAAAGGAATACAGACAGAACTGGAAGTCCCATGTGGAATGCATGGTAGACACGCGTATTCCTAAACAGCATTTGAATATAGCCCAGTGGGGACGAGAGATCATGGAAGACCCTGAGAAAAATGGTCAGTGACTCTTCACAGACTTTACTTCACTTCATAAGTCAGAACGGCCAAAGAAGAAGAAGAAGAAGAAGAAGAAGAAGAAGAAGAAGAAGAAGAAGAAGAAGAAGAAGAAGAAGAAGAAGAAGAAGAAGAAGAAGAATATCTAATACAGAAATAACCAACAGCTGTTGTCAGGTCTTTGAACAGGGTGTTTCAACCGCTACTCACAGGTAAGAAATGTTTATTTTATACTATTTTGTAGTTTATTCTTATATATTGCTCCTAATGTTTGTAAGACACATTATTATGGTAATATTTTAATCATAATTTTTATATTTTGCCAATAATTTTTTATTGTAATAGTTTTGTTTTTTTTCAGATTCTGAGGGTGACCTAATTTCAAGGGATCAAAATGTCAAGTGAAAAATATTACAATGGAGGCAGTGCGATTAGAGGGATACCTGATAGAAATCACCCGTTGGTTAGGAGTTTTAAAGGTGGGAATTCCTCATTAATGTCATCATCACTAATACTACAACTGTGGCAGCACTGCACACAACTGACATCGTGCTGTTATGATAACACCAATAATCTATAAGGTCACGTTCTCCTCAGCTGGCAAACCCAAACTTTGAATATAAGGTCTGTTCAGAAAGCATCCAGCCATTTTAAATGTCTTGATAACCATGTGCCCTTCATGAAACTGCACAGCTGATTTCAGGAAACGTTACTGTGAACACATGAATAGTCAGGCTCCCACTGGACCGACATTCAGCAGCAAGACCACTATACTAAGGACCTTTGTGTTTCTTATTGCAGTCATATTCACAATGACTGAGCAAGTACATCAGTGAATCAGCATCAAATTTTGTTTCAAACTCGGACATTCATCTGCAGAAACCATTTGAATGATTAACAGGGCTTTCAGGATGGATACCATAAGTAATGCAGAAATAAAACTATGGTATCAACACTTTCAAGATGGTTGAGAAAGCAGAGGAAGGGATGATCCACATTCTGAAAGTAACATAAAAGCACCTCTAACTTCATCGTGTTTATTTGCTAAACTGCTAAATATCATGTTCTGGATGAGGCCTTTCAGCGTTTCCACCATTTTCAAGCCCTAAACCATGAACATGACCACGACCAATGGTGGAAACACTGAAAGGCCTCATCCAGAACATGACATTTATCAGTTTAGCAAATAAGCATGACAAAGTTGGAGTTACAGAGACTACTAATTCAAATAACAAGATTAACATTAAAGCATGTTGCCTGTTTTTTGTACTTCAAGGTATGTTCCATCATGTGTATGATCCTCCAGAAAATATATGTAATGGTCACTACAGAGAATTCTTCATAGGCTGAGTTATGCAGTGAGGAGCAAACATAAGCAGCTACAGGAATGTGGTGATTGATACCTTTACCACAACAATGTGCCTACGTATTCTTTGCACCTGATACAGGATTTCTTGGTGAAACGTGGAATTGCACAGGTTCTGCAGTGCCCTAAATTCTGCATTTAGCTCTCTTGACTTCTTAAGGTAACATCTAAAGCTAAAATTACTACTGAAAGGTAGGCGGTTTCAGATGACATTCAGAAGAATGTAACGAGGCTACTGATGGTAATTCCAAAAGAGGAATTTGCAGACTATTTTAAGGAGTCATAGAGATGCTGCAATGCTGAATAACTTAGTGTTGTCCTAAAGGGAGTCCTTCGAAAGGGACTGATGCTGGATTCTGCTAAGTAAGTTATTTTTTCAAAATTTTATATGGCTGGATACTTTTTGGACATATCTTGTAATAGAAGAGAAATTATATGATTGTTCAAAATTGCTAAGGAGCAATGGATTTGTACAACAAAGTTTCTTTCAAACTCAATAAAACTGTGGCAGAAACCCAATGAATGCTGAAATGCACTTGGTGGCCTAGCTTAGAAACAAAGAACCCAAAAGTAACCAAGAATCCACAGACATTGAGACTGAGATTAACAAAAGTGTGGCCAACAAATCAAGGTAATGGGGAAGTGTTCGTGTCAGTTGTACTTGTGTCATTTTGCTCGTATTGTGTTTTTTCATAGTAAGTATTTATTTGTATTATTTAGTCTTTTGATCATACACTAAGTGAACTTCTGATATTATTTTTTGACTTGGAATTGACAGAGTAGTATTTATTAGTTATATTCATATTATAGTTTATAGTTATCCTGAAGATGGTTGATGATTGTTTGGCTGGTGGAAACATCACTCTTTTCTATGAAGGCAAGAGTCATCATTTTAGATTCAAATAGATCAGAATTCTCTAAAGGACCTATAATAATGATGATGATTGTGATGATAAGAAATCATTTAGAAGTATTCACTGAGCACTGGTACATAAGTTATAATGATGATGATAATGTATGATGATATTGTATAACACATATGTGGAAATCGTACCTCTTAGTGAATCATAAGCAAGAGCACCAATCTTATCGATGTGTTGAAGCTGCACCTCAGACAAATTATGTCTTCCAAGCTGTCTGTGTTCCAGTTCAATCAGAGTGTGTCCTGCTCCAATGACGACAGCATCCCTCTTTCTAGTTTCTATACAAAAATGGCCATTGGGTGCAAGCCTTTTGTTTTCGGGGCATGCACATGTGTAGTGTAGAGGTTTTGAAGCAGGTGCCAAAAGGCACAGATCTGAACATCCAGACTCAACACATGGATTCGAAATCTGAAAAATTATTTATTCAAATTATATATGGATGTTGATCAAATTATTTATTGTGTTATCACAAGGAACTATATCAATACAGTGCTACTACAAATACCGTATACAAAATTTGATCAAAAAGCATGAGCAATTTTCAGATTTCCCATGCTAAAGATACCCAATTCACACTGTTTCTATTCTGAAGTTGATACACATGTGTGTGATCACTGACCAAGTTTGTAACAATTTAGATGCACAGTTTATGTCTGACAGCTAAGTGAATACCAGTAAGTTGTCTTTGGTGTACTCGGGAACTTTTATATTTAATGATACTGCAATCCCTGTATTCACCACACTGGTGAAATGGTGAAAGGGCAACCTTTCATTATTACTGAAAACATAAAACCAAAATTGCTGAGTGAGCTCGGAGCTATAACAGGAAGTTTATTCCAAAAATGTTTATGCTTTAAAGATTGATCTGAAAAAATTATGAAGACTGTGGATAATTCATAAAATCATCTATAAAGGTAAAATTATATTATATATAATATTATAAAGTGTATAAAATCATAAATTCATAAGACACATGTAATAAAGGTACATATGATATGCTTAGAGGAAATTATCTATCATACTATGATGACAAAGGACATGTAAAGCTACAACTGTCAAGGTTACGTCGAATTCTCACAACGCATCATCTTCTTTTCAATCCATTTGAAGCGTTAAGTCAAAAATTTTCTTCCCTCCACTGGTGTTAGGAAAACTTACTATAAATCAAATGAATATAGTACATCACAATGTAAAGGGCTTATTGAAAAAAATTAACACACTAATAAAGCTAGTTACTACTATAGCAAAGGTTAAAATAAATAAGTTAATAAAAATTACCATTAGAAAACCATCATACAATCTGAAACACACACAAAAACAAAACATAATTGTAAATAATTTGATAACACAATTTGTTGTATAATGAGAGAAATTCTCACAAAGCTGTAATGCCTGAACAAACCTACTCCTAAAATTCACAATTCATAATTTTTAACTTACCTGAGAATTCATAGTAGCGTTATGAAAAACATGTATTCCCAAAATTTTTTTTGTCTTTTCACGAATAATGCTTGTTCTGTTCTTCCCAGTAAACTTATTACATGATTGGATTTCTAGCCCTTTCAAGTCACTCCAGAAAATAGAGTCTTCAAATACAGCAATAGAATATGGATGTTCAACGTATTCCGTTAAAACTTCCTGTGGAAACAATTTCTTGTGTTTAACAAATGTTTCCGAGAAATGGGTACACATAATTACTGAATCATTTATTGTTTAGTGTTCTGTTATCAATACGTCAGAAGCCCAAAGCTCCTCAATACTGTACAAGAATGGTTCAGTGTAGCAAATACCCAAGCCCAATACTGTGAACCTTGATAGCCAACAGTACACATTCTTATAGATACACAGACAGTTACAACAAGCACTTGTACAAAAACCTAAGATTTCCAGAAAGATACTTGTAATAAAGTAGATAGGATATATTTACAGGGAATTATGACAAAGGTAATGTAAAGCTATGACTGTCAACCAATACAGTAAGTAAAGAACATTTGACTGTAATCTAGAACAAGAAACATAATAGAGTAGTTACACTATTTTGAAAGTTCATCACTTCTTTGTTCACTACTATAATAATTATTAGTATTGTTGGTACTTTCACTGTGAACTTACTTGTTGGATTTTCTCATACATCGTTTCGGAGTGGTGTTCTCCTTCAGTGAGTTTGGATACGGAATGCGCTAACTGTTGGTAGTTTTATATATAACGGTTTTTAGTTTACAGGTTGTGTGTGGGTGGAGGTGGAGGGGATTGGCGCTGGAGTTTGAATTGTTTTGGTGTTGTTTATTACTGTGTCAAATAGTGTGTTTGATTTGAATTGTAATTGGTCATTGAGTATGTTGTTGGATTGTGTTTGTATATTTCAAATTTTTCTGTAGTGTTAAGTTTACGACCTAACCTAACCTAACCTAACACCACAGAACGATTTGAAATATACAAACACAACCCAACAACATACTCAATGACCAATTACAATTCAAATCAAACACACTATTTGACACAGTAATAAAGAACACCAAAACAATTCAAACTCCAGCGCCAATCCCCTCCACCTCCACCCACACACAACCTGTAAACTAAAAACCGTTATACATAAAACTACCGACAGTTAGCGCACTCCGTATCCAAACTCACTGAAGAAGGAGAACACCACTCTGAAACGACGTATGAGAAAATACAACAACTAAGTTCACAGTGAAAGTACCAACAATACTAATAATTATTAGAGTAGTATTACAGTTATCTGAACTTCATTTATCAGCATGCTGTTTCATCTGATGAGGTACTATCAAAACCTCTGGCACTAAATTTTGATAAACAATGGTCCAAAATTGTGTAATTCTCACAATTCTTGTAATTTTATACCCTCAAGTGGAAATGATTTCATAAACAAAGACAGTAATGATTTTAGACAGTAATAACAATCCAGTTGCCACTGGCTCATTATATGTTACTACAAGGGTGGATGAAATATAAACAGGAATTTTTACTTTATATTCTACTAACCAATAAAAAAATACACAATTATTAAATAATTTTTCTACATAATCTCCTGATTTAAAAACACATTTTTCCATCAAATTGCCAATTTTTCAATCCTTCCTTGAAGAAAGAAGCGGACCATGTTTGCAGCCAGTTGTGCACAAACTCCTCGAAACCTGTATCATTGCCAAATGTCCTCATAATGCTTCTTTAAGTGGTCCAACTAAATAGTAGTTGGAAGGTGATAAATCTGGACTGCAAAGAGGATGTTCTAGAGGAATCCAGGGGATTTTTTTAAGTTTCTCATGGATTAATGCAGCAGTATGGGGCCTAGCGTCGTCATGAAGAAGAATGATGTCTCGAATTGGTCTCGGATGTTGTTTGTTGTGATTGGCTGCTTTTGCATCATCCAGAAGCTTACAGTAATAGGCGGCATTCATTGTTCTTCATTCATGAAGAAGATCTATCAACAGAACACCCATGGAGTCCCAAAAGTACCTTTCTAGCTGACAAGCATGTTTTGGCCTTCACCAGCACACCTTCCCCTTTCTTCTGCCACTCCATACTTGCTTGTTTTGATTCAGGGGTGTAATGGTGGACCCACGTTTCATCAAAAGACAGAATACAGTGCAAAAAATTCTCCCCACCCTCCTCATAGCTAGTCAGAAGACTTTCACAAACATCCAGACAAACATGTTTTCTTCCTGTGTAAGGAAATGAGGAACCCACCTGGCAGATACTTTCCGAAAATTTAAGTTATTGCTAATGAATGCTTGAACACTTACTCCTAGCTTACTCCTACTGCGGAAACAATTTCAGAAATCTTTATGTGCTAATCTGAATTGACAAGGTTACGAACACACAAATGTTTTTTTCTGTGACACTCATCCTTAGTCGTCATTGGTGGCGTTGGTTTTCCACAGTTTTCTGTCCAGAAAAATTTTTTTTTTACTAATGGAACACTTGGGTCTTTGAAAACGTTTGTTCACCATATTGTGCTCAAAGTATCCTCAAAATTTCAGCATGTTTAACACCTTCTGTGGCAAGAAATTTGATTATGATGGATCATAAACACACTGTACAATTAGAAAAGGATATTTAAAAACATTTCCCAACTAACTGACATTTTCACACATCTGATGACCTGCCCACCCATTTGTATCAGACAACTGAAACACAAAGGTGGCTCACTGACTTTGTCACAAGAAAATCGCAAGAAACAATGTAGTTTCAAATGTTTACTGTAAGTTGCAACAACGGAAGTCTGAAGAAACGTGGCAACGTAGCAATGATCACAGGTAAAGGTGTTATCACCTTAGTCTCACTAATTTCATCTACTTTCTAACCAGCTTGAAATGGCAGCGTGCAATGCTTATTTCTCATAGCATTTGTTCACTTGAACAGTGTGACCAGAATGCACAGCCTTCGAGTAGTTTGTTTCTCAATCCTGCAGGTGCGTCGCATTACATAACTAACAAACATGAATCTGAAACTAATTTGTAAATTATAACGTTTTACTGCCATGCTTCCCATTACCGTGTTACACTTTGACAAGTATTATTACGTTTTTAGTATTTATTTTTATGAAATAATCAACAGTATTATATAGCAATTTTATGATAAATAGCCTATAATTTAAAATTATATTCTGATTGAAAGCAAATAATAAAATAAATCTTTAGCTAGAGCAGGTATGTGCTACATGATAATTGTAGATGCAATTATCTAGTAAAATTATGCCTGATGTTTGATGTAGGAGATAATAAAACTGTAGTCGTAATAAGATTGGAGTGGGCTGTATTTTGCACTACACCACACAACGTCTCATTCCACACTGACCCACACGCCACGAGTGGGTACCCCCACTCACCGCTCATACCCACTCACACACATTAATACAAACTCAACCATGCCCCCCACCTTGAAGGAACATCCTTCAACTTTACACAAAACGAGTACATAGGAAATAAAACAATTACATCTTATAACTAGTGTCCATTTTAAAAATTGCTTTAAGAGTAAAGTCTTATTCATATTTTGGTAACAGGCAGAGTTTTGTGATAGGTCTCTTCTTTGTCACATTTGCCGTTCTTAAAGAGACCACACGAGTGATGCTGCCTTGTCCTGGATGAATATCGATAACATGAGCCAATTTCCACTGAAGAGGGGAAATGTTGTCTTCCTTCATGATTACCAAGTCTCCAGGGCTGAGATTCGGTGACGAGATTGTCCACTTTCGTCTCTGTTGCAGGGTGTTGAGGTAGTCTCTCAACCATCGAGACCAAAAATGTTGCTGGATTTGTTGAATTTGTTGCCACGGATTCAGTCTGTTTGCAGGAAGGTCTGTGATGGAGGGTTCAGGATAATTTGTGAGAACGTCACCGATAAGGAAATGTGAAGGAGTTAATGCAGCAAGATCACTTGGTTCATCGGATAAGGGAACAAGAGGACGTGAGTTTATGCAAGCCTCTACTTGGGTCAACAAAGTAATGAACTGAACATAAGTGAGAAAAGTTTTCCCTACTACTTGTTTTAAATGTGTTTTCACAAGCTTGACTGAAGACTCCCATAAACCCCCAAAGTGTGGAGCTGTAGGAGGTTGAAAATGCCAAGTAATCTCATCCAAGGATAATGCTGTAGTCATATCTCTTTGAAATTCTTCAGTTTTCCACAGTGCGACAAGTTCTTGAAGTTCACGATAAGCACCCACAAAATTTGTACCATGTCAGAGTAAATCTCCTTAGGGTTACCACGTCTTGAAGTGAATCTTCGTAACGCGGCAATGAAGGATTCTGTTGTCAAATCTTCAACTAATTCTAGATTAATTGCCTTTGTACTGAAACAGACGAAAAGTGCTATGTAGCATTTTGCTAGCCTGACTCCCCCCTTCTTTTTGACATTTTGACAAAAACAGGTCCACAGTAATCAACACCAGTCATATAAAATGGACGAATTGAAGGTTGTACTCTTGATTTCGTTAACAGACCCATTATCTGTGTTTGCATTTTTGGGTTTGCTTTAAAACAAGCGATGCACTGGTGAAAAATTCTTTTAACTAAATTTCGACCACCTATTGGCCAATATTTTTGGCGAATGACATTCAATAATAACTGGGGTCCTGCATGTAATGTTTTGATATGAAGGTGTGTAGCGATCAAATCTGTTAACCTGTGCCCCTTTGGTAATATGATTGGATGCATTTGGTCTGGATGTAAAATTGATTTCTGTAATTGTCCACCAACTCGTAACACATTATATTCATCTATAAATGGATTTAACGAAACAAGTTTGCTTTTCTTATCTATGGATTTGTCAGATTCTAAAGCATTGAATTCAATTGGAAAGAATTTTTCTGTACCACTATGATTAAAGTACGTTCTGCTGCTTGAAGTTCGCTTACTAGTAGAGGACCACTTTTTCACTTGACAATTATGAAGGAATCTTAAACAATATGCAAACGCTCAAGGTAGAAAAACTGTTTAAGTTAATACCTTCTGTGGTAGCAACGGTTGAATGAACACACTGTCGACGTTCTGGTATATTGTCGAAGTCTGGAAGTATAATAGGTTCTTCTAAATTCATCTTGGGCAAATATAGAAATGATGGTCCTTTCCAATACCTATCAGCTTGTAGCAGTTCTAATGGGAGTAATCCTCCAGGTCTGACAGGTAATCTGCAGGATTATCGTCACTCTTCACATACTTCCATGAGTTGACATCTGTGCTATCTTGTATCTTAGAAACTCAGTTTGCCACAAACATAGTCCAATGTGTTGTGGGGATCTGAATCCATGCTAAAGTAATAGTTGAATCTGTATAATAAGTAACAGAGTTAATCTGGAGGTGTAGAGCATCTAGTGTTGATGTACACAGTTCTGACAACAATAAGGCTCCACATAACTCAAGTCTGGGAAAAGATATTCTCTTCAGAGGCGCGACACATGATTTTGAAGTAATCAAATTTACCATAATGTGTCCCTCAATGTCGATGGTTTTTAGATACAGCCAGGCACCATATGCCGACTCTGATGTGTCAGAAAACCCATGAATTTCCATCTTTGGAGCGTTTCGTCTGTTGGTCAAAATGGCTCTAGGGACACGAAAGTCTGCTAGTAGATGTAAAGATTCTTGAAACTGATTCCACTTACCACTTATTTCATCAGGGACTGCGTCATCCCACCCAATTTGACATGACCACAGCTGGACAGTAATGTGGTAATTTTCGCATTCATAGGTTGGCTAATCTGTACGTTTTCAAATTGTGCTTATCATGTTTTTACAACGATACAGTTCTCCGAGTTGCGGCTGGCAGCAGACGTCATTACGTTTGCTGCCTGTTCTAATCTTTTTCACTTTTCTTGTTGTCGCGACAATTATTTAGGCCTTAGGCCTCAACGTTTTTCGATGTAATCTGAGTGGCGCACATTTGCGCCTCATCTAACATGTAGCTTTCTTAACGACTCGGTTTATTCAAAATTAAAATCTTTCAGACTTAGCCAATCTCAACACTATAATTTAAGTGTACAACAGAAACTTAATAAATGTATTAAATACAGTCCACTATCATCATCATTCTGCATCCTGGCAATAGCACCACAAACATCATTCTTCCTAATAGAACATTTTTTGGTACACACGTGCCAACATCAACATTTTTTTGGTCCACTCGGACCGGATCTTATACATTTTTTTGGTGCCTGGATTCGTCATTCACTTTTTGCAACTTATTATAGCGGTTTTCATCATTTTTCTGCCCCAATTTCTGGCCATCACGGGCGATTCAGCATATTCGCTGATCCGACCGTGTCGGGACTTAGTCAGCATTTCTTTCATCGCCATTGAGCCTCGTGACGACATCACTGCAAGAACATCCATGTGCTAGCGTCTACACTCCAGTTTAAGCAGTCATCTCTCCGGTCTGTGTGTTTGTCATCTTCTCCACGGCCTCGACACTCCAGGACATCGCATACCAGGTACCACATCATTAACAGGTGCGTACAATGGCTGAAGAAGGCCTCAAAGTGTTGGTCAGAACGAGAGGCGGCTTAAAGTCTGCCATAGTGCGAATTAATTCGGCTATCATTAACTTTGACAAAAACACTAATACAAAACATTTTTTAACGGTTAGACTCTAAAGTCTAAAAAGTTTGGCAACAAAATATGATGAGGTACAGTCCGAAATTGAACTCATTTCTAAAGACATAAACGCTGCTCAAGAAGACCGAGTTGAGGTTGAAGAGCTGTTATATTCAACAGAAGCCAATACCTTGCAATTGATAGAAACCTTTAATGTCAGACTGTATCTCCAGTATTAACAAACAACATGCAATTAAAACCGATAAGTTTGCCCTGCTTCACAGGCAATATCTTAGAATGGCAGCACTTTTATTCAATATTTCTGGACTTGGTGCATGCCAGATCTGATTTAACGTCAGTGCAGAAATTACATTATTTGTATTCGTCTCTGAAAAATGAGCCGCTAGATTTAATTAAAGCATTACCTATTTGTAATGAAAACTATTCGATAGCGTTGAGTTTGCTGTCCGCTAGATATGACAACAAATTCATACTAGCTAAGTATTATATTCAAAATTTGCTTGAAGTAAAGTCAACAATTAAGGACTCTGTCCAAAGTCTGGCAGAATTCATAAATACAATAACGTCTTCCATTAATTCACTGGCGGCCATGCAACTGTCAGTGGATTCATTCGAGCTTATCACTGTACAATTATTGTCAGCAAAACTGGATCATACCACGTTTAAATTATGGAAGGAGTCTATAGACCCCGATAATCTTCCTAACTTTCAAAGCTTCACTCAGTTTTTAAACGCACGTAGACAGTTGCTAGAAAATACACTGCCTATCGATGCCGGACAGCAGCTCAACAAGCTAACTTTAAGATTCAATAATAAATCTGACAAACATAAATCACGAAACTCTGCTGGCAGCACTGCATTTAAAAGTTATCACTCAGCTTCAAATAAGTATTTATGCCCATGCAATATTCTAGTCATCCAATTTACATGTGTGACAAATTTCGTGCATTAAGCACATCAGAACGAGGGCAATTTATATTAAATCATAAACTCTGTACAAATTGTTTAAGACCAGATCATTTTTCATCTAACTGTAAGATCAAACAATCATGTAAGATCTGTTCAAAACGACATCATACATTGCTACACATAAATAATGTGTCAAAACCAGTTTCTGCCAGCAGCAGCAACTACTGTTCACTTAAATTACAATCTACAAACAATGTTCTTTTATCAACAGCAATTGTGTTTGTCATTGACCAGGCTGGCAACAGACAACCCGCAAGAGTTCTATTGGATGCGGGGTCACAAATAAATTTTTGTACGGAATCATTTGCTAAGAAATTACGGCTTAACTTGACTAAATCTAACATACCGATTACAGGTATAAATAATGCCGCGTGCTGTGCCACTAATTTAGCGTCTATACGCATTATTTCACGCTATCAAAGATTTAGTTTCCAAGCAACATGCGCGGTCTTATCTGCATTGACCCATAAACTGCCAGCACAATCTTTCAACATAAATCAGTTTAATGTCCCAGATAACGTTTTCCTCGCCGATCCGCATTTCAACATATCAGCTGATACCGACATACTTTTAGGAGCGCAATTTTACTTAGATTTAATTTTACCTAACAAATATGTACGCGGTTCTCATTTTCCTATTATACAAGAAACAAAGTTAGGCTATATTCTAGCCGGCAATCTGCCCAAACACTGCCGTTATAAGGGTCCTGCTGTTTCGTTCCTGGCTAGGAACAATGACAGTCAAATTCTGGCGTCTCTCGAGAAATTTTCAGAGACCGAAACTATCCCTGATAATGCACCCATTAGTAACGATTCAGCTTGTGAGGAGCATTTCGTTAAGTCTACTCATCGCAATGAAGAGGGTAGGTTCGTTGTTTCGCTACCATTTAAGTCTGACAATCCCCAGTTGGGTGAGTCCTATGCTAGCGCTGAAGCGAGATTCTTGAGTTTAGAACGCCGGTTCATGCGTGATTCTAAGCTTGCGCGTGAATACACAAACTTTATTCAGGAGTATAAGGATCTTGGCCACATGACGCTTGTCGACGATTGCTCTATCAATTCCGGGGTTTCAAATACCTACTATCTGCCTCACCATCCCGTCTTTAAACATTCTAGTTCTACGACAAAACTTCGCGTCGTTTTCGACGGCTCGTCCAAAACTACCAATGGCCTTTCTCTCAATGATGTTTTGTTGGTAGGCCCAAACGTCCAACAAGACCTTTTTTCTATTCTTTTGCGACTTTGTATGCACAACTATGTTCTCATCACCGACATCGAGAAGATGTATCGACAAATTCTGGTATCTGATAAGGATTGTCATTATCAACGTATTCTGTGGCGTAACTCTCCACTCCAACAGTTTAAACATTTTGTATTGCGAACTGTAACATACGGTACTGCTAGTGCTTCGTTTTTAGCTACTCGCTGTCTTAATCAGATTGGTAAGGATCATGAACCTTCTTTTCCTGACAGCTATAATTAATGATTTCTATGTCGACGATTTGTTAACCGGTGCAGACACCATCTCTAATCTGACCAAGTTGAAATCTGACTTAGGTACGTTGTTGAGTCAATACGGCCTCACTCTGCATAAATGGGCATCAAATGTACCCAATGTGGTCGCAGATCATGATAATTTATCACTCCCTTTAAACAAACAAGGTAATGTGCGTACCTTGGGCATTCTCTGGAATAACACTACAGATTCATTTTTGTTTGACATCAAATCATTCCCAGTTGAATCAAGCATCTCTAAGAGGAAAATCCTATCGATTATCGCAGGTATATATGACCCACTCGGACTCGTCGGTCCCATTGTTTTCCTGTACAAACAGTTTATGCAGCAACTTTGGCTGTGCAATCTTGGTTGGGATGAGCCAATCTCCGGGCATATACACTTGCATTGGCATTCATTATGCGATAAATTATGTCTGATCGGTAAAATTATTGTCCCACGTTCTATTCGCTGCAAGTCTAAAGCAAAGATAGTTGAATTACATGGGTTTTCGGATGCTTCTGAAAGGGGATATGGGTGTTGTGTTTACATTAGAGTCATTTATCAAGATTCATCGGCCTCTTGTCACCTTCTGTGTTCTAAATCTCGCGTAGCCCCCCTACGACAGGTGTCATTACCTCGCATTGAACTCTGCGCTTGCTTGTTGTTATCGCGACTCTTATTCAAGGTCGCCCCTGCTCTTCATTCCTTTATCAATAGTGTTCACCTGTATTCTGACTCCATGGTGTCCCTTTACTGGATTCATGCCCAGTCTTCTAGGTGGAAGACTTACGTCGCTAATCGTGTTGCCGAAATTCAGAGTCTTACTGAAGCCTATACATGGCATCACATCAATTCACAACATAATCCTGCTGACATTATTTCTAGGTGATGTCACCCCGACGTTTTGCGGGATTGTTCGCTTTGGTGGCATGGTCCCACTTGTTTGTCTCAATCTTCCGAGTCCAATCTTTTTCCACCCTTTTTACCTTCTAATCTGTCGTCTCCTGAATTCACTGCTGAGGAGAAACAAACCCCCAAACTTTCTCTAATGTCTACCTTAGCCATTGATCTTTCAAAGGACTTTTCTTCATTGCACCGTCTGACTCGCGTATACGCTTACTGCTTTCGATTCATCAAAAATATTAGACTCACCAGGGCTGAGAAAATTTCGGGCGCTCTTTCCCCCGTTGAAATTCATTCTACTCTTAATTTTTTCATAAAACAATCTCAGTCGATCCACTTCGCTGCCGAGATTAATTGTCTTCGTAATGGGTCTTCTGTTTCTATCAGGAGCAAGTTGTCTTCTCTGGACCCGTTCCTTGATGATTCTGGTGTCATACGCGTCAGCGGACGATTACAGCAGTCGCAACTACCTTATGACAATAAGCATCCTATTGTCTTGCATCCATCGGCTCATATTACTCGCCTTATTATTGAACGTGAACACATTCGTCTACTCCACGCTGGTGCTCAACTCACTTCGTCAACGTTGGTGGATCATTAACGCCAAGATAGTCATTCGCTCCATCATTCGTAGATGCGTCAAGTGCCTAAGGTTTAGTGCCAAACATCAGGTTCAGAGGCTTGGTATTTTACCATCTCCTAGAGTCACTCCTTCGCGGCCGTTTCTATTCTGCGCAGTTGATTATGGTGGTCCCTTCATGATTCGTCATGGCGGGCAGAAATCTAGGACTCTGTCAAAATCGTATGTGTCTTTGTTCATCTGCTTAGCAACCAGGGCCATTCATTTGGAATTGGTTTCCGACCTTACAGCCAACGCGTTTATAGCTGCCTTACGTCGTTTCATGGCCCGTAGGGGCATACCCAGCCAGTTATATTCTGATAATGGCACGAACTTTAGGAAGGCCCGCAATGTTTTGCATGACCTTTACAATCTTTGGCATAATAAGGATGCCACCTCATCAATCCAATCCTTTACGACCTCTCAGGGTATTACATGGTCATTTATTACGCCCTCATCACCTCATTTTGGTGGTCTTTGGGAGAGCGGTATGAAGAGTTTAAAGTATCATTTGCGCCGCGTGGTAGGCAAGTCTATACTCACCTTCGAGGAGTTTACGACAGTTTTGTCTCAGATAGAGGCATGTCTAAACTCACGTCCACTATTCGCCGTTTCATCGGATGTAAATGATCCGGTGCCACTTACACCTGGCCATTTTTTGATTTGTGCACCATTAACGGCGATACCTGATCCAGACTTATCTCATGTTCCCATTTCTTTTCTTGGACGTTGGCAACTTCTCCAGAAGTTTGTCCAAGTCATTTGGAAGGCTTGGTCTCGCGACTACTTACATCAATTACAACAACGTCACAAATGGAAATTCGCCAAAGATAACGTTTCTATTGGTGACCTGGTTTTACTGATTGAGGATAACTTACCTCCATTAGCGTGGAAATTTGGTGTAATTACCGCCACATTTCCCGGCCCAGACAACTTAATTAGAGTAGTAGACATTCGCACACCTACTGGTATTTTTCGGAGACCAGTTCATAAGCTATGTTTGTTGCCAGCGCGGGATGAGGCTTAGACACAATGTTACTATAATTATTTAGCACAATGCTATTTCACTTGGCCACTGGCTTTCATTACCTTATTGTCTGACAATTTGGTCAACTTAATTGTGATATGTATCATCACAACATTTTTATGTTAACTTGCATCATTGCGTGTTTTTATACTAAAGTCGCATGTGACTTGTAATTTTACAACCATGCACTGTGTTATTACATCTATGCTTATCATATTGTCATGGTGGTATTTTGCTATTTTTGTATTTATATTAATAATCTGTGAGACATACTATGTCCTACATGTTTACATTTTGATATTGGTAATGGGTTATGTGTGTCATGTCATTGGTGATATTGTTCTTATGTAAAAATTTTGTTATAATATTCGCATGGTCTGCAGCTATACAACCATGTATGCATTTTCTTGCACATTTGTCAATATGTGTGATATTTTGTTACTCTATGAATTTATTTCTCGCAATTGTTCAACACATGTATTACATTTTGTATAACCACATTTGTTGTACTTGTCACTTATGCCATTGTGCCTTGTATTCATGTATTTGTAATTATCTAAACCGATTTCTATTGTATTTATTATGTAACTTGTATCTATGTAAAACACATTGTTTTATCCGCATCTACTGTCTATAACCATACGCCACGCCTGTATTTTGTATTTGTATTTGTGATCATGTATTGCACAATTATTATTCATGCTTTAATTATGACATACATGTCATTACACTTTGTGCTTGCAATCATTCAACTATGTATAGCTTTTTTTCACATAACAATTTATTGTATATTCCTGAAACTTCAGGATAGCATGCATCGTGCAGACTATAAAGCGTCATGCTAAATTTATGTCTTTACATGTATAATTTTATAATAATTTTGTTTGTTAATTGTATTCAATACTATTGTATAGGTCTACTGGCCTTAACTGGTTCAAGCTAACCATTATGACTTGCATAACTTGTTACAGTTATCATGTGATGAGTCACCGATTATTCATCATTAAACATTGTCAAACTATGTATTTTTCATGTCTTATATTGTTTAATATTGTATACATACAATATATATTGGCAATACATTGCTAATTTTGCATTTATACTCATGTATAATTCAGGTTGCAAGCCGACTTTGGCCTGCTCAACTCTTATCATCACTCAAGCTTATCTCTAAACAGTTAATGTCATAACTGTTATCTAAGATTTCAAACTCAAGGTTCAATACAACTTATTGAGATTGACTTCTATTATTAAGAACTCTGTATTTTTCTACAATCAGTTATTAAAATGTATTAAAAAATCCTTTGATTTTTTGCGGGCAGTATGGACAGTAATGTGGTAATTTTTGCATTCATAGGTTGGCTAATCTGTACGTTTTCAAATTGTGCTTATCATGTTTTTACAACGATACAGTTCTCCGAGTTGCGGCTGGCGGCAGACGTCATTACGTTTGCTGCCTGTTCTGTCTTTTTCACTTTTCTTGTTGTCGCGACAATTATTTAGGCCTTAGGCCTCAACGTTTTTCGATGTAATCTGAGTGGCGCACATTTGCGCCTCATCTTAAATGTAGCTTTCTTAACGACTCGGTTTATTCAAAATTAAAATCTTTCAGACTTAGCCAGTCTCAACACTATGATTTAAGTGTACAACAGTAACTTAATAAATGTATTAAATACAGTCCACTATCGTCATCATTCTGCATCCTGGCAATAGCACCACAAACATCATTCTTCCTAATAGAGAAGGAAGAATTTTTGGTACACACATGCCGACATCAACATTTTTTTGGTCCAGTCGGACCGGATCTTATACAACAGCCGTTGCATGATCAATTTAGCTAGTAAAATTACCGGACCTATAAGTCCAAGAGGATCAAAAATTGTTCCTATAGCAGATATATTGTGCGTTTAGTTGGTTGCCAATCAGTCATTTTACCTTTATTGATAGAAGATTGAAAAGTGTCTTGTTTTGGGTTCCACATAAGGCCAAGTGTTTTCACTGTTGTTTCTTCATCGATTTCAATGCAATCGTGCAGGATGTCGTCTCATGGTACATTTGATAATATGTCTGGATTATTTGCACCCCATTTTCTTAAGTGAAATCCACCTTGGCGTGTTATCTCAGTTACATCCTGTTGTAATTGGATGCCTTCTTCAATTGTTTTGACCCTTGCGAGGACGTCATCTACATAACAATCTTCCATGATGACTCTTGATGCTGCCGGTAAATGGCGTTTTTCATCAAGAGCAAGCTGCTTCAGTGTTCTGGTTGGCAAATATGGAGCTCTTGCGGTCCCATATGTTACTGTTAACAACTTGTATGTTTTAACTGGATTATCAGGGGTGTCTCTCCACAATATTAATTGAAGATTTTGTTGTGTTGGGTGTATGTTAATCTGACGATACATTTTTTCAATATCAGATATCAGTACAAATGTATGTGTTCTGAATCTGATAAGAATGCTGAATAAATCTGATTGCACCTTTGGTCCCACAACTGATATGTAGTTTAGAGAAACACCCGAATCTGTTTTTGATGAGGCGTCAAACACTACTCTCAATTTGGTTGTTATTGAGTTTTTGCTTAATACCGCATGATGAGGAATATAGTATGCTTTTGACTGTTTAACCTCAGTTGATGTTATTTCCCTCATGTGACCTAATTCTTTGTATTCTCTCATGAAATGTACATACTCTCGCTGTAAGTCTGGATTACTTAACAACCGTTTCTCCACCAATATAAATCTTCGTAATGCTTAGATTCACCCAATTCACTAACTTCTCCCTTCAATGGTAGTTGAACACAATATCTTCCATGTTCATCTCTGGTCGTTGTTTCCATGAACAAATCTTCGCAAAATTTATCATTTCAAGTATATTGTTTCTCGCCATTGTGATTTTCGAGATCCCAGAATCGTTGCATGATTTTGTTGATATCATGATGTGTTGACAAATGACATACAGAAGTTGAATTCGCCTTCTGATTCACCTTTATCTTGCCAGAAATAATCCAGCCAAATACTGTGTTTTGTAAGGTGGGTGTAGAATCACAAATTTTAAATCTGCCTCCACATAGTAAATCAAAGAATAATTCTGCTCCTATCAATAGGTCGATGTCACCAGGTTGACTGAACTGATCTGAAGGTTTGGAGGAATGTCTAGATCTGTCAATGGATATTGTAGGTAATTGTTGAATGATAGAACTTAAGACTAGGCAATCAATGGCAGTCGAAAATGAATTAAATCTAGATTTGATTATACACTGAACAATTCTTGTCGGGTTTGTTATAGACTGCCCTATTCCACTCACTTCACTAGGAATGGTCCTTGTGTGTAAGCCTAATTTCTTTACTGTCTTATTTGTAATGAAATTCAACTGAGAGCCTGAATCTAACAACACTCTACACAACTGTGGACCTCCTCGATTGTCCTGAATAGTTACTATGGCTGTAGACAACAAAATGGATGAAACAGCTCCTTTGCAGGAGGTATGTGCAGTGGACATGACAGATGTTTTCTGACGATCACCTTCATCCTTATAACCTGACGGGTTGGATTCAACATGAGTCAAAACACGATTGTCACTCAGCTTCTGAGGATAATGCAAAAGAGTATTGTGACATTTACCGCAGAGTTTGCATGAACCTGCACTACAGTTAGAAGTTTTATGATCACTGGATGAAAGACAATTAAAACACAATCCTAACTTTTGTACTTCACCTTCCCTGTCAGGAATAGAAAGAGACTTGAATTTGTCACAAAGGTAAATAGGATGAAATTTGTTGCACAATGAACAGCTCTTAGCTGACACAACCTGATTGGATGAAAATGTATTACTCTTGATTGTCAATTTTTGTCTGGACTGAAATTTCTCTGTGTGAAGACCTTTGGCCTTTGCGATGGTTTTGTCCCTACTGCCTCTAAGACTTGACATTTTTTTTGTAGAAATTTAATTAAGTCTGATAACGCTGGCACCTCATCCCAGCCTTTATGGCAGGATTTAGCAAAGAAACATTGATGTGATATGAATTGAAGTTGAAAAATGCTAGGGCATTTGTTAAAAAGTCAGTAAGTGCAGCTGCTAATATTAGTAAAACATATGAAGACAGTGAAGAATCTGTAAGTGGTTTGTTAATAAGAGGCAGTGTATTATTAAGTAATAGGAGCAGATATGGCCACTTCAAAAGTACTGGCGCAACACTTAGCACAGTCATTTTTGTTTGTTCTGAAAACAGTATGTTTTGTGCTTTCTCAGAATGTGTAACTTTTGGTGAAAGTGAAAGATACTTTTCTAGAATTAAAACATCTTTGAGCAATTCTATGGACACCGTTAGGCTGAAGGCATTAGCTGTTCTGTATGTAGAAAAAAAGAATAATAAACAGAATTAACACTGTTGCACACCACTATAGAAAAATTATTCCAATTAGTACTTTCAAGCTTCACAGCTATCATCAGATAGGAAATAACAATCATTTGTTACAATTTTTATTATAATTTTATTATAATTTGTTATAATAAAATATTGGAGATTGTTATTTCTAAATATAATTAATTCACTACCGACTCGGAAGGGGTGTAAGGTATAGGATGCGTCTCTTATAGCCTCTCCTATACAACCGTCAGCCTCACCTTAACGAGTTGTAGCGGAAGTTCGCTGCATGGTGCACCCTGTTCACACTAACGAGGCTCTGACGACCGAGTGACCGCCGGTATAAGTGGTCCCCCTACTACCAAGTGCCAACGGCTTCTTTGAGGCGGATGAGCGGGTAGTAGGTTAGGGCACTCTCTTGTCCTTGGGGTGTGAAAATACCCCAGAAGGCGGATGAACCAGAGATGGTCAACAGCATAGGATGCAGAAGGCAACGGGAAACCACTGCATTAAAGATCTGAGGATATCCCCAGGCTTTTAGCATGATGTCTAATGCAAAATATTCCGGAGTTTCAATTCCCCCATTCAGTTCTCCAGGGGGGAAGGTATTGGATAGAGTCAATTTTGAAGAAGTAAATCCTATTGTCTACAAACGAAAAAGTGGATGCAAAATCGGCACTTGGAATGTTAGAACATTACTGAAGCCTGGTAAAATGGAAGAGGTAAAGCATTCTATGATAAAGGCAGAGCTTAATATATTAGGTGTCTGCGAGACAAAATGGGCAGGATGTGGTGATTTCGTATCAGGTGATTTCAGAATTATTTACAGTGGAAAGGAAGAACCAGGAAGAAATGGAGTAGTATTGTTCTTAAGAGGTGAATGGAAGAGTAGTGTCTTGAATACATGCCATAGTAGTGATAGATTACTGATGATAAAACTTGGGGCAGAGCCAGTTGATTTGTGTATAATTACGGTGTACTTTCCAACAACAAGTAGTAACGATGAAGATATAGAATTAATGTATGAACAGATTGAAGAGTTGCTCAAGATAATAAAGAAAGACGACAATGTAGTTATAATGGGCGACTTTAATGCATCTATTGGTGCTAACAGTAGTCAAAAATGTGCCGGGAAGTTTGGTTTGGGGAACATCAATGCACGAGGAGAAAGGTTACTTGAGTTTTGTGAGCAGTATGAGATGATCGTCACAAACACATGTTTTGAAGTCCCCAAAAGACGACGATACACTTGGAAAGCACCAGGGGATGTTAGGAGGCATCAGATCGATTATATTCTAGTCAGACAAAGATATAAGAACCAAGTCAAATCTAGTCATTCATATCCTGGTATGGATATAGATAGTGACCATATTCCTGTTATGGCCAAGTGCAATATTAAATTTAGGAAAATCAGGAAATCTAAACAAAAGAACTGGTGCTTAGAAAAACTGACCAATGACAAAATAGTAAAAGAATTGGAAGAGGAGACAGACATGATGGAAGAAAGGCCAAGTTGGGAGGAAGTAAGAGATGGAATAATTACAACAGCACAGGGTGTTCTAGGGAAGAGGAAGTTAGAACCACGGAAACCGTGGGTGACTCAGGAAATATTGGATCTAATAGGGAGGCGTAATAAGCTGAGAAATAAGGATTATCAGGAGTACAAGAGAATAAAAAAATCAGATTACCTCTATGTGTCGCATTGAAAAAGAAAATTGGATGAAACAACTAAGTCTTGAAATAGAAGATGATTTCAGTAGAGGAAAATGTGATAAGGCATATTTAAGGATAAAATCATTTCAGTTGAAGCATAAGACTCGAAGTAATGTTGTTAAGGATAAAAATGGTACAATACTTTTTGAAAATGATAAGGTCAGCGAGCGTTGGAAGGAGTATATAGAGGAACTATATGATGGGGAAGCTGTGGTAGTCATGCAGGAGTTTCTAGAAAATGAGAATGCTGTAGACAGAGATACAGTATGGTAGGACCGCCAATTAGCAGGGTGGAATTTGATTATGCCCTTAAAGGTCTGAGTATGAAAAAAGCGACAGGGCCTGACAATCTACCAGCAGAGCTTTTGAAAAATGTAGGGGAGAGAATGAAAGACCAGCTATTTCGAATAATTACTGGGTGCTATGAAGAGGGAGTATTGCCAGTTGATTTCATTAAAAGTAGAACAGTCACAATACCAAAGAAAGGTAAAGTAGACGACTGTGCTAATTATAGAACGATGGCCTTAATATCTCATGCTGCTAAGATTTTGCTGAACATAGTGAAGAACAGACTGGCAGGAAAGATTGATCACACTTTGGAGGAGGATCAGTTTGGATTTAGAGCAGGTAGAGGAACCAGAGAAGCAATCTTGGCTCTGCGGCAGATCCTGGAGAGGAGAATTGAAGTGAATAGGAAAACCTATTTAGTATTTGTGGATCTCGAGAAGGCGTTCAACAATGTTGATTGGAAGCTGTTGTTTCAAACTATGAGGAAGTCAGGACTTGACTGGAAAGTTAGAAGGGTAATCTTCAATATTTATAGGTTGCAAAGTACTGAAATAGACATAAATGGATGTAAAAAGGAAGCAATAATAAGAAGAGGGGTAAGACAAGGTTGCCCACTGTCACTGTACTTGTTTAATTTGTTTATAGAAGATGTTGTAACTCAGATGAAAAGGAGTTCTAGGGGAATTAAAATAAATGGGGAACAGATACACAGTATCCACTTCGCAGATGATATTGTACTGATGGCTGACTCAGAAAAGGATATGACCCGAATGTTAGGTACGTTTAACAAAATTCTTCACGCTTGGAGATTGAGGATTAATGTTAAGAAAAGTAAAATAATGGTTGTAAGTAACAAAAAGAGAAGACATTAAATCAACCATTATGTTGAACAACACAATATTGGAGCACGTTACTGAATTTTGTTACCTGGGTAGCACAGTTACAAGTGGGAATAAGTGTCTGGCAGAGATTAAGAGGAGAGTAGCTCTGGCAAAACAAGCATTCCAGAGCAAAAGGAACTTATTAACAAGCAACCATATTAGTATTGAAACAAGGAAAAAGTTTGTTAAGGTATTTGTATGGAGTGTTTTAACTTACGGGTGTGAATCGTGGACCTTAGGGAAGGTGGAAAGTGACAGACTTCAGGCAATGGAGATGTGGATTTGGCGGAGAATGACAAAAACTAGTTGGACAGATAGGAAGACGAATGAACAGATCTTAGAGGAAATAAATGAGAATAGAACAATGCTTAGCAGTATAGAGGTGAGGAAGGTTAAGTTGATAGGGCATGTGATTAGACATAGTGCTTTTTTAACTAACATCTTTGAGGGCAAAGTAGTGGGGAAGAAGCCCAAAGGAAGACCAAGAACTGCATACTTCCGCAGCACAATGAGTGTCGTGAATAGTGGGTCCTATGAAGAAATGAAGAATATCGCAAGGGATAGAGTGACGTGGCTACAACAACAAGGCATTGCCTTTAGGAGTTAATTTAATTAACCGACTCGGAACACAAAGTGTTTTACAGGTAAAAATGTAAAAGTTTTACCTTATAGCCTTAACCGGTTTCCGCATTTAAAAAGCTTCTTCAGAGGCTGCCGCTGGGCGCACCCTCCGTCTTGTTGTTGGCGACTGTATCAACTTTTGAAAGATTGATGTTGTGTGTGTGGGGTGTGATATGCTCGAATAATGCATGTGACTTGATCTACTTGATCTAATGTTATTTCTAATCTGATGATGAGCTGCGAAGCTTGAAAAGCGCTAATCAGAATAATTTGTCTATAGTGGTATGCAACAGTGTTAAATCTCTTTGTGATTATAACCACTAACACAACTTTATTAATTAGAAGAATAATACATAGGATTCAATAAAATAGTAACAAGATTTTAACGATAAAGTGACAGAGTTATTCTTAACATCTAAAAAAGAAGAATATAATTATTACACAAAAAGTAAAATAGGAGTTAAAACATGTTAACAGTGTTAAAATAAATTCTGATAACTGTGAATGGTGAAGTTCCCTTAGAACCTGCCCACTGTGTGCCCCACCAATTTCACTACTCGCAAACCACCACTGCTAACACTCCCCACTATTGTAATTAGAAAATATTTATATAGCACTTAATTCAAGTTTTTAGTTATGTTTCTTTACAATCGCTAATTAAATTTAAACACTTATCATCATATAACATGAGCTAGATTTTCTTTTAAAGATAATGCTGTACATACTCTGCGATCAGTTCCGTCCAGTTTGATGGATTCAATTTTCTGCAGTTTTGCATCGACCCAGTAAAGACGCTGATTTCCATGATCAATAGCCAGACCGTTGGGCCAGTGCAGACCTTTGGTAACAAAGTCAGTTGGTTGGGATCCATCCATTCCTGACCGAGCGATGAGAGGCCTTTCTCCCCAGTCTGACCAGTACATCAGTCTACAACATTGTAGAAAATTTATTCTTTTGGGCAGTTTATATTATTTATTAAGATTCTTTGGTATACCTGTAATGTGTTTTGTTATATATATATATATATATATATATATATATATATATTGTTACGATACAAGTAAGCCAAATCCCGTACCAGTGATAAAAAAGATAATTCTTGATATAAAAATACTTCATATAAAATAAAACGTTTAAAAAAGGTATAAAATGTAAATATTTTGACACGACGTACAACGATATTACCCAACCCAAGTGATTGAGCCAACAACATAAACATAAAGAAGGGAACCACGTAACATACTCAAGAAAAATATGATAGACGAAACAATGATGAACACAGAACTAAAGAAGAACCAGAGGAAGAGAACAGATCCCTACAATTAAACAGAATTTAAACCAGAAGAGAAGAAGAGGAGAACCAAACCAAGATGAAGATGAAGAAGAAGAAGAAGAAGAAGAGGAAGAATGAAGAGGAGACAGGTTAAACCCAAGGGGAAACTAACACACATATAAAGGGGAATTATAGTATACTCAAGGATAGAATACTGTCAATAAACCTCGAATAATTATGTATTGATGAAACCAACATTATTGTTATAATTAAATTAACCTATGTACCCATTTTAAAGACAATACAATTGTAAAGTAATGTAATATAGGAAAAGTACACTAACACAGTCAGAAAGGTTAGATTTAACAAAAAACCACTAACCTCATATTATTAATAGTAAATGTCATGCTAGAAAGAGATAGTGAGAAATGATAGGAGAAAGTATAGGGATTACCCATTAAATAACACTAAATACAAAACAGTGAATCAAAGTGAAGTGCTTTAGTGAAGTGTAAGTACCCTAAAAATAGTGAAAGTGTATGTGAAACATTAAAAATATAATGATAGGTAAGGAGACACTTTATAAAACATTGATGAGCAATCAATGATTGGAGTGACATTGTACACATTAATATATCTAGAAATAATTAGCAATAGTATTCCAAATTAATATAAAGGAAGCTTGTGATGTTATTTAGGGAGAAAGCCCAGACAAAAGTAACTTGTGTTAACATGGTATAGTAGAATAGAATTAAAGTTTTGTTGTTAAAATTAAGACTGCAAAGAATACAACACCCCATGTTGAAAGGGGAATTAACTTTCATAATTTTATGAGAAGTGACAATATTTATCACTCTAGATTGTAACAAAAGAAAGAAATCAATATTAGAACTAATAATAACTAATGACTTGTAAAGAATAATTGGTTCAATGTTAAAAGAGGAATATGGCTGAAGGGAACCTACAGTCCATAAACCTAATTATTATATTTTAAAAGAAGAGTAATGAAAATGTATGTTGAATAGTAGTTAAAACATAAACAAATAAGTGAAGCCCATCAGGCTGAATTCAAAATGTAATTTGAAAAGAAATACACCAAAACAATCATGGCTAATCTTGACTATGAAAACATCTAACTGTCAAAAACACCCAAATGTAAATTGTATCAATTTCACAAGAAATCTTATTAATCTAAGACCAGTGAATGGCTAGCAATTATATATCAATCATTTTAAAACAGGAATGTTATTGTAATAGTTTAATTTAAGAAAGATATGTTATTTATTAAATGTCAAATAATTAGACTATAGTTAATGTATAACAGAATATGACCTTATGAGGTATCGTTGTAAACTTTGAAAGAAAAGAAAGATAATAGTGATGTCATTTATTACCCCAAAGGAATTATAAAGGAATAAAATCATTAGGAAAATACTTAATAAATTTGAATAAAAATTCAAATATTTTAACAATGTCTTTAAAGGAGTAATTAACCAATCACCGAATTACGGTTACTATGACAACTAGACGTTGAGGGCTTATTTTCCGTTAAATTATATAGACTCTAAAAAACGACGCGTGGGTAAGCGGCACGCAAAATTGGAATGATTGAAATTTTAATTTAAATAGTTACAAAAAGTCGCAAAAGTGAACCAAGATGACCAAAGACGGATAGATGTCGATCTACAAAGAATTAACGATGTCTAGGAACCAAATTAAATAAATCAATTAGAGAAAAACCCAAGACCAGATTGAAAAAGATGTTAGAAGTTTAAAACCAGCCCAAATTTGAAGAATATCCAACTACCCTGATGACTACACTTCAACGTGATATGAACTGATAAGTATCGAATAAATTCCTTAATCCCAAAACCCCAAATTACTTAAAATATTTTTCAAATGATAAAATTTCTCACTATTTAACAAGTATTATTTTCTTTCAAAGGTGAAAATGCATAATTTACTTACTTAAAAAACATTTCATTAAT
Organism: Magicicada septendecula; assembly: GCA_034769895.1. Lineage (NCBI taxonomy): Eukaryota > Metazoa > Arthropoda > Insecta > Hemiptera > Cicadidae > Magicicada > Magicicada septendecula. The sequence continues at coordinate 558,084,435 of CM068369.1, forward strand.
CAAAATATAACCTTATTTGAGAGCACAATTTTTGTAACAGAAATACGACACTACCGAACAAATTGTAAAAACACATTATAATTTATAAGTACGTATAAGGTACGGTAGTGTACTTTTTTAATGTAACCAATGTTTATGTCTTATTTCATGATCCAAAGAACCCCAGATTTTAAACCTGGTAATGTTTTGTCTGCAACTGAAGCCATTTTCGGCAATGAAAAGTGTTTTAGAATCAATTTTGCCAACTCTGAGATATTTGTGTTTTATGCTATAAGCGGAGCAATCTGTTAACAAATTATTTATAATTCATTTGTCATATTTATTGATGACCAAATTTGTATTAAAAACACAGTACCGAGTATTACTATCTTGTTATTTCATAGGATTTCATAGAGTATATGTGTGTTAGCGAGTTTTAAGCAACAGCCAACTAGCGCTCATCACGAGTGGACGAGTCGACAACCTGTATAGCGGCAGGAACAATTCGAACGTCACAGCTGTCCATGCTAATCACACGTATCAATTTAGAATTTAACTATTTTAATTGTTTTAATAGAAACAATTTGGCGCCACCCGGGATTCGCAACCCCTATGAATTAACAGGTAGGTTGTACTGGTAACCTTGACAACGCTACGGACTCCAGTAGTGACGTCGATTTATGTAACGACCGGTGTGAGGCAAACACACTACATTCACACTAATACACAAAAAAACAAGTGTGATACATTTTAACAGGTACGACCACATTATATTGTTACATATTGACGAACCCAACGAGGGGCTTTAAGAATGAAGGAAGTATACACCCTATTTTTATTGTTACAATATATATATATATATATATATATACATGCACAATGATTGTTGCTAATTTGAATCAGGTAGGATTTCAGAGACTCAATAACACTTTCGACCCGATGCCCGTAAAATTTACAGGCACATGATTTTCCTCAAAAACCCGACACCCGTAAATTTTTTGTTTGTCACTTCACACCCGTTTAACAGTATTTGTACAAAACACTTAAGGACTTCTCTTGTTTGTACTTGCAGACTGGACTTTGTAGTTGCCAACTGAATACACAGGTAACAACACAATCAGTTTTCTTCTCTGTGATTTCTGACTATTGTGAAACTTGCAATGTTGGTTTGTGTTACCATGACTGTTTCATTTTGTACCATACAAATCAAATTATTGAAAATAGACTGATTTTTAGTATATTTTGTGCCTTAATATTGTAAGAAAAGTAATTTTTGTACATTAGTTACTAATAAAAAAAACATTTATTATGTAAAAATACCTTGCGAAACATTTTTTATTTTTCACAAAACATGCTTCTGATCTAGACACTAAAAATTATTGGATTTCATTGTCCATGACGTGTCCATTTCTTAACTAAATATAATTATTTTACTACGACTCGGAACACAAAACTTTTTGTGGGTAAAAACGTAAAAGCTTTACCTTACAACCTGAACCGGTTTTCACTTTTAAAAAGCTTCTTCAGAGGTTGCCGCTGGTAGTATTATCCGTCTTGTTGTTGGCGATGAAATCGATTTTCAAAAGATCGATGTTGTGTGCGTGAGGTGTGATATGTTCGAATAATGCGTGTGATTTGAACTGCGTCTGTTCGTTTAGGATGTTGTTTTTATTTGTTTTTGTGTGTTTGTATATTTCCAATTGTTCTAGAGTGTCTAGTCTTCGGCCTTTTGTGTGCACATGTAGAATGTTCATGTTAGAACAATTGGTGTAAGATTAAATAATATAATATAATCCTACCATTAGGTGTAAGACTAAATAATATAATATGAAAATAATTCAATTTTAAATACAAGAATTATGAAGACTACAGTCGTATGGGTTCTGGTTATCATTTTGAAAAACAAAATTTTCAACTGATACAATGGTAGAGAATGTCAACGTTACAGAAGCTCAATTTGCGCCGGTAGGGAGAAAGGTGGGGGTACACAACAATGTTGGTGTGTAAACCCACTCCCCCCACTACACCACTCTCGTGTTTCACTGCGCATACGCTTCTCTATCGTTGGCAACCTCTAAATGCAGACACCACCAAAAAATAATAGTAATTTAAATGGAAGTATAGTAAAAAAATAATGACTGCGTAATTATATGTACACATTTACATTTAATGTATTATATATATATATTAACAGTCCATCAATTCCAGAACTGACAATGCTCCTAGCAGCTGCCTCTGAGCTATCTAAGGAATCAAAACCTAAATCAAAATTTATCTAAAATTATAGGGTTCTGAAATTGAAAAAGTCCATTACATAGTCTTCCAATTTTCTTCTTAAATCATAAAATTAGTGATAAACTGTAAGTTGGTCCTTACCAAATGCAGAGAATGTGTTACCTACCCTTCAGTGGGTCGTAGTACAATTCCTCTAGGCTTATCAATGTTTGTATCATGAAGAACAACGCACGAGACACCGTTATCTGAACACACTCCGATGTGCTTCATTTCCGCGTCAGTGAAGTATATGTTCTTTGTAATCCAATCCAAAGCCATGTCTTCAGGTGAGTTCAAACCTGTTTATCACATGATAACCAGAGATTTACTGTTAATAAGATAAAAAAATATTTACCATTGCTAAATGTGTTTTACTATTATTATTTCTCTAAGAATAATTCTTATATATTATTTAAAAGCACAATTTGAATGCAGAACACTTGTATTTTAGACACAATTTAAAAAAAAATTGTTTACCTTACTGCTTGATCTAAGTTTTGCTTATTGCAAGCTTCATCAGAGGTTAGTGTTCAACTAAAATACTAGTGTTCTGTGTTGAAATAATGCTTACAAACTCTTAGTGATACCTGCTATGTCATGGAAAACAAAACCTGAAAATTCAATTATTACTTTTCATTTGTTTACTATGCATAACCGTATTAATATAAAATAGTGTGTTACCTTATGCGACATCCAGAGTATACACTGAAACTTGGTTAATTCAAACTTGGATAATTCAAACTATGTTTTGCTTTCCTGAACTCTTGTTATATCAATAATGTATTAGAATCGTCCTTTAAAAACAAAGTTTATTTTAATTTCTTGGATTTCGTTGTCCATGACGTGTCCGTTACTTAACTAAATATCACTATAATATTGACGACTCGGAACACTAAGTTTTTTATAAGTAAAAACGTAAAGTTTTTTTTTATTTCATTCATCAGAATGAAGCCTTCTATAGGTGAAAGCCGGTTTAGGCTGTAAGGTAAAACTTTACGTTTTTACTTATAAAAAACTTAGTGTTCCGAGTCGTCAATATTGTAGTGATATTTATTTTAATGTTTCTGGTTAGTTTGAATAATTTCCACAGTAGTGAATGTTCTTCATTTTTTCTAAGCAAATAAAAAGCAAATTATTTTTTTCTTGATCTAAATTATATTAATTTATATATTTCAAGTATATCTTCTTCTGATAGTTCCTATCAGTTTTGGATGATGGATATCACACAAGCTATTTTAACTTCCTGTACTGCTGCACGGTATAAGTCAGTTGTAGTCATGACAAACCAGGTTCTTAAATTTCTCAGCCATGAGATTCTCAGTCACCCAACTCCTCTCTTTCCAAGTACTAGTAAAATCTCTGAGATGTCTCAGATACTGAAGCTTTCTTATCTTCACTGTGTCAATAACTTCCCTTTCTTTCTTCATCTTTCTACGAACTTCAACATTAGTTATATGTACTGTCCATGAAATGCTTAGTACTCTACGGTAAAGCCACATTTTGAAAGATTCAAATTTTTTAGTTTGAATCAGTCAAAGTCCAAGATTCTACACAGTAGAAGAGGACCGAGAATATGTAGCAGCGTAAAAGTATCATCTTTCAAGTACATACTGTACAGTAACTCATTTCTTAAGACTCTTTCTTCTGCCTGTACATGTGAAAATATCTGTACCTACACCTGTTTGACAGAATTCTTGGAATTTTACCTCAATACTTGGGCCCTTCTTTTAGCTAAAAGAATTCCCTATTATAAATTATACTGTAAGTATACAGTCCTAAAAAATGTGCGCAGAAGTATGTACCGGTATATAAAAATTCCATCCATTCCAAATCTTCCCCATTGTGGTTAAGTAAAATTTCTCACTGAAACTGCACATCAGTATTACAATGCATTAATTGTCTTCTGATAAATGAATCAATATGACTGATAACTTATAGGGTGATTCAAAAAGGACTTTACAACTTTGAAAGTATACAAAAATTTATTCAGATAACTTACAGAGTCGGTTGAGGTGTCATTTTGAAGCAAAACATATCAAGTTTTGACTCACATAGTCCATTAATACCGAATACACCCACCAGTAGTGCTGTCACCATTGTTGTTGAAAATGGCTACTTTTACTGGTGCAGAACGTGCTCGCTGTATGTTTTGGTTTCACAATACACAATCAGCAACTGCAGTTCAACGTAAATTCCGTATGGAGTATGGTAGGGAGCCTCCTAGTAGGCCTACAATTTACTATCGGCACCAAACCTTCGTTGAGACTGGTTGTTCTGTACGATATGCAAAATCACCAGGATGTCCACAAGTTCCTGAAGCTGCTGTGGAACAACTCAGAGAAAGCTTTTCCCGTAGTCCTAAGAAATCAACTAGATGCGCATCACGCGAGACTGGCATTCCACAACCGACTGTTTGGTGCGTATTACGTAAACGCTTGCACTTGAAGCCATATAAACTAACCATGGTTCAACACATTACAGACGAAGATAAAGTTGCTCGCTAGCAATTTTGTGTGGAAATGTTTGATAGAATTGCAGACAACAAGACATTCCTAGACATTGTAACTTTTAGTGATGAGTCAACGTTTCACATCAGTGGCAAGGTGAACACCCATAAATGCTGAATATGGGGTAGTGAAAACCCTCATGAAACCTTGCAACATATTCATGATAGCCCTAAGGTCAATGTTTTTTGTGCCCTTAGCAAACAAAAAGTGTATGGCCCGTTCTTCTTCCAGGAGGCAACCATAAATGGTATCGTGTATCTGGATATGCTAGAAAATTTTCTAATTCCTCAGTTAGATGAGGATGACCAAGTTGGACGCCTTTACTATCAGCAGGATGGGGCACCACCTCATTACCACGTAGAAGTCCGAGATTTTCTTGATACCCGATTCCCAGGTCAGTGGATTGGTCATGCAGGTCCAATTGCATGGTCACCTCGCGACCCAGATTTGACACCAGTAGATTTCTTCTTGTGGGGTTTCATTAAAGATCGGGTTTTTGTACCACCTTTACCTGCTGATCTTGCTGAGCTGAGACTTCGAATTAACGCCGCCGCTCCAGAAGTGACACCCAACTTACTGGCTAAAGTCTGGAATGAATGTATCAGGTATTCAGGTGGGATGTATGCCGCATTACAAATGGTAGCCACATCGAACCACAATGAATGTTGGATTTTGATGTGTTTTGCTTTGAAATGACACCTCAACCAACTCTGTAAGTTATCTGAATAAATTTTTGTATGCTTTAAAAGTTGTAAAGTCCTTTTTGAATCACCCTGTATTATGTAATACTAAATTACAATTATTGTAGTACAGCTTGTCAAAGTTTAACAAGCATGTGTGCAGTGGATCCCAAGTGCAGTGGGGTACCTTGTTTCAGTGTTCCAGTAGCTTGTTTTCAGTGTAACTTCAGTAGTTATTTTATGTTATTTTTTGTTTTTGTAAAATTGTGAATGACATATTGAATAAAAGTGACTATGTTGGATGACTAATTGAAGAATTCTGGATACAACTCACATAGTTTCCAGACAAACTAAATTTTTTAAAAACGTCATGTTATTATCTGTTATTATATGTACATATAAGTTGACTGCGACTGTTTGACTCTGACTCTGTCTGTCTACCTAGGGTATCTATCTGTTTGGGGCAGGTACCTATCTAGGGTAAGGTATCAGATTGGGGTATGTTTTATGATAATTTTGAATACAACAACCAATTTTCACAGGGGGTGATGGGCAAAAATGTGAGGGGGTCTAAATATTTAACAAATTTCAAAAGTCCATTCAGGGAATCAAATTACAGGAAATTTCGACCAACATATGAATTAGTGTTCACTTCTACATATTTCAAAATTTTTGGACACTGGAGACTAAAAATTGGTTAAAAATTTTTATAAATCACAAAAATAGATATGGCTTATCGACTTTAGGAAATTTTAATTTAAAATCTGAATCCAGTGTTATTTTTTTGATATTTACACATTTAGGGATGCCAGGGTCCAAAAAGTGTGGCAAACGTTTGATGAAATTGTAAATTCCTTGTGGGATATCAAATCATAGAGAATTTCAATCAGAATCTGAATATATTGTACAGTTTTGGAAATTTCAAAACATTCTGACCTCAGGGCCCAAAAATTTGAGAAAATGTGAAAATCCAGGCAGGTGTCAGGGAATTTTAACATAAATCCAGTTTTTTTTGGCCTAAGAACCCAAAAATGGCATCAAAAATTTGAAAAATTGTAATAATCCAGCCAGGTGTCAGACTAAAGGCAATTTTAATACACATCTGATTATTTGGAATATTTAGCATTTCTTATACGTTTGCTCTACAATTTGTTACTTTACTAAACAAAAAACAGTAGGGTAATCAGTATTTTTGTTAATTTTTCTGATAACTGAAAAATGATGAAATTTATCTAATAATATAGATATATATTATCAAAATAACAAGCGAGGCATCGTGGCCTCGAAAGTGCTCCTCTAGATATACAGATTAGCCAACACGAGTTCCTAAACACTATGCTGTGGATCATCAATTTGTAATCCAAGATAGTGAGAATAAATTACAACTGGCTATCCACAAACTAAATCTGTTATCAAAAGGTTATAATTTGAACATTGCAATAGACAAAACTAAGACCATGGCATTCCTAGGAAAAGATTCGATACGGACAAAAATTGTATTTGAAAATAAAATTTTAGAACAAGTATCACATTTCAATTACCTGGGATGTGATATTACATATGAAGAAGACAAAGATATTCTTAATAAAACAAACACCTTCCAAAGAATATGTGGGACATTACGGAGAACACTCAAAAGAAAGACCACGATAGAAACACACAAAATTCTATAAGGTGATGGCAGTCCCCATGCTGTTTTATGGGTCCAAATCATGGGTACCAAGAAAGAAAGATTATAGACAGATGGAAACATCTGAAATGAAATATCTTAGATCTGTGAAAGGTTGTATAAGATTAGATCACATAAAGAACGAAGATATAAGACAGGAATTAAAAGTACAACAAGTAATGGAACTAGCGAAAAACTATAAAAAAAGATGGAAAGTTATGTTATGTTATGCGCATGTCTCCAGAAAGAATTCCAAGAAAAATCCTGAATTATAAGCCAACCAGAAGAAGAAATGTTGGCAGACCGAGGTGGAGATGGTGAAGCCGGAACAGGCAACCTGCCTAATCCTGGACAGATAGATGATGATGATGATGATAACGAGCGAGTTCTGGTGCTCAGATTGCATATAAGTTACATATCCTTGGAAAAGAAAGAGTTGATCCTTGGAACCATTTTGTGATCTTATGAGCGTCTGTGCAAGCAACAGAGTTTGCAGTGTATCTCAAAGAGAACTATATAGATGAATATGAACCATCTATATGGGCATGAACCATCTACGCGCCATCCAACTGGGCAGACAAATTGGTGGCTCTGCTAAGAACCACGAATGCTTTTGAAAGCTTTCATTTCAATGCATCAGTGAATCTTCACATTTTTGTGTTTGTTAAAAACTTGAAAAGAGTACAATCTGAGACTTATATTCATCTCAATGGTGTCACAAACATAGTTTCATTTAAAACAGATAAAAAACAAACAAAAGCAACAGTATGCATGGGAAACAGCAGAGGTGATCTCTCTTTTCAAGAAAGGGAACAGAAGCGATTGCGGGAACTATAGAGGCAGCCTGCTGAATGCTGCTTACAAAATATATTTCAGAATACTTAATAACCGGTTAAAGGTATTGGCAGACACACTCTTACAAGAAGAACAAAATGGATTTCGGCAAGGACACTCATGCAGCGATAATATCTTCGCAGTCAAACGTCTTATAGAAAAACGTAGAGAATTTAATCTTGAAACCCATCTCGCTTTCATAGATTTCGAGAAAGCCTTTGACCAAGTTGACAGAAATAAGCTCTGGATAATAATGATAAACAATGGGTATCCTCCACACCTTGTAAATGCAATCAAAAGCTTATATCACGCGACAAGAATAGTAATAAACACAGGTAATAAGAGAACGGGTGAGATAAAAATTAACCAAGGAGTGAAGCAGGGATGTAGCTTGTCTCCAACTCTTTTCAATATATATATATTGACGATGTTCATAAAAAATGGCAATCAAAGGAATATCCTGGAGTCCAGCTAGACCGACATACTTACCTGAGTATGTTACTATTTGCTGATGATAAAATAATAATACAAGAGAGGGAAGATAAATTACAACTGGCAGTGCACCGACTGAATCAAGTATGTATAGAATATAATCTTAAAATTTCCTTGCATAAGACGAAAGTTGTGGCTTTCCAAGGCAAGTATCCCGTTAGGTCAAAAATAATTGTCAACATTAAGCCAATCGAACAAGTATCCAATTTTACATACTTGGGCTGGGACACAAGCTACAATTATGACAATGGAATGGAAAATAAAATAAATAAGTTCCAGGCAATATGTGGCACAATAAATAGAACATTAAATAACAAACACGAAAAGACACAAGGATAACATTTTATAAAATGATGGCTGTACCTGTCCTATGTATGGGAATGAAAGTTGGATAAATACAAAAAAAGGAGACACCAAAATACAGGCAGCAGAAACGAGATTTTTGGGACGGGTCAGAGGCTGCACACAATGAGATTTAGTAAGAAATGAAGACATGCGAAATGAACTAAATAAATATATGCAATAAATGAAAAAATAACTGAATATAAAGAAAGATGGAAACAACATGTAAATAGAATGGGAAATGGGAGAATACCCAAAAAATACTTAACTACAACCCAAGAGGGAAAAGAGATATAGGAAGACCACGACAATGGTGGTCGTAAGTTTGTGAGGACGGAACAGGCAAATGCCTAATCCTTGTAGTGCAGAATAAGAAGAAGAAGAACAACAACAAGAAGCAACAGTTTATCCTAAACAAAATAATACAACTACAAAGTGGTGAGATTAACTGATTAAGTTTTGTTAAGTGTGTATTGTACAAAGTTTCGGCATGCAGTAGCTTGTAGCTAGATATGTAGTTTAATATGTTTATGTAAAACCTGATCATAGAGTTACTTGCTATGACTTGTGATGTGATACTATATACATTATGTTTAATTTATGGCTAATCGATAATTATATGTTGCCTTATATCACAGTTACTTTTAATAACTAATATTATAACATTTAGTAAACCCTCTTGTTGAGGGGATTAGAAGGATTAAAAGCTTCGTGGAAACAAATCATCCGCATGTTTCTCAATTCAAGTGTTGGACAAATTTCTCCATTTGAGTGTGGCATCTACCAGAAGCAGTTTGTGTGAGCCAGCTTACAGGTAGTAGCTATAACCATAACGACCTTGAAAGTGTTAATTTTGTAACATGACTCAGGGTTCCCAACAACCCTGCCTTTCCCTTACTTAAAACATTATAAAGATTTAAATGTGTGCTATTAAATGTTACTACATACCTGCAGTAACCAGTACTTCTTGATCTTTACCATCCAACTTAGAACGCATTATAGCTCCTGCACCTTCATGTGCACCGATGGTCCAGTACACGTGGAGTCCATCGTATCCAACTGCAGTAACATGTGGTAAGTCTGATACTACAGGATAATACAATCTTGCTTTTAGTAAGTACACGCGGATCTGTGTCGATGATGAAAACAACAGCAATGCTTCACGATCTAAGTGCATGTACATAAAACAATAGAAAGGAATATTAGTACTGAAAAACATTTAGTTAGCACATGAACAAGTAACCAATTTAAAATATGAGTACAGAGTGTTTTTTGAGCCTATTTTTTGTAGTATCCAACACTGAGTCCCATGTTAACCATCATTTAATTTTTTAAATAAATTTGAATCGAATGTAATAAACTCTCGGTACAGGGCCACAGATACTTTTAAATATCCCTGTTAATTTAGAAAGTAACTTGAATTTATTGTTTTATTTATACATTTTTTAATACAGAGGACAATCCAACATTAATTCAGTCAGTCATTTAAATTTGGTTTATTACTAGTTTAATATTATTTGTATTTTTTAGGCCGGGCGGCCACCAGAAGCGGGCAGAGTGGACTTGACCGTAGTGGACTGAGCTTGTAAAATCGAAACAATGTTGTTCAATGAAAGGGCGGCCACTGAACGCGGAGCTGAGTGGAGTGGAGTGAAGCGACATCGCACGGGTCAACTCCGCTCAGCTTTGCCACGGCCGAGGTCCGTTTGAAAACTGACTCCACTTCCCCCACCACACCACCTTCCCATTGACAACCATACTCAGTCAGTTAGCAGCTAGGAATGGCAATGGAAGTTGAGTAAATGTTGATTGAATGCGTGAGGGAACAAAAGGTGTTGTATGACCCAAGTGGTATGAAGTATATGGATAACAGCCGCAAAACTTTCGGACAATATATCTGATTCATCATTCTTGTTCAACAATTTTTGTACATTATTCATTGATATCTGTAAATTTCTATTGTTATGTTGTAATTAATATATAAATAAAAAATTACCTTAAACAAATCGCTAACTTCTCTTTTGGCCCTACCACCTTCCGATAATTAGTATCACATGCTGTTATATCATCACGAATAATGTCGAAAAGTTCGTTAAACTGGTCTTGTGACAGTCTGAAATAATTTTTAAACTGATCAGCAGTCATATCATCAAAAAGAGTGTGAAATTCACCGCAGTCATTTCGTCGTCTCAGATAAAGACTTTCCCGCTCTTTCTTGCACTTAGTACCTAACACACTCCAAACATGATAACTGAATTCAGTGTCTGAATCATCAGATTCCGAAATAAGCATCTAATATTCCATCTGTTTGAAATTCAGCATGTCTGACATCGCCGAGGTTATAAACGCAACTGACAGTACACTCCGCTTTCCATTGACTCAGCTCAACTCCACTGCGCTCAACTACGCTCCGCTCCGCTTCACTCCACATCTGGTGGCCACCTAGCCTTATATATTTTACATTATACTGAAAATTACATATTGCTCTATTCGTAATTGGTTACAGTAAATTAGACATCAAAAGCTTACTGTGTTATTTTTTATCACCAAATAATTGTACTATACATATTTTATACATATTTTATACATATTTACATTAGTTTAAGTGATACATAGTTTGACTTTTAAATTGCTGGATTTCGTTGTCCATGACGTGTCCGTTACTTAACTAAATATCACTATTACATTAACGACTCGGAACACTAGGTTTTTTATAAGTAAAAGCATAAAGTTTTTTTACCTTACAGCCTGAACCGGTTTTCCCCTTTAAACCACTGCTGACCAGCGGCAGCCTCTGAAGAAGCCCTTTAAAGGAAAAAACCGGTTCAGGCTATAAGGTAAACTTTATGCTTTTATTTATACAAAACCTAGTGTTCCGAGTCGTTAATGTAATAGTGATATTTTTTTAAATTGCCTTGTATATGATTTATAATTACCCAGATACGGTACTTTATTTTATTCCAAACGATAGAACACATTATTGTGTTTAATGTTTTAACAAAATTTGTTCTTCTACAGATTGATGCCTTGTTATACAAATTTCTGGTCAGGTGTAGTGCTGTATTTTTTTATTATATAATGCAAGTACTTCTTTATTATACATCATAATGATTTTGTTTTACTATTAAAGTTACAACAAAACCACAGTATACTTTAATTGTAAAAAAGTTTTGCATTTTTTAGATAAAAAATTAGTAACCTTTTTAAACTATAAAGGGGTAATACTAAACATTTTGCCCGCTCTGTGATGTGCCGGCATCTTCAGTAATAATGCCAAGAATAATGAACAATGGTTTGACATGTCTTTACTATACAACACTAAAACTCAGAAATACTGACTGTTTCTGACGAAAGAGTCAGAGGTTCCCGGAAGGGAACTCAGCTTTACCCAAAAATCCTACTCTCACGAAAGATGAAAGTCACATAGCCCCTGAGTATGTAATGTAGCAGATGAGAGAGGGTGAATGGCGAGTTCCCGGTGCCAGAAAACTGGAACCCATTGGCTAAGGGAAGGGAACCCTAACAGAAAAATCCCTGGTCCTCTAGGTTGGGGGTTATGCAGTAGGCCAGTAACCTACCCACAGAAAAAATACCACACCACGAAACCTTCAAGAAAGCCTAGGATTGCATGGAAACAACGACAACGAAAGTGTGTTCCTGGAGGAGGATGGCTACCGACAGAAGAGAATGGGGGAAAAATTGAAGAAGGCCAGGGCACAACAAGGGCTGTAGTGCCATAGGAGAGAGAGAGAGAGAGAGAGAGAGAGAGAGAGAGAGAGGTTTGACATGTCTTGTTATCTCTACACCCCTCTAGGTGGCAGTCAATTTTACCAAGACACACAATAGGTTACAAAACATCATTTAACAAAGAATCAGTACATAACAATACTAACTAAAATAAAGGTTGAGAATTATAAAAATAAAATGATAATACTATCAGTGTTGATGTTAGTATTAGTGCTAGAATACAAATTTTACCTGTTGCTCTGCAAGTGTGGTTATCAGCATCCAACTTGTACCCAGGTTCACAGTGACATGTATAATTGCCTGGATGATTGCTGCATCTTTGATCACACATACCATATATTCCACATTCATCAATGTCTGAAACAAAACATATTATAATTAGTATGCTCACTGAGGAACATAATTCACTACTATTATATCCCTGAAATACACTTATTATTAAGTAAATTTCAATATTGTATTTTAAATTATCAGAAAAATACAAAGACCCTGAGTATGCTATTTTCCTTTTAATATTAAAATACCAATTTATTAATGTACTACAGAAGAGCAGTTCAAAACACACGTACCTTCAAATTTTAAATTTAATGTTCATTAATACACATTAAAGTGTGCTAGATAACAAAGCTTCTACTGTATCAAATGGCTGATCAACGCACGCGCGCGCATGCACACAAAACATTAAATTTAAAAGTTCTGGAATATAACATCAATATAACTTTCCTCTGAAGGTGTAAAACAATTGAGGGTCAGAGAGCGCAAACTCTCATGTTATTGTAAACGAGAACCTATTATAAATAGGTATTATAATAATATTGTCATGTGTTAATATCTAGTTCCTGCTCCACTGAAAACAGCCGCTGTGGGCACGGCTGAAACGTTTGGCATTTTTACTATTGAAATTGTTAGACTATGGCCTAATAGCCCAGAAAACATGTTCAGTCACCATGACAACTGAACTGACAGTTCTTACAAACTACACATAACCAATAATTAATAACAAATGCTTTGCAACAATGAAAAGCAGTAGCCTAAAGAAAACACAATATAATTTGTAAGGAAAATCACTGCATAGTAAATAAACAATGTAATAACTAAATATACCAATATAAACAATACCTTCACACTTGTGTTGCAGTTGATTATAAGAAAAGCCTTTAGGACAAGTACACGCTGGACCCTGGGGTGTCATGTGGCAGCCATTAGAGCAGTTGGTTGTATTACATGAGCCTGAGAAACAAAATGATATTGTAATTAGATTATTTGCAATATATATATATTGCGACAACACAAATTACTAAACTATTGGCGCATAGGATATGATAGTATGTGTATTTCAAATTACAAGTCTATATTGGAGGGTTTAAGATTATTTATTGCACAAAACACAAGTTATAGTTTATATGGTATATTTGATATGTACAGAATGTAATGTTTGATATAGAGTCTTTCTTTTAAAATGTTAAATAATGTTCATACGCAAGACGTGATACGTTACATAAAGAAGATTCCCACGATGATGTTGTTGAAGAGACGGGCAGGTCTTTGCGGTGTAGTTGGTTCGTCAGGTGTGGCTCATAAATGACAGACGTTCACCCAGGAACGTTCACAGCTGGGCTGGCGTCCGGTAACAGCTTGGCTGATGTTTTGTAACAGCTGGGGTGGCTTCCTGTAACAGCTGGGCTGGCGTCCTGTAACAGCTGGGCTGGTGTCCTGTCAGCTGGGTTGGCTTCCTGTAACAGCTGGGCTGGTCCTATAACCGCTGGGCTGGTGTTCTATAACAGCTGGGCTGGTCCTATAACAGCTGGGCTGGTGTCCTACAATTTCCAAGATGAATCTGACGCTTCGCACACACAACGGTACTACGGATCTTATTACTCGCAAAATTAATATAGAGTTTATGACCAAGTAATATCTCAGGTGACAGTGAGTTTAATCTACTAACGGTATATTGAACTTATACCTCTCCGGCATCTTCAAGTGTTCACGCGAATAACCAGGTCTACCACGATCAGCAGACCACCCTATGAGGAAATCTTGCACTAGCACGGAAACGTCTTGATGGAACAACTTACTATTGCGTAATTATTAATGATACTGACACTGCGGAAATCTCGCACAGTGATACAGTTACACTCACTTCTTACACACGTAATACTACAATATTAATATCGTGTGTAAAGAGATAATGTCAACTGTTATGCGTCACACGTGTTACTATCCCCGAAAAGTCTTAACAGATCCTTGCAAGCGGTAGAATCTTGTACAAGGATTGTATGTACCGTTCGCGGTAGCAGCAGTGAAGAACTGCCTGTAATTATACGCACAATGCGTTAAAACAATACTGTGTGCAGATGTACTACACACACAGTTCTGAGCCTTCCCGTATCACTAACGACGAATAGTTTTTACAACACCTTGCAAGCGGTAGAATCTTGTACAAGGGGTGCACGTCCCGTTCGCGGTAGATGGCGTAGAAGAACTACCTGTGTAACGACAGGCTTAAGAAAATTTCCAACCACCACTCAGCATTCTATTGGTGGATGGAAGTCACATGGTTAGTACATCGTGACATGCACTTTTCATGCAGTAGAGTGCATTTACTTTGTAACAGCATGCATAGCGGTAATCAGACTACCCGTATCTCATGCATAACTGCCTACATACTAATATCATACATGAACGTAAACAATAGTCAGAAATGTATAGGGATTGTAGCACTACATATGTCTAAGTTCAGTTCAATGTCAAACACAATGATAAATACTTCACGCACCGCCCGGGAAACGTTTACCACTCGCGCACGCGCGCACATTTCCACAAACACAGTACATGAATAACAATAAATAAATAATGCACAGTTTTAATAAACTAAACCCTTATCCTTACTAAATACAATTGATAACATAACCAAACTTAACCATCTACCAATATAACATGAATGTCCATTGTCTGTGTAATATATGTGAACTTGCCCCACCTATCATGATCCTGTGATTCGTTGCAGGATTAACCCCTTCCCGCATTAAAAAAAATTTTTTTTTTTTAGTTAACTAACAAAAATAAAAAATTTTTTTTTATATAACTAAAACAATTTCCTAATCCTGAAATAATAATAATACCCTCGAACTAAAATCAAATAAACATCCTCAATTAATACTAACATTTCCTAACTGTCACTTTGACAGAAGCACCAAATCAAAGACACGTGGTAACCTTAAAACCAAAACAAATACACATGTTCCTGACATCAGATAACAAAATTTTATGCAGGGTCACAAAGTACACAGACGGCATTCCTTATCTAAACTAGATTATTGTTCATTCACAGAGTCATCTTACATACAACATTTAAACCTGAACTGACATATTCAAATCACTACACATTCTTACCCCTATATCCTGACATTTATTTCTGAGTTTTTTGTATAAATTTTTCTCAGTTTTGAAACGCACACGTTTACTTGGAAATGTAGATTTGAATTTGTTTAATATAAGTCGTATTTGCTTTATCTCGCAACCCATTAACTGAACCTTGGGGGTTAGTGAGTTATTCGTTATCTTATCTTTCGAGCGTCCTAGTCTGATAAGGTGCTCTACACTAACGACTTTACCTCGTAATGTATTGTTTGGAAATCCAACTGGCAGTTTATTCAATTCGTCGACTTCCAATATAATATTATGTCCGAGTTTTCTAACTCCAAGTACGGTCGCATCTATTTCCGTACCCTGTTCGTATTTTGTTTTAATTGCCTGTTTTTCAATTATCTGCGACTCACCCGCTCCTGATTTTATCCTTGTGTGACATACCGGCAGAATCGGCCTTTGTATAAAGTGGTTTTTACACCTCTTTAGTAACTGCTCGTCCAACAGCGATATTTCTGTGCCGCTGTCAAACAATATCTCGTCAACATAACCACTAATTTTTGCTTCGACAATAAGGTCGGTGCAATTTTCAATACTACTATTTCCCTCAGGTTTATTACTATTATCATTATTACACATTAAAATATCCCTAATTTCGGCAGGATATAGGCCATACATAACAGTTCTATTCTTATAACTAACATTTTTCATACTTGATCTATTGAACTGCTTTTTAACTGAATCACTTTCAGTAACTGCTGCTAATAAGTTGGTATTAAATTGTTGAGTTGTATTTTTATGTTGTTGTGATTGTGGCTGATTTTGTGGTGTTTGAACATGAAACTGATTACGCGGTGGTTCATTATTATTTATCATAATTGTTGTCACCTTATTGTCACCCGTATCATTCACCTCTCCGTCCTCCACAAACACCTCAGTACCTGATATAGATTCATTAAGTATCTCATCATACCGACATGTGTCAGAAATACCTGCACCGGTAGTATCCATACTAGTTCCAGGCTCTACTACTGGTTCGGGATTTTTATGTGTTATGCATACACTGTCCGCATCCATGATAGCTTCAGATTCTATCATACGTTCACGGTTCTCGCATGCTATATCTGTTACACTATAAACTATCACCTCATCACAGCACTTACCTGAAGTATGTTCCAGACTAATAGTGTTGTTACTACTAATTTCATTTCTGTTATCTTCACTACAATTTGATGCAGAATCTAAATACTCGACTTTACCGAGATATGAACTACTAGGCCCTAATAAGGTTGTTTCTGTATAATCACTTTCAATTTCATCTACTACGCTACTGTTCTCCGTTAATCCTCCAGATGTAACATCTTGGTTAACTTCCATATTACTTTCTTTGAGAGTATGTTCCACAAGGACATTTGGTACTTCAAAATTATCACAAGGTGCAATATTCTCAACAGATAAATCTACTTCAATATCAGCTGACATTTCCTGTAGTTTCGCCATCCTCTCCTCTCTGTCGGCGTCCATTTCTTCCCAAAATTGTTGCCTAATGTTCGCTCTCATAGTTTCCATGGTCTCGCTAATATGCTTTTCTGCCGCTTCTATCATTTGTTTGCTTTGTTTTGATTGCTCCTGCACGGCAGCATATATTCTTTTATTTCCGTCATGGAGCGATCTACTTCTTTTCTCGGCTTCTGCTGAAAGCTTCTGTATACTCACTTCCATCTTTTCTTCCATGGTTTTCATATTAGCTAATAAGGCCGCTAAAGCATTCTTGATTTCTGCAGTATCCGCCATAATGATTAAAATTTAATTTAAAATTTAGTAAATTTAAATTTATTGATTTATACGCAAAGAAAGTTATTATTACTACAAGATTAGAACGTAATGTAACCAGTTTATATGCGCACAGAAAGCAGTTCAAAACATCAACATGTAAATAAACCTTCACAACAACTAATAATCTACCTCCAATATACTGATAAAATCTGTTCATATACGATATACAAGAGAATATGCACAATTGATAAATTATATCCTCAGATTTTCATATGAACTATACACATACAATTATTACGTTAATTATAATTTTATGTCGGATTTTACCAACAAATTTTTTTACTCATACACAAATATATAATAGCGTAAAATTACCGCTATTTTACGAGCCCTACGTTGCTAAGCGCCAAAATATCTCTATGCGACAACACAAATTACTAAACTATTGGCGCATAGGATATGATAGTATGTGTATTTCAAATTACAAGTCTATATTGGAGGGTTTAAGATTATTTATTGCACAAAACACAAGTTATAGTTTATATGGTATATTTGATATGTACAGAATGTAATGTTTGATATAGAGTCTTTCTTTTAAAATGTTAAATAATGTTCATACGCAAGACGTGATACGTTACATAAAGAAGATTCCCACGATGATGTTGTTGAAGAGACGGGCAGGTCTTTGCGGTGTAGTTGGTTCGTCAGGTGTGGCTCATAAATGACAGACGTTCACCCAGGAACGTTCACAGCTGGGCTGGCGTCCGGTAACCGCTTGGCTGATGTTTTGTAATAGCTGGGCTGGGCTTCCTGTAACAGCTGGGCTGGCGTCCTGTAACAGCTGGGCTGGTGTCCTGTCAGCTGGGCTGGCTTCCTGTAACAGCTGGGCTGGTGTCCTGTAACAGCTGGGCTGGTCCTATAACCGCTGGGCTGGTGTCCTATAACAGCTGGGCTGGTCCTATAACAGCTGGGCTGGTGTCCTACAATTTCCAAGATGAATCTGACGCTTCGCACACACAACGGTACTATGGATCTTATTACTCGCAAAATTAATATAGAGTTTATGACCAAGTAATATCTCAGGTGACAGTGAGTTTAATCTACTAACGGTATATTGAACTTATACCTCTCCGGCATCTTCACGTGTTCACGCGAATAACCAGGTCTACCGCGATCAGCAGACCACCCTATGAGGAAATCTTGCACTAGCACGGAAACGTCTTGATGGAACAACTTACTATTGCGTAATTATTAATGATACTGACACTGCGGAAATCTCGCACAGTGATACAGTTACACTCACTTCTTACACACGTAATACTACAATATTAATATCGTGTGTAAAGAGATAATATCAACTGTTATGCGTCACACGTGTTACTATCCCCGAAAAGTCTTAACAGATCCTTGCAAGCGGTAGAATCTTGTACAAGGATTGTATGTACCGTTCGCGGTAGCAGCAGTGAAGAACTGCCTGTAATTATACGCACAATGCGTTAAAACAATACTGTGTGCAGATGTACTACACACACAGTTCTGAGCCTTCCCGTATCACTAACGACGAATAGTTTTTACAACACCTTGCAAGCGGTAGAATCTTGTACAAGGGGTGCACGTCCCGTTCGCGGTAGATGGCGTAGAAGAACTACCTGTGTAACGACAGGCTTAAGAAAATTTCCAACCACCACTCAGCATTCTATTGGTGGATGGAAGTCACATGGTTAGTACATCGTGACATGCACTTTTCATGCAGTAGAGTGCATTTACTTTGTAACAGCATGCATAGCGGTAATCAGACTACCCGTATCTCATGCATAACTGCCTACATACTAATATCATACATGAACGTAAACAATAGTCAGAAATGTATAGGGATTGTAGCACTACATATGTCTAAGTTCAGTTCAATGTCAAACACAATGATAAATACTTCACGCACCGCCCGGGAAACGTTTACCACTCGCGCACGCGCGCACATTTCCACAAACACAATACATGAATAACAATAAATAAATAATGCACAGTTTTAATAAACTAAACCCTTATCCTTACTAAATACAATTGATAACATAACCAAGCTTAACCATCTACCAATATAACATGAATGTCCATTGTCTGTGTAATATATGTGAACTTGCCCCGCCTATCATGATCCTGTGATTCGTTGCAATATATATATATATATGTTGTAACGAAGAGTTCTGGTCGTATCTGTAAAATGTACACCAATTTTGTATGTGTCTGAAATGTTAGTGCGTTCGTCTCGCACCGGGGTCGTTACATCAATGTTCGTTGCTAACGATGTCCGTAGCGTTGCGGTAATCACCAGTATAACACGGCAGTAACCTTACCTGTTTACTTATAGGGGCGTGTTAATCCCGGGTGGCGCCAAATCGTTTATTAAAACAATTAAAAATATTGTATAATGAGTTTTCAGCGGTGGCGGTCGGGGCGTTCAAATAATTCCCGCTCGTACGGCCGTCTGAATTGTCTATACTGCTGTGCAAATGACGACTTGTTCGCTGCTCATCAAACCTATTCTTCATAAATAAACACAAATAATGTATTGCACTCCCTATGAAATAATAACAACGGTAACTCCCTGTACTAGTTATTTTTTAATGGGTGATAATTAAAATACTCAATTTGACAATTATTTTATAATAAATCTGCACCGACTTTTTACATGAAACACTTCTTTCTCAAGGTTGACAAAAAATCGATTATGGAACGATATGCTCGCATCCGTATGGCTGCAGAAAGTTTTGTTATTACAATTAGACTCGTTCCAAAATAGTGGGATTCTTGTGATTATGAGCTAAAGAATTCCTATGGTTACAATAAAAATATTTTACCTTATTCTAAGTGTACATAAATAATAAAGTGTGATGTTACAATCTGTTCTGTAATGTCATTAAATGTGTTTTGAAAGTTCGTGTTTAAATAATAGGTTATGTTTTATATTAACAAATTTTCAGTGAGTTTTATTTTACTTAAATAATCTGTGAAAGAGAAATATTCTGTTTATAGTGAGATAAATTTACCTTTAGTAAAATTTAGAGTGATTAGGTTTTTGGAAATAGGTAATTTAATTGTACTTAACACCTCAGCATGACTTGGTGTCTTCGTTCATTTGATCGGGTAGGATTTGGCTGCAATAAGTTCTTTTTTCATTAATTTTTGGACTTCAATAGGTCGGGCGTCCTTTTCATAGAGTATCTGGTCATACTTTTTGGTTAATTTTCAGTTTAATTATCCTGGATCTTGGGTGGACTGCTATAAATGGGTCGTCTGCTTCTTATACCGTCATGGTTATGAACTCCGATTACTGTTTTACATTATTTTATTAGAAAATCGGTCTTCCAAACATTGGCTTCTGTACTGCTTGACTGACGCTTCACTAGCGTAACGGTATTCAACCGTAATTCTATCTTCAACTGTCGTTTCTATGGTAACTGAATGATTTTGATTGGCTGATTTTGGATATGATGTATTGTTATCAAAATTCGAATTCTTCGTATCTCTTCTGACTGCTGTCCTTCCTCTATCTTCCTTCCTGGTTATTAAATATTGTCACTATAGTATTTATTTCCTTTCACAGATTATTTTGATACCCCACAAGTTTGGGTAATTTTAAATTTTATGTTTTTACAATTATGTTAATACTTGTTAATTACATTTCTTTTTGTACACAAATGCCTATTATAATATTTAGTTTTACAAATGATTTACAATTTATTCTTGGTGAATCCTTCACCTCGGATTTGCTAATTTCTTTGTTAATTTGTTATAATTTGTATTTGTGTGTTTCTGACAGTTAGGCATTTTCATAGGCCTAAGTAGCCATTATGGTATTTGACTTATTTCATTTAAATTACATTTCATTTCAGCCTAATGGGCTTTATTTTGTTATTATAGTTGGTTGTGTTGTGTTTTGAGTCTGTTTATGTGTTATTATTATGTCACTATTATTTTATACACAATTATTTACTCTTTGGTTTCCATGTTTTCTAGTCATACATTTCTTAACATTTTTATTTATTTCCTTTGCCAATAATAACAAGGTGGCTATTATTTACTACTTTTTTGATCTTATTTAAATATAACATGTAGGCCTATGGTCTGTATGATTCTTACAGCCATATCCAATTCATAAACTTGATTGAATAATTATTTAACTAACTTATTATTTGCTAATCTTTGTTCACAATACATCTTATTTTATATTATTTTTTAGTGTGACAAACAACATCACTTTTATGAACTTATAATGATCCCTTATAACATGGGTGTTTTTTGATTTGTTTCTAACTCCTTAACTTTAAATACACTGTACTCACCGTCTATGGCCTTTTCCGTAATGTTTTTTCCGTGTTTACATGTTTCAAGGCACTTGCCTCATCATCAGAACTTATAAAATCAATCTATGTCATAAATAATGACATTTGTCAAAATATTAAAAACACAATACGGCAATTAAACTATGTACATAAATTCGCTTTAAAAATGTTCGGTGTGCCTTGCAAGACAACACACGCCATACTGACGTAATCTAAGCCTTATCTCGACCATATTTCATAGCGGTATCGTACAGTATATTTGATTTATACTGTAATTGGTCGTTCAACACATGTGGCTTGGTACTGGCGTCGTTGTATGCTTTGTAAATATTCTTCAAGGGCGTTCAAATAACCCCCTTTACTGCAGAAATGAAGGGGTATTAAATTTGAGCTAAAATCCGTGTAACTGTGACTGTTGTCTATGAGGTGCTTGGTGAAATTTGACTTGATATTGTCGAAGTTGTATATATGGTCAAGATAAGGCTTAGATTACGTCAGTACGGCGTGTGTTGTCTTGCAAGGCACACCGAACATTTTCAAAGCGAATTTATGTACATAGTTTAATTGCCGTATTGTGTTTTTAATATTTTGACAAATGTCATTATTTATGACATAGATTGATTTTATAAGTTCTGATGATGAGGCAAGTGCCTTGAAACATGTAAACACGGAAAAAACATTACGGAAAAAGGCCATAGACGGTGAGTACAGTGTATTTGGTTAGCAAACACATGGCTTGGGACTACAATAGGATTTATTTATTCCATTTAAATCAAAAATCCTTAACTTTTAAACAATCTTTACTTTCCCTCCATGTTTAACACTTTCAATTTACTCTTTCCTGGGATTCTCCCTTTTAAATATGATTACATATTTTTAAACTTATTAACTATATTTTTTGTTTTGATTACTATTGTGATTATCACTTTCCAGTGTTCAATACCTCTTACTTTATAGTTTATACTTAATACTATTTTTCACAACATACTTATTCACTATTATTTTTCACTGTTAAACCTTTAGTGTTCTTTAGGATTTATTAATTGTTAATGATTTTATCATTCACTATTTTTCACTATATTTCCATTCTATACTTTACACTATTTTCATTCAATTATCACCTTCACTCTTAAATTATTTATAGTTAATTATAATTTAATTAGTGTACTTTCTTTATCACTACACTTTGGGGTTTTTACACTTTCATTTTGCACTTCACAAATGTTTTTGTTTTTTAAGTGTTTCTGAATGGGTAATCCCTCTAATTATTATCTCACTACCGTACTATCTCTTTCATTACAATATTTCCTTAATACTATTAACAATTTTATGTCCTTACATTTCTATTCTTACATCTAACTCTAAATTGTGGGTTAGTTTGCTTTTTTATTATTTTTATCTTTAACATATTTTAATAGGGTTTCTTCACTAGATTATGATTGTCCATTAATGGATAATGACATTTACTTTTTCCTTTCTCATAGGTTAATTATTGGTCTTGGTTACAATATTACTTTTGAGTGCATTATTTCTCCTTCTCCTACGCTTTATTACTTGATTGTGTATCATTATTGGTTTTCATTTCTATCTATTTCCCTCCTTCTTCATTTTCATTGTATTTGGTTAATACCTTGGTTTTCCACCTTCTCCTTTGGGTTCATTTTAACGTGTTACATTGAGTCATTTAATTCCATGAACTTGTTTCATTCTTGTTTGGGTTTCGGTTTTTTCCCTTCTTCCTTTGGTTTGGTTAATCACCTTCTTCTCTTCTTTGATTTTATTCTCGTTTGTTTTTCGTGGTTCCCTTCTTCTTTGGTTTCCTTTTGTTGGGTCAATCACTTGGATTAGGTCATGTCGTCGTTTGTCGAGTCATAGTTTTTATATTTTATTTAAATTAATCATTTTATTTAACACAAAGTATTATTTTAGATTCAATATTATCTTGTTCATCCCTGGTATTGGGTTGGCTTATTTGTGTTGTAACAATATATATATATATATATATATATATATCGGGTATAAGCCTGCAAAACTAATACACAAGTTTTTATTATTAATGAAAGACACTTGGAAAAAATATAAAACAAGTTTTTATAATGTTTCATATGTTATGATTCCTTGAGTACATTATTGTTACCGGTGTTTTTTTTAAACAACAGTTGTTTTAATAAAAAAACTTGAAATTTTGCTGAAGTAGTTAGTGACAAACATAACCTACTTTTTTTACATAGGGATTAACATTTGCATTCACTGATACAGATACAGATTCACTACACAGATATTATGCTAGTAACAGCCATGCACATCAACACATAGAGCTTTTGATCACTTTTATAGAACCTGCTTGACCACCTAGGTTGTACTGCTAGGTTTCCCTGAGGTGTGCAAGTAACTGCTTGTGGAAGTTGTTTGCCTTAGTTGTGCTCAATGCCATATGGTGGGCACTTCAGTAAAGCTTGAAGGTAGTGGCGGCTGATGGTTGAAAATTTTGGGAGTTGCAGTTGGGTTGGATAGTATTAAATTGTTTTATTCTCTGAATATAAAATGCTAAAATATCATTAAGTTTATATGACGGAATAATAAATTTAGTATTGTTTTATTTAATTCAAAATTATGACTTATATGGTAATATAACATTTTCTGTGTAACACTATCCAAAAAATATAATGAAATTATTCTGAAATTAGTTAACGTAATAACAGGCCTATTTATTTTAGTATTAATTCACATTATATAAACTATTTTACTCAGTGGCGTATTTACAATTTTGTTTTGGGGGGGGGGGCTAAACTTTCTTTTTTGCAATACCTCATATCGAATCTGAATTGATCCATATTGTTTCAATGCCTTACATTTTAAAATAAAGTACTATGGCATGGGTTTGCATTTGTTTAGGCCTATATTAACATAATTACATTATGAAAACAATTTTTAAGGTTGCAAAGTTTAAATGATTCTTGTATAAAATATAATCCAGTTCTTAAGAGAATTTTCTGTAGGGCTTAATCTATTAATTGCCAATTTTTTATAGTCTAGGCCTATATTAATTAACTTTATTTAAAATCAATGACTAAAACATTTACAAGAAATTTAAAGTACAAAAGGAAGACGGCGGTTTCTTTGTTTTGACAAGTCGTTTATCACAGTCTGGACATCAATCCTTTCTTCTCGATGAATTGTCATCATGGCGAGCCCATTCAGACGTGCCTCGCTAGTTGTATTTCTTAGATATGTCTTGATTCTCTTAAGAGTGGAGAAACTGCACTCGTCCATGGCTGTTGTTACTGGTAGAGTTGCCAAGAGTTGTAGCAACCGAAACACATTAGGATAGATCTGATGGTCGCAGACAGACAACGCTTCCATTGCATTTTGTGGCAACTGGTCCAATCGACTCAGACGTTTATGAAAGAGTTTTAATTCAGCCTTTGTTGTTGTTAAATCGGCGACTAATGGATCTGAAGCATAAAATTCATGCAGTTTTTTAAGTCCATCAATGACAACTTTCCGTGGTAGAAGACAATTAAAGCTGTTAAAAAGTTCACAATGTGTCAAGAACCGTTCCTGCAATTAACAAATGAAGGCATCCAGAAAGGGTATGAACACAGACACTTTGTAGTAACCTTCAACATCATCACCGGTATCCTGATTTGTGCTTGCTTGGTAGAAATGCGTGGTTGCTTGATTTCAACTCCATTGGACAACGCTAATTTCTTGGCTTCTAGGAAAAGCCGGCTGAAAGTATCATCAACATTTTCTCTCATTGCTAGCAATTCCCTTTTGAGATCGCTGGCAATGTTGACTAACTCTGCAAAATCGATATCTTGGTGCTGAAGTTGACGACAGATGGACTCACCCAACGTGAACAATTCTGAAAGTATTACTGAGCAGACGACAAAATCTCCCTTGGTGATGGTTGCTAACAGAATCATGGCATTGTGGGATGTGGTTTTGTTGTCAAATTCTTGAATCTTCTCCAGAGCCGAAACAACGCAACCATATAATTCCTTGAAGTCTTGTGCGCTGCGAAGACGCTCGATCCATCTAGTGAGAGTGGTATGTTTCAAACTCCGGGCTCGAACATTTGTTAATGATTCAAGGACATCATTTAATATTTGCCTACGCTTCGGTGGCCCAAAAAAAGTACGTACCATTTCCAGTGTTCCTAGTGAATTCCTTATAAGTGGAATGTTGCACGTGTCGGTGACTACCAAATTAAAATTATGAGCTGCACAATGAGAATATACAGCTAATGAGTTGTCCTGTTGTATGAATGCATGGGCCCCACGGACTTTTCCCGACATGGACGCAGCACCATCATAGCCCTGTCCTCGTAAAAATGAGACATCAAGACCAAATTTCACCAAGTTTTCAATGATCGATTCAGCTAATCCTTTGCCAGTCACATCGAACACTGGAACAAATTGCAGAAAATCTTCACGAATCTTGAGATCTGCGGAAATATAACGGGCACAAAGAGAGAGTTGCTCTATTCCGGCAACATCAGCAGTTTCATCCACAAGTACCGTGAAACCTTTGGCATCATTTATGCGCTGAACAATCCTTTCCAGAAGTTGATTATTGATACAACTGACGATCTGGTTTTGGATTGGGGCACTAATGTATTTGTCGCGTTTACCAGTTCCTTCCAAACTTGCTCGTAGGTTTTCGTCACCTTTAGCGCGATATTTTAGAATGGCGCAAAAGTTACCCGTGTTCATGTCATCTTCTTTGTCCACTTCAATAGGGCCGAAGTCCCTGTGTCCCCTTAATGCAATCTCCTGACGTCCACAGAGAATCACCGCCTCGATGATAGGGACTATTCGTTTCCGATTTTTTCCACTTGCTCCACCAAGACTTGGTCCAGGCAATGTTTTATGTCTTCTGTCTTGTTCGCTATCATGTGAACAAAATTGTCACCATCGATTATGGCAGCTTTATGATAAGCATTGTCCGCATGGGTGTTGAAATATTCAAGTGCGTGCTTCCACTTCGAAAACTTACAGGTTACGAGAGCTCCAACATTTTGATGGCTACATTTACCCGAACTAGTCTTAGCGAAAAACACACAGTACTTACAAAAGGCACCATCTTCTTTGGGAGAGTATACTAACCAAAAATACTTCTCCTTCTCGGTCCAACTTAGGTTGAACTTACGATATTGGCCATTTTGCAAAGTGAGGGGAAATTTGTAAGTTGTATGGGGCACAAAAATATTTTGGAAATGATGTAGCTTTATGTGGTCATCAACGTTTTCATTGTTTGATGGTATACAATCAGTTATGTCATACATACAACCTGGTGGTGGATTCTCTAAGCTTGATGTGTCAATGAGAGATATTGATTTTGCCTCAGGACCCAGTAAAAGTGATTTCGAATATTATTAAAAACACTTTTATTATTTGAAAACATCGGCGGCGGTGACTGTGGTGGATCATCAATTTTTCCTGCCTCAGAGGACGGAGTTTCCTATAGTCGTGGTGTTTTGGAGAAATAGTTCAAAATGTTTCCACTTTTTGTTTTGCGATTCATTGTCGTAAGTTATCAGAATCAACACTTCACTGACTTCACTACACTAGTTTCAATAACACTCGTTTTTGCAACACTATCCTTTGTTTCAATCAACAATATTAACACACGGCTGACGCGGAAACGCCTCTACGAACGTTCGAGACGAACTAGTAAGTTTCCTGGTCACCGCATGCTCTGAGAGTATGTGCCCACCACCTCAGTAGAATTAACCAATCACAACGTACAACCACACCAGTTATCGGCGATTCTCTTTTGTGCGGAGATTCGTTCGTAGCCAGTGCATTGTTGACATACTCAAGAGCGGCCACTGTTGTAGCAGCATACAGCCTGCTTCTTTCCACTCATAATATTACGATATTGTGTGCATTTGTTTATAATCCTAAATTTGGGGGGGGGGCTTAAGCCTGGAAGCCCCCCTTAAATACGCCACTGATTTTACTGTGTATACATAATTAATATTGAAAAATATAGTTATACTTAGGAACAATTTTGTCACTTACTCTTATTTGAAAAGAAAATCCATCCGCCTTTCTTTCAGACGGGCAAATTTCTCAAACACCTTCTGATTGAAATCAGGAATTTCCATGCTCTCTTTCTATTGAGAGCATGGCCAATGCAGACAACCTCTCTTGCAACATAGTGTTCCTTAGAAATGTCTTTATTCTTTTAAGCATCAAAAAACATCTTTCTGCTTCAGAAGAGGTAATTGGTATTATAATCAATATTTCTAAGACTTGTATAGCTTCATAAAAGTTTCTTCTAACTTTGAAAAAAGAGTACAAACTAACAGCCCCCTGACAGTCTTCTAAAATCCATTGCACTATAGATTGTTGCAAGTTCCGTACAAAGTTTTTAAAATTGAGAAAATTGTAAGCGTAATACAGTTTTTACAGTGTCTTCTGGAAATTTAGAACCACAATCTGGAAACTTTTCTGACATGAACAAAGAAGCTCCTACGAGATGGCTCGTGAATCTAACCGTTCCTTTATTTGGCATATGATCATATCACATACTTACTTTGCCTGTCTCTTCCACTCAGTTTTGTCAATATTCCTTTTCTTTGGAGGTCAACTTTGTGATGACTGTTGTGGCTCTCCAGTGTCTGTGTCAATATTATTTCTGATTTTCTTCAAAACTTGTAAGAGACCATTTTATAACAGTGAGATCAATGTCTATTTTCTGGAACTGATTTTTCTTGTTTTCTTTTTTTAATGAGCCAACAGTGGATATGCACACAAAACTGATGACACTGCTGTGAGTTGGTCATGTGAGTCAGAATGGATAATGGGAGAACATAAAAAACCAATATCCCTTGTAGGAAACATGAAGGGCAAAAGACTGAAAAGGAACGATAGGAGGACATTGTCACTGGAAATGTAAAAGAGGCAATGGGAATGAGAGGACAGAAGCCCATTGTTACTGACAGAGCAAGGTGCAGCGTCAAGGCTCAATATTAGAAGAGAAAAGGAGGGGTCACAGGTACTTCCATACCAGTTCCTTGAAGAGAAACCCACAACCTAACTTTCTTGTGCTGTACACACATGATATAGCAG
Source organism: Magicicada septendecula (assembly GCA_034769895.1). Lineage (NCBI taxonomy): Eukaryota > Metazoa > Arthropoda > Insecta > Hemiptera > Cicadidae > Magicicada > Magicicada septendecula. The sequence goes on from CM068369.1 coordinate 558,113,523, forward strand.
TGTAGACATTGCAACAGTATTTGAACAGTGACATGCGCAGAGCGTACATAAGAAATATCTCAACTTCAAAGTGTAGGATGTGGGACCAAGCTGTAAACGTTTACTGTCTCACTCACACACAATCTCCTTCCATCACATACTGTCACTTCATAATGTGACACTAGCGTGCCTCCAATATTCTTGCCAGCCTTGTTACTGTACAAGACTTTTTCTACCCTCACAACAAATCATTTTTTCCACTGATCATCTCAATCTCAGTGATCAAAAGCGATCATCTGGCCTATACCATAATACTGAGTGGTAATACCAACTGGTATTCATCAGCCTGTGATGCAGACAATGTAAACGCTTCTGGGTGCGAAGCTACTCTGCGCACTTCCGTTTGTCTCAACACTTTTGGTTACAGCTTTACTTGGTATAAATAGAAACACATGTGCGCGTCCATGCTCTTATGTGTATGTGTGTTTTGGGTCATGTATACATTAAATTAGAATTCTTATTAACATACTGTATTACCTGATTGAGAACACATGCCACCTTCATCAGAACCATCTGCGCAATCATGCTTTCCATTACATGTGTTTGTTAAGTGTGTGCATGAACCATCATTGCACTTGAAGTACTGATTGTCTAAAGTGCAGTGAGAAACGTGTATATCCCTTACAAATGGTGCTGAAAATAAAAAAACATATGGTGTTAAATAACCGCATACAAGTATATAGCTTTTCTTTTTTATTTGTAATCTACATACTAACAGTTATACTAAAACTCGTTTATCCGAATCGCGTTTATCCAAAAATCCAGTTTATCCTAAACAATGTTTAGTAAATTTAAAAATACACAAAAGCATTTTCCAGGAGAGAAAGAGTTAAGAAATAGAGACATTTTTGTAAAGTTTTTCCCTCCAAATGTCACGTCTCATAACCAGCCAATGGACCAGGGCTCAATTGAGGCTTTGAAACACATGTATCGAAGGGCACTGTTAAGCACAATTGTGGAGAAAAATGACAGAAGTGACAAAAGACATCGTGACAATTTTAAATGAAATTAACATAAAGAATGTGATTTACATGTCTGGAGCTGCTTGGGAAGAGGTCACAGCAAAAACTTTAAAGAACTCCTGGAAAAATCTATGCCCAGATATGCCAGTGGAAAATCAAGACAATGCCAACGAGAATGAAGAAGCCATTGAAAATTCAAAATTTGTAGAAATATTAAAAGACATTGAAGGGTGCGCACAGTTACAACAAGTAGATGTATCCAAGTGGATGAATTCAGAAAAAGACGATCTTAGATATCAGCACAATGTTCACAACAGCCCGGTGAGGACAAAAGCTCTGACGATAATGTGGAAGACAAAACAGAAGTCAACCATACAGAGGTAACATCAGTGTTTGAAGATCTACTGTCGTATCTGGAGCGACAAGACAAAAGTTTCCTTGCAGAACTTCTAACAATGAAACGACTTCAAGATCGGGCAGCCAGCAAACGTGCTTCAAAGCTTAGGCAAAAAATTATGATTGATTACTGTACGATCAAGCAATAGGACTGTTCCAGTATTGTAGAAACTATAATTTACAGTGCGGTGCCGTTTTATAGTTTATTGTGTCATATTCATAGTAAGTAACTTTTAAATTATTATTATTAAATAAAGTTATATGTATTATTATTTAAATAGAAGTTTCGGTTTATCCGAAACGGCCACGGTCCCATCAAATTCGGATAAACGAATTTTTAGTGTATTTCATATTAATGAAGTACAGCCAACAATGTGTGAGACAAGTGTATCAGGGTTAATGTGACACACACATCACAATGTATAGCCTACGTGTCGCATAAAATAAGTAAGCAAGATATATGTTATTGGATTGAAGTGGATTTATTAATTATGTCATTATTTTCTGACAATCTACTGTGCTTTTAATACAGTTTATAAAAAATAATTAAGCTGTCTTTGTTGACCTTCATAACATAAACTAAAATTTATTTTCTGTACAATGAGATAGATTAATATTTAAAAAGTGTTCTTTGTCTTAGTTTACTATCAAGTCTTTACTGATGTAACCTGTAGTCTTTCTTTTAAATAATTTTGTTTAAATAAATGTATATAAATAAAATAGATCCACTTTATAGCTTTTTTATTAAATAATATGTATTTTTACTTTGTTATCTGTGTATGTAGCTGAAGAGTTGACGAATTATTCGAAATTCAGTACCAATATGTATTAAAAATTACTTCGAAGGCTTTCATGGCCGGAGTCAATGTTGTTAAACTGTGATCCTGGGCTGTTTGGCCGTGGTCCAGTGCTAAACTGTGATCCCAGGCTGTTTGGCCGTGGTCCAGTGCTAAAATCTCTAGCAGCACTGGATCACAATTTAACAACAGTATTAAAAATGTTAATTGTGTAAGTAACCTAATCCTCTATAAGCGCCAGGGATATCCAGAAAATAATAACTACTTCTTTTACTTGTGTGTATACAGGGTATAGAACTGTGACATGTATTATGTCCTAATATTTTTGTCTATTATTCTATTGACGATTATTATTCCATGTAACAGTATTTTCATATACTTTTAAACATGTAATTCTAATATGTAACTGTAATATGTACAATGTCTTAATCTTTTGATATATTGTTTTATTGACGAATCTTATTTAATATATCCATTTATATCATGTTTTTATGTAAACAGTCACATATTACATCTTTTTCACATTCGAAATAGTCTTTTTTCAGGAATACTACTTAATATGACTTTGTGTGTGTTTAAGTTATTAAAATATTTTCAATAGTATTTATACTATAATAAAACATCCTTACAATTTTAAAAGGCGTGAAAAACTTACTACACAAACAGCAATGACCTTATCAAATTCTTTGCAGTTAAACATGTTAATTATTCAAGTTTTTTGCATGAAATATAATGGTACTATCAGACTTTGATGCTTTGCGAAAATGTATGTGAGGCATTATACCAACAGGAATGCTTTAGAGGGGAAGATTTATTGTAATATATTTATGTGTGTTTTAAAAATCAACGCAAACAACATACAGCAGCCCAACTTAATGCGCGGTTGCGGTGTGGGAATTTACTTGAGTCGATCCCTTTTCCAGCATGTTTAGTCAGTGTGGCAATCCACCCACACTGATCCACCCAATCCTAGTTCTAGATTCTGAAACGGTGTGGCAATTTTCCTCCATGCCTGGGATGCTTGATGACGGATACTGAATTACACTAGTCGAGATATCCCAGTACATGTTGTCATTTGATAGATTAAACACAGTTGAGATTTATGTACAATTAAATTTTTTTATGCGATTTAATTACGGCTGGCATCCTAGCTTCCACTGGCTCCAGTCTAAACAGTCCTGTTCTGTAAGTCCTCTTGCATTCATTGCATCTTCGATGTCCATTTTCCACGAATGTCTTCCTATTTTTCTTCTAGAGGGGTGGTGTCCATTCCCACACCTTCTTTGGTCATCTCTCATCCTACATTCTTCTTAGGTGTCTGAACCAATTCAGTCTTCTTGCTTCTATTGTTTCTATAATGTCAAGGTCGATTCCCATCTCTACATTTCTCACTCTATCTAGTCTTGTTAGTCTACAGCACCTCCACCAGCAATCCATCTCCATACCTCTTATTATGGATTTATTTCTTTTATTAATTCCCCACAGTTCTGCTCCATATAGGCCTATACTTTTGACTATAGTTTCTCATTTTATTGTTCTTTGTTATTCATGGATTCTAAAGCAGACTGTTTAATTGTTTTGTTGCTGTCTTAGCTTGTCCTATTCTTACTTTTATTTCTTGGTTGCTGTCACCATCTGATGTCATTGTTACACCCAAATACTTGAAATTTTATATATTTTTTATCATTTTTGTTCCTAGTTCTAGGTCTTGACCTACACCGCCTACTATAAGATACTCAGTTTTTGAGATATTTATTTCAAGACCCCACTTCGCATATTCTTCTGCTAATTCCCTAAGCATATAACTTATATCAATTTCGTCCTCTGTAATTATAGCCTGATAGTCTGCAAAGTGTATTGTAAACATTTTGTCATTTCCAACTGGTACATCCATATTACGGCATTTTTTCCTCCATGATGTTAGGACTTCATTTAGAAAGACCTTAAACAAAGTTGGAGCTATGCAACAACCCTGTTTCAACCCCTTACTAATACTTATCTTGCTGGATATCCTTTTCCCTATTGTAACTTGAGCTGTCACATCTTTATATAGTTGTTTAGTTGCTACAATTAAAATTACTTAAAAAAAAAATTAAGAATGCTTTCAGATATGATGGAGGTTAATTTGGTAAAGATGAACCATTATTCAATGCACATCAAATCCACATGTACCAGCGAAGAAAGGCTAGAATTACATGTGACATAAAACATGATATAAATTGATATATTAAATAAGATCTGTCAGTAAACTACTCAACTAATAACACTGGATATGAAGCAGCTGATCTATCAAATACAATGGACTAATTTGTTAAATATCTCAATCTTCTTCTTCTTCTTCTTCTTCTTCTTCTTCTTCTTCTTCTTCTCCTTCTTCTTCTCCTTCTTCTTTTACTCAAACCATACAAATAAACAAATACTAGTTCAGGCTACAAGGTAAAAGTTTTACATTTTTACCAATAAAAAATTAGTGTTCCGAATCAGTAATGATATAATTATAATTAGTTAATCAACAGACAACAAAATCCAGGAATTTAACAAAGTGTCTTGATCACCACATACCTTCTTTCTTCTTTTACCCCATCCCGGTACTCATGCCTGGGCTTTCCCTTCCCACTATGCCTTTCAATCAGGGTTGTGAGCAAGTTTGACTAGCATAACAAGTGACCAACCATGCTGGATCTCCTCTTGACAGTGGTTCCAGTCAGCAACCTTCTTTCACCCACTTTCTTCAAAACCTTGTCATTAGGTTTTTGTTCCATTCATGATATTCTTAAGACCCCCCCCCTCCTGCACAAAATCTCAAAAGCTTCAATTCCTCAAAGTCCAGGTTTCTGTGCATATGCTCCAACTGAAATTCTTTGTATATATATATCTTCCAGCTATCCAGGGACATGTTTCTGAATGCTAGAAGAGATATTTTCTTGTCTTGCTTGTGCAATTCTACTTTTTACATCACTGGTGGATTCTTGTCTGACGTAATGAGACTCCCAAGATATTTAAAGGAATCAGCCTGCATCAGCTTGCTACCACAAGAAATATCTCAGACTTTGTTTCCAGTTCTGGAACATTTCGTGACTTTTGTTTCTTTTCATTTATCAGCATGCCACACTTATCTTTTACGATCATGTTCAATTGATGAAATGCATTCTATACTTCATCCTTCTTGTTTCCTAAAAGTCCAATGCCATCCGCAAAACAGATGGTTTCACAGTAGTCATTACAGCATGGAAAAAGTGAATGCACCACATTATTAATAAAAGAGTTTATGATGTCCAGGCTATTGAGCCATGGTAAATTGCTTTGACAAGCCATTTTATAGACTTCCGGCCACCCACTGGAGCCTTCTTCAGCACAAAAGGTTTTTATAATATTCGACAAAGGGGTGGAAGGCCAAATGTATCACTGAGGTGAAGCAATCATTGGTCAAGAGTATGTTCGGCCTCCCATCCCTTTGTCTAACATTTAAAAAAAATACTCTAATGAAGAATGCCTCTGGTGGTTCCAGCTGTAACAGCCTACGAATCTTCACATTTTTTAAGATTTTTGTATGCCTCAACCAATATCCAACTGAACTGTCTCGCCTTCTCATAGATCTCTTGTCTCCCACCAATTCCTAAATGGGTTCATGTGTTACTACTTTGTCCAACCATTTTGACTTGAAACAGTTATGTCCTCAATAGCCCAGCAGCATAATATGTGGGTAATTCGGTATAGTCAAAGCCATAAATTATAAAAGTTTCACAATACATTTAGCATAATTAATTTACATCACGTTTAGTCCAGAATTTGTCATACTACGTAGTATGTGTTGTTGTATACTAGGGAACCCCCAACCCACATCCAAAGTGATATTATGAATATTGATTGAATTATTAAAACTATTTTGTCATAGTTAAAGTACTTATGTTAGAATAATAGATCAATTGTGTTACTCACGTATTAAATTATACCTCACTATGTATAACTTATGTGTATTGATAGACAGCAGAATGTTCTGTAACAACTGTACTACAAATTGATAGGTAAACTAGTTTGTTTTTCACGATATTAATTGATGACTCGTTGGGCACTTGGTGAAACATATTAATACAGAGGTTTTGTAAAATATATAAAAACACTTGGTAAGTTTCACAAATTTTTTAATTAACTCTGACAGCTGTTTCGACTAACTAAGCCATTGTCAAAGAGCGAGTGAATGAAATTACTGAACACAGGATGTTAGTGGAGTGTAGGTGGTGAACATCTGTTTAGGGCGTATCTGGAACATCTGTGTTGTGATGGCTGGGGGGGGGGGGAGGGAGTGTGTGCATGAGACAAGGAAGGTCAGGTGTCTTTAAAAACTAAATACAATCATGAATGCAAAATATAAAATTAACTGAACTAAATATGAACTGAATGCAAAATTTAAAATAATGATGAACATTCAAAATAATATAAAATAAACTAAACTAAATAACAGAACAAATTTTAATAAAGGGGATACACAAAATTCAGTCTGTTCATTGGTTAAATTTTTGTTATTTTTTATTGCTTTTTTAATTTCTAAAATTTCTAACAAATCCATTTTTTTACCTTTTTGTATGTTGTGGAGTAGTGTTATGTTTTTTGTGTCTATGAAGTGATTGTGTTGTAAGCAATGATCTGCAAAACCTGTATTAGATGTATTGGTTAAAATCGCCTTCTTACGTTCAGAAATGCGATGTTTCAGAGCACGGCCACATTATCCGATATAAATAGCATCGCATTCTGCACAGTGTATTTCATAAACTCCATTTTTCTCCAGTGTGTTAGATTTTCTTTATTATTGACTAGTAGTGAAAAAAAGATTACGTTTGTTTACTGATACCATGTTAAGACCATGGTTTTTAACCTATTATTAATCTTATCTGTTATACACGGAATGTAATTTGTTAAGTGACATTTTTTGTTACCCTGATCTGGCTCTATGGAATAAAATTCTTTTAAAGTAATTTTCTTCTGTTTTTTTAAAATTAAAGAGTCAATTATTCTTTCATCATAACCGTTATTTTGTGCTATAGCTTTTATAATATCTACCTCTTTATTGAAATTTTCTTTGGATAAAGGAACTATAAGGAGACGATTAACCATTGCATGAAAACTGCTTAATTTTATGTCCCATGATGTTAGTGATTGTTTATGTATAACGGTATCTGTAAAAGTAGGTTTTCTATATATCTGAAAACTAAGATTATTTTGTGACCTAGTAATGGCAAGATCCAAAAAATTTAAACTTTTCATATTTTCTGTTTCAAGTGTAAATTGCACGCTACTATAAAAGGAATTAATATAATCTAAGAACATATGGAGCTGTCTATCTGTTCCTGTCTAGATACAAAATAATATATAATAAATATCATCAACATACCTTGCCCAATGAAAAACATATTTTATGTTGGGGTTATCAGGTGTAAAAATGTTTTCTTCCAAAAATGTCATAAAGATTTCACTTAATAAAGGTGATAAAGGAGAGCCCATAGGTAAGCCATTTAATTGTTTATAGATTTTATTATTAAACTGAAAATAATTTTGTCCTATGCAAATATCTAAGGCCGAGAATAATTCTTTTTTCTGATCACTATTTAAGGTTAAAGTATTTTGTATATGTGAGGAACAGATAGACAACAGAACATCTACAGGTATAGACGGAAATGAATTCTTAACATCAAATGAAACTAATTTTGCATTCAGTGGTAAATGTACATTTTTTTATTATTAACTAATTGTAAAGTGTTTTTAATAGCATACTTTGGGTTAAAGTTAATATATTTTGGCAATAATTCATTAAGTTTTTTACAGACTTTATATGCAGGTGCAGTTACATATGAAACAACTGGGCGCATGGGACAATTAGGTTTATGTATTTTTGGTAAACTATACAAAACAGGAGCTTTTGGGTTCATCATAGTTAGCATGAAACTTTTTGTGTCTGAAAATATATTAGGGCAATTTTTAATAAGTGATTTTATTTGTTTTTGAAACTTATTAGTGGGATCATTTAATATCTTGAAATTGTCATTCCTGAAGAGAAGTTCTGTGTTTTCAATATATTCGCTCCTATTTCTTATTGTAATCGTATTGCCTTTATCAGCTTTGCAAACCACTAAACTACTTGGATTAATTTTTTGTTTTAAACTGTTAACTATGTACTTATCTGAATCTTTTAGACTATACTTATTCTTATTACTTTTTGATATAATGTTTGCACAGGAAACTAATTCATTATTTCTTATATCTGGGTTACCTAAATTACTAAGTGCTATTTCTGTATTTATACATAACATTTCCATGTCTCTTTTGTACCGTATGTTTGGACAATATTTCAAACCTTTATTTAACAGATTTAGTTCTTTCTGAGTAAAGTTTGTATTGGAGAAATTTTCCACTCTGTTATAAAATTTATTTACTGGTGATGACATAGTAGTTACTCTCTTACTACTTAGCTTAGTTGTGATAAGTTTTAGTAATTTTGTTTTTTGTACTAAATATTGTTTATGAGCATGATAACTTACTTGTTCTCTGATCATATTATCAATAAGGTCAAATTCCACTGCACTGTATCTATAAGTTAATTCACAATGTATTAGTTTTTGGTGTAAAGACAAATTATTTCTTCTAGAGTACCATTTCTTGAGTTCCAACTGTAGCCAGTTCTTGTATGCCTGTTGAACAGCAGTTTTTGCTTCAAACGATTGATGGCGGCAACTAATCTTCATGTACGTTGGAAATACACTATTCTTTAGACACTGTTTATTAAACCACAAATGGTTGTGCACTTCCAGAATTTTAAAAGACATCTTCTGTAGAAAGTAACGAGCATTGCTTTACTTGCACTTTTCACGTGCAAATACATAAACCTAATTGTCCCATGCGCCCAGTTGTTTCATATGTAACTGCACCTGCATATAAAGTCTGTAAAAAACTTAATGAATTATTGCCAAACTATATTAACTTTAACCCAAAGTATGCTATTAAAAACACTTTACAATTAGTTAATAATAAAAAATGTACATTTACCACTGAATGCAAAATTAGTTTCATTTGATGTTAAGAATTTATTTCCGTCTATACCTGTAGATGTTCTGTTGTCTATCTGTTCTTCACATCATGGCCCCCACATCCTGAAGCGGGCCCCCAGGCCAAGATCTTTGGCGGGCCCCCCCTACCTACCGCTAAGTTTAAGGGCAGCGTAATGTTCTACAGGATTTAGGATAAAATAAGTCAGTTTAAATGATGACACAAAAGTAATATTTATATTTATTTAAAAAACTATATGGATTTACATAATAAAAACTTGCAATAATATAAAAAATTATCTCAAAGTATATTTTCTAGCTTTTGTCGACGCAAATTTTTCAATAACTTCAGTAAAATCAACTTGCTTAGCTAAATCATTTTCGATGCACAATATTGCTAGATGATTAAGTCGCTCTTGACTAGTTGTGCTTCTTTGCCATGTTTTTAATGAATTTGCCAGTCTGCTGAACGATCTTTCAGCTGAAGAAACAGTAACTGGTACTGTACAAAACAGTTAAATGGCGAGACAGCCATTGGCAAATATACCTTGCAGTTTTTTGTCGTAAATTGCGTTCAGAAGTCTAATTGGGGTTCTTTCAGTACTGAAAACTGTCTTGTGAATACTTTTAAGGTGAAGGATTTCGTGCAGAAAGTCTTCTGACAAATCTTTCTCATATGTATTTACAAGTTTTGCTGCTTTCGTGGTAAGTTGACCATCGTCTAAGTTCTGGAAGCTCAAAATGGGTGAGAATAATTCACATATGGTATCTGCTGCTTCAAATCGTGTCATTAAATCATTGATAATAAAATCCAATACTGGGTAAACTACGGAAATTCTGAAATCTTGTTCAGGTTCTATAGAAATTTTTCGGTTTTCGGGAAATTGAGGTTGCACTCCTACTGCTTCAGCAACTACTTTTGCTTCTTGAACAACACTTTCCCACAAGTCACGTAAGTGCTGCATCTCTTGCACTAAGTCTCTTATAAGTGCGGTCTCGACATCAAGAGATATTCCTTTACTTTGTATGACAACGTTCTTGTTGTCAATACTTGCTAATATTTTGTACCAAAACACTGTCGTTAGCAGACCTTTATAAGATCTGAAATATTTTTTTAGGCATTTAGTTGTGTTCAGTGCTGAAGGAGTTAATCCTGTAGCCATCTCTCCAAGAATGACATCTAACACAGTAAGTATGCCGGGATAATGTTTAACAATTGGGCGCACAGCTTGAATTCTTTCACTCCACCTTGTTTCTGAAAGGCTTTGAAGAGATAATGTTACGTGTTTTTTCAATACTTCCCAGCATGCAGGACTGTGAGCGAACAAAGAGTAGAAGTTTTCTATATTCCCGAAAAACGTTATAACATCTGGGTTGAGCTTTGCAGCGTTGACTCCTACACGATTCAATGAATGTGCTCCGCAGGGATAGAACAAGGCACATTTGTTCTTTTCTAAGATGCGGGACTTAACGCCGTTTATTTTGCCATGCATATTTGCGCCATTATCGTAGCCTTGCGAACGCAATCATGGAGAGGTATATTGTTTTTTCCAGAGTTGCAAGTATTTCTTCAGTTATTTTTTCTCCAGTTTTTCCAGTAAAATTCATGAACTCAATGAAACGTTCATTCACTTCGAATTCGTTTCAGTCTTGGTTTTGGGATATGTGTCTGAGAATTAGGACGTTTTGTTCACTGTGAGAAATATCTGGTGTTGCATCTACTATTATTCCGTAGAAAATTGCGTCTCTTCTTTGGTCAAGAATGGTTTGGAGAACTTTGTCTGCACAAAGGCCAATAAACTCATTTTGAGAATACCACGACATACCACGACCTTCCACCTGATTTTGTTGAACTTTGGCGAGATGTTGTCGTGTCACTTCATCGTACTTTCCAATCAACTCTAAAATTCCTAAAAAATTCCCATTATGAACATCTCCAATCTTTGAGTTCTCTCCTTGAAAAGCTAAACCTCTAGATGATAAAAATAATGTTATGTCTACAAAAATTAAAAATTGCAAGAGTAAAGTGGCACTTCCGGTTACCCGATTTTAGGATGGACGAAAAAATGTACGCGGTTTCAAGAAAAAAATGAAGTAAACATACCTGTAAAAACTTTTGGCACGCCGGCGAACAAAACAACGAAGTAATACACTAACCACGTGGCAGATCACTTTCAAACTGAACATAAACATTCAGCAGAGTTTATCCCACAGATATTCACATACCGTAAACATTCGTAAGTAAACACGCATTGTATAGGCAAACATCAGCTGTTTTTGTTACTTTTCAAGGCTTCCAGAGAGGGCAGCACTAATCACAAAGCATTTCTAACGATGTCATACCATACGGACAATGTTGTCGAATACCGCAGCAAACGGAGACGTTTTTTTAAACGATGTGGACTATAGGCAAACTGCTCAGCGAACGGAGACAAATTTATTCGACTACAGTCGAATTACACGGCGAAAGGGTTATTAATTCTTCCACTGACAATAATGAAATTAAAGCATATTCATGTCCACGTGGGTGAAGACGTGGGAAAAAGCTAGTATTTTATAAAGAAGTCGCTTTTTGTCTTCTGTTCATCTCACTTAGCTATCCGACCCACCACGCCGGGCCCCTCCTAATCCCGGGCCCCCAGGCTAGAGCCCCGTCAGCCCCCCCTTGTGCCTCACATATACAAAATACTTTAACCTTAAATAGTGATCAGAAAAAAAGAATTATTCTCGGCCTTAGATATTTGCATAGGACAAAATTATTTTCAGTTTAATAATAAAATCTATAAACAATTAAATGGCTTACCTATGGGCTCTCCTTTATCACCTTTATTAAGTGAAATCTTTATGACATTTTTGGAAGAAAACATTTTTACATCTGATAACCCCAACATAAAATATGTTTTTCATTGGGTAAGGTATGTTGATGATATATTTTGTATCTAGACGGGAACAGATACACAGCTCCATATGTTCTTAGATTATATTAATTCCTTTTATAGTAGCGTGCAATTTACACTTGAAACAGAAAATATGAAAAGTTTAAATTTTTTGGATCTTGCCATTACTAGGTCACAAAATAATCTTAGTTTTCAGATATATAGAAAACCTACTTTTACAGATACCGTTATACATAAACAATCACTAACATCATGGGACATAAAATTAAGCAGTTTTCATGCAATGGTTAATCGTCTCCTTATAGTTCCTTTATCCAAAGAAAATTTCAATAAAGAGGTAGATATTATAAAAGCTATAGCACAAAATAACGGTTATGATGAAAGAATAATTGACTCTTTAATTTTAAAAAACAGAAGAAAATTACTTTAAAAGAATTTTATTCCATAGAGCCAGATCAGGGTAACAAAAAATGTCACTTAACAAATTACATTCCGTGTATAACAGATAAGATTAATAATAGGTTAAAAACCATGGTCTTAACATGGTATCAGTAAACAAACGTAATCTTTTTTTCACTACTAGTCAATAATAAAGAAAATCCAACACACTGGAGAAAAATGGAGTTTATGAAATACACTGTGCAGAATGCGATGCTATTTATATCGGATAATGTGGCCGTGCTCTGAAACATCGCATTTCTGAACGTAAGAAGGCGATTTTAACCAATACATCTAATACAGGTTTTTCAGATCATTGCTTACAACACAATCACTTCATAGACACAAAAAACATAACACTACTCCACAACATACAAAAAGGTAAAAAAATGGATTTGTTAGAAATTTTAGAAATTAAAAAAGCAATAAAAAATAACAAAAATTTAACCAATGAACAGACTGAATTTTGTGTATCCCCTTTATTAAAATTTGTTCTGTTATTTAGTTTAGTTTATTTTATATTATTTTGAATGTTCATCATTATTTTAAATTTTGCATTCAGTTCATATTTAGTTCAGTTAATTTTATATTTTGCATTCATGATTGTATTTAGTTTTTAAAGACACCTGACCTTCCCTTGTCCCATGCACACACTCCCCCCCCCCCCTAGCCATCACAACACAGATGTTCCAGATACGCCCTAAACAGATGTTCACCACCTACACTCCACTAACATCCTGTGTTCAGTAATTTCATTCACTCGCTCTTTGACAATGGCTTAGTTAGTCGAAACAGCTGTCAGAGTTAATTAAAAAATTTGTGAAACTTACCAAGTGTTTTTATATATTTTACAAAACCTTTGTAAACTAGTTTGTTCTACACAATTCTAAAAATAGCGTGCAGAATTTTCTTGGCTTATCTAGCAAGCGACAAAAGCTGGGAATGACATTATTGCCATACACATATATATATATATATATATATATATATATATATATGGTGGTAGATGGAGAAATCAGTCAGTATTTATTGTTAGTTTGGTAAAGTTAGTTTTTAGTCAGTCTTTATTGTGAGTTCGATTAAGCGAGATGTAGAATCAGTGAGTGTGTTTGATACCACATTTGTGGAGCAATATTATATTTGTGTTCTTATTTATATAAATTATGATGTGTCAATAATCAATATCACAGTTGTGAATCAAAATTTGTTTTTGTGTGTTACATATTTACTTGTGAAAGATTATTTGTGATAACAATCAAGGTGTCAACAGTGATATGAGCGTGTTTATTTCGATCGCTGCCTAGAAGACAATTGTGTGTGTGTGTGTGTGTGTGTGTGTGTATGTGTGTGTGTGTGTGTGTGTGTGTGTGTGTGTGTGTGTGTGTGTGTGTGTGTGTGTGTGTGTGTGTGTGTGTGTGTGTGTGTGTGTGTGTGTGTGTGTGTGTGTGTGTGTGTGTGTGTGTGTGTGTGTGTGTGTGTGTGTGTGTGTGTGTGTGTGTGTGTGTGTGTGTGTGTGTGTGTGTGTGTGTGTGGGATTAGCAACTCTTGGGCCCCTGGGCCCTATTTTCTCAGCAGCCCCCTCCCCCTTCTCCAACTCCTAATAAATTATAAACTACAGCCATTACAAAACAGGCCCCATTCAAGAAAATGGAGATATCTATGATAAGATTTAAATCTTCTATGGGCTAATATCCACCCTAATCCTAAATAATCATTATTCGTTAATATTTGCTTTGAGGGATTTTTACAACTTAAAAACTTTTTTACAGCAATTTTTGGGACAGAAAAGATAACAACCATTTTTTTAAGAATATTTATTTCCCAATAAAACAAAACACAACTCAATTTCATTCATATATAAATGATCACATAGAAAATCAAAAACACATTGCAAAAGTTAATATAAATATAAACAAACAAAAATATTAAATTGGTAACCTTCTGAAGTTTTATATACTGACTGAACACAATCTGTTTAATAAACAAACTACAAATCAACTTTGTGAGCTTTCATTGCAGAAAAATCTTTTATAATGTCACTGAAATCAATTTCGTTGAGCAGGTCAGCATTTGCCACAAAACTTGTTAAACTTGACAATCTTAAGTCAGCAGATGAATTACGCAGGTAGTTTTTAACTCTTTTTAGAATGCTAAAGGACCGTTCACCAGATGCATTTCTGGTCATCATGCACAAAAAAATTCTCAACGATGTTTCAACGTTAGGGAAAAGAGTTGTCAATTGCTTTTCTCGTATAAATCTTAAAAACTCAGCAGGAAGATGATGGTCCTTTAGATATAAGTCGAGAGCCTCAACAAACGCCTTAAAATGTAAAAATTCTTCAATAAGTTCTGAAGAAAGGTGTGCAGGATATTTCTGAACTAAGAGAGAAGATTTTTCCCGAATTTCATCATCTTTCAATGTAAGCAATTTTAAATGAATCCAAAAACTTTGTTCTGATTGAAGTAAATTCTTGATCTGTTTTCTAGTTCACTGAAAATTCTGTCGATTTTATAATGTTAAAATGTATTAAATGTTATAATGTTTAAATTATAAAAATGTATTAATAATCATGTCTTGTCTGCCATTCACGTCATCCAAGTCCATTTTGGAGGTATCTTCAGCATTTTTCTCATCATCAGAAAATTGTTTTTTCTTTCTTCTCCTCTTGAAATCGAAAACATAGCAGTCTCTGACTTACACAGTTTCATACCTTTCATCTCATAATAATTGAATCGTTCTCGTAAGCCCTGCACATAATCTTTGAGAGATTTGTAAATATTGCAAATGACTCCTAAGTCAGTGTTAGTGCTTTGCAATGTTTTACTTGCAGCATTAAAGCATTCAAAAAAAATCATTCCATAAAACAAATAATATTGCTGTTTCTATCCTAGTAAATACTGCACATAATCCCTCAGCTGTAGCTCTGTTTTCTGGTTTTTCATGGGGGTTTCCAGAGATGACTTGAAGTGCTTCATGAAACTCCCAATAATGAAGGATTAAAGCCCTTGAAGCATGCCATTAGTTGACCACCTGGTCGTATTTAGTCTTTTAGGCAACAGTTTTTTCTTGATTTCACTGTCTTTTATTATGTTTTCAAGTAAAGTCCACCTTGCAGTTGACGTGCTAAAAAACACATAGAGTTTTTGCATGAACATAAAAAGCTTGGTTGCTTGAAGGCAGCAGTTAGCTGCGTGGGTCCCTACCAGATTTAAGGAGTGGGCCGAACAAGGAATGAATTCTGCCAGAGGATTGTGACTCTTAATTTGCGATTGAAGTCGTTCATATTGCCCCGACATATTCGATGCATTATCATATGACTGGCCTCTCATATCGTTTATCGAAATATCTAGTAATGAAAGTGTGTTCAAAATTAATTCTTCCATTTGAGCACCCATGTGGTTTTCCATTCTGATAAATTTAATAAATCTTTCCATTGGGCAGCCATTATTTAAGATATAGCGAACAATCAGTGGCGGCGATAAGGCCCCTGCAGACCCCGCGGCGCGGGGGGCCCCGACTCTCATGGGGGGCCCCAGTTGGCCCAGTCATGGGACATAACTTGTAACATGAAAAATAAGCGTAAACGAGTTGTAAAACGCTTCTTTGTTGAATTATCAGTTGACCATAGAATTGACGACCCAGTGAAATCATTTGAAGTAAAAGTTTTCAATGCAACACTAGATATTGTAATAGCTCAGCTACAAATGAGATTCGAAGGATTGCGTTGCATTGATGATAGGTTTTCATTCCTGACGCCTCAGAATTTAGTAAACTTGTCACAAGAGACAATAGTGGAGAAAAGTAAGGCTCTGGTAAATGTGTATCCTGGTGACCTTTCCACATCACTGCCTGACCAAGTAATATCCTTCAAAGCTCTGATGGCCAAAGAAATTGTACACAAGAAAAGAATTCGAGAAATGATGAATTTACTGGTTGAAGAAAACAGCTGCCTTATGAGTTGCCTCCCAGACTTAACTACAGCTTTGCAGCTTTATTTAACTATACCTGTCACAACAGCTACAGCGGAAAGAAGCTTTTCAAAACTTAAATTAATTAAGTCATACTTAAGAAGTACCATGGCCCAAACTCGGTTGAGTGACTTGACACTGTTAAGCATTGAGAATGAAGAGACACAGAAAACTAATATCAACGAAGTGGTTGAAAAGTTCTTAACTATTAAAAAAAGAAGACTAGGCTTAGGAAAACAGTGAACTTTGGTTGATCCTCATCTGTAAATATTGTACATTACTTGAGTTCGAGTGTTATTGAATTGGATTAGACTTAAGGAGAACTTGTATAGAGTATATTCAAGAATTTTACAAATTCAGTTACAAACTAATTTAAATGTTTGAAAAAAGCTAGAATGTTACTTTGATATTCGTTTTTAAATAATAAATTTTTAACACTCTGTGTGCGGTACTGTTTCATAGTCTGAATTTAGATCTTTGACGTAAAAATAAATCATTCTTTTTATTTTGGTTTTTTTATAGTTTGTATAGAACTTTGTCTATTTAGCAGCAATGAATTTTAAGAGTTTGTACACGTGTAAAACGTCCTTTGCAAATTGCAAACGCTTTGTGATAGACAAGAAAGTATTCACAAACCATTGTTGTGAAACACACGTAAATAGAAACTCATTTGAGTGTTTTCCCCTATTACGTATACAAAATTTAACCATTTTTATAGGCCCCCCTAATTAGTTTCGCGGGGGGCCCCCGTTTCGTTAGCGCCGCCACTGCGAACAATCAAAGTCAATTGGTCATGATGAGAAATATCAGGTGTTGAATCTACAGTAATGGAATAGTATTTGCTTGATTTTAACTCCTCAACAATTGTTGAAACTATTTTATTATACATTATTTCTATAAACTCATTACAGATAGTCTTTGAGAGATAACCTACCTTTCCTTGACCAGGATTGCCATAATTTTGAATGTGAACTTTTAAAAAATCATCGTATTCGGCTAGCAATTCTAGAATTCCTAGGAAATTGCCATTTGTATGAGATCCAAAAACTTCATGCTTTTCTGAGCCTCAAAAGGCTAGCCCACGAGCACCAAGAAATTTAATAACATCTAATACATGAATCAAAACTTTCTGCCAATAGTCTACTTCTTTTAAGTACTGTTGATGAAGAGCAGAGTCAATCTTACCGAGTAAATTGCCACTGATGACGTAGGATTGTGTGTTAATTCTATGCTCAGAACTCCTCTCATGCTGTGACAATCTGGAAATATGTTTCCAGTCGTTAAAGCCATAAATAAAAAAATTTTCAGTCTCGTCTGAACGGAAAAGTTTGCACGGAACACAATAAAAAGATCTCTTTGAATTAGAATACATCAGCCATTCTCTTTTCTTCAACTGTCCATTTTGCAAACGAGTAAACAACATACTCTTGTTAGCATACCTTGTCTTATCAGGATACATACGCCTAGATTTTGAAAAATCAATCACAATCAGTTATTTTTGACAAGTGTTCTGGAATATTTTTAATTATATGATCTTTAAGCTCGTTCGTCAATGGTTCCCAAAAATTTGGGTCCATTAAATCAAATTTAACAATTTCTTTTTGCACGTTACAGTTAACTTTTGAATTATCTGAATCTAAGCATTGAATGTCGAGAACAATATCTGCTACTTCCGGATCATTAACTTCACCACTTTCATATAAAACAGTATTTACACTATTAAAGTCAATATTTACTTTGCTACAACATGGGCGTTGTTGCAGACCTACATTAAAATCTGCTGCATTTACAAGTTCATTATTTACTTCACAATAATTTGGATTTTGTTTTTGATCAGAATCCAAATCTATTGTTAAATTAGTTGGGTCAGGATCCGTAAACTTATCAGAATCGGTAGAATTTGAACCAGTACTTTGTGAAACTGTTGAAGCTTTCAAAAACTTGTCCAACTTAGCAGTTTTGTGTAATAATTTTGAGTGAGCATCATCTTTAGCTTTTTTCAACTTGCGTTTATAAGCTCCACTTGCAGTGTGAAAATTCTGACTCATTTTCAATAAAGACATGAAGATGTTCAGACAAAACAACACACACACACTGACACACAGAAAACAAACCAGGCTAAAGAATACAAATATCTGAACATAAATAAATGGCTTTCAAATAACTCTACTAAATAATAAAGACAGTTAACACAAAGTGTATCATCTACAGAGCTTTTACGACGTATTCAGACCTTTCCAACTTAAAATAACCTCAAAACTGACAGGTGCATTGTTGTTTACTGTTCCGCCGCCGGTCTACTGGCTGTAAGTTAGAAGGGGAAGGGGAGAGTGTGACTCGTCACCGCCACGACCAACGCGCCAGTGTCGACTGTCGACAGACTGATATGACGGGCTGTCTACCCAGGGACATATCCTGATCTAGTAACTTCTAGGACTATCAACCTGATATTAGTCACTGCCTTGCACTGTTAATTAATTATTGGTGGTAGTAAACTGCGTGTTTGACTTACAGTTTTTCTCATTAGAAAAAAAGTTGGCCTTGCGGCCCCCTTAAGCCTGTGGCCCCTGGGCCTGGGCCCAATTGGTAATCCGCCACTGTGTGTGTACATAATGCTGCTACTTTGCAGTGAAAGACAATTACATGTCAACTATCGAGGCTATACCAAACTGTGCCGGTCAGCGCAGTGTGTTCAAGGACACTGTTTCTAGTGGATTCTCGAGAGCCCCTGTTTGTTTAACAAGTCATCCAAAGTGACAGATTATTATGGAAATCAGCAGGGTATAAATACAGCCATTCAGCGACGGTGAAGTTAGTTATTGTCGGGCGATTACATAGTGCGTTTAAGTGGCGATTTACACAGTGCAGTTCGAAGTATTGTGGCGAAGTGTTATGTGTAATACAATTGTGTTTTACATTAGTTGACATTTTTATTGCGTGTGAACTATTTTTATTTGATTTGTTGTAAGAGACTATCTTGTTGATTACAAACTATTTAATTGTGATACTTAAAGCTGGTGATTAGTGACTTAATTGGTGTCTTGTATTTTGTTTTCCACTGTACCATACGGCGATCAGTCAGACCATCATAACAATATAAACACTGAATTTGAACAAACAAAAACATTTAAAAATAAAATTGATTACAGTATTTATTAATACAAATAACTTAATAAACTCACTGCAGCCTTGTTCATCTGAGTTGTCTCCACAGTCATCTTCTCCATCACAGTGATATGTACTGGGAACACACTTATGGTTGGCACACGTGAACCCTAAACACTAAAAAAAATATACCATATGTTATAAAATCCTTAAATAGCACTGCACTTTCTGCCCTTTAGTGTACTACATGCATTAATAGTTTTTTTTTAAATGTTTTGTAGAGATTAATTTTGCTGACGGGAATAAGGAGGACACTGCCCCATTTGAGAGTTCAGCAATAAAACCTGTATTTTAATTTATATCCTCATTTATTGAGAGTGTTTTATTAAACATCTTTATGTTAAATGAAGATAATATATTAAAACATTATTTTTTTAAGCTGTGGAATAGGGTAAGAATAATGTGGATTTCAAAATAAAACTGGACCACTTTAAACAGAAATTGTTAATATATATACATTGAACCAAAAGCTAATTGCATTTTATTTTGTATAGTTTATATACATAAACAATTCATATTTTTAATCTGTACAATTGCTTACTAATAAACTCATATCCTACGATGAATAGAATTTACATGATAGTAATTAAGACATCTTAGCAATAATATGCAAATGATCATCAGCCATATTACTGATGATACAATTAAAATCAAAGCTGATACAATTATTACAGTATACAAGTGTGGCTAGAAAATAACTGGACTGGCATTGTAACATTATTTTGTTCATAATTTCTAACAATTGAAATATTATCCCTTGAGTGTATTCTCTTCCCCAATCTGTACACTGCTCCATTTGAATTTTCCATTGCTGGAAGCAATGTTGCAAGTCATTTTCTATTAGCTTCTTCATGACTTCTGCTGCTTTTGTCTTTGCTGCATTTATGGATTTGACCAGAAGTTACACCTAACCCTTGGAAACAAAAAGAAGTCACACAGGACAAGATCAGGTGAGTACAGTGGTGGGTCTAGCATGGGAATTCCGTGCTGTGACAAAAACATCTTGATGGACACTCAAGCATTGTCTTGGTGAAGAATCTATAAGTCACTCTTCTACAGCTCAGATTTTTTCTTCTCACCCATTTCCACAATTAATTCCTCTGTTTAAATTAGACATCATTAAAAGTTTGACTTTTAGGCACCCTATCAACATGAACAATCCCTTATATGCTTATATGTTGAAAAAAACCATGGTCATCATGGCTTTGAATTTCAGTTTGGTCATCGGTGCTTTCTTTTGCCATGTAAACCAGGGCTGCTCTAATGCATGAATTGGCAAGAATGGTTTCAAGATCATATGTAGAAACCAGTGGTGGCTGGGAAGTTTTTGATTGGGGGGGGGGATTTTTTGGACCCATAGGTACCAAAAGTAATCAGTCACCAGTAGAAACCAGATTATTTCAGTTATCATCAAATAATAATAATTATGAGTATAACACTACCGACTTGGAACACAAAGTTTTATATTGGTAAAAATGTAAAATTTTTACCTTATACCCTGAACCAGTTTTCACTTATTATAAGTTTCATCAGAGGCTGCCACTGGGAGCACTGTCCATCTTGTTCTTGCCGATGGCGCTGTCTTTTGAAAGATCAATGGCGTGTGTGTGGGGTGTGGTATGTTCGAATAATATGTGTGATTTATTATTCGATCTTTCAACATCAATCTTTCAAAAGATGGCACTGTCGCCAAGAACAAGATGGACAGCGCTCCCAGTGGCAGCCTCTGACGAAGCTTATAATAAACAAAAACTGATTCAGGCTATAAGGTAAAAATTTTACATTTTTACCAATATAAAACTTTGTGTTCTGAGTCGGTAGTTTTGTACTTATAATTAGTTAATTAACGGACACATCATGGACAACAAAATCCAAGAAATCAAATAATAATAAAATTGAACCTTTTGCTTCTAATACTAAAAGTATTGTTAATACTAAAAACCTAAACTACTTATATTTAAACAGTGTTTGAAACTGAAATTATTTATAACCCTAAAATTATTGCAGTTCATGTTCCTAAACTTAAATATTATATCAATTGTATTATTAAATGCATGTTTTACTAAGTAAAATATATTTGTTCCCTTCCTTGGATTAGTTTATTTGCTTGAACATTAAATCCATTCTCCTTTCCTTTTGCATGGTCAATGACCAACTCATTGAAGTTAGGAGTTGTTTCTAGCATTTTGTTCTGTTGAACACAATCCCAGAGCACTTAGTCTGTCCTCTTTCATTGTGTTACATGTAAACGTTTTAATACATTTGAGGGTTGAGAAACATCGTTAACTTTCTATTGTAGTCATAGGAATTGTACAAATAAATTTTATTGTTATTATTATAATTGCACTGTAAAATTGTTATTATTATTATTATTATTACTGTGGAGTGGACAAGACATGGTCATGGGGAAGTAAATTATTACCTCACCCATGGCATGGCTATTTTAGTAAATAAATATCCTTGTAGGATGTGAAAAGTGCTGAGTGCAGTTGCTAGTCTCTGAACAACGCTTACTGCCTGGGTAGTCCTTGAAATGAAGAAGAAGATTAAGTTACGTCTGAATTTCACTTTTATCATGAGTCTCCATTATGTTGAGATGTTATTTTCTTATATTTAAAATATTCTTTCTGAGATTACATTCTCATGTATCCTACAGACATTTTCTGAAAGAAAAAACATGCCACAGTAAGCAAAACTTTATATTTAATGGTTTTTCTTGCTTAATAATTTCAACCACATATATATGAGGCTCCCATGTTATAGAGGGCGACTGTGTTCCAACATCTACTGGGCTTGTGGAGGGCGCATAGTCAGCAGCCTCGGACATAATTGCAGACGTCCTTGCCAATGGCCGATGGGTCTCTTCTGACCCAGGGTGACCGATGTTTCAGAATCATTGTGAAAGCATCTGATGACCTCCAAGCAGAAGTTCAGCAGCCATGGAATCCTAGTTCCTGGCGGCATCTGCCTTTCCAAACTAGGCTGTTGTCCACTCGGTATCCTTTTGCTGAGGATTCCGCAGGGCTGGGTGGCACTTGTCACAAGATGAATGGCACCAGTTGTGACAACCCATCATGTTTGTGGCCCTTCAGAGGACCATTGGGAGAGGAAGCCAATTGTTGTTGTGGTGGTGTAATGTTTGACCTACACAACTCATTGTTGGTTCTGCGCCACAGTCCTCTTCACCCGGCAGCAGGATGTAGAGTTGCTGTCCCAGCTGATAGAATTCACTTCTTTCTTCTTCTCCATTTTCTGCTGTTCCCTTCTTTCTTCTCTGATCTCGCTTCTTTCGCATCATCCAACAGAATGAATTTTACAGTATAGTATTTTTTATTTAGAGTTGCATATTCTATTTAATTTATTTCAAATTTTAATCCGTTCGTTAAGCGGACAATAAACAAATTGACTGATGTAAAGATAAACCCCTGTTTTGCTGTATTTACAAATTAAATTGCAATGATTGTCAACAATTCTACATCGGCCAGACGGGAAGATCTTTTTCTTCCAGGTTTTCTGAACATTTAAAAGCCCTCACCACAAACTACATACATTCCACATTTGCCACACATTTACATAACGAAAACCACAGCTATACAAACATAGAACACAACATGGAAATATTACACTACTTACCAAAAAGTAGAAAACTAAACACAGCTGAACAATTTGAAATATACAGATATCACACACTACAACCAAACAACATATTAAATGAACAGATACATTACAAATCACATACACTATTTGACACACTGATCCATACACATAATTCGAACCTCAGCGCCAACCCCTTCCCACCATCAACCCCCACCACACACTCCATTCCGTAACGGTTATTCTGTAATCGACAGTTAGTACTCAACCCACTGAAGAAGAGAAACAACATCTTGAAACATTTGGGAAGTGACAATAGTAAGTTCATAAGTGAAAGTATATATATATTATTAAATTAATAAGTGAACGAAGAGGATGCAACAACAAGATAATTATATTTAGTTCAGTAACGGACACGTCATGGACAACGAAATGCAAGAATACATGTCCACTTGTCACACCTTCTTATTAATGTCCACAGAATACACACATACACAAAATTGTACTTAAAAGTCTAAATGTCTAAATATCTAAAGAAAATGACACTACCACTTAATGCTGGAATGAACTGAGAACTTACATTAACATATTAAACGCTGATTCTGTATGGCAGAAATATCAGTTGACACTAACATTTAATGTTGACATAAACACAAATGATAGGCCAACAGATAATACAGTACAGATAAAACTTATGATTAACACTTTATTCATTAAATCTGTAGACTAGATCTAAAAATCTATTTAGTCTACAAATGTCTTCACTATAACCAGCAATTTAATGGTTAAGGTGTCAAGTATTCTAATTTAGAAATGTGTTTTCTGTTGAGGCACGTAATTTCTTCTTTCACAGTAGGAACTTTTAGGTTTATGCGTATAGAGTTGTTGTAAACAAACCGTGGAGCATCGACTATTGATCTTAGAGTTTTGGGCTGAAAGCGCTGTTACCCCAAAGTTGAATACCCTATGTCCATACTGGTTTAAGAATTGCTTTATATATTAGATGTGTGATGATGAGAATTAACCGCGATTTTCTACCTATCAGCTGGATAGATATTGGGGTTAAGTTCAGTCTTGTTGAAAGTTACGTGTTTTGTTCCACGTCAGTCTCCTGTTCAAGTCCATCTCCCAAGGTATATAGCACTTTGAGCTTAGCACATTGGTTGACCACATGCGGGCAGTTAACCTTTAGTGTGGTGAATGTGTCATGTACTGACTGATTTTTGAGCACCGCTTTATAAAGCCATAACTGAACACTATTTAGTAACTTTTATACATAAGAGACACTGTTGAAGGGTCAGAATGTATCTTTAGTGTTGCTATGCCAATGGCTAGTAGGTAGCAACAGTGGTATCAATTCGCGACAGTAAGCACGAGGTTAACAGGAGGTGTAGTAGTGGGTTCAGGATACTACCCATTTCAGCTATACGGAACAATTAATTTATTTGGATAGAACAGATATAGTCTACACTGAACAAAAAAAATACAAACAGATAAAAGTAAAAAACAAATTAAAACAATCTTTTCAAGCAAATTACAGACTGTACAACAATTAGTGTTTAATATGTAAAATTAAATAATGTTGACAAAGAATTTTCAGTTTCATAGCAATGTGAGTTTTAGTATAAAAATTCTGTTCTAAATTCAAGTCATGTAACATTACTGTATAAATCAAAATGGGAGAAATGCAAAAATTGTATTAGTTGTTGGATCCCCTACTTGCAACGGCCGCCACCGGATTTATCAGCGCTGTCCGGTGCTGCTGGTGGTCTTCAGCATTTGAGCACAGCATAATTTTTTTCTTTTTTCTACTCCATTCAGTCTTGGGTCTTCACTGTAAAATTTTTTCTTCGTCTTCACTGTAAAATTTGAAGTTTTCGAAACAAACTGTGATTCAATATGACAACAAATTTTGAATTAATCCCAGGACTTTCGGTGGTCAAATCTGAAACATCTATATATTCCGAGATTTTCGATTTCCCAGAATGGTAATGATTGGACTGTCACCAGATTAGACTTGCTAGAATTGGACATCCCCCAAAAAAGACTTCTAGAACTAGCAATCTTCCCGAAAAAGAGATCCCAAAATAGACATAACCTGATAAGCATATGAAAGAGAGAAAGAGAGTGAGAGAGCGAGTGCAAGAGAGAGAGAGAGGTCTCTGTATGTTGTGTGAAGAAGCGTATGAATATACAACATTGGTAATTGAAAGATTCAAAATTTTATTAGCTGGTATGAGAATAAAATGTTTTCTTTTGCTCCAAACCTGATTTAGTTCTATATTTATCATAAGGCAGTAGTGTTAAACTATTGCTAATTCTTTGATCATATGTTTCAGATGTTATCACAAAAAGTCCCGATATTAATTCAAAATTTGTCGTCATACTGAAGGGCACTTTGTTTTGAAAACTTCGAATTTTATAATGAAGATGCAAAGAAACAATTTTATATTGAAGACCCACGACTAAATGAAGTAGAAAAAGTAAGAAAAGAAATTAAAGAGAAACAGTATTATTTGTTTTATTACAAGCAGGTGTCACTGTTAACTGGAGTGCATGTGGTTCTGTTTTTACAAGACATGAATCACTTAACAAGAGCACTCTATTGTTTTTCCATAACCCGTCTTTCCCATGGTGAAGACGATTTATCACACGTTATGTTGGTGAGAGTCTTCGAGTGAAGAATGATCGTAACGGCCCGAATGTGGCCGACCGAGCAAGACATTACGTAGCTCATTAATCAGAAAATCAAACAGACGGTAAACAATGAAGACATATTTTTTTAAAGCTCAATGTAATATTCGAGGAAGATGTTTTGGAATGTACTATTATACGGACAAAGAGTTTGATGAAAACTGGACAATGGAGTGAGGCCAAAGGACAAAGGAGAGCGTTTTGAGGTGGAGTAAGCAAATGAGAAACGGGAATGGTGGTTGAGAAGCACAAAAGCAAAGGGAACGTGTAACCCAAAGGGAAGAGTGGTCAGGAAGTAACTCATCACCCTCCTCCCTCCCCCAAGCATAGAGTGTAAAGTTGTTATGCCAATGACGACATCATGTCTGCTGTCCAATGTAACATGCGCCATTTGTGTTTCCCCCCCCCCCACATGATCTTGCACTCTCTGTACCCCAAGTTAACCATTTTAGTTATTTCATGGTACATATTAAAACCACTGTAGAAATCTTACAATAAAAAATGAACAGTGGCTTTGAGATGCACAGTGGACAAACACCTCATTTAGAGGCTAACAAAATTTTCATTTATTTCGCACATGCGCACAACGGTTTTGTACAGTGTTTCATAGTGTGAACATCAGCTGCAACATTATTGTTGTTGCGTCATCTTCCTTCTCTCTACTCTAGATAATTTAGCTATACTTATAAGTGGGGGTAATTCATGCATTGGGTCGGCGCAGATGTTCAAGAATGTCTGTTGGGACTATATATGCCTGTGTTTCATTATCGTCCCTTCTAACATGCGTTAGTTTACAAATCTTTTTGTACATTTGATCTTCTACTGTAATCTACCTTACTTTGGTTGTGTTTATTGACTGAAGATAATTGTTGAGTTTTTCATCAGCGTTATAGCTAGAATCCTGCAAACATACTATCCATTTAACTTAAATAATTACGAACATTTCTGACCATGCATTCTTACTTACCTTTATATTGTTTTTTACACCTTCAATAAATAAACTTGCACAAGTATTAATTACAGTATAATATAAAATTATAAACAATTATTCAAGTGTGAATGTTATATAAATATTAACATATAAACTTGTAGAGCTTGTATAAATATTCAATTTACTGTTAGATATACATTTTTACAGTTGGTTTTTGAAATGTATATTTTCATCACATTCTCGGGCGTTTTTCAGCTTTTACCTTGTAGGTAATAATTATGTAATTTAAAACTTTTTTAAAAATCGTAATACAAATATATGAGCTAATATACTTCAGATTAATTAACAAATAAACCTGGATAAGCACTTGTTGCAGTGAATATGCACTTTACACAGTACGTCTATATACATTGATAAATTTAATTCACTAATTGAAATTTAATCATTTTAACCTGTGAAAATTATAAAAAATATATAAAAAAACACTAACCACTTGTTCTCAATTTGTCAGATATACTGATATTCAATTGTTTAATATTCAAAATGTATAATAATTAATATATTATTTTTATCACATCAGTAAACGTCTTTTTCGTAACAGTTAATGTTACACATTTAGTTGATGAGTGTACTATTGTCCATAAGTTTATTGAACTGATAGTTATACATTTCCCTATATTCAAATACACAATTGTATGAGTATATCATCTATCGAAGACTCATAGTTTTTGTAATTGTTACATGGTCTGTCATGGATGCAAGCAAACATATAGTCCAGAGTTGCCAATGTTAAAAAGCTTCAAGACTGTGAGAATTTCATACAGTATGCCCGAGCGCAAAGCTGATAATACGTTTGAATGTCATGTGAGCTGTTACATAGATGCTTATATAAACATGACATAGGTTTATTAATAGTATCTGCTGTATTGCTTAAATAATGTACCTTTATATAACTATACGTAACTTTGATATGAGTATATATAGATTCAAGACAGTTGAAAATACAGTGCGCAACAAAAAAAAGCTAAGAAAATGTTATATATTACATATAAATATGTGGGTCCCCTTGTTCACTTGATCATGCAAACTTTTTATGGCCAGGTGTCCAGATTAGCGCTCATAGCAAGGTGTGTGTGTGTGTGTGTGTGTGTGTGTGTGTGTGTGTGTGTGTGTGTGTGTGTGTGTGTGTGTGTGTGTGTGTGTGTGTGTGTGTGTGTGTGTGTGTGTGTGTGTGTGTGTGTGTGTGTGTGTGTGTGTGTGTTAATATTAAAGTCAATATAGTTATGGTTTTCATCTATTAGATGATGGAAAACGTTGAGTTTTGTTTTCTCAACATATTTTTTAGGGAGGTATTCTTTAAACTAAAAGATCTTTCTGTTTGGCCTATATAAAACCAACCACAGTTAGTTCATGTTACTTTGTACACACTTGTTCTTTCTTCTAGTTGCCTAAAAGTTTTTTACTAAGTATTTTTTTGCACACTACTATAGCAAAATTATTCCGATTAGCGCTTTCAAGCTTCACAGCTCATCTTCACAGATTTCCGATCTGACGATGAGGTGTGAAGCTTAAAAGCGCTAATCGGAATAACTTTTCAATAGTGGTGTGCAACAGCGTTATTTCTGTTTGTGATTATAACCACTAACACAACCTTATTAATTAAATAAGTATTTTTTGTACGTTATTAATTGCTTTAAAGGTCATTTGTTCTTTGGAACCAGAAGTCACAAGATGGATAAAGGTAATTATTTACAATTATTAAAATAATTGACTAGGATACAAAAATGAGAAATGAAGTTAATTTGTATTTACAACTTTTCACAACCTATCTCTACACTATGCTTAGCTACTAAATAAAGTACATGAACAAATTATATTAAGCATTAATCTATTTTTTATAGAAATTAACATCTTTTTTTTGTTACAGACATGAGTATGAGATGAATAAATCTTGTAACGTTGTAAGAAAAAACTGCAGCATTGTATTTAAGACCAATACTCAAGATATCATAAAAATATTGTGTGTGTGTGAGTGTGGGGGGGGGTAATCTTATTATGGACACATAACAAAATGGTTAGTAACCAGAATATAAAGTTACTCACATGAGCTTCACATTGATCATGTTCATCACTGCCATCAAGACAGTCTATGAATCCATCGCAAACCCATTCTTTAGGAATGCACAGCAAGTCTGAACACATGAATTGAGCTTCTGTACAATCGGAATGCTTGCCTTTAACCTGTTATAGAAAATACCAACAATTCAAATAAGCTTTTATGGTTGATGTCAATTGAGTAAAAACATAAAATCTCCCTGGTTGTAGGGTCATGGTTCTATATCGCCACACGTATGGACTGAGACCACTGCACAATCACTAGTGATCTAGATCTAGATAACAGCTGCAATAAGCAACAATAACAATTGTACTGGGAGAGGCTCCGTTCTTACACGCGCTGGCTGCCCGCTGCATGCTTCTGACTGGATGTGTTTCTGATTCGTCTGGCTCCGTAATTTTAAGATTTTGTAGCACCAGAAACCAAGCTTTGTTGCACACCAGACTGTCTTCCTTCCTTTTGAAGCTGTTACATATTTCCATCAACTGTGCACAAAATCTAGAGCACCTAGGTTGAAGATGCTCTCATTGTGTTACTTTCTGTGAATGCACAGAGAGGTGACAGAGACAAAGGCTTAACAGCACCAATAGATATTCTGTTGTTCAACAAAACTTGGTTCCTGGCATTACAATACAAGATAGTTGGTAACATATGGATCAATAACTTGGACTCTAATGAAAGCTGTTGTGTCCATTTTAAAATGTCTTGGTGAATAGAAGAATAATGAGAAAAATTTATGACCCTGTAAAAGAAAGTGAAATCTGGAATAACTATGAGACAGATACTGTATTCAGAGCAGATTTTTTTATTGCAATTAAATGGAAACTATCGTGCAATTTTATTCAAACAACTATGTTAGCAGTGTGTAGAATGTGATCCCATTGGCCCATTCTGCACCACAGTTTACATTTCGTTCATGTGTAGATATTTCTTTAAATACTTCGCTTTCCTACACCAGTTCGAATGGTCTCTGTCTCTGCAATAGCCAAATAAGTCCAGCATTATCAAGAAGTTGTAGCACTTTATTATTTTGATGTCTACAAAGCCTTATGCAGAAAGGCAGCACCTTGCCTATCCCATGATATGAAAATGATGATGATGATGAAGCCTTTGTTCATATTTAGCTGCAAACCATTTGATCTCACCAGTAACCATAGGTATTTTCAGGTCACAATGGATGTCATAATTCATTACATACC
This sequence comes from Magicicada septendecula, assembly GCA_034769895.1. Taxonomy (NCBI): domain Eukaryota; kingdom Metazoa; phylum Arthropoda; class Insecta; order Hemiptera; family Cicadidae; genus Magicicada; species Magicicada septendecula. The sequence goes on from CM068369.1 coordinate 558,143,757, forward strand.
ATGGTTCATCAACAATACTGCAAAACACATTAATTTGTAAAGTTTGGATTATTTCAACACTGGATTTCTTTGTGCAACCCAAAACTTTGTTGCACACCATAAACCCATATTTGTTTCAAAACTTGTTTGTACATTAAGTAGTGACAGTTCAGAATGCCTTCCTTGTAGCTCCACATTTTCTTCAATTTATTCGAAATTTTTCATATTTTTTCTTAACATGTTTCTTAGCATCTAGAGTCATTGCACAATTACTTTGCCGAATTTGCATGTGGAATTATTTTGTGTTATAGGTATAGGTAAATGTTTTATTTTTCTGTTAGTGAAGTTGACATGAGTAGATTTTGTCTCATTCAGTTTATTACAAAATTTTTTGTCCATTCAGTGACATTATTAATTGTTATCTGTAGACTGTTCATTGCCGTTTCTACATTGTTACTGGTAGCCAATAGAGCATTGTCATGAGCAAATATAGTTGTTGTAACTCCATTGCATTTTGGAATATCTCCCGTGTACAACAATGTATCGACACAACTTCAAACAAAGATACACTGAACACACAAAGGCACTACACTCCACTACAGAATCGACCTTTGCAAACCACCTCATTGAAGCAACCCACACATACAAAAACATCAAAAATAACATGGACATTCTACACGTACACACAAAAGGCCGAATCAGTTTTTTTCTTTATCTCACTGAAAGCCTCATTAGGAGTTATGGGATCAATTGTTCTATCTTCCGTATTATTCACTGTTGAAAGAATTTCATCAACTGCAACTGGATAAGCAGTTTGACTGATCAGAGCTATACCAAATCAGAAACCAACAATGAGCAGCAAATTCATATAACAGCAGGAAGCCTACACCAGTGGAATCATCATCATTAGTAATTGCAACAACTGGACTACAAGTATGTTGATCTTTTGTGGCTTGAGTGCAACCCAACAAATATGAAGTTACTGCCTTAGGCAAGTCTGATCATAACCTTGCATGATTAAGGCTTTTAATAACAACATTTAACTATATTCTCTTGATACCATTGTTAACACAAAACATTTTGTCCATGTGATGTGACATCCTTAATAGTAAATATTTGTCACTTAGGATGCCACAGTACAGAATCGACAAAACATTTGCTACTAACAATGATATCAATAATATATGGTTTTCAACTGAAAAATGTTATTATTAAACAAGTCATAAAGCATGTTGTATATGAGTTTTGTAAACTAACAACTTGGAAAAAATGTTTGGACACATATCTAACATTGAGCCATGCACCTACATCCCACAAAATTTTTACTCATATTATCTATGCTTCAGTTACATCAGCAGCTCATCTTAAGTCAGTGGTTTTCAATATTTGACAACATGCTGAGTATCTTGGAATAAGTTCAGTACTCAGCGTTTTATAATTTGGTACAAATATTCAAGAAATTGAATACAAGTTTAATGTAAATTTAAAGAATATAAAATGCTAAAATTTAGTTTCTCGTTATTTAATAAATCCTCTTCATACTGTAACTGAAGAATAACAGGTGACACATTCAACTACAATTGTGTGATATGGAACAATGCCGTAGCTAGAAAAAATTTGGGGGGGGGTTGTTTGGTTACCGAGAGGTTTGGGGAGTATGGATATTCTTCTAGGAGTAGGAGGTTACATCTAAGGAGTGCTGCCTATGTACTGATTAGTAAAATGCTGTAACCCACATTTTTCACCTTAAATGTAATTTCTAAACATTTTAAGTACACTTTATGTATGAAATAACATAACAAATGTGTGTAATAGAACCGTAGGCAATAACCTGAAAAGTTTCAAATATTATGTGCACTATGCTTTTTGTCTCTCCTGAAAAATAAATTTTATAAATTAGGGTTACAGCATTTTACCAAAACACAGTCGATATATTTTGCATGTCACAACTCGCCACTGCTTAAGAGTGTAATCAATTAATGAATTAACTATATTTCCGGGATCACAAATCCTATCAATAAGATTCTTAATTAAATTAAGCATTCAAGAACGTTTTTTTATATAATTACAAATCTTTATAAACTACGGAGGAAATTCGTAAAGTTAATAGTCATAACCCCAGTTCTAATTAAATATAATACAAAAAATATAATACTAGGCCTATACATTGATATCTCTAGCACAACTGTATGACATGTAGACTAGACACATAATGGAAAGACTCGTAAAAATGCAAACATTTTACTTACTTTATGTCTCTTTCCTTTCTTGTACGTCTCTCTACAACTAAAGCAAGCACAATAATTCACTAATTTACTGAAGATGAAGAGCACGTCATTACCAAATGGCAACACACAAACTGTAACCCACGTGGTCAAGATATTAACAGAGTAAGTTCGGCACCTTCACTTTCCATTGTTTGAAAGTCGGCGGCCAACAATGATGAGGGCTAAGTGTTACCCACGTGGTTTTCCAAGTAACTAGTGGTTTCCTTCCTACAAAGGCAGCTATGTACTCACGGAAGGAAACAAACGCACAGTTTGCTTTTTGTAGATGCAGTACCAGAAACACAAAATAACTGAATTATTGCACAGTTCCTTTTTTATAAGAGCATTTTTCATTATATTTTTATTTATGTTCGTTTTTATCCTAAAAAATTTCTATTTTTACCTCAACATTTCGGGGGGGTTCTAAACCCCCCCCCGCTGGCTATGGCCTTGATATGGAACCTCATTCAGTCCTACAGACCAGGCAAGAAAAGGTGTTGTATTCCTATAAATTTTTATCTGAAGAAGTTTCTAAAAAAAAAAAAAAAAAAAAAAAAAAAAAAAAAAAAAAAAAAAAAAGGGACATTTGCTCTTCACCCTTCTTTCCCCCATCCAGATTAAAAGAGCACCTGGCGTCTAGCTTCATCTCAAGAAGCACAAAATGCAAAATTTACAGAACACTTATCAGGCCAGTGCTGACATATGCCTCAGAAACCTAAACTATGACAAAAAATAGCACGAGACTTCTAGGTTGCTGTGAAAGACGGATTCTAAGAACAATATTTAGAGGACTACAAGGAAATGGAATGTGGCACAGGTGCTGTAATTATGAACTATACCATCTTTACAAAGAGCCGGACACTGTCAGGATAATCAAAATATACAGGACACATATCAGGGTTGGACACATAGAGAGAATGAAGGAAGGACAGCCTAAGAAACATATTTTCTACCAGAAACCAATGGGTAGTAGAAAAAGGGGAAGACCCCAAAGTCAATTCAAAGACCATATAGAGGAGGACCTCAGAAAGCTGAGCTTAAGAAACTGGAAAGCCAGGGCATGCAATAGGGAAGAATGGAATCGACTCTTGGAGCAGGCCAAGACCCGCCAAGGGATTAGAGCATGGCTGATGATGATGATAATGATAGAAGGAGCTTGTTTTCTAACGCGGGTTTTGATATTCTACCAAGCAGCCAATATAATTTTTATCCTCAAGTCAATCTGCTTACACTTTTTTATTATATGTTCTGTCCAAGTTTACTATCAAGATGAACTTGTAGGTAATTTATGCATGATGGTCTAGAAATTTCTATATTTTTTTTTAAACTGACAAAAATTGCTCTTTTTGTAATTTGAAAGTTACATACTGTATTTAGATTTGTTAATTTAAATGTTTCACTTCATGAATCACTCTTATAATGGAAAGAGATGACTTTGGAGATTTGACTGTGCTAGTATCAGGATTCTCATGAATAGCCAGGACAGCTGTGTCACGTGCAAATATATCTGTTGCAGTATAATCAGTTGTTGAGGAGCTCAGACATTAATATTAAATGTATTATATGGGCTCCAGAACACTACCCTGGGGGACTCCAGTTTTGATAGGATAGAAATCAGATATTTTGTCATTCACTTTTGTTTTATTTGTTTTAAAATGTCTATCTAAAATAAGTATGATATATATGCAACAGGCCACTGTGCCAAACGTATCAATTGCTAGACTTATGTGAATGGAAGGCACCGAACAATACTTCTTTTCATCTACCGCTTCATTAATTACGTTTGTTATACCGTGACATTGTTGAATAGCTGAATGTTTCTATTGAAAGTCAAACCATAATTTGTCCAGGCAGGGAAGGCAGCTAGAGGATTAACTGACCACACATACACACACACACACAGTTACAATTTGTCCAAGCAGAGAAGGTGACTCTCCCCCTAAAAACTGGCTAACAGTACTGGCTGTGTAACTCAGTTGCTGTATATGAATTATCGATATATCCTTTTTTATATATCCTTTTTTATACATATAACTCAAAGTTATTTCTGATATGATAGCGGAGGTTGGGGCTCCCATAGTAAGGCCATCTGTTTGAAGTATAGTTTGTTGTTATATTGAAAATAATTTTGATTTAAAATTATTTTTAAAGTATTAGTTAATTATTTCTTTTATGAATTTGCTAACTGCTATAATTTTTTATTGTTCGACCAAGCTTTTCGTCATTACTGACATCTTCAGGTCTTAAACAACAATTATTAGTTAATTGTTTAATGTATGTGTCATTTTCGTTATTTGTTTTCAGTTTATTTATTATAACATTTATAGTTTCTTCAGTGGGAATGTTTATATACATGTTTGATATATCGAAGGAATATAATTTTGTTTATTTTTACGTTTCTTAGTTGTTCCGTGAGTTTGATACATTTTTTATATTGTATTGTATTTCATATTGTATATTGTATTTTATATTGTATTATACTGTAAGTTCTATTTTATGTTTTAAAATTTGTGTTAGTAATTTTGCTATTCTACCATATAATTTGGTGCCGCTCTAGCATTTATTAAAGGTCTAATAGGTTTATTAATTTTGTGTAATTTTATTAGAGAATTTAATTTTGGTGCACAAGGATTATCTGTTTTATATTTGAAAGATTCTTTAGGATTTATGATTTGGGTACTATTTTTTAGTACATTTGTTATTTGTGTTTGATATTTATTTGTAAGATCTTTATTTAATGTTACACAATATATATGTGAGTATGCATATGTTCATGAGAGGTCTGTTAGTCTTATAGCCGCCTTCCTTGTCTGGACAGTGTACAGTGAAATAATATCATTTAGAATGGGGCTGATACAATAAACACAGAAATTGCCTTGCTTATTCCAATTAAATATTAAATACCACCTTTCTTTCTACTTTTATGTTACTCGATGAAAACTGATCAACTATGGCGTACTTTTAAGTTGGAAACCACTGACTTAATTAGTGCCTACCAATTTATTGCCACTCAGAAATCATTTTACTCTTACCATTTCACACCGACGTTCATCAGACATATCACCACAATCATTATCTCCATCACAGACGAAATCTTTCGAGATGCACTTGCCATCATCACACAGAAACTCGTTGCACACCTCTGCAACAGTGCATTAACAACTTATTATTTTTATGAGAATTATAAAATTCCTGGGTGCAGGCGACTCAGTAGACCAGTGGGTATGGCACCTGGCTACTAATCTAGAGGTCCCGGGTTCGATTACCGGGCCCGCACCATAAAATCAAGGTGTGGTTTTCAGCCCCCAGGTAAACTCAGCCTGTTGAAAATGAGTACCTGGGATAACATCCTGGGGATAATAATGGGCGGCTGAAGCGTAGTGCTAGCCACACTCCCTATCTTGCATGCCGTACGGCTCGCATATGGCAACATACCCTGCCTGACTTCTAAGCTGCTTCGGTGGTACACATGGGAGCCATTATTATTATTATATTATAAAATTCCTACCCGATGCCTTTGTTGTTACAATATTTCTCCTGTCTCAAAATATCCAGCATCATGGGTAATTTTACTTTTAGTCAGTGGCCTTTAAAAGTTAAGCATATTTTCAGGAATACGCCTTGAAAAACATAAAATCTGCATGCCCTTATCTGCTGGACTGCAGTTCATACTTGATGAAGTTTTGAAGGTGGTCTTCGGTTTTAGAAGGGGAAGTCAATAATACAAATAATTGACAATGGACGTCTATAGTGTATACGATTTTTTAGTGTTGAGTGTGAGGCGTGATGTCACTGTAGTATCCTTTATCAGATACTGTCCACTGAAACTGTTTTAGGTAAACCATTAGTTTCAAGGATTTTTAAGTCATGCACAAATGAGTATTAGCAACCAAGAGAAGCACAGAATGTAGTAATGTTTGAGCGGGGTGTCTTTGCAGCATCTGGGTCAAGCCCAATGACTGCCAGAAGACGGGTTCATATACCTGGAAGAGTTACTACCAGAGTGAATATATGCTACTTAGTGAGGAGGGGATGAAGGCTGAATTTCATAGCACAGCTACCAGTACCGATTCAGGTGACGGGTGACATCTGTCTTTGGCACAGTTAGCAGATGCCTTGAGGCGTCAGTCGCTCTCCACGAGGTAGTATCCATGGAGAGGCACTGTTTTTGAGATTGATCCTCCAAAAATATATGGGGATGGGAGCCAAAAATGTTAAATTGTGAAAAAATGCAAAAGCTGATGTGGGGTACACTAAACTAACTGAAATCTGAATGTAGTGTTCATTTTTTATGGAACTTTCACTTGTAAACTTACTTGTTGTTTTCACTCATACGGTCGTTTCGGAGTGGTGAAAGTTCCATCAACACTAATAATTACCTATATGTACATTATAATCATATATAATAATCTAATATATTAGATTAAATATTTATAATATACATCAGACATTATATTATAATTAATATATGCATTATAAAAATTCGTTTCTTTACAATTATAAAATAGATAAAAAAAATCAAATTTGAAACATAAAAAACTTCTACCCAAATACAATATAAAACATCGAAGTCACGGATTAACTAAAAAACATATACAATGTAAACAAAGATACAAAATTAGACTCTTTTGATATTTTAAACATGCACAAAAACATTCTTATTGACGACAGGCTACTATAAATCTACATATATATAACTCAAAGTCTGAGGATTTGTTTGTTTGTATTGAATACAAATCCACACCACACTGATTCCGACCAAATTTTGCACAGGTAACCTTTGACACAAGGCGAAAACACTATCTAACTTAGAATTTGATATTTTACCCCATTCATACAATTTAAGCTCTTTTAATTATGCGGTTTATAATTGGATGGCAGCGTTGTTGTTTATTCACAGTCGATGTGTGACGTGTATAAAGATGACAATAACACCATGGAGACCAGAATTAATTACCATAGTAACAAGTAAATAAACAAATGCTATTTAGCGGCATCTTTGAACAGTCTGTGTGACCACCCTCATATTATAATAAAAAACAAATGTCATTAATTTTAAATTGTTTTATGAATGAAACAATTGGAAAGTTCTGTTAATATATTAGGTTAATTATAAACTAAGTACAAGAAAAGTATTTCAAAAGTATTCAGCTCAATCTTTCAGCATGAGAGTACATTTTCTTTTATTCTATATAAAATTATTTTGTATATTTACATTATTCTTGTAATAGTATTTAAACATTCAGTATATGCTCACATTCTTTTAAATATTGCGCATTGTTTAAAGCACACACATTTGTGGCAGTGGGGAAATTTTGTGTACCTGTGTGGGGAAAATAGGTTCGATTGACCTGTCAATCCTGTGTTTTCATCACATCTATTTCGTTACATGTTGAATCAGTTCACTGCCCTAGGCATACAAGGTCTACAGGAGTGAGCCATGCACCATAGTGCTGTATATGAAGTTCTCACTTCAATAATAATTATTATAATACATGCATACATGTTTGAAACACTCGCTCACCTTCACCGAAGGTATGGTCCAAACAACAAAGCAGAAGCAGTAACAAAGGGGGCACTGTCAGCCAGTGTGATGGAAATTGGTAATTTCTCTGCCTCATTACTTGGATATCTGTAACAGACACATATATAACATATACACAGAATCTTTCCAAAAGGTGCTGTCAAACTTTAGGAACTTATTCTACTCATTAAACTGAATGGGAAATGTCCAATAAACATATGCTGTTGTAAAATTTTTTCAAACAGAATTATCACTGTTGCACACCACTATAGAAAAATTATTCCGATTAGTGCTTTCAAGCTTCTCAGCTCATTGTCTGATTTCCGATCTGACAAGCTGAGAAGCTTGAAAGCACTAATCGGAATAATTTTTCTATAGTGGTGTGCAACAGTGATAATTCTGTTTGTGATTATAATCACTAACACAACTTTCAACTTTCTTAATTAAACTTCTGGTAAAATATTTTGTTTTCTGTCTGTATGAGTTAATTACTGCCAAACAAAATGATATGTGGAATTGAAATTTGGTACACAGAATATGTTGACTATTTCTTATAAACACACAACAAATCACACTATTATCTTAAACATTTTCAAAAGGGCAGCTCATTGAAAATTTTAATTCCACATTTCACAAAAATCAGTACTCACACTCAAAATGTCTTATGTAAAAAAAAAAAAAAAAAATAGCCCTTTTATTTGTAATTTAGTGCTACCTTGTTTATGGAATTTGGATAAAAAATAATAGACCTATTTCATTTCTTTTATAACAAAACATTTGGCTTATTTATAGTAATTGTTTGGCCCATTTTGTTGCTTCAAACATGTAATGTGTCACATGCCGACCAATCATGTGCACTGATGACACTGATATGGTTTAATGTACTTTGAAGCAGAGGTGTCTAGCTCAGAAGCTGTAGAACCTCTATATCCCCCCATATCCACAAAACTAAACAACAGCCTCGTTGACCCAAAGGTTGAGCTCCTTCTTTAAAGTTTGTTAATACTTTGGAAGACTATGAAATTTTAAAAGTAGTAAATAACACAGTTGAAAGAAAGCTTAGAGAGGAGTTGGAAATATTGAAAGAAAGAGTGAAAGGGTTAGACAATTTAATGAATACTAAAACTAAATTTGATAATGAAGAAATATTTTATAATATAATTAAGAAGTAAAAGGTAGAGAACGGATAGATAACATTAATAATTAAATTTTATATATGGATGTTTTTGAAATAAGGGTGAGTGACCACGGCCAAAAGTGTGAATTGATAAAGGCTTTACAACATTAGGTTTTGAAAAGAATGTACACACACACACACACACACACACACACATGCAATGTGCTAGAAAAATATGTAACTGTACAGACGGGGGTGACAGGGCTCAGAGGTTGGGAAGGGACATTTGACTTATAGCTTGTTTGCGGGGGTGTGTGTGGACAGTGGGGTGGGTGGGTGTGTGAAGAGTTTATTTTATTCTGTTGTTGTTGTTATTTCCAATCTGACGATGAGCTGAGAAGCTTGAAAGCGCTAATCGGAATAATATCTTTATAGTGGTGTGCAACAGTGATAATTCTGTTTGTTACTTGTTGGCATCAAGACGACTGTTATCAGTTGTAATTATAATTTTGTTATCTTGCATCGATGTAGTTATGTTGTTGACATGTTTTGTACGTCAGTAACCGATGGCAGTACTGACAGCAGAATAATGATGATACCATTATGGATTGACTCCATTGAAGGTAACAACAGAGACGAGTCAAAGGTGACAAGCTACAGTTGATGAATACAAATTGCACTGATCGAATGGTTGCTCAGCACTTGGTACAATATTTTATTAATACTTGAATTGAATAAATAAACACTAGGTACATTTCTACAGATATGTTTTATTTTCCTGGCAATTGTTTCGCAAAGATTGTTTATGGCAGTTTCAGAGGTTAGATCCAATCTGACAGATTTGAAATATATGTATGTTAGGCCAGGGAGGGGTGGAGGTAGTGTATGACCAAGGAGGTATTGAAAAGTCCCGGGTAAACGGTTTAACAAAGATGTGTGTTCTACTGTTTGGAACAAAATAAGGTACCGTTACTGGATAATTATAAATTGCACACAATTTGCTTTTGTGTGAAGACAGTTTACAAATCAAACTACTCGTTGCTTAAACAAATGTAGGTCTAAGTATGAAATATGTTTTTACAGTGGTAGAACTAAAATCTTTTGTGTGGTGTAAGACTTATATTTCGCATGAACACCTGTTAATTTCCAGATATATCTGTTAATTTATTCACTCGTTACCAGCTGTTTAAAATTTTCCTGTCACGCGTGTTTTTAAATGTACAAACTCAAACATCATATTGTGATGAATTTTCTGTTAAAAACGTTTTAGAGCTTATGGAAAAACAAAACAAAATTGTAAATGTGTTAGGAGCTGCTGCGCCTTCAGAAACAATGGTAAGTGGAGCACACTCGAGTATAAACGTAGTCATAAAAGCATTGAAGATGATCCCACCACTGAATGTACAAAAAGTGCAACAAAAAATGACATTACGGTATTGAAAAAATTTCATAGGGTGTTGGACGACCGCAGGTTGAGGAGTGGATGACGTTGCTGAAATCATAGGCATCTTATATGAGCATGTGCATCATATCTTAACTCAAGAGCTTGGTGTGAAAAAGCGTTGTGCAAGATGGCTGTTGCATCTGGATTTGTTGCATTTTTGGGGCGTCCAGTGCGGGGGGATCATGTTCAGTGCTCGTACGACCACATTTAGACTCAAGTGCCTACTTATAAACCGTTGGTCTTGAAGTCGCAGCATCTCTTGACACATTTACAATTTCGTTCCGAATTTCCATTGGCGCTAAACAATTTTTAACAAAAAATCACACCACGATGTTTGATTTTGTCCGTTTTTCAAGACACGCATGATACCAACAGCGTTTTTCAACAGCTTCTAAACAATGAATAAATTGATAGAGAGATCTGGAAATTAACATAAAATACAAAACTTGCAGCACACGAAAAATTTCAGTTTTACCGCTAAGCTACAGATGTCGCTCCGCGAACTTTTCAACTAACCCTCGTATATATTGTTACAACACAAAAAGCCGCCCCAATACCAGGGAAAAAACTATGATTAATTATATTAAATTAACTATATTAAACTAATGAAAATAAAATGACTATGACGAGACAAATGACTATGACCCAACCCAAGTGACTGACCCAATAAAAGAAAAGAAAATGAGAAGGTACATGAAAAAGACACAAACAAATAATAAAGAAAATAAAATGAGAAGGTATATGAAAAATACACAAACAAATAATAAAGAAAAGAAAATGAGAAGGTATAAACTCAAATAATGAAGAAAAAGGCACAAACAAATAATAAATGTAAATTACAAGTATTAAACTCAAATAAAATAATCTCAATTAAAGTACACTAACCAGAGAAATAGATATTATATGTTATGAATAACTCTATGATGATAAGTAAATCAGAACATGAAATTTGTTAACATACTAACTAACAATTGTGAATAAAACAATAAAAAACCCAGAAGTGAGAAATAGGTAGGAATTGAAAGTGATGAAGTGAGTAAAAGAAATCAATATTAGGGAATAACCACTAGTAATACTAAAGTACTGTAAAAAAGTGCAAAGTGCCAGTGTAACCCAAAATAAATAGAAAACACAACATATAGGTAAAGCCACCAAAACCAGTGATTATCACTATAGTTTAAGGGTGAAAAATACCAAAAAATAAGAATAACCAGAATATTGTTATTATAGTTAGTAGTGATAGTAGATTAGGAATACAGTGGTATTCAGGATAAAAATCCCATAATGATTAAGAATGTTATTGTTACAATGGTTAAGTAGTAAAAAATATATAGTAAATGTTAAAAGAAGAATAAACTAAATAATATGAGTGCAAAATAAATAAAAATGTTCAAAGGGATGATTAGCAAGATAAAATAAATGGTGTTATAATGTTATTCACCAAGATAGTTATTTGTTCAATGAAGTTTATAAGAAGGAATATGGCAGAAAAAAGTAAACAGACCATAAACCTAATTTTTGTGTTATGTTTTATAAGTAATATTAACTGATAAACAAGTTATAAGAAATTGCAATAGATATGAGTAAGGAGATAAAATTTTACAAAATAATAATAATCTTTAGAGTAAAGACAGAAAAAGAAATAAGAGAATAACAGACAAGCAATGATTTTGGTAAAGTAATAAGAATATACAATTATTGTAAAACAGCCCAAATTAATTCAAAATGTAAACAAGTCATAAGTGACACCAAGCAAAACATATGTACATGAAAAATAATCTTTAATTTGTGTAAAATAAGAAGATATAGCCAATTACTACTTAGGCCTATAAAATGCCTAACTGTGATTAAGCTTCCAAAGAAAGGAGATTTATTAGAATGTGATAACTGGAGAGGGATTACCCTCCTTTCGATACCAAGTAAGGTACTCTCACGAGTAATTCTTGAAAGAATAAAACAGCGAGTTAACTCAAGGTTGAGGAAAGTACAAGCAGGATTTAGAAAAGGTTATTCCTGTACGGACCAGGTCAATACACTGCGTATAATTATAGAACAATCCACGGAGCTGCAGTCGTCACTGTATATACTATTTGTAGACTTTGAAAAGGCGTTTGATAGTGTAATGAGGAAGAAGATGTGGAAAGCCATGAAAGAGTTTGGGATTCCAAAGAAAATTATTAAGTTAACTCAAGAAATGTATGAGAACTACACATGTCAAGTTTTACACCAGGGGATGTTGTCCGAGCCCATCCCAGTAAATAAAGGAGTGAAGCAAGGATGTTTGCTGTCACCAATATTATTTATTATGGTGCTGGATCTCATGATGAAGAAGGCAATGAATCGCCGAAGAGGAATTCAGTTGGGACTGACAGATAGGTTGGAGGACTTGGACTTCGCGGATGACCTGTGCTTGCTAACCAACAGTTTTAAGGATATGGAAGCAAAGCTGAACGATTTAAAAACCGAAGCATCAGAGGTGGGATTGAAGATTAATGGAAAGAAAACCAAGGAGATGCGTTATAATAACCGCAATAAGGCACTATTATTTTTAGGAAACCAAGAGATCGAACAAGTCAAACAGTTTTGTTACCTGGGAAGTATGGTCACCACGGAGGGAGGAACCATAGAGGATATACGAAATAGAATAAATAAGGCTAAAGGAGCATTTGCAATGCTGAGACCAATCTGAAAATCAAGGGAACTTAGCACCAATACCAAACTACGCATCTTCAATACAAATAATACAAATGTCAAGTCGGTACTGCTCTATGGGTGTGAAACTTGGAAGACTAACAAACAACTGATTAGCAGACTCCAAACATTAGTGAACAGAAGTTTACGGAATATCCTGAGGATATGGTGGCCACAAGTTATCTCCAATGAAGAGCTGTGGAGAAGAACCCATCAAACACCCATTGACATTGAGATGCGTCGTAGGAAATGGAAGTGGATTGGGCATACATTACGACGAGATAGAGACAACATAGCAAGACAAGCCCTGGAATGGAACCCATGAGGTAGCAGGAGAAGAGGCAGACCAAGGAACACATGGAGGAGGAGTGTAATAGCGGAAGGGATGGAGAAAGGAGGGAAAACCTGGCCCGAGATCAAGACGATGGCACGGAACAGAGTCCGGTGACAGAAGTTCATTGATGCCCTATGCTCCACTTAGGAGATGCAGGAACAATGATGATGATGATAGGAGCAACAGAAAAACAGAACAAAACTGTCAGAAAGCAAGTCTCACTGGAATTAACCCGACAACACTCAGCCATAATAGACCTACAACAAGGGATAGTGTTTTTAACTTCAGAAAAAGGAATATGGTCAGCAAAAGTAGTAAACTGCAATCCTACACTGACAGTATTGAACCAAGACCCAGTCTTGAAGAATTATTATTGTAAAAACCATGAAATACCCAAAAGGAGTGGTAAAGTCAGGATCTGTTTAGACGCCCAGGAAATAAATAAAATGATCATTAATGACCGGACTTTGCCAGGGGAAATTGAAGAAATCTTGAAAAAATTCTACGGAATAAAATACATCAGTACATGGGATACCGTATGTGGGTACTGGGAGGTAGAGCTGCACCCACACAGTAGACAGTACATGGCTTTCATTTTTGACGGGAGGAATTATCAATTTAAGAGGTTACCTTTCGGCCTCATCAACTCCGTCGCAGTGTTTGTGAAGTGCATGGACCAAGTCCTAGGTCAAGAGGCTCTGCAATTCACAATTATATATGTGGACGACCTACTGATAACATCATCAGACTGGGACGAACACTGTGCCCGAATAGAACAAGTACTGAATAAACTCTCTGATAACAATGTAACTCTGAAGCTAGATAAATCCAAGTTTATAGCAGAAGAAGTAAAATTCCTGGGATTTAACCTAACAGAGAAGGGAATATCTCCATCCCAAGAAAAGATAGAAGCCATCCAGAAATTCCCTACCCCAAAAAATAAGAAGCAGTTGCAATCCTTCCTGGGTATCTGCAACTACTACCGTAAATTCCAGAATAACTACTCCCATTTGACTGCCAAATTTTCAAAACAACTCTCATCTAAGGACAAATGGATCGGGGGAACCGAACAGGATGCTGTACTAACACTCATAAAGCAAAAATTTTTAGAAACAGTGATGCTGCATCATCCCAACTTTGAGCAACCCTTCTATCTGAATTGCGATGCCAGTGACATCAGTCTGGGCGCTGAACTGTATCAAGAGGATAAAGAAGGACACCACCTGGTCATCAGCTTTGCCAGCAGAGTATTAAATAGTTGCGAACGTAACTACAACGTTACGGAAAAGGAGTTGTTAAGTATAGTGTTTGCGTGCGGTAAATTTATAACGTATATCCTAGGGTACCATATCACGGTCAGAAGCGACCATAAATCGATATCATTTCTTAAACAATGTAAATTAAGCCATGGTAGACTCACCCGTTGGATCCTCGTTCTGCACTAGTACCACATCACATGGGAATACATTCCAGGTAGGAAGAATGTAGCGGCAGACGTATTATCCAGAATAAATGTTGACAATCAGACATTTGAAGGAGAAAAGGAGAACATCGCCAAGGTGTATTATATATTAAAGGATAGAAAGGACCTGGAAGAGATAGTCAATGAGATCGTACAACAGCAGAAACAAGATACCAAATTAGCCAACATACGAAGGAGAGTGATGGAATCAGAAGAAATTATTAACAAATTTTATTGCATACATAAGGATGTGTTATTCATTAAAATCAAAAGGAATCATGGAAATTGGAAGCTAGTAGTTCCAACATCTCTAGAAAATACATTAATTAAGGACTACCATGTCAGATACGGACACATGGAACCTTTAAAAATAGTCAAAGCTTTGGAAGAAGAAATGTTTATTAAAAGTATAACCCGAAAAGTAATTAAAAATATCAAAACATGCACTATATGCCAAATGGTTGAAACCAATAATGAGAGAAGGGATGGAATGATGATACCCATCACATCAAATAATAAACTTGAAAAAGTGTTTCTTGATATATGTGGACCATTCCCACGTAGCGGAGGGAGGCATAGATTCAAGTTCATTGTAATTCTATTAGACCATTACACTAAATACACCAAATTATACGCTATCAACAGAGCAACCACAAAGAAAATCTTGGATATAATTAAAAACAAATACATAACTGAAATTGGAAAACCATATACTATAATAACCGATAACGGAACACAGTTTAAAGGAAGAAGATGGAGAGAGAAACTATTGGAAATAAATATAAAAACATACAAAACGTCCGTATATCATCCAAGCAGTAATCCCGCGGAAAGAGTATTGAGAGAGGTGGGACGCATTTTGAGAACGTACTGTCATGATAAACAAAGAGAATGGAAAAGTATTTAATACCAACAGAAGAATTTTTAAACATAAGTTATCACCACTTCATTGTAAACACCCCATATTCTATGATGTTTGGAAGAAAGCCACATAGAGAGATACAGGATTTTATAGACTTAACCCAGAAGACCCGTGTGAAGAAAAGAAATACTACAACAGGATCATGGAGAAGATAGAAAAACAAAAAACCAAATAGTCACAGAACCAGACAAAAGTAATTAACTATCACTTAGGAGAAAAAGTCTTAATAAAAAATCGTGAACTACCTAGTACATTCGAAGGTATAGCCAAGAAACTATTATTGTTATACGTAGGACCTTATATCATAACAAAAGACAATGGCAACAATACATATGAAGTAAGCAATCCAATAACTAAAAAGATCAAGGGAGTATATAACCAAGTTTCCATCAAGAAGTTCTACGAGGAAGGATGAACAATCATAATAATAAATTACAAAATTCAAAAGGAATATGTAAGATCAACTTAGACTGCCATTTAGGAAACATATGAGATAAGAGATAAAATAAAGGAATACACTACAAAATTCCTAAATAGTAAGTACAACCAACTTACACTAATATATAGAAAATATGTGAGATAAAATAAACTAAACAAACGAAGTGAAAACAAGAATTAATAATACAAGAGAATTAGAAAGGAGACCAATTAAAATAAACAAATATAGAACCAAGCAAGAACTGCCAAGAGAAATACATAAAATTGTAAAGAATATAGAATATTCAGAAAAAAAAACAACTGGTACAAGAAAAAAAAATATACAGCAAATATACAGCAAGTGGTTAAAGCAAAATAAGGGTAATCAACAAAGGAGAAGAACAGAAAAGATGTCTAAAATAATTAAAATGATCACAAGAAGAATAGAAAAACAAACTAATTAAATGTTAGAAATAATGAGATTAACAATTAAATAAATAAAAACAATCAACTGTGTGAGTATATAACAGAATATAGCAAAGGTATAGCGGAAGGAAGAAAGAGTAGACAAAAGTTAAAATGATCTAAAGAACCATGAAGTGGACAATCCCGAAAATATTATTATTAATGAAAGTCACAAGATGACAAAAAGGTATTTAAGATTGACTGAGAATAGGTTCAGCAATCAATTAACTGAGCAGAGATGATGTTCCTCTGATCTCAGAAAAAAAGGTAGTAATGGATGAAACCAGCTACTAAAAGTTAGGGAAATTATATATAACAGGGAAAACGCACTAATGGAAATAAGTAAAAACAAATCTAAAAGATAACTAAATAAAAAGGAGTGGAACAAGTAAGAAGAGAAACAAGAAGGAAAAAATAAACAAGAAGAAAAAGGAAAAATTATACATAACTGATAATTTCATTAAAAAAACTATACTAGTGTTTTACCAAAATGATCAATTTTGATGGAGAGGCATTATGTTACAACACAATAAGCCGCCGCAATACCAGAGAAAAAACTATGATGAATTAACTATATTAAACTAATGAAAATAAAATGACTATGACGAGACAAATGACTATGACCCAACCCAAGTGATTGACCCAATAAAAGAAAAGAAAATGAGAAGGTACATGAAAAAGACACAAACAAATAATGAAGAAAATAAAATGAGAAGGTACATGAAAAATACACAAACAAATAATAAAGAAAATAAAATGAGAAGGTACAAACTCAAATAATGAAGAAAAAGGCACAAACAAATAATAAATGTAAATGACAAGTATTCAACTCAAATAAAATAATCTCAATTAAAGTACACTAACCAGAGAAATAGATATTATATGTTATGAATAACTCTATGATGATAAGTAAATCAGAACATGAAATTTGTTAACATACTAACTAACAATTGTGAATAAAACAATAAAAAACCCAGAAGTGAGAGATAGGTAGGAATTGAAAGTGATGAAGTGAGTAAAAGAAATCAATATTAAGGAATAACCACTAAAGTCAGCTGCATGGAAGTAGTATCGTCAAGGTCACTCACTTTCACTGCTTCTCCCTGTCACCTCCACGCCCCTCGCCCAGCGTTGTTGCCGGCTAGTACAGTGTGTAGCGTTTTAGCAGTGTTACGAAAACAAATTTCATACATCCACATTATATTCTTCGTTTCAAATTTATTTATGCATATCGCGTAAATGAATTTGTTTTATCAGGAATAATTAGTTGTGGGTAACACTACTCAGTTAAATTCTGGGCGCCAGTATTTGAGCTCTAAAAATTTGTGTGAGTCGGCAACATATTTTTTGTTGTCGCGTAAATATCTACAGAATTTCTATCTTTGCGTTTCTTCTGTTTCTTTGGCTTTTTTTTGTTACGATTTGCAGTTCTCTGAAACTACTATTTATACTGCGCTGGTTTTTCTTATGTTAGAATCTAAACCTTTTAGCAATACACACCCTAACTTTACGAAGTACCATTAGGTCAGTTATTTTGTGATTTCCGTACAGTGCACTTACTTATTAAAGTTTTACTGTTTTCTTCATGGGCGGTTATCCTACAGACTGACAGTTGTCTGAGAACGCTGACCTTGCCTGCTGTTGTCGCTTTAATTTTTTCATACTCACGGTCTTTTCCCTTTTGTAAATGAATCTGTTTTTGTTCTCTACACGGTCATTCCTAAGCCATATGGTTCGGAAGTTCTGTTAGGTATATGTACACATTTGGTATGCACATTGCGTATACCCTGTCGGCATGTCTTTTCGGTAAATATTGCTGTCTGACACTTTTATGAATGCCTTTGTCATTTTACAATCCCCTCAAAAATGTGTATGTTTACTGCCCGCGCTACTACCTTTCTTCCATTGCACAAAGATAAATAGGACTGAGCAATTTCTGTAAACAAAATTGTCGCTGTTGTGACAAAAGCCAATCCCATTTCAGTTACAGTACCCCATTCCAAGTAGGTTGGGTGGACGAGGTGAGGAAGAGACGAATTAGCAACAAACATCCAAAATATTTATCGTCCTTAGTATGGTTGACAGACATTTTGTGCGTTTCATGTGAACGGTTGACGTCTTTATTGTAGACAGTGTGTGTATTAGTTTATTTCAATAATTTGTATTTATTATGAGTGATATTGAGGAACAGTATCCTACATTTAGTTCGAGTACAAGCAGCGGTGGTGTACGTGCGGGCCGAGAGGACATTAGAAAACAAAGTAAAGTCATCATAGCAAACGTTTACAAGTTTTTTAAAAATCTTGCGTATAATGAAGAAGCCAGGAGGAACATAAACTTTGCACAAGTTCGAAAATTGACAGCGGAAGCTTGTGGCATTTCTGAACAGTCGGTGCAACGTATTAGCAATACCTTCTTTCTAAAGAAGAGATCCGAACGGCCAAGAAGACGTACGAATTGGATCAACTGGCAAATGAAATGGGACATACAGTAGTGCGCCTGCCACCATATCATTGTCAGTATAATCCGATCGAGCTGATATGGGCCCAAGTTAAACGGTATGTTGCAAACAAGAATACGACTTTCAGATTGGCCGATATTGAACAACTTGCACACGAAGCTTTGGACAGGATAACTCAGGAAGACTGGGAGAAGTGCGTAAGACATGCGGAGGCACTACAAGAAGCCGATTACTCAAAGCAGTGCACGAGAGACACCACAGTGGAGCCCTTCATCATACACTTACGTGTGAGTAGTGACAGCGAACCTGAGTCCAGTGAATCCGAAGACGAATACTGCAGGAGTGTTAAAAAGTGTATATAGGTGGTAAACGTGTCTATAGCGAAGCGTAGTATTTTCTATTTTTATTGAAACATAAAAAACCGTGTGTGCGTGTTTTCTTCAGGAGTGTTATGAATGTGCTCTGTGCTATCACTTTGCAAAGTGATAATTGTGTGACTAACCCTATTTAAGGTGAGTTTTTCAACATACTGCTTATTTATAATAGTCATAAGGAATTCTATAGTTCATAAAATAAGGAAAATTTTAATTATAAAATTAGTAAGGACAATGCATAAAATATAGAATTATAAATTTAAATTCTATATTTAAAGATTTAAGTTAAAAAATATATATATATATATAAAAATAAATAAGGAATTTTAAATTTATTTCATGAGACATTTGTATTTGTTGTTTATAAAATTATCCTTATTTTCTTAAGAAATCCAATTCGTCTCACGTTTATACATACCATTATTTTTATGCTACTTGTGCATGTAACATCTTATAGTATAGTTCTAATTTTTTTACTTAATTATTAATAAGCAGCGCAGGAAATAAAAATAGAATATTTTTCTGAGTCACGAATAGTGCGGTGTCTTCAATAATTAAATGGGGCAAGCTTAAGACACAGGATGCGTATAAAATTCGTTCAAACAAACTATAGCTGACGCGTCGAATTGAATGTTATGTATAAGATACGGAAATTAATTGTTAATTAATTATTAACAATATATTAATTGTGATGTAATTATTATTAAGAATTATTGACAATGTAACAATGTACTCTAATGCATGTATTACAAACTTTCTCACTTTGTTATATTCTTTACATTAAGTAGGCTTACTTACTAGTGTAGCATTTTTCGGAAGAAAGGGAAACTGTTGCTTAGTGGCAACGCTGTAAGTAAGCGGTGTGACCTTGACGATACTAGTTCCATGCAGCTGACTCTAGTAACACTAAAGTACTGTACAAAAGTGCAAAGTACCAGTGTAACCCGAAATAAATAGAAAACACAACATATAGGTAAAGACACCAAAACCAGTGATAACCACCACTATACCACTATAGTTTAAGGGTGAAAAATACCAAAAAATAAGAATAACCAGAATATTGTTATTATAGTTAGTAGTGATAGTAGATTAGGAATACAGTAGTATTCAGGATAAAAATCCCATAATGATTAAGAATGTTATTGTTACAATGGTTAAGTAGTAGAAAATATATAGCAAATGTTAAAAGAAGAATAAACTAAATAATATGAGTGCAAAATAAATAAAACATCCTATGTTAATAAAAATGTTCAAAGGGATGATTAACAAGATAAAATAAATGGTGTTATAATGTTATTCACCAAGATAGTTATTTGTTCAATGAAGTTTATAAGAAGGAATATGGCAGAAAAAAGTAAACAGACCATAAACCTAATTTTTGTGTTATGTTTTATAAGTAATATTAACTGATAAACAAGTTATAAGAAATTGCAATAGATATGAGTAAGGAGATAAAATTTTACAAACACAATAATAATCTTTAGAGTAAAGACAGAAAAAGAAATAAGAGAATAACAGACAAGCAATGATTTTGGTAAAGTAATAAGAACATACAATTATTGTAAAACAGCCCAAATTAATTCAAAATGTAAACAAGTCATAAGTGACACCAAGCAAAACATATGTAATGAAAAATAATCTTTAATTTGTGTAAAATAAGAAGATATAGCCAATTACTACTTAGGCATATAAAATGCCTAACTGTATAAATCCAAAATAAACAAATTATAAGAAATTATCTATTGTATTAGAAAATTCAGAGCAAGTAACAAATTAAGTACAATTAGTGAACCATATTAAGATGTCAGAGTTAGATTAAAAACGTAAAATAAGAAAGAAATGTAATAACATAATATTAACATTATTGTCAAAACTTTAATACATGAATAAACCCAGCTTTGTGGGATGTCAAAATGATCTTTGAAAGAAAATATAAACAGTTGTGATAATATCTAAAACATAGATAAGAAGACAGAAGAATAATAGCCATCAGAAGATATTTATTCATTTTGAATTAAAATTCAAATATTATAACAATAGCAATAAATATGATCAGCCAATGAGAGTACAGACAGTTACCATAACAACGGAACGTTATTTAATATAATTCCGTTATAAAACAGTTAGTCCATTATTGACGCTCAAGACATACAGCAGCCAAACCATATTCGACTCAATTTTAAATTAAAATAATCAAAAATAAGTCAAAATTTAATAAAATGAGGATGCAAGAAGTCTGATGAAGAATTAGTCAAACCAACAGAGACAATAGACCAGATTTTCATATTCTAAATTAATTATTTAATCCACATTATTCGAAAAAGAAGCCAGACATAATCCAAATTATAAATGATGGGAGATTGATGATCGTATGGACCCAACCTAACTCAGAACTGAGTGACTCTTCACCCGAATTCAACAGATTTGTTAAGTATATCTGAAATACCCGAATTTATGGAATAAATTCTAATTAACTTTTCTCACAACACAAATAACTCTCACTCCGAACTGATAACTAAATTTCTTTCAAGGATTAATTGAGAATAAAAACTAAACTTGTATGTAACCAGAAAATAACTTGTGTACAAATTACAAATTCTTAACACACACTTTTAACACTTAAAAGACGAATTGTAATTAACTCTAATAGTATATAAGTACCATTGATGTATGGTAGTGTACTTTATTATCATCTTATTAATATTTTTTCGTAATCTAAAGAACTCCACGATTGAACGAACTGTAGAAAATAAACATTGCCGACAGCCAAGTCGATTTAGAATCGTTTCAATCATCTTAGCCAACCTGAGAAAATTGTCTATTTATTGCCGGAGCAACTTTATTTAATAACAGTATATAAATTTGTATTTAAATGAATAACTATTAACTATTTCACGTTAATAAACTAGTACTGAGTAGTAATAACCGTCCTTTATTTCATTATAAATTGCATTATGAAGTTTGTGTACTTTGGTGACGAGCGAAATTGTCTGCCAGCGATAGACGTCGGCAGCACGACAAACTACTAGCGAGATTCATATGCCCGCCAGTTGTGAGGGTAATTTGAATTAGTCAACACCGTCTAGAACGACTGCTCAATTTCACATTTTTAATTGTTTTCATAAACAATTTGGCGCCACCCGGGAATTAAATTTACTCATTAAAGGACAGGTAAGGTTTATACTCGCGAGATATTGGTACTGGTAATTCGTGAGTTCGCGACGGACATCGTCAGCGTGGAAAGTTAAAAAAAAAAAAGTAAGTAAACATAAAGTAACAACTACAACGTGTGGGGTTAACAAACATAAAGTACACTTTTAAAGAGTACATACAGAACTATTCGTTACAAATTGGCGCCCAACTTGTGGTTTTAAGAGAGAATCGTTACAAATTGACGCCAACGTCAATTTACAACAACGTGTGGCAGAATAATTACATACAGAAAGTAGCGTCGTAAAGATCACGTCGTTACAATATATATATATATATATATATATATAGATAGATAGGTGAGTGTGCGTGCGCGCGCGCGTGTGTGTGTGTGTGTTTCGTGTTGTGTTCAAATAGTAACCGCCTAAACGAACAGACACAATTTAAATCACACGCACACACAACGATCTTTCAAACGTCGGCGCCATCTCAGAACAGACAGCGCTCCTAGCGGCAGTTTCTGATGAAGCTCGCAAGAGCGAAAGCTAGCTCCCGCAATGAAATAAGAATTCTTGGATTTCGTTCTCCATGACGTGTCCGTTACTTAACTAAATACCACTATTATATTAACGACTCGGAACACAAAGTTTTTTATAAGTAAAAACATAAAGTTTTACCTTACAGCCTGAACCGGTTTTCGCCTTTAAAAGGCTTCTTCAGAGGCTGCCGCTGGTAGCGCTGTCCGTCCTGTTGTGGGCGACGGAATCGAATTTCGAAAGATCGATGCTGTGTGTGTGTGGGGTGAGATATGTTCGAATAATGCGTGCGATTTGAATTGTGTCTGTTCGTTTAGGATGTCGTTTTTATTTGTTTTCGTGTGTTTGTATATTTCCAATTGTTCTAGAGTGTCTAGTTTTCGGCCTTTTGTGTGTACGTGTAGAATGTTCATGTTATTGTCGATGTTTTTATATGTGTGGTTTGCTTCAATGAGGTGGTTTGCAAAGGTAGATTCTGTAGTGGAGTGGAGTGCCTTTGTGTGTTCAATGTATCTCTGTTTGAAGCTACGTCCTGTCTGGGCTATGTAGAATTTGTTGCAATTTGAGCAATTTAGCTTGTAAACACCGGGTAGATCGAATTTGTTTTGTGCTTTGTGTGTGTGTTCTGTTTTGTTAGTAGTTTTGTAACCGATTCTGTATCCTGCTTTTTTGAATTTGTGGGCTATTTTTTCAGTTTGTTTGTTGATGTATGTTAGTGTTATGAATTTGTTGTTTTCTGTCTTTGACTGTTGTTTGTTTTGTGTATGAGTTTACTGACTATTGTTCTGTCATATCCGTTAGATTCTGCTAGATATTTTATCGTGGTTAGTTCGTCTTTGTGGGCACACAAAAAATATATTCGGTACACAAACACGATAAAATATCTAGTTTCCAGTTTGCCCGTAATTAAATGCATGTTTCTTCCACACTTTACACAGTCAGTTGATTTTTTCCATAAGCTTCCAGTCTTCAGCACAATTGTTAAGGCCTCTCGACAGTATATATAATTTATCAATGAATCTATACTGTTGAAATCCATGTCGCTGTTCAGTTTACCGCTTAAAATTTGATGTAACAAAACGCACTGGTACTGTATTACATTAGTTTTAATGCTCTACGCTTCAAGAAAACACGATGTTGATAGAACACTGTACACCGACTAAATAAAATGACCTTTAAGGAGCTAGACGGGACCACGTTGGTTGGGGATTTCTTACATATGTATGAATAGACGACTTGCTTTGGTGCAATGAAAATAAACTATAGGGGACCATTTCGAAGGTTGTTAACGTAGTAGGCAGGTAGTCTGATACGATGGCCCCGTTAGGTTTCTAAAACCCGTCATCAGCTTGTCATCAGATCGTAATATCATCACGTCGTCATCATATATTTCTCGAAAGCGCTTATCGGAAATTTTTTATATATAAGGCTGTGTAACAACTTAATTTCTGTTTGTTCCGTATGCTGAGCCCACGTTTAGAGGCTAGAAAGCGCTAATCGAAAATGTTTATATAATGGTTTACAGAACAGCGTAATTTCTGTCTGCGATTACAACCACTAACACATCTATATATATAAAACTTAAAGTCTGAGGACTTATGGGTAATGAATACAGATCCACAGCGTTACACCGATTGCCACAAAATTTTGCACAGGTAACCTTAGACACAGGGCTCAAAATACTGTCTAACTTGGAATTTGATATTTTTCTCCGTTCGCACGATATAGGCCCTTTTAATTATGCCTTTTCGTTGACGCGTATAAAATGTCAACAACACCATGGAGACCAGAATTAATTACCGTAGTAATCAGTAAATAAACAAATGATATTTAGCGGCATCGGAACTGTACCTTTATCCGTTCCTGCAGTTTTTAATATGCGATTGTATCGATATATTTTGTAATTTCGTATACAGATACGTCTATATATTTTGTAATTGTCTTAAACTATTATAAAATTTATGTTTATACGTATTTCTGATGATGCAATGAAATGTATTAAATACTACTACTAAAGATGTCAAAAACACCATGGAGAGCAGAATTAATTACCATAGTAACAAGTAAATATACAAAAGCTGTATGCTAATAAATTTAGCGGCATCGGAACTGTACATTTATCCATTCCTGCAGTACATTTTCGATGTTTTATATAATATGTGATTGCCTCGATATATTACGATGTGGAAAAGAAGAAGTGTACTAATTGTAAATTTTCCTATTACTTAATGCAAAGCGAAAACACATCTTGTTTTCTAAATATCACTATTGTTTGACGACTTGGAACACTAAGTTTTTTATAAGTAAAATCGTAAAGATTTACCTTACAGCCTAAACCGGCTTTCACCTTTAGAAAGCTTCATCAGAGGCTGCCGTAGGTAGCGCTGTCCGTCTTCTTTAGGCTGTAAGGTAAATCTTTACGATTTTACTTATAAAAAACTTAGTGTTCCGAGTCGTCAAACAATAGTGATATTTAGTTAAGTAACGGACACGTCATGGACAACGAAATCCAAGAATCTTGTTTTCATTTCTGAAGTTAGGTGACAACCGTTTTTGGTTTTTAGTTTACTGCTGAAATAAATAAAAGCCATGGTTGAGGAAAACATAACGTTTACTGTGTTATACAATGCTTCTACTAACACAGTAACACTTAAAATAAAGAATTTAGGGTTTTTGATTTAACAGGTACTTTATCAATATCTCCAAAAGCTTTATAAACGGGTACTTTTAAATCTCCAAAGACTGTTGCACCAACATAATAATTTAGTACAAGTTAAAATAGTACAAGTGTTGAAAACAGCTTTGGAGAGAATTTGACTAATGAGTACAAAATTGTTATACGAGGTGACAGAACGCCATATAGACATAGACAATAAAAATTATATTAAAATACTTATTAAATGTCAAATACTCACGTGCGAAGCCACGGGTAACAGCTAGTTAATTATAAATATATCACTACTGACTCGGAATACTAATTTTTATTGGTAAAAATGTTAAACGTTTACCTTGTAGCCTGAACTAGCTTTCGCTTATTACAAGCTTCGTCGTAGGCTGCCGCTTGTAATAAGCGAAAGCTAGTTCAGGATACAAGGTAAACGTTTAACACTTTTACCAATAAAAAATTTGTGTTTCGAGTCAGTAGTGATATATTTATAAATTAGTTAGTCAACGGATTTTAATGAGCGTCATGGACAACAAAATCCAGGGTCAAATTTATTATTTAAATACGGGAAAAAATAGGTCTACATCATACCGCACCCGCGAAAATTTTGGATTAATCACACACACTCGCGCGCGCGCGCGCGCACACACACACACGCTTAACACCTGTCTGATGACACTCTATATAAATAAATTGTTAAATTTCTAAATAAAATTAACAATAATAAAAATACCGATGAACCTCCCCCACTAAGGGATACAGAGAAAAGGAAATGTTAAAATTTTGTTTAATGTATCGCTAGTCATACGAATCGAATTAAATCGTCATCACCTACAAGTATTAAACAAAAAATGATTTGTTCCGGTCCCAAGCAGATAGACTAGAGCTGGTCACTCGGACGTCCACACCTTTTCGTCCTTTTGGCCTAAAATTCCACCGTTGTTTTGGGATGCGGCAGTCATCCCCTTCGGTTAAGATGTTTCAACCGTTTTAGCCAGCTTGAATTTTTTTAAATCGCTACCGTGTATCTACATTATTCTCAAAATGCACAAATGTTTTCTGTTTTTTCAAGGTGTTCGTTTTGATACTATTAGACTTTGAATGTTAGCTGAATTTAGTGACTTCATCGAATAGAAAGAGATAATAGAGATAATAGAGATCTAATACCCTCTACAAAAAAAAATATTAAATTTAGCAGGCTAAAAATGAAGCGTACAAAATTTTGAACATAACGAAGTAAACAATTTTATGGCAAACAATTTGTTTATCGTTTAATTTCTGTAGGACTAACACTTCACGATGTTGACTGTTTAAAGATGGTGATTCAGTATTTTCCCCTCAAAAACAATGTTTGACTTTAAATAACTCGAAACCCATTCGTCCAGTGAAAGCAGTACTCACAAAGTCGATTAAAGATCTTTATATTAAATTTCAAATGAAGTCTGTTTTATCGTAATGTTAGTAAAAGCAACGAAGTTATGGTCAAAAAACCGTAAACGTTTTTTATAGTTTTTTCTGGAAAATTTGCAAATTTCGCTGTTGTTAATTTGTTGTTAAATAAACATTAAGAAAAATTCTTAACAGGGATCGTTAGCTTACGTCATTATTTATGGTAATAATGTCGTAATTATTTATTTATTAATTTATTAATTATATGACCACGCTTAAATTATTTAAGACTTTTTTCAACTCTCACTTTTTAAAATGTTAGATTTTGGAATGTTAGGTGAATTTAGCGATGTCTTTGAAAACTATTTATTTTCCTTCGATACCACAAAAAATATTAAATTAGCAAAAAAAGGTAGACGTATTAAATACAGCTTATTAACAAATAAGATTTTTTTTAAATTTTATAAGACAAATATTTTGCGAGATATGACTGAATTTCTAAGTGCACAGGTCAGCACTGAACGACCCAAGGAAAGCCATTGTATCTGGCGCCAGTTACCACAATAACATAATGTTATATAAAAATGCCAATTAAAAAATTGTTTAGTAGATTTGATTTTGTCTTTTTTTTTCCTACCTCGCTTTTTATATTTCACTACCACAAGAAAATTGAATTCAAATAACGCTGTACGTTCAAATTCAAACTTAAATCAAAGTACGCACATTTTGTAAATGTCATCACCCGATTTTTGAATTCACAATTTTGGCTTCCTTGTGTTTAAAAATATTTTTGATCTTACTTTCTTAATAAGCGACCTCAAAAATGAAAGTGTGCAATTTCCAACAACTTATTCCAAACAGTTTATAGAAATTTCCGCGGCATTTAGGGGTAATTTCAATTCCATAAGGGCGTAATCTACTAATACAATTTTGACCTATCATGTTTCTTATATAAATTTTACTTAACTTAAAATTAATTTCTGAACATCGTACGAAAAAATTAAAAAAATATCGATATTTTATACATTTCACCCTCCCTTTTCAAATTGTCCTTTTTGAAAGTCAAATTGTCCTCCCCCACACGCTGCAAAATACGTTTGACCTTAAATTCTTAATCAGCAGCCTCAAAAAATATCGGTATGGAGAAGAATACATGACTTCCATGTTCTAAGATTTATATTTAAAATCATTTTCAAAGTAAAATATTTCCATAGAAACTACTTCTTTCTACTTACTGCTTCAGCCTTAACCACAGTACTGTGGTCACTAACGTATACCACCTCACGTTATCGCACTCGATTTTCATTGATGATGGAAGTCGATGGCACTGCCGAAACGTCTGGTTTTGCAGAAAACATTGGACCAAACAGCCCGGGAAGGAATTTTAACAACAAACTACTTCTTTGTTGCCGATAACGTATTAAACATATAAAAAATTATCCCCTCCCCCTTCAACTATAATTTTTATTTATAGAAAATTACCCCCATCCCATTCAACTAGCCTCTTCATTTATAGATATTTCATCTACGATTCTACAGTGGATTATTATGATCTTCTTATCAGGATACTTTATTTATGAAAATTAAGTACTTTACTCTTGTTAAAACACAAAACGTTGCAGGTAAACTACCGTTTCCCCGTAACCGATCTTCACCAAACCGATAGGCCTTGAGTCCTCTACAACTCAGGCAGATGTGTAAAAAATAATTTAATTCTGTTTGACTTTATGGCAGTTATCGTTGCCATAGAAAAAATTACCCTTGTTAAAACATAAAATGTTGCCGGTAAACAAAACCTTTCTCTTAATCGATCTTCACCAAAATCAAAAGATCTTGAGATCTCTACAATTCAGGGATGTATGCAAAAAATTATTTGATTCTGTTTGACTTTACGGCAGTCATCGTTCGTCATAGAAAAAATTACCCTTGTTAAAACATAACACGTTACAGGTAAACTACCCCTTTCCCTTAACCGATCTTCACAAAAAATAACAGGCCTTGAGTACTCTACAATTCAGGACAGTATGCAAAACATTATTTGATTCTGTTTGAATTTGCGGCTGTTATCGTTTGCCATAGAAAAAATTCCCCCCCCCCACACACACACATTTCGAAAAATGACTTTCTCCATGTTTTGAGGGTAGTACAATCAGAATCAGCCGTTATCTCGAACACGATTTTTTTCACCATGACCATACTTCCATTTCCTTATGGAACATGGAAGTAAAAATTATTCCCCCCTTCAACTATCATTTTCATTTATAGAAAACTACCCTCTCCCCTTTCAACTACCATTTTCATTTATAGATATTTCATCTCCCTTTCTACAGCGGATTATAATGACCTTTTTTTACAAGACACTTTATTTATCAAAATTAAGTACTTTACTCTTGTTAAAACATAAAACGTTGCAGATAAACTACCCCTTCCCCTTAACCGATCTTCACCAAAATCAATAAGCTTTGATCCTCTACAACTCAGGCACATATGCAAAAAATTATTTGGTTCTGTTTGAATTTGCGGCATTTATCATTCGCCATAGAAAACATTCTACACACAGACAGACACACAGTCACTTTTCGAAAAAATGACTTTTCTTCATGTTTTGAATGAATCAGAATCAGCACTTATCTCGAACACAATTTTCTCGCCATCACCATACTTCCATTTCCTTACGAAACATGCAAGTAAAACATAACTGTAGGCTACGTAGTTTCATCAATTTATTACAAATAGTAATAATAAAAAGTAATTTTCCGGCATTTAAAGGGCTGTTTTCACCCTTCGTGGGTGAAGCACCCGACAAATTTTGTTTTAGCTTTTTTATTTAGACACTATGTCGGAGACATTACAAAAGGTTTTATGTTGATTCGTTCTATTCCAGAGAATTCCAAGGTTTGCCAGTATTTCTGGCTTTATTGAATCGACCAAGAAGTAGTTGTGACCAGTGGGTTCCCAAAGTGGGATCTGCGACAATATTTCAGGGGGTCCGCGAACACTTTTAAGAAAAAATAGAATACACCGTAAGATTCTCCGATTTTTTTGTAGTCTAAAATCTAAATTTTAGAATTTTAAAACAATTAGTAGAAGATTCCAATATTATTTTTGTGCAAACTAATTGTAATTGTAAAAATTAATTTCAAACTAATGGCTTAAATAATGTCTTTAAATCATGTCGTGTAGCAGATCTGTTTGGCAGCCGAACTGACTAGAGCTCCGCATCAACGCAGAACTGATCGCGATGTTTTAGTCCACAACCACGTATAAGCACTGTATCTACGCAAAATGTTTGTCCATGTAGCTGGTTTTACGCCTAGGCCTAAGTAGCTGGATTTCGACACGTGTGGCTGGAAAGATAGAGCCAAGGTTGACAAAGTTAAGAAATAAACTTGACGTCTAGAGTGAGTTAATATTGAAATTGTCAGACATTAAATCTAATATTGCAGAGCTAACTGTTCAAAAGCAGCTTCACTGTTCACACTAAACTATGTCTGATATAATTAATATTATAATGTTGCAAGAATTTTGATTTTAATACATTTTAATTAAAATATAAGAATTTGTATTATTTCATAACTCAGACGGGGTCCATGAAATTTTTAATATTTTGGAAGGGGTCCGCGGACTGAAAAGTTTGGTAAAGAACTTGGTGTCGTTAATAAACTTTATAAAAGAATTTTAAACAAGTGATTGGAACGAGATAACGGAAACCAGTAATATAACGTATTTGCTGTGGTATGTTTCTCACTCACCTCGATTACAGAAAGTTCATCACAAAAACACTACATATGTCTGGCTGGACAC
Source organism: Magicicada septendecula (assembly GCA_034769895.1). NCBI lineage: Eukaryota > Metazoa > Arthropoda > Insecta > Hemiptera > Cicadidae > Magicicada > Magicicada septendecula. The sequence goes on from CM068369.1 coordinate 558,174,758, forward strand.
AATGTATCAGTTCTTCTGTTCTCTCGTGACACTGCCAAACGCACTATCGATATTCCAACCCGTCGCGGATAGACGTTAACCAGACAGAACAAGCGGGCTCATGTCCCTACACACACACCGGACACACTACGCTAACCCCAGTCATCGCGTTATCAACACTGACGCGTAATTCTGTAAACAGCGCTTTGTTTGCTGTTTAAATCTTGTCAGTAGTTCCTTGGTATTGTTTCCAATTGTATCAATTAGCAACCGTACGTATTTTGTATCGTATTTTTTAGTTCACTAATTAATTTTAATATACTTCGGACACAAAACAATAACAAATGAAGCCGTGAAATGTGTTCGTTATTCCGTACAGACGTAGATTTGATACTGAACCTGCGTCGTTCAGGACACTGTTTACAAACGCTCCATGCCCGGTCCGCGATCCGGCAGATTGTCATCAAAAACATCGTCCTAACTACAGATATTTACACTCTACACACTGGATCCATACCGTATATGATTGTGCTCGCCCTACAATAGGTGTCGAAACAGCGGCCTTCGGCCGCATATCGATTTTCAGGTTACTAAATGCGTTACTGTCCCGATAACCGTACCCGCACTCATCTTCGATATTTCGATTATGCGATTATTGACATTAATAATGTCAATTAAAGATAATATAGAAAATATAGATGTTCCCTGTAGTCGGTTGGTTTGCCTCAGTAGTGCGGTTTTACGGCGAACACTCTGCCAAGTACATTATACCACTGAAGATGCCCTCTTCCGTTGGTGAGGCCGAAACATAAGACCGCGCCCCAATAACCCGGCATTTATTATACCTGTTTTAATAGTTTTGCAACAGTTCCATAAGGAAATAGAAGTATGGTGATGGCGGAAAAAATCGTGTTCGAGATAAGGGCTGATTCTGATTGTACTACCCTCGAAACATGGAGAAAAGTGTCTGTGTGTGTGTGTCTGTCTGTCTGTGTCTATATGTAGAATTTTTTCTATGGCAAACTGCCGCAAATTCAAACAGAAACAAATAATTTTTTGCATGTGTGTGCCCGAACTGTACAGGACTCAATCCCTATTGATTTTGGTGAAGATCGGTTTAGGGGAAGGGGTAGTTTACCAGCAACGTTTTATGTTTTAACAAGACTAATTTTTTCTATGGCGAGCGATAACTGCCGCAAATTCAAACAGGATCAAATAATTTTTTGCATATGTTCCTTAGTTGTTGAGTACTCAAGGCCTATTAATTTTTGTGAAGATCGGTTAAGGGGAAGGGGTAGTTTACCTGCAACGTTTTATGTTTTAATAAGTGGAAAGTACTTAATTCTGATAAAGTATCCTTAAAAGAAGCTCATTATAATCCGCTGTAAAAAGGGAGATGAAATATTTATAAATGAAAATGGTAGTTGAAAGGGGAGAGGGTAGTTTTCTATAAATGAAAATGATAGTTGAAGGGGGGAATAATTTTTACTTCCATATTCCATAAGGAAATGGAAGTATGGTCATGGTGAAAAAATCGTGTTCGAGATAACAGCTGATTCTGATTGTACTACCCTCAAAACATGAAGAAAAGTCATTTTCCGAAAAGTGTCTGTGTATGTGTCTGTCTGTCTATGTGTGTGTGTGTAGAATTTTTTTTATGGCAAACGATAGTCGCAAATTCAAACAGAATCAAATAATTTTTTGCATACAGCCCTGAATTGTAGAGTATTCAAGACCTATTGTTTTTGGTGAAGATCGGTTAAGGTAAAGGGGTAGTTTACCTGCAACATTTTATGTTTTAACAAGGGTAATTTTTTTCTATGGTAAACGATAACAGCCGAAAATTCAAACAGAATCAAATAATGTTTTGCATGCATCCCTGAATTGTAGAGGACTCAAGGCCTGTTGATTTTGGTGAAGGTCGGTTAAGGGAAAGGTGTAGTTTACCTGCAACATTTTATGTTTTAACAACGGTAATTTTTTTTATGACGAACGATAACTGCCCCACATTCAAACAGAATCAAATATTTTTTTGCATACGTTCTTGAATTGTAAAGGACTGAAGGCCTATTGATTTTAGTGAAGATCGGTTACGGGAAAGGGTAGTTTACCTGAAACATTTTTTGTTGTAACAAGAGTAAAGTACTTAATTTTGATAAATAAAGTATCCTGATAAGAAGATCTTAATAATCCACTGTAGAAACGTAGATGAAATATCTATAAATGAAGAGGCTAGTTGAAGGGACAGGGAATAATTTTTTATATATGTACTACGTTATCGGCAACAAAGAAGTAGTTTGTTGTTAAAATTCCTTCCCGTCCTGTTTGGCCGTAGACCAATATTTTCTGCAAAACCAGACGTTTCAGCAGTGCCATCGACTTCCATCATCAGTGAAAATCGAGTGCGATAACGTGAGGTGGTATACGTTAATGACCACAGTACTGTGGTTAAGGCTGAAGCAGTAAGTAGAAAGAAGTAGTTTCTATGGAAATATTTTATTTCGAAAATGATTTTAAATATAAATCTTAGAACATGGAAGTCATGTATGGTTCTCCATACCGATATTTATATGTGTACTACGTTATTGGCAACAAAGAAGTAGTTTGTTGTTAAAATTACTTCCCAGGCTGGTTGGCCATGGTCCAATGTTTTCTGCAAAACCAGACGTTTCGCAGTACCACTGCCATCATCAGTGAAACTCGATGGTGACCTGATGACGCTAACGTGAGGTGGTATATGTTGGTAACCACAGTACTGAAGAAGGCTGAAGCAAGAAGTAGAAAGAAGCAGTTTCTATGGAAATATTTCATTTTGAAAATGATTTTAAATATAAATCTTAGAACATGGAAGTCATGCTTCCATATGGAAGTATGCTTCTCCGTACCGATATTTACTAGTTGCTCAGATTTGATCAGTTGCGACCCAGTGAAAGTGCGGCCGGGTCCAATTTATTTGGTAAGAACAGGTAAAAACGTCGTCTGGTCACAATGGACCGAAACCGCCATAGACTCTACCAGTGAAGTGATTGTATGCCAACTTCGACAAAAATGTGCCTCCAACCCTGTATTTGTGCAACTCTTTGTGCGGTTTTGAAATGTTTGTTTTATACTTCCATAAGGAAATGGAAGTATGGTGATTGCGAAAAAAATCGTGTTCGAGATAAGAGCTGATTCAGATTGTAGTACCCTCAAAACATGAAGAAAAGTCATTTTCCGAAAATTGTCTGCGTCTATATGTAGAATTTTTTCTACAGCGAACGATAACTGTCGCAAATTCAAACAGAATCAAATAATTGTTTGCTTACATGTCTGAACTGTAGAGGACTCAAAGCCTATTGATTTTGGTGAAGATTGGTTAAGGGGGAGGGGTAGTTTACCTGCAACGTTTTACATTTTAACAAGAATAAAGTACTTAAAAATTCATTTAAACTTTTTCAAACAATGGTAATTGTTAAAAATAAAATAATTTTGTTGCCAGGCAACCAGGTTGTTCAGTTAGGAGGGAGGGGTAGTTTACCTGCATTGTTTTGTGTTTTAACAAGAGTAAAGCACTTAATTTTAATAAATAAGTACCCCAAAAATAAAGTTATATTAATCCACTGTAAAATGGTAAATGAGATAAATGGGTAATGGTAATGGTAAATGGGTAATTGAAGGGGGAGGGGGTGATTTTTTGAAAATTTCTGTGCTGAAATCAAGTAAAGTATGAACATTTAATTTTGAAGGATAAGATACCTTAGAAATTACATATGATAAAACTATTACTCTATGAAAGTGTAAATATCATTAATGGTTGGGGAGGAGGGATGGTTGATTATCTGGATAGTTCAGTTTCTTTATAAGAATAAAGTACCTAATTTTATAGACAAAGTGACTCGAAAATTACATTATATTAAACGAATACCCCATAATAACAAAATATCTATGAATAGTGAAAATATTTTGAGGGTGGCTGATATTCTTTTAGAAATTATTGAACTGAATTCAAGTAAATGATTTTAAATATAAATCTTAGAACACAGAAATCATATATGGTTCTCCATACTGATATTTGAGGACTCACAGTCTCCATTTTATGAAAATCTTTTCATTTCTGTGACAAAATGAGCTGACAGATTTACTTACATTTGCTGCAGATTACTCAACCGTACTCATTGAAGCAATGTTTTAAAAAATTAGTACAAAACAATTATCACTATTAGCGTGTGCAGAAGGCCGGAGAAAGTTTGTGTCACTTCTTGGTATCATTTGCACTGTCACTTTCATTGTTTCACAACTGTCTTAAGTTTTAGATAACATTTCATGGATGTTTCCACACACACACACACACACACACACACACACACACACACACACACACACACACACACACACACACACACACACACACACACACACACACACACACACACACACACACACACACACACACACACACACACACACACACACACACACACACACACACACACACACACACACACACACACACACACACACACATGCACACACACACACACACACACACACACGTGCACGCACACGTGCACACACAGGGCCTCCCCCACTAGGCGTTCGTGCGCCTGTGTACAATCTTGTATTTGCCACCCCCATGTCTGTCTCCTGTCTCAGTGTCCGAAGCTGCAGCCAATATTAAATAACATTTTATTATTTTTAATTCGAGAGTGACCTTGCCCCAGCTGTAACTGATATACTCTTAATATAAGCAATATTTTTAACACCATTGCTGCATTTTGTAATGTCGTGAATTAATAATTTAAAAAAGGTACTACAATATGCTCTAGGGCTCAACCAGCGGATTTTGGAAAAAACTTAGTTTTAAACCATTAAAAGTTCATTGAACAAATCAGTCCCATTGATATCTGCCTCATTTTGAGAATTGTTTCAAGTTCATATCTCTACAATGTATAATTAATTCATCTTTTCGGTAATTAGTACAAATAAATTTTAATTTTACCTACCAAGATTTTTAACCTATACTATGATCAACATCAGTACTTATCGAACTATATACTTATCCCCAGTGGCGGCGCTAACGAAACGGGGGCCCCCCCGCGAAACTAATTAGGGGGCCCTATAAAAATGGTTAAATTTTGTATACGTAATAGGGGAAAACACTCAATGAGTTTCTATTTACGTGCGTTTCACAACAATGGTTTGTGAATACTTTCTCGTCTATCACAAAGCGTTTGCAATTTGCAAAGGATGTTTTACACGTATACAAACTCTTAAAATTCATTGTTGCTAAATAAACAAAGTTCTATACAAACTATAAAAAAAACACAAAATAAAAAGAATTATTTATTTTTATGTCAGAGATCTAAATTCAGACTATGAAACAGTACCGCACACAGAGTGTTAAAAATGTATTATTTAAAAACGAATATCAAAGTAACATTCTAATTTCAAACATTTAAATTAGTATGTAACTGAATTTGTAAAATTCTTGAATATACTATATACAAGTTCTCCTTAAGGGACTCCGGAAAGCCCTATCTAGCCAATGTTAAAATAGTACTTATAAAGTACATGTTTTCTCAGAATCTGTTTGGAATGTACGGCTGAAATTTTTACAGCATGTTTATGAGGATTTTGACCCTAATTTAACACACGGATTTTTTAGTTCATTGATTCATGTTTTAGTTATGATTTTTTTTCTGATGCTATAAATATTTGCTACATTTTTATATCAATTTTTATATGTAAATTCTCCACTAACAATTTTTTAAAGAAACTCCTGTGTTAAAGTAAGCACAAAAGTCCATATAACATATCCTGAAAGTTTGAAGCAGATCTATTGGGTAGATCCTGAGAAAACATGTATTTTATAAGAGAAAAATTGTTTTTCGGGAAATGGGCGTCCTCTTCTTGGTAATAAAAAATTTAATAAATTAAAGTTTCGCGTACCTTTCTAATACATTCCAGTTGCATAGGATGGATTATCTTCATCTTCTGAAAATTCCTTCTCCAGTTTTCTTTTTACACTCCTTCTATGTAGTCTGGCCTGCTTTTCTAGGTTTCCTACTGCCTTATCAGCAGCTCGAAGACGCTCCTTGTCTAACGCAATCATGGACCGCACCATGTTGATACCAATTTTGATGCCCATACTGTTCAACACTTCACATCTTGCAATGTTACCGTCATTGAAGGTGATAATGGCATCATAAACACCAAAATGAAGGGTTTCTAGTCCCACAAACAGAGTCTTTGGAATTCGGGACCATATAACCGCATTTACACTTTCGTTAGGATTTTGTGTTCGTCCATGCAAGCACTTTTTCAACAATTCCGGGGCTGCTAAGTCTCTGAAACCTGTGGTGTACAGGTTGGCCACAACACTTAATTTCCCTAATGTCACAAAAATAATTCCTCATGAGCGGTTAGTTTGAAAAGCAGGATATTCAACAACAGTTTGACAGCTCGAATCCGAGACACGCCCACACAGGGTATATTTTAAAAATATATTAAACATATTTAGGAGTAAGAAAACTATATAAATTTGAAAGGTGAGATTTCATAGATTAAGAAAATGAAAAAAAGTAAAATATGAATTTTTTTAAATTTTTACCTTTCCGGAGTCCCTTAAGTCTAATCCAATTCAATAACACTCGAACTCAAGTAATGTACAAGATTTACAAATAAGGATCAACCAAAGTTCACTGTTTTCCTAAGCCTAGTCTTCTTTTTTTAATAGCTAAGAACTTTTCAACCACTTCGTTGATATTAGTTTTCTGTGTCTCTTCATGCTCAATGCTTAACAGTGCCAAGTCACTCAACCGAGTTTGGGCCATGGTACTTCTTAAGTATGACTTAATTAATTTAAGTTTTGAAAAGCTTCTTTCCGCTGTAGCTGTTGTGACAGGTATGGTTAAATAAAGCTGCAAAGCTGTAGTTAAGTCTGGGAGGCAACTCATAAGGCAGCTGTTTTCTTCAACCAGTAAATTCATCATTTCTCGAATGCTTTTCTTGTGTACAATTTCTTTGGCCATCAGAGCTTTGAAGGATATTACTTGGTCAGGCAGTGATGTGGAAAGGTCACCAGGATACACATTTACCAGAGCCTTACTTTTCTCCACTATTGTCTCTTGTGAGAAGTTTACTAAATTCTGAGGCGTCAGGAATGAAAACCTATCATCAATGCAACGCAGTCCTTCGAATCTCATTTGTAGCTGAGCTATTACAATATCTAGTGTTGCATTGAAAACGTTTACTTCAAATGATTTCACTGGGTCGTCAATTCTATGGTCAACTGATAATTCAACAAAGAAGCGTTTTACAACTCGCTTACGCTTATTTTTCATGTTATAAGTTATGTCCCATGACTGGGCCAACTGTTTAGCACCAGCAAGAAAGCCGGCAAAGTCCTTTCTTAAAACTTTTAACTCATCACAAGCGCGGCTTAGAAACTGCCACGCTCTGCCTAGGTCAACAGTTGGCTTCTGTAGTGCTTTTGAAGTTATATTTACATTCTCTAAAATCTTAGTTTCAAGGCAGAGCACAAGAATAAATTCGAAGTTTTCCAGGTGGTTTCTAATTGCTAATGCTTCTTCTGCCTCGGGTTTTTTTGAGCTGTACAGAATAATTTCTGTCAAAACCTTAATCACATTTTTGAAATCATTTCTTAAAGCTAACAGACAGTCGTGTCTAGAAGACCACCTTGTTGGACATAGCTTTTTTAAAGTTAGATTTTTGGCAGAGCTGTCTTCTTTAACGGCAGTGTTAAGTTCTTGCCATCTATGTAAGCTTTCACTGAAAAACACGTAAGTTTTCTGAACTATGTCATAAAATTGTCTTATTTCAGAAATATTTGATATTGAATCATTGATCACCAAGTTCAGGTTATGTGCAGCACAGTGTACGTAATCCGCGTTTGGGACTATATCCATAATTCTTTTCTGTAACCCAGAGTATTTCCCGCTCATTGTTGCTGCACCGTCATAACCTTGACCTCTACACTTACTAATGTCAATTTCATTTGTTTTCAAAAAGTCTAAAATCTTACTTTGAAACCCCTCACTGTTGGGATCCTTTATTTCTTGAAATCCCAAAAAGGAATCACTAATCACAGTTTTATAATTGCCAGGAGATTCTTCTACTATGTTAATGTATCTGATTACAACACTCATTTGGTCAGTCTTAGAAATGTCTTGTGTGCTATCAACAATTACAGAAAAAAAAGGAGACGAGTGAATCTGTTTTAGTAAGGCAGTCAATACTGATTTTCCTAGCAAGTTAATAATTTCATTTTGACTGTCATGGTGGAGGTATTTTGATCTGGTTTTTTCATTTTCTAAGTGTGCTCTAAGGAGAGAATCGTAGCGAGAAACTAAAGATAGTATGTTCAAAAAATTTCCACTTTCAGGATTTATTTCATGTAATGATTCTGTATGGCCACGAAATGGCAATGAACACAGTGCCATGGTTCGAATGACATCCACAATCCGTATGAAAATATCTTTCCATTTTTTCCGCTCATCGGAAATTTGATCAGCTACGGTTTTACTCTTTTTCCAAGTGGCATACGTGAGACAAGATTGTAAATGAGCATTGCTAGTTTCATGAACTTTAATTTTTTTACTGAGACCTTTCCAATCTCTAATATCGCCTTCACGCCAGCTTTGGGCATCAGCACTTTGGCTGAAAAGCCAACATGGTAAACAATAGACTCCATCTAGATTACGAGAGTAACAAAGCCAAAACCTGTGAACAATTTGGCCTGCTGCAGTTTTGAAAGAATAATATGCTGTACTGATAGACCGCTTAGAAACGGAATCCTTCGGGAAAGGACCCTTTGGTTGACAACGTTCACTTAACGTTATTAACTTTTTCACCTCGTCTGTCATTGTAGCTTGATTTTTATAGAATGCAATATCTGTCTCAAAACTTTGGCAGTTTGGATCGGAAGGGCCTGCTAAACTAGTTTTATTTGCGTGATTACTTACAACTTCAGTTGGTTCAAACTGATTTTCTGGTCCAGGTATGTCTTCGGACTGGCGAACACATTCAATGCCTAACAGTTGTTCTTCTTGTTCATGTTGCAGTTGCTTATTTGTTTCCGTAGTTGTATCACTTGTATCCGACGGACTAATGTTTAAATCAGGTTTATTGTCACTGTCACAATCAACTTCAAGTCCGATTTTTGTTTCTTTTTCATTATTTGCACTTGGCCCGGGTTTTGGTTGTTGAACTTCACATTTTGATGATTTTTTTAAAAACTGGTCGAGTTTTGAAAGTTTACTTTTAGATTCTTCTCGTTGTTTTTGCAGTTTCCTTTTCTTAGCACCACTTAAATATTCACGCTTACTTTCCATTTTATAAACTCTGTCTCTAACACTCTAACTCTACACAAAATACAAAAACTAAAATCAAATGTTAAGTCATTAAACTTAAACGGCACTAAATTACGAAATGAATGCAATACAGTACTATCGCGCAGGAGATGCGAGGCACTACTGAGTACTGAACTACATTGTGTTGTGTTTGTTTACGTCTCCTCAGTGTCGACTGACTCATCGCACCGGACGTACGGGCACCACAAGAGATAAGATAAGCTTCGCTTACAAACTACAAACAGTAATGTCATTTCGGAAAACGTAGTTTTTTTGCATGTCTATACACTTAAATAAAACGTATATTTCGTATTTTAAATACAAATTTGCCGGTAGTCGGACCCCATTAAAACTTTTTTTCCTATTATAGCTCGTTTCATATTTTTTTCTAAGGGCCAGAGTGGCGGGGCCCCCCAGAGGGTCGGGGCCCCCCCGCGCCGCGGGGTCTGCGGGGGCCTTATCGCCGCCACTGCTTATCCCTTATCTAAAAATGAACTTTTTCTTGTGAAAACTTACTTTTTTCGTCGGACGCGTTTCGGCGTACGTATCCGCCTTCTTCAGCTTTTAGTCAGACTGCCTCGTAACGGTTTTTGTGTGGAAGGTGTAGTGGGGGTGGTGTGTGGAGGAAGGGGATTGGCGCAGGGATTCAACTTGATGTTTGTTTTTTGTAAAATTGTGTCAAAAACCAAACAAACTTCAAGTTGAATCCCTGCGCCAATCCCCTTCCTCCACACACCACCCCCACTACACCTTCCACACAAAAACCGTTACGAGGCAGTCTGACTAAAAGCTGAAGAAGGCGGATACGTACGCCGAAACGCGTCCAACGAAAAAAGTAAGTTTTCACAAGAAAAAGTTCATTTTTAGATAAGTGTTAGTGCTGTGAAAGAAGAGATGAACAATCAAGACAACTATATACTTATCAAATTACAAATTAAAAATATTAAAATATAATTTTTGAATATTGCGATACAACAATTTTCACTACTTGAGCTATAATTTGTCTTATATTACAAACAATAACATGCTGAATAATCTGCATAAGTTCAACCATATGAGTGGGACCATGAGGAGAACTCTAAAATCAATGAGTAAATAAACACGTTCTACAAGATGATGAATCTTTCCATACTTCTCTATGGGTTTGAGAATAGGAATTTGAATGAAATCCCAGGCCAGTCATTATCAGGCACATGGTAGGGTGGGTATATTCTTCACAATCATAACAGAAATACAGATATACAGCAATAACTGAATGTTATGAGTAGGCCTATGCTCGATAGTATTGCCCAACATCAGCTAAAATGGTTGGAACACCTTAACAGAGTGGACACCTGCCACATCCTCAAACAACTGTTGAATTATAAGCTGAAAGGGTGAAGAAGTGTGGGTCGTCTGAAGAAGCGTTGGAGTGGCCAGCTCGAGTCTACGTGCTTGGTACCAGAACAAACCATTTTTGGTTTAATCCTTGTTGAAGAAGATGATGATGATCTTCAATCTTTTATTCAAAGTTTTTATAACACTTTTTAAACATCTGTTTGCTGTTTGATTTCTTTTGACCTAATTCTTCTTATGTACAGTTCTGAATTGAATATTAATCTTGGATTTCATTGTCCATGACGTGTCCGTTACTTAACTAAATACAACTATTTCACTAACGACTCGGAACACAAAGTTTTTTATGAGTAAAAACATAAAGTTTTACCTTACAACCTGAACTGGTTTTCACTTTTAAAAACCTCTGAAGAAGCTTTTTAAAAGTGAAAACCGGTTCAGGTTGTAAGGTAAAACTTTATGTTTTTACTCATAAAAAATTTGTGTTCCGAGTCGTTAGTGAAATAGAATATTAATCATCATTATGATTTTAATGAACACAACATTTTAATCACTATAAATCTGTTATTGTCTTCAGATGTTGTGGAAATTAACCTAAAACTAAAAATACATACACCGTTTACAAATGTAGAAGTAAACTGCCGATTAACAAACAACAAATAATAAGTATTCTCTCTCTCTCTCTCTCTCTCTCTCTCTCTCTCTCTCTCTCTCTCTCTCTCTCACCTTCTCTAGTGAATTCAACACAATTTTCAAAAACTTTACATACAACACTAAAAATGCAATACACTTGGTAAACACAATAAGCTCTCAATCTTATGAATAAAAAATTTAGGACACATCCTCCAAAAAGGTAGATTATTAATTTCAATAAGAACAGTTACATGACATTTTGTCTTGCCTGTCAAAAGACACAACTTGATATCTCCAAAAAAAGTCAATTTTTAGATTTTGATGCTGACATGTCATGCAATCATTATCTATATCTGTACTAAACACAAAATCTAGATTTCAAATATTAATTTATTCTACAATGTGTTCAATCAGCTGGACAATAAGTACATCTCATGGCATGACTAATTTCAAATCATAAAGTAGCTAGACGTTTTGACTAAACACATGTCAGTTTTCAGCAAACTTTTTCTGATAAAAAGAAGGAGAAAGTCAGGTGCATCCTTCAATACAATGTAAAAAGTACCAAGAATACCAACAAAAGGTATTATTCAGATCGGAATATATCTAAATATTATTTGCCAAGCCACCTGAATATACCTAAAATGTAGCCTATTTTGGGAAGGGAATATCAAGAACCAATAAAACAGGTTTCTTTTGTACTTTTTAAGGAATATTCTTAAAGGCTTATCTTGATACATGCAAGACCTGTGAAATCTGAGAAGTAAGATGCAATCAGCAAAAAGATCAAAACATAATCCACATTGTACCTACAAACATAAAAAAGCAAAGATAAATTAAATCCACTGCTTGACTTTGCAAAGAAAGTTTGTTGAAGATTCAGTCTTCATAAGGTTTTGTTGACACCCTGTCTGAAATCAAATATTGCTGATATACAAAAGACTATATTGTAAGATTGTCAGCTTACAATCTTACTGTTCAAATTGCTCAGCAGATGGAAATATGTACTGGTTGACCAACTGCCTCACATGTTTCTTGAAAATTAAAACCTTAACCAACACAGTGGCTCATTTAATATTTGGTTCAGATTTGTAAGACCAACATTATCGATAATATGGATATAAAATATCACTATAATATTGACGACTCGGAAATCCAAGAATGGATATAAAAATGAGGTTGGCAGAACAAATTAGAAATCTGAAACTTATCGAACATAAATTTTTAATTTCTGATCACTCACACTTTGAATGTGATTGAAAAACCCACAAAAATTAATAAAATCTAAGTCGTGGTACCTGGAGGTAGGTATATTTTTTCTAAAGACTATTAGAAGTACATAAATCTCAGTTTCAGGTCACATAAATTGCACAAAATTATTTTAGACCTTACTCTTTGTTGTTAAAAATTATATTCCTAAAGCATACTGTGAGCACTGATGGTGAGAAAAGACAGATGGATAAGATTTGGATCAACATTTGACATAATTAGCTATAACTATAGGTTTAAGAAAAATATCGGTATGGAGAACCATATATGACTTCCATGTTCTAAGATTTACATTTAAAATCATTTTCGGAATGAAATATTTCCATAGAAACTATTTCTTTGTTGTCAATAACGTATTACACATATTAAACTTATAAAATTTACTTCCTCAATCATCAAATACCATTTTAATTTATAAAAAAAATTACCCCCTCCCCCCTTCAACTACCCTTTTCATTTATAGATATTTCATCTACCTTTCTACAGTGGATTAATATGACCTTCTTTTCAGGATACTTTATTTATCAAAATTAAGCACTTTACTCTTGTTAAAACGTAAAATGTTCCAGGTAAACTACCCGGTTCCCTTAACCGATTTTCACAAAAATCAATAGGCCTTGGGTCCTCTACAATTCAGGACTGTATGCAAAAAATTATTTGATTCTGTTTGAATTTGCGGCTGTTATCGTTTGCCATAGAAAAAAATCTACAGACAGACAGATACACACAAACACTTTTTGAAAATATCGATATGGAGAACCATACATGACTTCCATATTCTAAGATTTATATTTAAAATCATTTTCGAAATGAAATATTACCATAGAAACTACTTCTTTCTACTTACTGCTTCAGCCTTAACCACAGTACTGTGGTCACTAACGTATACCACCTCACGTTATCGCACTCGATTTTCACTGATGATGGAAGTCAATGGCATTGCCAAAACGTCTGGTTTTGTAGAAAACATTGGACTACGGCCAAATATCCCGGGAAGGAATTTCAACAAAAACTACTTCTTTGTTGCCGATAACGTTGTACACATATATATAAAAAATATGCATAAAATTAATGGCTTATATAAGTTAATGATTGATCTCCATTAAGTAGTGCTCAAGTTTCCAAAGTTTTAATATTATGATGTCCGTAATTAAAACATCAGAGCAGGTTTAGTGTGTATGAGGGTACACTGTGGACAAAAATTTTCAACATTTCCTATTGAGCGTTGCTTAGAGTAAAGCTGCGAATCTACAGTGTATGTTTCACAGAACAAACACGCGAAAAAGAAGGAGCGCTCCGAAGTCACTCATGGACCCTCAGCATCTTGCAGAGGGTTCATTCCCTAAAGACGAAAAGTCTGTCTATGAATCGTTCCTCTGTAAACACGTGCAGTTACACTGGCCAGCGATCCACAGGAAGCAAATCACTATCCACGCTGGACAATTTTTTGGCTTGCACGCGTTATGTTGGTATGGGTTTCGGCACTTTCCATTTAAAAAGCGTGCAAATGTAAGAAAATAAACATGAATGAGGCCAGAAATAAAGCGAATTTTGTGTGTGTGTCTTCCCTGCCTTTTTATTACGGTAATCATAATAATAAAATGGAAATGTAAACATTACATAACTGAGATATGCTTGCCTGCCACAAACAATATATTTTCTCTCATACATGATTTACATTAAAACGAAAAAATTCGAATTTTATTGCCTGGCAACAAAATTATTTTATTTTTAACAATTACCATTGTTTGAAAAAGTTTAAATGAATTTTCAAGTACTTTACTGTTGTTAAAACATAAAAGGTTGCAGGTAAACTACCCCTTCCCCTTAACCGATCTTCACCAAAATCAAAAGGCCTTGAGTTCTCTACAATTCAGTGACGTATGCAAAAAAATATTTGATTCTGTTTGAATATGCGGCAGTTATCGTTCGTCATAGAAAAAATTACCCTTGTTAAAACATAAAATGTTGCAGGTAATCTACCCCTTTCCCTTAACCGATCTTCACCCAAAACAATAGGTCTTGAAAACTCTACAATTCAGAGTTGCATGCAAAAAATTATTTGATTCTGTTTGAATTTGCGGCTGTTATCGTTTGCCATAGAAAATACCCTTGTTAAAACATAAAACGTTGCAGGTAAACTACCCCTTTCCCTTAACAGATCTTCACCAAAACAATAGGTCTTGAGAACTCCATAATTCAGGGCTGTATGCGAAACATTATTTGATTCTGTTTGAATTTGCGGCTGTTTTCGTTTGCCAAAAAAAAAAATTACCCTTGATAAAAAAAACCGTTGCAGATAAACTACCCCTTTCCCTCAACCGATCTTCACCAAAAACAATAGGTTGTGAGTACTCTACAAATCAGGGCTGTACGCAAAAAAGTATTTGATTCTGTTTGAATTTGCGGCTGTTATCGTTTGCCATAGGAAAAAAATCTACAGACAGACACACACACAGACACTTAAAAAACGACTTTTTTCATGCTTTGAGTGTAGTACAATCAGAATCTGCAATAATCTCGAACACGATTTTTTTTGCCACACCATACTTCCATTTCCTTAAGGAATATGGAAGTAAAATGACTTTTTTTCATGTTTTGATGGTATTCCAATCAGAATCTGCCATTATCTCGAACACGATTTTTTTTGCCATCACCATACTTCCATTTCCTTATGGAACATGGAAGTAAAATATCGGTATGGAGAACCATACATGACTTCCATGTTCTAAGATATATATTTAAAATCATATTCGAAATGAAATATTTCCATAGAAACTACGTCTTTCTACTTATTGCTTCAGCATTAACCACAGTACTGTGGTCACTAACGTATACCACCTCACGTTTTCGCACTCGATTTTCACCGATGATGGCAGTCGATGGCACTGCCGAAAAGTCTGGTTTTGCAGAAAACATTGGACTACGGCTAAAGAGCCCGGGAAGCAATTTTAACAAAAAACTACTTCTTTGTTGCCGATAACGTAGTACACATATAAAAAATTCTCCCCTCCAATTTCAACTATAATTTTTAATAATAGAAAATTACCCCCACCCCATTCACCTAACTTCTTCAGTTATAGATATTTCATCTACGTTTCTACAGTGGATTACTATGAGCTTCTTATCAGGATACTTTATTTATAAAAATTAAGTACTTTACTCTTGTTCAATCATAAAATGTTTCAGGTAAACTACCCCTTTCTCTTAACCCATCTTCTCCAAAATCAACAGACCTTCCGTCCTCTACAATTCAGGGAAGCATGCAAAAAAATATTTGATTCTGTTTGAATGTGCGGCAGTTATCGTTCGTCATGGAAACATTTCTCTTGTTACAACATAAAATGTTGCAGGTAAACTACCCCATTCCCTTAACCGATCTTCACCAAAATCAACAGACCTTGAGCTCTCTGCAACTCAGGAAAGAGTGCAAAAAATTATTTGATTCTCATTGAATTTTCGGCAGTTATTGTTCCTCATAAAAAAATTACCCTTTTAAAACATAAAACATTGCTGATAAACTACCCCTTCCCTTAACCGATCTTCAACAAAATCAACAGACCTTGAGTTCTCTTTAGTTCAAAAAGGTATGCAAAAACCTAGTTGATTCTGTTTGAATTTACGGCAGTTATCGTTCGTCACATAAAAAATTACTCTTGTTAAAACATAAAATGTTGCTGGTAAACTACCCCTTTCCCTTAACCGATCTTCACCAACACCAATAGGTATTGAGAACTCTACAATACAGGGCTGTATGCAAAACATCATTTGATTCTGTTTGAATTTGCGGCTGTTATCGTTTACTATAGAAAAAAATTACCCTTGATAAAAAACCGTTTCAGGTAAACTACCCCTTTCCCTTAACCGATCTTCACCAAAAACGACAGGTCTTGGGTACTCTAGAATTCAGGCCTGTATGCAAACAATTATTTGATTCTGTCTGAATTTGCGGCTGTTATCGTTTGCCATAGAAAACACCCTTGATAAAACATAAAATGTTGCTGGTAAACTACCCAATTCCATTAACCGATCTTCACCAAAAACAATAGGTCTTGAGAACTCTACAATTCAGGGCTGTATGCAAAACATTAGTTGATTCTCTTTGAATTTACGGCAGTTATCGTTCGTCATAGAAAAAATACCCTTGTTAAAACATAAAACGTTGCAGGTAAACTACCCCTTTACCTTAACCGATCTTCAACAAAATCAACAGACCTTGAGTTCTGTATAATTCAAAACGGTATGCAGAAGAGTAGTTGATTCTGTTTTAATGTACGGCAGTTATTGTTCGTCAAAAAAAAAAAAATTACCCTTGATAAAACATAAAATGTAGGTAAACAACCCTATTCCCTTAACCGATCTTCACCAAAACCAACAGGTCTTGAGAACTCTACATTTCAGGGCTGTATGCAAAATATTATATGATTCTGTTTGAAATTGCGGCTGTTATTGTTTGCCATATAAAATACCCTTGATAAAACAAAAAACGTGTCAGGTAAACTACCCCTTTCCCTTAACCGATCTTCACCAAAAACAATAGGTCTTTAGTACTCAACAAAACAGAGCTGTATGCAAAAACGTATTTGATTCTGTTTGAATTTGCGGCTCTTATCGTTTGCCATAGAAAATACCATTTTAAAACATAAAACGTTGCAGGTAAACTACCCCTTTCCATTAACCGACCTTCACCAACACCAATAGGTATTGAGAACTGAACAATACAGGGCTGTATGCAAAACATCATTTGATTCTGTTTGAATTTGCGGCTGTTATCGTTTACCATAGAAAAAAATTACCCTTGGTAAAAAAAAAACCGTTGCAGGTAAACTACCCCTTTCCTTCAACCGATCTTCACCAAAAACAATCGGTCGCGAGTACTCTACAAATCAGGGCAGTATGCAAACAATTATATGATTCTGTTTGAAATTGCGGCTGTTATTGTTTGCCATATAAAATACCCTTGATAAAACAAAAAACGTGTCAGGTAAACTACCCCTTTCCCTTAACCGACCTTCACCAAAAACAAAAGGTCTTGAGAACTCTACAATTCAGGGCAGTATGCACAACATTATTTGATTATGTTTGAATTTGCGGCTGTTATCATTTGCCATAGAAAATACCCTTGTTAAAACATAAAATGTTGCAGGTAAACTACCCCTTTCCCTTAACTGATCTTTACCAAAATCAACAGATCTTGAGAACACTACAATTCAGGGATATGCGAAACATTATTTGATTCTGTTTGAATTTGCGGCTGTTATCGTTTGCCAAACAAACAAAATTACCCTTGATAAAAAAAAACCGTTGCAGGTAAACTACCCCTTTCTCTCAACCGATCTTCACCACAAACAATAGGTCTCGAGTACTCTACAAATCAGGGCTGTATGCAAAAAATTATTTGATTCTGTTTGAATTTGCGGCTGTTATCGTTTGCCATAGAAAAAAAATCTACAGACAGACAGACAGACAGACATACAGACACACAGACACACACAGACACACACACACACACATACACACACACACACACTTTTCGAAAAACGACTTTTTTTCATGTTTTGAGTGTAGTACAATCAGAATCTGCAATAATCTCGAACACGATTTTTTTTGCCATCACCATACTTCCATTTCCTTAAGGAACATGGAAGTAAAAAGGATATAAAATAAAACTATAAGCAGACAAATTTTAACACTTGATTTGTGGAGGAACAAAATAGGAAGATGAATAAACAACTGAGACTCGCAACAGTCCAAAAGGTACAATGGTCCTGTTGTCATCAACCGAAATAAAAAATATGCACGCACACGCACGCACACATACACACACACACACACACACACACATACGCGCAATCTAAATGCCTGTTCAATTTAGTATCATAGAAGTGTTACAATTTTTGTAATGAACTGGTTATTAATAATACACATTATTTTATTATTTCTGATTGAAAGTGATACATAGTACATTCAAAAAGCACCTTATAATATAAACTATTCAATAGGTCCATTTAAGATTATTTTTAAAAATACTCTGTGCTGTAATGTTTTTTTTTTGAAAGTGTATCTTTTAACATGTGATACGTTTTCACATTTTTATAATATACGTTTCCTAAATGTATTCACATTTTCAAATATTTTATTACTATGTGTTGTATGAATAAATAAAAAGCAAGTATACATTAGTATTGAGACCATGATTTATTTGATCTGAACATATCATGTTTGCACATGCCAATGACTTGACTCACAAGCTGGTAAAACACGATACGCCCTTGCAAATGTTACAACTTGATTATTAAAACAAAAATGTATTATTAAATACTAAAACTCAAAAATAGTAGTAAATTTATATAAGTATAAATACCTTATAGTCCGTCTTGCGGTCTTGTAGTTTTTCAATATGTATCACTACATGTTTCGAAAGTAAACTTTCATTATCAGATGGACTATAAGGTATTTATACTTATATAAATTTACTATTATTAATGCGTTCAGGAGACTATACATACATAATGAATCAAAAATAGTGTTAATTAGTGATAGTGTTAAGTATTACTAGTGTTAATACTTTAAATATTCATGCAAGTCCGTCCACAACGGGTATTTTGTGATTTTTGCAACTTTTGAGAATTTAATTTTCACTCTCCCAAGAAATTGTGATTTTAGACATATCAAGTTCTGCCTTTCCACCAAAAGAATAATATAGCTATGCTAAGATATACATTAAACGTGATGTAACAAATATACAATACAAAGACATCAATAACTGATACTTCTACCTACTATCACTAAATATATCACTTACTGTTGCTACTAGTAATATTATCATATTGCACTACTAATTCTAATGATCATGTATTGGTAATATTTTTAGTAAGACTAGTAGCAATAATCTAGACGATTTTAGTAATTATACATGGAAAATATAAAATTAAATAGTCACCTTTCTGTGAGTCTAAAGTAGTTTGCAGCTAGCGAAGATGTTTAACATGCCTGGCAGCCTGTTGTTCTGTTCAGGAAAATGTTGTATGTACTCAACAATGTTTGTCTGAACTAGTCAGAAAAAGCAGATAATAATCAGTACAGTGTGTGTTCTATCCAAAACTAGTTTTCAGAAACATGAAATCCATTTACTTTCAGATCTACATGTACTTATCTGTTCACCTTTTGGCTTTATACATTTTGTACGCGTACTGTAACTTTGCTACTGGTTTAAGATATCTACAATCCCTGCAAATATATTAATTAGTATGATTTCAATGAAAACAGGACAAAGTACTAAAAAAAGTACTAAATGGTTGAAATATAGGCCTGTATATATATATTTCTTTATAAGTATGATGAGATTCTTACAGTATTGTGTATAATATTATATATTATCAAAATTGAATTATATATTAATTAAAATAAATATTATATATTTTAAATTTACTTCTACAAGTAGTTGATCTTATTTTTTACTGTTTTTTATTGACCCGATATACGTTTCACTGATTGTATCAGTATCTTCAGAGGTTTATAAATGAATTAACAAATAATCAAATTGATTTTATTTCAATATAAAAAACTAATGAATAACTGAATTTGTTTTGATTTTAATATAAAATAATGAATAATAAATTTGAATCAATTCAAATTATTGATTGTTTTAATGTTTATTTACTTAATCAGCTTTATTGACAGTTGTATTGGAAATAATTTATATTTATATTTTATTCATTTTAATAAATTCACAATTTTAAATAGATCATCTTGTTTTGTTTTTATTTCAGTTTGTTCTTTAATTAGTAAATTATTGTATTATTGTGTTGTGTAATGTTATTGTGTTTATAAATATTAAGATTTTTCCAAGTATTCATTTATTGACCTTTTTGTATGTTTTAAAATAAAATGATAAAAAAATAAGATCTACTACTTGCAGAAGTAATTAAAATTTGATAGCGCACACACAAACACACACATTATATATTTATAATATAAATAAATTTTATTTGTTTTCTTACAAGACTATATGTATATATTAACACTGTGTTAACAGTTTCATGCTTTCATCTTCAGAATAAACACACACACACACACACACACACACACACACACACACACACACACACACACACACACACACACACACACATACACACACACACACACACACACACACACACACACACACACACACATGTAGCTTCACATAGCTTTAGCTATCAGGATAGATTGTCATATCAGTATATAGCTATACATTCTGAAGA
Source organism: Magicicada septendecula (assembly GCA_034769895.1). Classification (NCBI taxonomy): domain Eukaryota; kingdom Metazoa; phylum Arthropoda; class Insecta; order Hemiptera; family Cicadidae; genus Magicicada; species Magicicada septendecula. Next base: position 558,195,573 of record CM068369.1, read on the forward strand.
TGACAGTGTTTGAAACTGCTGAAACAGTGTTAATATATTTAAAAAATATGTAAATAATTCTTTTATGGAATAATTTAATTTAAAAGATTAAAGATGAATTGTGAAATTAAATTTTAATTATGAAAGAAGAAGTTATTTATTATTAAAAACAAGAATATATATATATATATATATATATAATTTGTGATGTTTTCAATTTGTTTCTTCTGCAAGGTGTATAATATTGTGTGTGTGTATATATATATATATATATATATATATATATATATATATATATATATATATTTTAAGAATATACAATATTATACAACTTGCAGAAGAAACAAATTGAAAACATCACAAATTATATAATTACTGCAAGAAACATCGAGTTACTTACATAGAAAATTATATATATATATATATATATATATATATATATAAACACTTTCACTGTGAACTTACTTTTAGGTTTTAATTTCCCAGACGTTTCGACGTAGTGTTCGTCTATACATAGTAACAGTTATGGGTTGTGGGTGTGTGTCATTACCAACAAGATACTTATAAGAATATATTTTTTATATAATCCGTTTTACACTGTTTTGGCAGTATTTTTAACTGACTTCTTCAGAATTACACAAATTGATTTCTTTGTGTATTTCTGAAGATGACAATTAAATATACCGTCAAAACAGTGTGAAACAAATTATATAAAACATATATATTCAGTTATAAAATACAAAATAGTGCTTATTGGTAATAATTATAAAACAAGATTAATTGTGAGGAAATATTTAATTGTGAATTTATAATAAATATGTGTATTTATATTTAAGATTTAATGTTACTGAAGTATATTTCTGAAGATGACAGTGGGAATGTAAACTGTTGAAAGAAAATAATACAAAATATAAAATATTATTTATTATTAACATTTAAAAAACAAGCATAATTTGAGCAATTATGAACAGATATATATAGTTCATTTCTAATTATAAAAGAATTATATTTCAAAAGAAAATATTAATTGTCATATGTTAATATATATGTTTTCTCATAAAGGTGTCTGAGAAATTAAGTAAGGTGTCAATATTAAATTATGTTGTGCAATTAAAAGGTAGATTCAGAAATAGAAATACTGATACTACAAAACTCCACTGATTAAATTTTTCATAGTATGATCAAAATAAAAACATCCAATCATGCTGAAAGTATATAAGTAAAGGTATTTTGTGCACCTTACTTATCTGGTAAGGCTCATCAAATAGTTAAATTTAAACAGCTTACATTTCAGCAAATTTCATGTCACGCCATAGAAATCTGTTTTTAATGAAACAATCCGTTCTTTCTTTCATAGTGAGACAGAATTCACTCTTCTCCTTCTCCTCAATCTAGAAGTTGTTGGGGGGGGGGGGGTTGCAATGTCTTCCTTTCTGTAGACAGTCCCTTGATTACCATTTACCTTCTTCCTTCTTTTATCCCATACATGTAGATTGGCCTTCCCCTCCCATTATGCCTTTCAGTCAGGGTAGTGAACCAGTTTGAATAGCTTAGCAGGTGACCGACTGTACTGCTTCTCCTTTCCACAAGAGTTCCAATCACTGTAATTTTTTGACTGCCTCTGTTCAAAGCCTCATCATTAGGCACTCTTTCTGTCCACAGTATTCTTAAGGCTGTTATCCAGCAGTTTAATAAATTAAGTTTGAAATTTTATGTCTTCACCTTCTATTTTAATTCAAGCATGACTTGTCCAGAAATTTAGCAGTGTTTATATTAAACCAGGCAGCTCTTATATGCCTATAGGTTTGTTTAGTAGGAACAATATTTTAGTTGTGCTGTACAAATGTAGAGGGCAGCACCAGCTTGAAACAAATTGAAATGATGAAATTTTTAATAATTATAATGAATATTATATTTATATATTATATTATATATTGTAATTATAGATGAACTTTTACATTTCTATAGTTCTCTGTATATAGCCTACTTAGTTCTCGATAAATAATAATTTACAACATTATAAGTATTATCCATTTTCACTTGATAGATAGATAGGTTTACCATAAACTTGTGTTTATAATATTATGTAAATTCTCTGATTTAAGTTCATAACGTTCTACAGTTATTGTGTAATTTAGAATTCTCTAAATTAATGACGGTGTTTTTAATACTAGTAGTGAGTGAAACATGATAAAAATAACTTTTAATAATCACATAATTGAACAGCCCTATAATCTGTATTTAGCTATATTTTACTATGCTATATGTATAAACGTTTTCTGTACCAATTCTAATATTTAATTGTTGATTACTGCTTTTATAAATTAATTACATTATGAGGAATTTAAATTGTAATATTGTATAAATTAAGTTATGTGATATTATAATTTTCCCGTTGTCTTTAAAGAAAATATTTGATGACATAAAACAAACTACCTCACCTCCTTCACATATACAAGGATACACACATACGCACACACACACACATTCACTCAAATATTGTTCTGGTGTGTTTGGCATTTCTTTCGTATTCATACACAGGTACAGTGGCGTACGCAGGGGGGGGGCTCAAGCACCCCCCAACCGCAATAATGTAATATGCACTTCCTTAATTTACTTAGGTCTCGTTTAAAATTACAAATTTGCATATTTCGGCAGATTTGGACGGGGATATAAATACTAACAAAATAAGTAGTTTATAATAACAATTATTACTTCAGTTATAATTTATAGTTCATTGAGCGGTGTATTAAGCTGAGTGTAACATTCAGTAAACTACCTGTTTTCTCTCGCTCTCGCTCTCATTTGACGGCGCGGCCACACGCACGTCAACCAGTGACGTGCCACCGGCCACTACTACCAGTGAACCCTAAGAATTTTTACTTAAGTATTAAATAATGTTTTTATGAAACTTAAATAAGTATATAAACCTTTTTCATAAAAATATTATTTAGTACTGAAGTTAAATTCAGCACTTTTTTTATATCAGTCGATAAATAAAACAAAAATTTTAATAATGTTCCTAATTTCATATCTTGAATAATGCCGCTGTAATAATGAAAAAAATTACTTTAAAAACACTTTACATTTATACGAAATTTTTGGATAATATTTTTACTTAAAAAATAGAATCGTTATATAGGCCTATATTATTATAAAAAAATTAATTTCTAGAAACAATAATATTTTATTTAAAATGTATCGTATTTTCCGAACGTATAAACATAACTAACCTACCTACCAAATCCTGCACGCCTGCCTGCGGCGTGCAGGCCCTTCGAAGCATGCACGCACTCCACAGCGTACGTGCTAAATTTCGAGTTTCACGCATGCCATGCGAACAGAAATTCGCTGCACGAGCGCCACGGGTGAGAGGTAGCCTCTACAAGCTTCCACATATTCTCTATTTTCTGCAGTGATGAAGGTAGTCGTTCAGAAGATACTTACACTACTCGTACACACGTTGCTGTCACCATCCGCCATTGTCGCGTTTGTGTTTGTTTGGCTGTACGGTGTTTATTAAATCCGCCGTTTTTGTAGTTTTATTAGTGATTATTTGATTGTTTGTTACGTCTAAGATGGAGACTAATAACTCCAAACTTGATGACAAGACAAAAGTACAAAAATGAAAGTCAGAACTTTGGGTCTCTTTGTAACAAAAACTAAATTAGCGAAGTGTGATAGTGTAGCAGAAAGGCCTACATGTTCTTTGTCAACTTCTACATCATCTCAGCAAGATACTTGTGTTAGTGAGGCTTGTAGCAATAACAACGTTTCCGGGCTTGATTCTGAATTCTCTGAAAATAGTGAAACTATAATTCCTGGCTGTTCTGACACAAATGTTCTTTCACAAAACGAGTCTTCATTATTACGTAAAATAACAGACATTAGTAATTTATTATTACAATATAAATCTCAAATTGATGGTAACCTGAAGTAGACCTATGCCATTATTTGCAAAAATTACACTGAAAGTATGGCTGACCACAAATTTCCTGTAAAAAAGAAGGTGCAATTATGCAGTCATTCCAGTATTCTTGTTATCACATATCAATCACATAGAGCAAATGCTGGCCAGGAATTGCAGGTGAAACAACTCTACAAGCTAAATTTATATATTCCTTTTGTTGATCATTGCGTTGTTGAATTAGAAATTCGTTTCGGACCTGAGTTTGATAAAATTTGTCATCTTCAAGTATTTATGCCTCATTTCATCATTAAGGCTACTACTCAAGAGATCAACCAGTCTGTTGCCTCTATCATTTACTCTGACATTTCCAAGATGGAACTTAAACTTGAGGTAGAAATATGGAAGTAAAAGTGGGTGGATGAAGCAGATATGAATGTTCCAGACACAGCTCTGTCTTCTCTCCAAGCTTGCAATCCAGATGTATTTCCCAATGTTCGAAAAATTTAAGAAGTACTGTGTGTACTCCCAGTAACATCAGCTGAGCCAGAACTCTCCTTCTCTGAGCCGGTTGAAGACATGGCTGAGGTCTACAACATCGGAGACAGGGCTTAATGGGCTAGCTTCACGCAATATTCACAGGGAAACAGAGAAATTGACATCTCCTGAAGATATTGTTGAGCGATTTGCCAATCAAGGAAATAGGAGAATGGATTTGGCTTTTTAAATTACAAATTGCTTGGCTTGGACACAAATGCTTTACCTATTGTAAATTAATAGTTAGCTTGATTCTTATTTACTGTACATTGTTTCTTTTTCATTTTTCAAATACTGCTGTTAATTTTGTAAGAATTCAGCTAATACGCACTTGTGTAATTTTTCATTAACAAAGTATTAATAAAATAGTAGTATAACAGTAAGAAGTATAACAGTATAATGAAAAACTATTTTTTGTATTGGCACAATTAGTTAATTAGCAAGTCATTTGAAATATACAGTTGTTAAGTACCAACGTTGCAAAACTTTATTCCTAGTGCTACTGATATTAATGTATAATATTATAGTATAATTGAAGTAAAATGAATGTGTTGTTAAATATTACAATAAACATAAATAATCTATTAAAAATATTTAGTTTTAGAAAAAAGTATTGTTTTTAAAATCGATGATTAAAAATAGAATGAGACATAAGTCCCCCAATCACGAATAATACATTTGTAATATAGAAAATGTGAAACCTAGTAAAATAATATGCCTACTAATAAATTTTTAACTGGTATGTGTACTGTACCTTTTACTATAAATTGTAGTAGGGTAATATATGGACTGCTAAGGTTCAAGCCCCCCCACAGACTGATTTCTGCGTACGCCACTGCATAGGTCCTGATGATGACAATAAACATTGTCGAAACATCGACACAAATAAGTTAAAATTTTGACATATTTTTGGACCGATCCTCACAAACCCTTCACCTGAAAAATTCATTGATTGACAGTCAATATGAATTTGAGGCTTCTGATTAATATTGATGTGCAATATTGATATCAGATACTGAGATCCAGAAATACTACTCTGAAAAAATTTAAGCTTTTGAAAATGGTATATTTTGGATGCCTCCAGTAGAATACATTTAACATTTTGTTGGACACATAGCACATGAAAGAGGATGATATATAAGCTTATGATAGCATATGATATATATAAGCTTTCACACAGTATATGTATATTAGCAATAAGTTTTTTGGCTCATGTTAACCAGCACAGTATGAAGGATAAATAAAATCTTTATATATGGAATGCCCATGATAAATGACGCTGGGCTTTGAAAGCAATAGCAAATAAAACATTAAGGGACCAAGTAGGAAGTGAAAAACTAAGGAAGGATTTCAAAACATAGGAAATAACTCCCTGTAATGACATCAATAAATTTGAAACTAAAAGTCCCAGTTTATCCTTCATAATAATAATAATAATAATTGAGCAACAAATTTCATGTATAAAAATAGCATTTCATAAAAATAGGTATAAAGACAAAATTTTCAAAAATGACAAGTGTGTGTCTTTCGTATTCACTTCTATTTTTGAAAAATGGAGGCCAAAATAAAGGATGTTTTAGGGTCGGGAGAACGAGATCGCAGACAGAATTGCCAAGAAGGCCCCTAAACAGCCTCCTCTGTTTTCACTACCAAAGTGTAAAAAAGATGCTGAGTTGGCAAGAAGAATGGAATGTCCAGACCATTGGAGAGAGAGTACTACAGGCATAGACGTCTTCGTGCCCTTCAGATTGAACCAACCGATCTCTCTCTCTGTCATCAGGACATGCCTAGGAGAGTAGCTACCTTTGCCTCCAGGGCTCGAATCAGGCACATTGTTACTGAGTAATATTTCCACTCCTTTGCCTTGTGCACACCTGCAGTGTAGTGTGTGCTGAGTGGGAGAAGAAACCTTGGAGCACATCTTTCTCTTTTGTCCAGCCCCAAGGGGAGCCAGGATGGACCTGAGACAGGGTTAGGGGGGGAACATTGTCTCAAATACTGAAGGGGAGAGGATTTTGGGGACTGACAACAGCAGTATACAATGGTAATTCAGCCACCAGAGTCACCTAGCCCTGGATGCTTGAAAGAAGAAGTAAAATGTAAGTAAGAATGTTTTAAAAATAATCTGTCTACAAAATAAAACCTGAGACTATAAAATATAGGTTACTTAGGGAACACAGATGTAATTAAAAGATGCCTATTAGATATAGTTGATAATGAGTAAAAATATACTTTTTGCAATGATTACAAATTTGTAGCATTTTGTTTTACACTTAATATACCTTCAAAAGGTTGAATGTTAAAGATATTTAACCATCTCCCTCTGTGCATCAGCAATTTCAGTAAATGTTTTTCTGATATAACACTCTCTTTATACTGACATTCTCTCTCTTTCTCCCTCTCAATTAATTAATTAGTCTGTTTATGTGTTTGATTATTTTTCTATTGTCCATACACAGTCCCTGATGACGGCAATAAATACTGTAGAAACATTACACAAATGGTGTAAAAATTGTGTCTATACGTACTGACCAATCCTCAATAATAAACCTTTCATCAGAAGTAGCAACTTTTCTGTTTTCCTGATATTAGAATCTGTTGTTCTTTACCTTCTATTCTTTGTCATTCTATACTGTCTCAGGTCTCTAACTTCACAAAAAAATTGGAAACTACTTTATTGAAAGTTACAGCAAGTTTCAATTGAATATGATATTGTTCATCTTCTTCACTACAAGACTAGTTATATAAATCTGTTCTGGCGCTCATCTCATCCTTGGACGACCCATGTCTCTTCTACCTATGCCTTTATATTTCAGCACCACTTTTGGCAATCAATCATCCTTTGCAAATGAGTTATCTTCACCTGTCAATCACACCATTGTCTTCTATAAGTTGAAATTATTGTATTTATATCTTTACTTCTAGTTATGCTCTTATATCCTCATTTCTTCTTCCATCTTGCAATGTACGAGTATAGTTTAAAGCAGTGGTGCACAACCTTTCAACATTCGAGGGCCACTAAAAACTTTTAAATGATCATGGCAACTTCCCTCCATTTCGCCAACCACCTAACTAACCTTTCCCCTTATCCTAATATTTCCAGTAGCATTTCCATGAAAGATAATGCTTCTAATTGAAGGAGCGTTTTAACATGTCTCATAAGTAAGTAAGTAAACTTAACACAGCTACATTTAAACTAGCTCTATTGAATAATTAAACTCACCTGAAAAAACGTTTGAGGTCACAAAAATAATACAGCCATCAGATTCCAAAATCGAAATTTTAATTTGTAAAGAAACACTTTTAAAACAATCTTTTAAAAAACACGTAATTTTAAAAATCAGTTTTACTTTTTTTAGTTTACTTTTAAAAGACACACAATTGCAATAAAATTATTAATTTGAAAGAAACCACAAAACTATTATTTTTTAAAGAGGAAACTAATGAGGGACTTGACACTGTTTGTTTTTCACTAGTCTGTCTATATCCGGGTTCAATGTTGGACACAGCAATTTGCAAGTTTCCCTCCAAATGTTCATCAGTCAGACGGGAACGACCTCTTGATTTGATCTGTTTCATCAAAGGAAAAGACTGCTCGCATAAGTAGGTACTTCCAAATAATGTTGCCGTTTTTAGAGCATGATTGTTCAATGCTTTCATTTCCTCAGGTAAGTAATTTTTATAAAAATCCAGTAGAGAAACCTCAGAAAATTTTGTCTTCAATTCAGAGTTCGATTGAAGATCAATTAGCTCCATCTGGAAATCAATGGGCACTATCTCAACATCAGTAGTGAATGGTAGAGCAAACATATCAAACAATTTCTCAAATTTTCTCATATCTTGAAATCGACGTTTAAACTCATTTTGAAGATTCTCTATAAGTGAGGCATATTTAGTGAAGTTAATGGGTTGTTCAGAACTTGCTGCAAAACTGTTCATTGTAGAAACATGTGTCAGTAGCCCAGACGTCAGCTGTGACTGCCATAAAATCAGTTTAACCTCAAACGATTTTATTAAGTAAAACAGATTGTGTATCATGTTATTTTTTCCTTGAAGTTTGGTATTTAGCTCATTAAGATGTTGGGTTATGTCAACTAAGAAAGATAAATCGCACAACCATTCATTGTTCTCAAAGTCTGCTACCAGATTCTCGTCACGGCTTTTCAAAAAGATAATTATCTCTTTACGCAGGTCATACACTTGTTTCAGCATTGTTCCTGCACTAAGCCAACGAACTTGTGTAAAATAAAGAACATAGTCATACTGGGTGTCTAATTGTAATAGAAATTCTCGGAATTGGCGATGAGTGAGTCCTCTGGAACGAAGAAAATTTATTACTTTGATCACTGCTTTCATCACATGTTCCATATGAATAGTTTGTGCACAAAGGTTCCCTTGGTGTAAAATGCAGTGGAATGCGACTATATCATTGCCCATGTTTGTACAATCTGTTGCTAAATAGTTCACTACTCCTTGCTTCTTTCCCACCATGGCTGGCGCACCATCTGTTGAAATGCCATATAATAGTTTTAGGTCTAAATTGTACTTTTCCAAAATGTTTTTCACCTCACAATAAATATCTGAACCTTTGGTTGTATCTTTCATAGGAACTAACGCCAGTAATTCTTCTGTTATATGAAAATCTTCATTAATACCACGGATAAAAATTGAAAGTTGTGCTGTGTCAGTGATGCTTTCATCCATGGCCAATGAAAAAAACTTAAATTCTAATATTTTTTCCTTCAATGTTTTTTCAATGTCTGATGCCATTTCTTCTGCTCTTCTAGATACTGTCATACGAATAAGACTAATTTTTGAAATAATACTTTTTTTCTCCAGAAAGCTATATTTGCTACTTCTTCCAGACATTCTTTAACTAGCTCTCCATCTTTGTACGGCTTCATTTTTTAACTAAAATTTTAGATACAACAAAACTTGCTTTAACTGCAATTTCTGAGTCATCAGTCACTTTCCGGAAAAGATTTTGTTGACTTGTTAGTTTACGTTGGAATTCTTTTACCTTATCCTTTCGTAATTGTCCTATCACTCTTTGTATTTGCCAGCATGTTTTGTATCGTAATGTCTCTTCACATTGTACTCTTTCATTACACCCATGGTTTCTTTGCAAATTAGGCACGTTGCTTTACCGTTATACTCTATAAAAAATACCTCTTGCTCCATGCCTCTTGAAACACACGTCACTCGTCAGTCACTTTACGCTTTTTCACAGACATGATCGTGAAATGTTACAAAAAAGAAATCACTTAAAAACACACAAATGCCAAATACAGATCGGTCTCTACTGAAACTGAACTAATGCTACACGCTACGAGAATTGCTGCTACCTACTACCAGCTGCCAGCCTAGTTCACGCATGCGCAGACAGTGAGTGTCCCCCACTACCACCACCACCTGACCTTGGTCAACCTAATTGCCGATCAAACCAACAAATCTGGGTGAATTCCCATACACAATTTTAAACACGTGTACTTATAATATTTTTTTCCTCCGGGCCGCATAAAGTGAGGTTGAGGGCCGCATGTGGCCCGTGGGTTGTGCACCGCTGGTTTAAAGTATTCCAAAGAAACTGCATTTCAGCACTCTTAAAACTTGCCGCATTCCTTTTTCATCATGACCCACACCTTACTCGCATATGTCAATGTGGGTATTGCAAGTGTCTTATAAAATTTAATCCCTGTGCTGTGTCTTGTTTTATTTTTCAGATTTCTATGATCTGTTTCATAAATATTCCTAAATATTCTCCCCCTGGTAGTGGGTTGTGCAACAGGCCAGTAACCTGTTCATGTAAATTAGATAGTTACAGTACCCAAAGAAGCCTTGGAATAATGATTGGAAACTGTGCCAATAGCACCCTGGCAAAGGATGAGGGTTTGAATAAATGGATAGCGGAAAAATTAATGATAGCTATATGGAATGCTAGAGGGGAAATAATAGGAAACAATGAAAGTACTTGAAGAAAAAATTGTTAATATAAGGGTGTTAACTAAATGCAGATATACAGTTATATTTTGAAAGTTCAACTTTGTTGTCAGTAAAACTAAGAGAACATATACTCGGCCTCAATTGTGAATAAGGTTTAAAACCAAATTTTTAAATTAAAATTTAATAAATTTTTGGATGTCATTAAGAAGTGACTATTCTGGACGTTAAAGTTCCTCATGATATTCTCTACATCACATCTGTAAATAAAAGAATTTTCCTCTTTTTGATTCCAGTGAAAACCAAGGACGGAAAACAGACTTGTTGCACATTCAGATTTACAACTTATGGTAATCACCATCAGCACCAACATATGTTTGTACAAGAACACCAGGCCCAACCATCATGCTAGTTTGGGATGTCTTATTAAATATCATGGTCTGGTTAATTAGTGTAATTTAGTTTTTGGAATAACATAATTGTTTTTTTTCTTTTTAAGTACAATAATCTCCCATTATAATGGACAGCTCTAAGAAACATGGAATGTTGAATAATCAAAGACAATCAGGCTCAAAAATTTTAAATGAGCAAAGTAAAAGACCACTATAACTTTGTCACTCAGGAATCAAAAAGTGAAAACATGTGGCGCTATTATGATCACGTGTGACACTTTCGTCGAGTTATTGATGAAAGAAATTAACTATAATAAATATCACACAAAAGTTAGTAATTTCTTTAAGCCAGTAAACATGGAAAGTGATTCTGAGACATATTCTCCTTTTTTTTGAAGGAGGTAGACGTTTTGAAGGTTTTTTACTGTAATCATGAATATTTTTTGTAAAATATAAACTGTTCATTACAGTGGACTAACATTTTATTACAATTATGTATAGGCCTACAGTATTTTGTATAAGATGTAAATGTTTTTCATTGCTGCACAGTTATCTATTTTATACACGAGGGACATTCAATAATTAAAGAGACAAATTGATCTAGAGAAAAAACGGTTGACAGGAAAAATTAGGTACTTTTAGGACTTCATGTTGGCATCCCTGGGATGATCTCTGAGCAGCTGTTTCATGAAAATTGTTTTGCTTATAACCTCAAAATCTCATTTAACAATGGCAAGTCTGCTTGAAGTTTCCACATTAGTTGAACAACGTTCAGTGATTCGATTTTTACTTTCTGAAGATGAAAACCCCTCTAATTTCTAGAATGACTAAACAGTATGGTGAAAGTTGCATGAATTGCGGAAATTTTTATAAGTGGGTGGATCAGTTCATAAATGGTCGAACCTCAGTGTCAGACGAACAGCGATCTGGACGTCCAAAGGAAGTTTCAACTCCTGTGCTTGAATCTCGAATACACAATATGATTCGTGAAGACCGCCGTGTTACAGTTGAACAAATGGCTGAAAATTTGCAAGTAAGTGTTGGTACAGTTTATAGCATTATCAGTGACAAGCTTAGGTACCACAAAACAAGTGCAAGATGGGTTCCAAAAGAGTTAACGCAACAACACAAGGGCAACAGACTCAGTGTGCACAGAGCTGAAGCAACGCTATTGGCTGGGAGACACTACCACACCCCCCGTATAGCCCAGACTTGGCACCATCAGATTTCCACCTGTTTGGCCCACTCAAGGAATCGCTACGTGGTAAGAAATTCAACAACGAAGAAGTCAAAAAATTTGTGGGAGACTGGTTCAAACGTCAAGATAAAGAATTATTTGCTGTAGGCATAAAAAAGCTGATTCATCGTTGGGACAAGTGTATTACTGTTGGGGGGGGGGGGGATTAAAAATAGGAAAATTGTCATTTTGTAAAAATACACCATTTTTTCTCTAGATCAGTTTGTCTCTTTAATCATTGAATGTCCCTCGTAAATATAGTAAAACATATAGTTTTTACTTAGTTTAAATAAGTCATATCTTATATTATAAGGTCTATTTTTCCTACTTACAGTTACAACAGACTTTCAATATAACAAACACCTCAGAGCCCCTATTAGTCCACTATAATGAGGGTTTAATAAAATTACATTGGCTGTAGGATACTGTGGGTCATTTGGTTTACTGGACAAGGCGCTAAACAAAAGTGTAAATTGTGCAGTGAACTTTAGGATAACATGGGGTCTGACCAGAAAGTATCCAACTATTCTGAATATTACGGGAACCAGTTGTGCAAGTGCACTGGAAGTTGGTAGCCAATCAGACAGGACCTTTGGATCCATGTGTGATCATATTGGACTATGTTTGTAAATATAGCATTGTCTGTAACTGTTGTATTCATAATTTCCTTTCACAATGGGAAGACTTGGCTTTTATTTTGGGATCATAAGCCCATAAACTCATGACTCATCACGAGTTATGACCCTTTTGAAGAAGTCTGGGTCCACTGTTAGTGGCATTGAGCAGATCTTCTACATCTTCACCACAGAATTCTTCTCGCTATTACAACAGCAGCCATGGTACAGATTATGTTGCTGCAAGTTCATTCCGAGATCTTTTGTCAAAATCTCCAAAACACAAGTCTGTGGAATCCCCAGATTTTCTTGTAATTCTTGCACTGTCACCTGTTGATTTTCGTTTGTCAGAGCCCACACGTGTTCAACATTTTCGGATGTTGTGCTTGTTAGGGGCCTTCCAGATGTGGGTCACTTTAAACAAGTTCCCAGCCATCTTTAGAGCATTTTTACCATACTTGCATCTGTGTATCACTTGTTGAGTCCTCTCTAAAGACCTTTTTAATATTTGTGATAGTTTCTACGAATGAATGTTCAAGTTTTATGCAAACTGTGATACAAATGTGATGATATAGTTGTTCACACACTATGAAGATAACAGACACAGGCAATATGACTTTACAAAAGAGTCTCGCAGCTACTGACTAGTTCAGTATGTTAACGGAAGGTCTCACATTCCTTCCGTCTGATCTAGTTACAATCGAAATCCAACCATTTACCATAATATTCAAAACAGTAGGATACATTTCGGTCATGTCTTGTATATAGTAGAGCATCGTTTATTCAAATGTCAAATATCCAAACCGTCAAATATAAAACTCGCTGAGAAAGAAACATCCACACATTTGATATAATGTTTGTTGTTGGCCATCACATGTGTGACGATGCTAAACCTCTTTCCCTACAAATCAACTCAGTTTTGTTTACACTTAAATACTTAATGCAGCATCAATTCATATTGATGTGCTTTTCTTTTGTTTGAAATGCAGTGACGATTCTTGAACCACGAAATGAGTACATCACATATTGGTGGTACTGGTGGTTAAAATAATCACCACTGTAATTGCATTTCTTCAGTAAAATTATTTTCTGGTCTGTAGACGTCTTTTTATAAAGCCAGACATTTCAACTGGAGCTGCAGCAGTCATCTTCAATGGTGTTTTCTGTTTACTGTCTTGCTCCTCCAGTGATTGATGACCTCCCTGACGACCCGTTGGAGATGACTGCCGCAGAAATGTCTGGCTTTACAAGAAGAGGATCACAGCCCAACGGCCCAGAAAATAATTTTACTGAAGTTGATTCCAGTATTTTATTGTTATTACAAATATATATTTCAGTTTTTACTTAATGGTAAGCATAAGACATATTACATTTTACACTTTCCATGTAACATCTTGGAGTACCGTAGATACTTCCGAACATGATATACGCATAGCATGAGTGTGACTTGTAAAATGTTATTGTTTGTGTTTTGTGGCTTTTGTTTATTGCTATCTCAGATTTGTTACTGTAACAGGCATGAAATCTTCTTTGCCTATTTAAGGAACATTATGTTTTAAACACAGAAACTAAAAAGTTGAATTTTTTAGCAGGAAAGGAGGAGGAGGAGGAGGAGGAAAGCAGAAAATGCTAAATATTATAACACAGTCATGGGCATAATGAGTGATGTCATTTAAAAATACTTGATTTAATATGGTCTGAAAGTATGTCAAATATGAATGGTACTACGTTCTTAGACAATTCTTTTTATTTATGAATCATTCATTCAGCAGCATAATTCATACAATCAATATTATGGTCTTCATTATTGAAAAAAAGCATGTCATTGTTTACAGGCTTTGTGATTTTAAACTGAATGAACAAACTTTGAGTAAATAATATTTATACACGCCAAACACTGTATGCAACCTACTCTTTATTATCATATATTAAATTTTTGTGTGTTTGAATATCCAAATTTTTGTGCGTCCAAATTATGAATTACCCTCAGTCCCAATTTGTGTGGATATAACTAATGCTTTATTATCTATGCCACTCATTTGATCCTTTTTATCTGTTTATTATAACCAATAATGTTAAATAATATAAAAGTTATTCTGACATACTCCAATTCACTCTGCTCTGTAGAGCTTGGTTGTATAAGCTCAACACAAAGCGTCTGCATTTCTTAGATAGTAAACAATAATTACTGGTCACAGGTTACATAAAGGCTATAGTAAAAAAAAAACCATCAACACATCTACAATACTGTTTTTAATGATCTATAAACAAAAATACATAATCTTTCATTTATACATTATCTAGAGTTTTATTTTTAATGAAAATAAGTAACTTGATACTAACTAGTGCAGAAAAATAACAACTCTCTCTCTCTCAATATACTATGAACAATTAACAATGTCATTAACAGTAAAATCCACAGTGCTTAAATGTCCTTTATAACAGTTTCTCTCTCTCTCTCTCTCTCTCCCCTTCATACGCAGAAACACACACTCGTTATACTAATTAAATAACAAATACCTAGTTTGTATCAAATAAACAAGCCCAAGAACAATTGAGAGCCACAGATAAAGTACCAGTGAAACTGTATTAAATACAGTACTCACAAAGTGTGATATATAAGTTATTTTTCACAAAAACATTTTATTAGTATATTACGAGGGTAGGCTGAAAAGTAATGCACACATGCTTGTAGAACACGAACGAAAAGAAATAGCAAGATGGGGCAAATAGTAAATAAAAGTACATTTCCTTAGCTTCAAAATTATATATTTACTTTTCAACATAGTCGCCGTTAAGTCTAACACATTTCTCCCAGCGCGTAACAAGTTTTTTTATCCCGTCACTGAAATATTCTTCCGACTTTTCTCGAATCCAGGATGCGACAGCTGCCTTCACCTCATCGTCTGAGGTGCAGTGATTACCCTTGAGGTCTCTTTTGAGTAGAGGAAAAAAATAGAAATTGCAAGGCGCGAGATCAGGGGAGTACGGAGGGTGTGGAATCGGTTCAAACTTCAGGTTTCGCAGAGTCTCTTGGGTTGCGCGCAAGGTGTGTGGACGAGCGTTGTCATGTTGCAAGATTATTGGCGCCAGGCTGCCTCTAACCTGACAATTATGGTTTGCGATACGCTTTTGAGTGATTCGCCGGTCATTTTGAATCAAATTGTCGACGAGTTTGTGATGTTCATCGTCTGTAGCAGTGATCAGATGTCAGCTGCGTTTTTCATCATCAATTACGGCTTTTCCAGGCTCGCAACCACGAAATTTTATTACCCATCGATTCACAGTAGACCTATCAACAGCATCGTCATCATAAACATCCTTTAAACGACGATGAATCTCATTAGGAATCACATTTTCAGCAGTTAAAAATTCGATAACCGCACGCTGTTTAACTCGCATTGACATAGCACTACAACACGTCTCCATACTTCTGCTACTTAAAGCGTACTGTTGTACGAAACTCCTTCAAACTGCACATGCGTTTGGAGGGGGAATGTTACTCCCGAATGCCACCAGGTGCGCTTCTGTAGGTAATTTTGTTCGTGTTCTACAAGCATGTGTGCATTACTTTTCAGCCTACCGTCGTACAAGTGGTTTCCAGAATGAAATAATTTTTTCTCTTAGACTGAAATTAATACTATCGTGTAAGCACTCTACTTGAACTCCCTCCATCATAATATTTTTTCAGATGGCGTTTGTATTTACATTCAAACTTAATGTTTAAGTCCCCAGAATCTGGAACAATCATCAGAACCTGAGAATGCCCGATGAAAGACCCCATTGGTAGACCTTGTCTTTCAGTCAACGTCTTACAGTTAAGTGTTTCAACCATCACTTACAATTTTTTTTTTACTGTACCCTTTATGTAACCTGTGACAAGGAATTTAGAAAGAGGATGCTCCCAGATTCTAGCGATTGAAACATCAAGTGAAAAATTATTTTAATGAAACCAGTCCTCATAGAAATCACCAACTGCTTATGAGTTTTAAAGAATGAAATAAACACTATATGAACAGTGTCCTTATTATTGCTTGGCAGTTGAAAGCCAATTTTACATATGTATTTTCAGTTACTCGCAGTTTTGAACAGACTACATTAGAAACCAAAAACTTGTTAAAACCTTACAACCTACAAAAGAAATATTGAACTACAACAAAAAATTACAATATTATAAATAAACACCCATCATTTCTTTATGCTATTGTTAACAAAAAATTAAAATACTCTGTTTTATTTAACAAATGTCAAAAAACAAAATTTTTAAACAACTATTCTTGCATTCTAGCTCTCCCCTCCCCAAATAAATACACAAAGTGAGAAATTTTTATTTATAATTTGGAAAATATAATAATTACATTTTTAAATAAAAAATAAGTTTTGTACAATACTGCTGTTTTAATGACTTGTATGGCTTCAAGACAATACGATAGAGAAACACAGAAATATTCATTTACTGATTACATTAACTGTACTTGTATGTAAAAAATATATCTTACAATTTGATGTGTTTTTTAATTTAAAAAAAATACCGGGTGTCACAAAAGTCACTTGACAAAGAGCATAAACAAATCAGATGAATTCATAAAACTCTAAATAAACTCTTATATTCAACTGCAGTATAATAATTTTTGGTCATAATGTTGATAACACAAAATCGATACTTTTGTCTTGACAAGTTGGGATTTTACTAATTGTTTCAATATAAATCTAAATGATTTTGTTGGACTGTATTCAATTCAGAAAATAATTTTATCTCACATAATGTTAAACTAAGGAAAAAAATTGCTTTAAAAACTTTTTAAGGGGTGCTACTGTTGTAAAGGTTTTAATTAGAAACCACCATTCAAACAGGCATTGTACAACTTATGAGAGACATTTGCATCTGCATCTAAGAATTCCCCACACAGAAAAATGAAGTGTATATTGTAACGACCAGTTATTTCGGGTTAAGTAATATTTCAAATAACATGAAGGTTTCTATTTTCTGCTATAATTCTATCTTTTTTAATCTTTTATTTAACAGAAGATTGTGACTTCTAAAGCTCAGCAAGGCACATTCAAATCAGATGCCACACTTTCCTGGTTAAGAGTGTTGCCAACCTGGTTATGCTAGTTGATGAAAAAATTAACATTCATTGATATGGTGTTTATAATATCATATACATTTATTTATCCATTAAATAAAGAAAAGAAAACCTTTTATCTGTTGTTATTGAACTCAAATCCTTTATTATCCTTTTTAAATTCTTTTAAAAGACAAATATAATCATTAATAAAGTCTGACTGGCTGTTCTTTAAATATGCTCAGAATGGCAGCAGTAGTATTTCTTATGCTCAGGGAAAACACATTTGCATATTTTATAATTGCTAAATAAAATACAAATAGAATGTTTTTAAGTTAGGTCCTTTTGACCACGGTATAAACAACAAATAGGTTAGGAAAAGTACCAAAATACATGGGATTATAATAAATTACAGAGTGTCTTAACAAGAGTACATTAATAATTTTACAATATTTAAGTGTTTTTAATGTCTAATTCACTTTATATGATTGTATTACTCTATATTAATAGTTTTTTACACTGAAAATAAGATTATTCGTTAATTATTTTCACAGTGAAAGTTCAAAATAGTTTTAATTAAAAGTGTAAACAGTGTCTTTGAGAAGTGTAACCTAGGCCTTGAAGGAAATTGTTCGGTTTAGTTATTTATCAAAAATACTTCCCTTCCTGGATAGTCTGATTTTATTTCCTCATATGTTACTTGGTTTACTTCTTTTGAATAATATTGTACTTCTTTCTTCTATTTATTTTGTTTAGTAGTACTATTTAACTTTACTTTAGATTCACTGATATGAAAATTACAATCTGTTGGATTAGTCACTCTTATTTTTATATCAACCTTTCTCGTTTAGATCTAATAATGCACTCCTCTTTATTCAATTTATAACATCTCAGTTGCTAAGGCCTATCTTAGCTTTCATTGGTGTGAAATGTAACATTTGATGTTACTATGGTGCTCTCTGAGCCTCAACATATACAAACTTCTAATATTTTACCTTTCATTTTCTTTAAATTGTTATAACTTTTTTATAAGATCTTTGATCTTCAATTTATTATTATCTTTGAGTTTCTGATGGAACACTGATTATTTTGATACCACTCTTGCTTATCTTCCATTAAATATTTACCGAGTTACCATTTTACACTTTTAATTATTTGTCCCAAAATTATTTATTATTAGTTCTTCTTGTACTCTTCACTTTATTAAAACTATTGGACACAGTTAGTAATAATATAACTTAACCTGACATTGTTTATTCTAATTTTAATATAAATTCTTATTCCAAATCCCTTAACTATCTAGGCTTAGCATGCATAGTTTTACAAATCTCTATTATTATTATTTTGGTACTCTTCTCTTAATATTAACATTTGTATCATTAATATTACAATATATAATATTAATCAATATAGCAAAATTAATTACTAATAACTATTAGTAACATATGACAATTCTTATTAACCTTCTGTATACAATCCAGTTTTTATAAATACAACAAAACACTGTAAGTAGTTTCCAAAACATTGTCCTCCTTACTTACTAACTTTAATAGTTTAAGCATCACTACTAGAGCCTTAATTAACATTAATCAAATAATAAAAGAAATAAATAGTATTTAACAATAGTTCTTGAAACAAGCTATATCATGTTTCTTGGTACTTTTGGTAGGAGTAGTAAAGTATATTTCTGTCAACAAGATGAGTGGCAAAATATCATGTAACAATATTTGTTTGGACATGACGCAGAGCTCTCGAAACTCAACTAACAGTAGAAAAATAGTTTCTGAGCTACACAAGATTTTAAGGAAGCTGATACACAGAATTGTATATGAGCAAACAGGTACGTAAGGTATGGGATGTGTCTTGAATAGCTTCTCCTGTACAACCATCAACCTCACCTTCCTGAACAATGTCTTCACATCACATGCACCCTGTTACCACTGCCGAGGCTCTGGCGACCGTGTATTGGCAGTATAACCACAGCTTATAGTAGAGAATTCTGGGAATGACATTCTCTTTCCAAAGTTGCAACGTGGTTAGTGCAAGATCACATCCAAGCAGTGGCGTAACTAGGTAAAATGGCGCCCAGGGCAAGCCTTTCCCAGGCCCCCCCCCCAACATGGACATTACGGCAATCGTGTTTGGTTCACCAAAAGTTCACCAGCCGCCACTGATAGGAACTAAATAATAATTAAACAAAAAAATGTATACAACAATATTTTATTATATCACAATAAGAATTGCAAATGTCTTTGGTTTTCATTTCATAGCTTTACCACAAAAACTTTGGAAAGAGTGAAAATAAATGAGATTAAACTACAATTACAATAATTTAAACTAAATTGACAATAAACTTTAGAAAGAGTGAAAAAATAGAATGAGATTAAAATACAATTAAAATAAATAAACTAAATTGACAGTAACTTTGTAAAGATTGAAAAAAGAGAATGAGATTAAATTACAATTACAATAAACAAACTAAATTGACAATAACTTTGTAAAGATTGAAAAAAGAGAATGAGATTAAATTACAATTAGGCTACAATATACAAACTAAATAAACTAAAGTGACAGTTTTCTTGACTTTGCTGATGCAAACTGATCAATTATTTCATTAAAATTGGTTTGTTCTGTTTCTTCTCGTTCCACACTCAAAAGAGCTAGGTCGCACAGCCGTTGCTGCCCCATAGAATCTCATAGGTATGAGAAAATCAGCTTTAATTTGCTAAAGGATCTCTCACAACTAGCAATGGATACTGCTATGGTCAGCATTATTTGGATTGACACTCTAAGGTTTGGAAGAAAGCTCTAATCTCCGTACTGGATTATAAATTCCAAAAGTTTGTCTGGACGAGAAATTTTCTTGTCTGTCCGAGTTGAAGCAGCATTTTGCAATCATTTATTTCCTCATAAAGCTGATCACCATCCACATCCCTGTAATAAACATCTCCCAAATGCTTACACTTTTTTTTGAGATTCTCTACATCTTCATAACAAAGGCTTTTTATATCTAGTAGAAAACCAAACTTGCTATCCATATCCATCAATCATTCAAATCTTCCATTAATTTCACTATGCAGGCCGTCTATTGTGTTTTTCATTGCTCTGCTGATTTCATCCTTTAATTTCAACCTCTCATCTTTACATAGTTCTCCAGGCATTGTCTTCTTTTTGGGGCGATGTTTCTCCATTTCGACATCCCAATCCTGGCAAAGTTTTACACCTTCATCAATCGATGTATTTACAACACCATCTTGTTCTTTCAGGAAAAAAATCCATAGGGACTTTAAGTCAAGTGCAGCGGAATGGAAATTCATTTCAGGATGCTGCAGCCTCTGCTGGATTCTGTCTATTTTGCTAAGGATTAGATCCCAAAATCTTATCAATGATAAAAACTCAAATGTCAAGACACGCTTGCAAAGCTGTTCTGCATCACTCCGAGTATCCGTAGTTTTTGATTCATCTGAGGCAAGATTTTGAAGTACTAAGATGATTTTATCAACATACTTGCTTACTGGTTTCACTGCATGGGCTTTGGCACTCCATCTGGTTTCCTAGTCAGATTTCACAACCAAAGGTACTGCATTCTTTAGCTGTTCCCAGCGTTGAGTAGAGTGAGAAAAGAATGGATATAGAAAATCAAGGGTTTCAAAAAATGTAACCATCATTGTTTCTTGCTTTGAAGCACGCACGCCTACTAAATTTAGTGAGTGATTGTCACAATTAACGAACATTGCAAGGTTGTTCTTCTCCAAAATTCTTTGACGAACTCCAGTTATGTGTCCAGCCATTACATTTGCATTATCATAGCACTGAGACCGACAATCCTGTAGCTTCATATCATCCTTCTCCAGCTGGGACAACATAACTTCAACTAATCCCTCGGCATTCTTTTGACTCATCTGGATGAAGCCAAGAAAAGATTCTCTGATATGGACTGTCTTATTCTGAAAATCAATTTCTACATATCTCACAACTTGTGACATTTGTTCACGGTGTGCATGATCTGGAGTAGAATCAAACATCAGGCCATAATATTTTGCTTTTCAAATCTTGTTTAATACATTTTTACGAACAGTAGATGCCATCAAATGTAGAAATTCATTCTGAATGGCTGGTGAAATGTATGAAGTTGATCCTAGATTATTTTGCACATAAATCAAATGTTCCTTCATAATAGGGTCAAAGACAACCAGTAGTTTAAGTAAACCTATAAAGTTTCCCATGTTGGTATCGGTACTGTCATTGTCATCATCTCTAAGTAACTCCCTGTGGCCTCTTAAAGCCAAATTCTGGGCAGCCAAATATTTCAGGCAGTAGAGAAGTCTTTTTAGGATTTCTCTCCATTTCTGTTTCCCATTTTCAATCTGACATTGAAGTACTACGTCAATCTACCCTACGTTTTCATTCAAATTTCTCTCTAGTTCTTTCCATTGTGCAAAGCATTCATGATGGTTTCTTCAGTTTTCATGGAGGCTCAATCTCTTGGGTGCTTTCCAATGGTTGAATCCAGATTCTCTTTCTAGTGTCGACTGCTGATCGGAACGGGAAAATAGAAGGCAACATGCAACAAAAAAAAAATGCAGACTGCTTCACTAAAGAATAAACTAACCATGATTGTGTGACCTCTTCTCCAGAGCCATGTCCCAATTT
Source organism: Magicicada septendecula (assembly GCA_034769895.1). Classification (NCBI taxonomy): domain Eukaryota; kingdom Metazoa; phylum Arthropoda; class Insecta; order Hemiptera; family Cicadidae; genus Magicicada; species Magicicada septendecula. The sequence continues at coordinate 558,217,898 of CM068369.1, forward strand.
TCATTTGAACCAACTTGAATTCATTGTGCGGTTGTTTGTTGGGAGAAATGGACCCTCAGAGTTCTGAAAGTATTTTGATCCTAGTTTTATTATTTCTACTCTCAATGCATCGGATATGGCTACTTTTCCAGTGACTTTGTCAAAACTTAGAAGACCGATGTCATGGCACTGAATAAAATTTAGTATTACATTAGTGTCATTCACGTTTTCAACTCTATCTGCTTCTTCAGTAACCACCAAATTTTCATTTTTATTTAAATTTTCTCTTTCAGCATCCAGAGTATTGGTAAGCGCAAGAGAAACCTTCTCGTTCTCAGATAAACTGACTGATTGAGTTGAAGTTTCGTTGTTGGACTAAACAGAGCAGTCATTTCCCCCGGTTCTGTTAAGTTTTCCCGTTCAAAGGTAATATTATTTGAAGAACAGGATGGGACCTCTAGTTGTGTAGCTTCTGATTTGTGAAGGAAAGGCCTTTAAAACTTTGCTTGATTTCTGGCCATCTTTGGATTCTTGCTTTTTTCTTTTTTGAGCTTGAGCTCCACTTTCTTTCTTCTTTTTCAATAATCGGTCCATTACTTCCTCAAAAGATCTGTGGAAAAATCATTAACAATAGTATCGGCAAAATACAGTTTTAAAAAGAGTATAAAAAGAACATTGTTATGATTAAGAAAAACATTTTTATCTATTTACAATAGCGAGAAATACATAAATATTTAAATACGGTACAAATTTTAATACACTTGTCCTTGATAATCTTATGGCTGAAAAAAAAACAAATTAACATTAAAACGAATAGGGTACGTCCGGGAGAGATGGACCACGTTTTTGGATTGTTGAAAATAACGCGGTCGTTTTAGGTTAGGTTTAAGCTTATATGTTTCCCGAGCCTATACCATCAAAACAACATCGATACCTTACTACACAAAAATACCAACTGAACAAAAGTGACTTAGTTTAAAAAATTTTCAACTTACCAAAATAAACAAAGTAGTTTATCTCCAAAATTATGACGCTCTTTGCAGAGAAAAAACAAAAACGTGTTAAACACTCACTACAGTTTGGGTTTGATCGAAGGGAGTTACCGCAGCGCTATAATGGTGCATTTCTGAATTATTTGACTGGTCCAACGCACATGGTGGACCATATCTCCCGGAATTACCCTATCTTTATTTTCCACGGGCAAAATATAAAGATTTTTTGAATTTTAGGACACCCTTGGGTCTCGAGGAACATTTTGGTATGCAATGCAATACAATAGGATTAGAAGCCAGTAAGAAAGTAAGAACCTTAAATTTGGCCCAACAGCTGATGGATGGAAGACAATTCTTTTTGCCAACATTACAAAGTAACGTTTGGGATATTCTTTAATAATTAGTCCTAGGATATTCCTTAGAAAAAACGGTATATGATGCGAACAAAAAATACGTCTATAAATTGTAGTAAAAGAAAAAATTACAATTTTTTTTTACTTGACAAAAATGCCCCCCCCTTCCCCAAGTGGCGCACAGGGCACGTGCCCTGGCTGCCCCACCCTAGTTACGCCACTGCATCCCAGGGAGTAGGCTGAGTCATGATATCAGGCAGCTGAAGCTAATCCATGTAGGCTTGGATGCACACGAGGCATCCCCTCCACCAAGGTATGGGTGCTGTAGGCCAATAACATGTACACTCAAGACCATACTTATTCAAAGAAAGCAAAGAGAGAAAGCCGGACGGGACGACGATCTACAGGAAGGCCCAGAATGACATGACAAGACAACGTGCAAGACTTCTTGGAGAACAGGGGCATTCTTTGGAATCTGGCATGGACACTTGCTCTCCAGAGACAACAGTGGTGACCTCTTTGTAACTCCTAAGACTAAGACGACTAAGAAGACAAATATATGACTTCACATTCTACATTATTTTAACCAAGTACCCTATTTACATAGTCATGAGTGTCTATGACACAGAGTTTGCATCAGTCTTCCAGATAGACTTAAAAGTTGTATTCTCCAAGATCGAAAATGTGTTGAACATAAGAAAACGTAAATAACTGTAAGTGGAATGATTGTACTTTTTAAATGAAGTGCAAATTGACTTTTGTACCATTCTGTAAATAATATGTCATTACTTGCATACTTACAGAGTAATGCATGCATTACTTAACTGCTATAAAGTATAACATTTAATAACAAAGATGTGATATCTTTTTGTTATACTGTACAGCAGGGGTCTCCAAACGTTTTCACTTGAGGTCCGAATTGAAAAATCTTGGAAATCAGGTGGGGCAACACACACACACACACACACACACACACACACACACACACACACACACACACACACACACACACACACACACACACACGTATGTATATATATAGTAAACTTATTTTTTTAAGTTTACAAAATAATCAAGTCAATAAAATAGGTTGTGACGGTACATAAGTCTGTATATGGATTTATCGGTACAGGAAAAATAATTTTATTGTGTTTTCATGTGTTAAAAATGGTTAGGTTAACTTTTCCCAATATTGTACATACAACGCAGTTCGCCAGAGTAACTTGACACCAAGGTCATGGGCGTACGTGCCTTTCAACACATATTTGGACAAAGCAGGCCTCGAACAATGTTAAAAAACGTTATAACCAATACGAAATCGCAACAACGGAGGCGTAAGACAATGCCGTCATCCGTTTTAAACAAAAGAATGATGACGAAATAACCCTTCCACCTAGGTGAATTGTACAAAGATGTCCCAGTCTGCAACATACACACAGAGCGTTAGCACGCTAAAAAATTCGCTGGCGAAGTTTTGCCAGTAAAAGTGTTTTTGAACAGTTATAATGTAATTAACACGTAATCAGTACCTGGTAATGTAACCAGTAACATACAATATAGATATAAATTCAGTGCAATGAAAGGACAGACTAAACAGTAAAGTTCGCCGACCACCTGGCTTGAGATGGAGAACGTTTGAGTGGAAACTACAACTACAAACTCAGGAAAGTTTCAAATCCTATAACCATTATTCATTTGATCAAATTGAGCTCAAAATTCTAATTAAACTAAAAAACAAAAACTGTACCAATAATTAATATATGGGGAAAGATAGAGTGTGTGCGCGTGCGAGAGGATGCCGGCATTTAAAAGTAAATGAGGCATTGGTTTATGTTTTAAGAAACTTAGTAAGTCAACTCAAAAATAACTGCAGTCTATTTAAAATGCTCTTGTGGCAAATTAAATACAAAAATTGAATAATGAAAATTAATGAATAATTAGTTGAGCGGAAGTACGTAGCCGCCATTTTGTTTTGGGTGTATTAAGACTCCATGTTGATTTTGTGAATGTTAATAATGGCAATTTAGAAATATTAAAACTAAAGTTTTATTTCACATACATGGTGTTAGACTCATTATTTCGAAAAATCCCAAACTGTTTCTGTTTCTCGCTTAGTAAAGAACCCTGGACCCAAATAAGAAAGTAACGGTGGTTATAATGCCACGTGCAAGAAACCGGATGTGTTGTGAATTACGTGGTAAGTACAATAATAAAATCATTATTATTATAAAAGGTAAAGTAAAAGTAAGAATTAAAGCTACAAGGTATTTAAATAAAAATTAAGCAGAGTTATCCAAAGAAAACAAATTCATTTATTCAGAATAATGTAAATAAAAGTAAGGAAAAAATAACATTCAAAGATATTTCTTATGTATTATTTTTTGGCTTTTTTATGTATGTATGGGATGTGTGGAATTGCTTCTGACATATAATGTCTGTCCACTGTGGGTCAAATTTTGACGCTCCTATCACTAGAATGGATTTCAAGTGTTTGTCTGTCAAGTTAGCCGAACCACGGGGGGAGTTAGAGCCGAGCGCATGGGGAGAATAGGAATCATCGCTTTAGGATGATGTGATTGTAAAGCATGATTCATTCAAGGCAGCCGGACGAACAAGCACATTAACAACGTGAATGTTTTAAACTTGTACAAAATATTATAACATTTTACTGAACTTATTTCTTGTTTAGTTATTTAGTAAAATGTTATAATATTTGAAGTATTTTGACGATCTATTTCAAAACTGCATGCAGCATCGGCCGGGTTGCCGAGGGCCAGACAATGACCACTTTGCGGGCCGTAGTTTGGGGACCCCTGCTGTACACAAAGAATGCTCTCTACAGAACCAGATTTTATAATTATCATTTTAGCAATTAGCTTTTAATGGCTAGGTACTTTACTCTGGCAACAACAAATGTATAGGACTGCTGTCTTCACATTATTACTTTATAAAACACCATGTTGGTCTTTGTTTATAACAACACATTTTGCAGTTAATATAAAGATACAATTTATAAATAATAAAATTTAAAGACTAAACTGTGTTCAGTGAGAAAAATAAAATCCACGCTGCTGGACAAACTTTGTCTTACAAAACAAGGTACATAAATATTAACAATAAAGTTATGAATCTCTATTTCATTACTTATGTATGTATCACGCTTCTAGGTACTATTTTGTTAGGATTTTTCTTTTCATTTTCTAAAAAAAAAACTTAAATTTCTTGTTTTAACAAAAATAAATTTTCTGCACGTCTTTTTTATTAACAGCTAATTACATAAACAAACATTACAACTATAGAAAAATTTTAATCACAATAAAAATTGGGAACTCCCCACACTACATTTTTGATGTTTTGAATATGCAGTTGTATTGATGTACTACTATGTGAAAAAGAAGAAGTGTACTAATTGTAAATTATTCTATTTCTTAATGTAAAGTGAAAATACGTATTTTATTCATTTGTGAGGTTAGGTAATAATGGTTTTTGGTTTTTAGCTTACTGTTTAAAGGAATAAAAGTGATGGTTGGGGAAAATATGTCATTTAATATGTCCACACAATACATGAAAGAGAGAAACATTAAAAACAAAGAACATAATGTATTTTTAACAAAAACAACAACAGAAGAAGAGTGAAAATACAGTTATTTCCTAATGCTAATCTTAAAAAAAAAAGAACAACGTATTATCATATGAAAACAAGATTTGTAATTCGTTATGTGGTCAATATTCTTTTATGTTATTCAGTAAAATTTCAATAACTTCACAGCATTTGTGTGTTTTGCAGTAAATTTTGTGTGAAACACGCTCAAAAAAATGGAGACATATATAACATCCCGCCTGCCTTCGAGTTGGTTGCTTTTCCAGTGATCTGCACAAAAATCGAATATTAGTAAAAAAAACAAGTATTAGTGGAAAAAAGAGACATAAAAAGGAAGACATGTATAGTAATAGGCAAGGGTGACCTTACTTCGAGTTGTTTTTTTTTTATTTGTGTGGATTTCACAAAAAGGAAGTACTATTTTACAGGTATATTGGTTTCCATGTATAATTCTAGTTTGTGTATTCCCTAACAACACCAACTTTTGCATCACAGGCACACACATCAGAGTTAGGCCTATATTATTGCTAGAAACATTTTTTGTAAAAAAATATGACAATGAAACACGATTGCAATAATCAACAAGCTACTTTATAATTCACACAAATAAACTTTCATGATTTCTATTATCCAACTAAAATTATATGCGATATTCACTACATATCAATGCGAATAATCGAGCATAATCAAAAAATCGAAAATGAGTGTGGGTACAGTTATTGGGACAGTACCAAAACTTGACTGTTAATTTATATGGAAACCTCTGAAGATAAAGATTAAGTCTGTGATACGTACATCAGGTGCAAATACAGCGATACAATTTTTTTCAAATATAGTTGCAGAAGTAATTTAATAATATATAACACACAATTACTGCAAGAAACTCTAAATATTCAGAGTTACTTACAACCCCCCCCCCACACACACACACATACATCTGTATCTTTCTATTTAGCCATGTAACTTGTAATATCAAGTTAGTATACAACTATTTCTTTTCTGTTGTACACTTCATTTAACCTTTAAAATACTTTCCTTAATATTACAGTAAAATACACATTTTTACACATGCAAGAAAAGTCAAATATAATAAGAACAATAACAACTGTTATTTATATTATAATATTGTGCATGAACACATAACATACTTGCAGAACTCACCTTGATATGTTCCAAACAACAAAGCAGAAGCAGTAACAAAGGGGGAACTGTCAACCAGTGTGATGTAAATCTGTAATTTCTCTGCCTCATTTCTTGGAAATCTGTAACACACGTGTAACATCCAAATTAGTTGTGCACATTCAAAGTATACTACACAATCCAGGGACACAGCCAGGATTTACAGGAGATTTTTGTGAATAACTACAAAAATTATTAAAAAAAGGACTCGCTATTTGTTTTTATTTTGTTATAATCATGCAATGTTATTGGTTAATTAATTATTAAATTGTGTATTAAAATTAATATGATTATCTGTAATGTTTGGTCCAGGAAATCGTTTAGTGTACTTTGGCAGAGAACGGTGGGCAAATACAAATAACAAAATGCGCAAATCAAGTAAAATATAACATTATTTATTTTTCTTTGAGAACATAGAAAAGATCATGAACATACTTATTCCGCCTTAAAGCGTAAAACTGATTATTAATAAACTACGACATCAAAATACTACTACGTATATCAAATTACGCAACTCAACACTTCTTGTTAGGCCTATATTTTTTATTCACTCAATCACGCACACTTTCACACTTCTACGTTTCTTTTTTATTGAGCTCAATTTAAAAATGCCAGTATTTGATTATATTTACTTTCCTTTAATGGTGCGTAGGTTTTATCCTTGTGGCGTGCACTGTTTGTTGTTTTCACTTTTAACGTTTTTATGGCCGAAAGTGTCACTCCAAATTTTCTACTGTTCACTGATTATTATTATGCTGATTTATAATATTAGTTAGAATTTCACATTGTTTAAATTACATTTTCTGCTGTTTATACGGGCGTCCACGATTGCTGCTGCAGACAGCGAAAGATGAATGTCGACTGACGTTCAGTGTTACAAATTTTCCGTTTGGGGCGTCTCAAAACTGTTTCACCCCGCTCCCCGCCGTACGTCTCGTCCTTAGTATTATAACGTTCCGTTGTGTTGAGTTTCACCTCTTCAACCTCGTTGCAAATTGTTTTTCGTCAACAAATACTTGATGTATTGGTCACGGGCTATAAATAGATTTTCGTTATAACCACATAACCATATAAGGCCATGGAAATGTACTGGCTCATATTTACTGGCTCTCGTGTCACCTCAAAGGGGCCTCATCTTTACATGTTATAGAATTTATGAAATTACACAATAATATTTAAGTAAATTTAGACCCATTACAATCAAGAATATAAATGTGGAAACATAAAGGGTTATTACAATAGATATCTAAAAGATATTTAAAATTTAACTAAGTTTCAGAATAATAAAGATTACAACTTACATTAGAATATAAATATGAAAAATTATACGAGAAAACTTATCATTCTCCCAACTTCTGCAAGCATTGATAGTGTTACATATTTTGTTGACCTTTTTAAAACTTCGTCTTAATATATGTCTATAAATATTGTAGCGTGACAGATGTATGCATAATATTGAATGGCAATTGATCATTAGAATAATGAAGTTATAATATTTAAATTTGGAAGAAAGCATTAAGTTTAATATAAATAGATTAATTCATAGCAACTGTGGAAAGAAATCATTATTATAAAGAAAATACAAGTTCAAATAAAAGGAGTTACTAGTGATGAGTCATCCAAGACCAGTCTCATAACCAAAGGTTTTCAAGGTATAACCCAGGAAGGTAAAAAAGTAAATAACCAAGCAGTACAGATTATGACCAAACCCACAACGAGGGAGAATAAATAGAATAGAAACCCTAAAATAAGCCAAGATCAACCAATACATGTGGTGTATCTCTGAAATAAAGAAGAAGATGGAGAAGATCCCAAGAAACCTGATGGCATCAAGAAGAAGATGGAGAAGATACCAGTCCCAGAAGGCAGGAGAAAAGAAGACTGATGAAAGAAGAAGGCAGCATCCTGAAGAAGATGTCATGCTCTTATAAAAGACACCCAAATCCCTATATCCCCAAAATAAATATTTAAAAATAAAAGTATAACGAAATAAAAACCACATGTATACAAATTTAAGAGAGAGAAGTGTATAAAGTAAAAGTTGCCTGTGAACTAAGATGAAACAATAATATAGTACCCATGGAACAAATCTCCATTGAAAAAACGCTAACCAATTGATTATGTTAATAAGACTATACGACAATTTAGCATTAACATAATATAAGAGTGCAAAGTGAACCAGTGATAGTTTTGGGTATTATAAAAAATGAACCTTGTGTTTCATTCTTGGCAATCACAAACATTGAATGCAATGAAATATGCATTTTTCAATGGCTTAAAATGTGTACTGTGACAATATGTTGTTCATAAGACATGAATCTGTTTAAAATAACATTTTGTTTTACATGAAAAAAGAAAAACAGATTTCATTATACTTTTTGAACAATTCATACTATTTATTTGTTAATGACAGGGTACAATTCCCCAAAGACAATGTATAAAAGACGGTATAAAAACTGTAGAATCCTACTTATAATAATAGTTAGAAATAAGAATATAAATATAAGGTTTTTTTATGTATATAGTACAAGAATGTTGAAAAATGTTTTAGATATAAGGCCATTTGTTTGGGTCTGAAACAACTAACATCAGAACTGTAAAAATAGTTACCACTTGTAAATAGTAGAGAGTAATTAAGAAAATATCACTATAATATTGACGACTCGGAACACAAAGTTTTTTATAAGTAAAAACGTAAAGTTTTACCTTACAGCCTAAACCGGCTTTCACCTATAGAAGGCTTCATCAGAGGCTGTCGTTAGTAGCGCTGCTCGTCATGTTGTTGGCGACGAGAAAGTGTTTCGAAAGATTGAAGCTGTGTGTGTGTGGTGAGATGTGTTCGAATAATGCGTGCGATTTGAATTGTGTCTGTTCGTTTAGGATGTCGTTTTTATTTGTTTTTGTGTGTTTGTATATTTCTAATTGTTCTAGAGTGTCTAGTTTTCGGCCTTTTGTGTGTACGTGTAGTATGTTCATGTTATTGTCGATGTTTTTATATGTGTGGTTTGCTTCAATGAGGTGGTTTGCGAAGGTAGATTCTGTAGTGGTGTGGAGTGCTTTTGTGTGTTCAATGTATCTCTGTTTGAAGCTACGTCCTGTCTGGCCTATGTAGAATTTACTGCAATTTGAACAATTTAGTTTATATACACCGGGTAGATCGAATTTGTTTTGTGCTTTGGGCATGCGTTTTGATAGTGTGTGTTCTGTTTTGTTAGTAGTTTTGTAAGCGATTCTGTATCCTGCTTTTTTGAATTTGTGGGCAATTTTTTCTGTTTGTTTGTTGATGTATGTTAGTGTTATGAATTTGTTGAACAAACAAACAGAAAAAATTGCCCACAAATTCAAAAAAGCAGGATACAGAATCGCTTACAAAACTACTAACAAAACAGAACACACACTATCAAAACGCATGCCCAAAGCACAAAACAAATTCGATCTACCCGGTGTATATAAACTAAATTGTTCAAATTGCAGTAAATTCTACATAGGCCAGACAGGACGTAGCTTCAAACAGAGATACATTGAACACACAAAAGCACTCCACACCACTACAGAATCTACCTTCGCAAACCACCTCATTGAAGCAAACCACACATATAAAAACATCGACAATAACATGAACATACTACACGTACACACAAAAGGCCGAAAACTAGACACTCTAGAACAATTAGAAATATACAAACACACAAAAACAAATAAAAACGACATCCTAAACGAACAGACACAATTCAAATCGCACGCATTATTCGAACACATCTCACCACACACACACAGCTTCAATCTTTCGAAACACTTTCTCGTCGCCAACAACATGACGAGCAGCGCTACTAACGACAGCCTCTGATGAAGCCTTCTATAGGTGAAAGCCGGTTTAGGCTGTAAGGTAAAACTTTACGTTTTTACTTATAAAAAACTTTGTGTTCCGAGTCGTCAATATTATAGTGATATTTAGTTAAGTAACGGACACGTCATGGACAACGAAATCCAAGAGTAATTAAGATGTTAGTTAGTAAAAAACCTTTTTTGTAAACCATGTTTCCATGTTGGAAATGGGGATTTTGTTGCAAAATGTCTGACTTGAAGACAACCATTTATTTAAGAAAATATTCTTTCTTTTTGTTTAACTATTATTTGTATTGTAACCAATACGAATTGTTTTTGTGTAATTTGAAAACATGTTTAATTTATAATACTATATGTAAAAGTCAGAGAGGGTATCACACATCATATATTGTTTGTAAAATATTTTGTAAGAAAAATTGTTAAAAAATCATAGGCCAAAAGAATGGAAACCAAACTTCATCAAAACAGAGAAATTGCTCATTTAAATGCAAATAAACAAAAGGGGTTTAGACAAAATAAACTTGAGATCATGCCATATAATTGCACATACCATTTAGAGAGATTTTAATAAATTATATTCAGAATTATAAATAAAAATTAAAATGACTAAACTCAGAAATTTGGACATGGGAGTCATATATTCCAGAATAATGTTTCAGAATACAACTAATTCAATTAATTACCAGAAAATAAGGGAATATGAACCTTTTAATACAATATAGGATTATTAATATTAAATATAACTGATAAAATGGCTGAATTTATATAATGACAGGAAGTAAATTTTGATGTTTTGACTTTTCAGAGTATACCAAACTGAAAGTAAAATTACTATTTTTTGGACAGAAAACACTATAAAACGGCATTATTTAATCTGAAAATAAGCTGAATGAACTGAAAGATTAATTTAAATCACATCTAGTGAATAAAATTGACAAATAACCAAAGTTTAGGCATTCATATAGTGAAATAGTAAAGTGTACACAGGATGTGAAAAAATATTTGAACAATGTTAAGAATAATATTATATGGGCTAAGAGTTTAATTGAAACTGAAGGAAACAGTTAGTTGATTATTGGTATTTGAATGGTTAACATAAACGAGAGTTTTGTGACGATCTAACCTATCGTAGGAGGTATTTATCTTACAACGTTAAAGATAAGTGGCGAACAGTACGTTACGGTAAAGTCGAGAGTGAATTATAAAATCTTTCCAGAACATATACATTGTGACAAAAACAATCAAGAAACACTAATTAACACTAGACAATACATTTCTACTCCGAAAAACACCACAAAACACCAGAAAACTGTATAATACCTTAACCAAATTAGTGTCGGAATTGGGAAAAGTGTTTTGACTTATAATTACACAGACATACTAAATACAACCCAGAATCACTACACCAGTCACTACACAACATTTAACAAGAGATTTGCAGACACAAGAACAAGAATATTGCCAGAAAATACATTATTTGGAACGCAGCAGTAACGAGCAACATTTTGATCAACTTGACGGCAGCCATCTTTCTTTGACGATCCCAGTGCCTTCTTCTCAGTTCAACACAGCTGTTGGGTGAAAACAATTATTATATTTACAAATTATTATTCAATGTCTGTGTTTATTAATAACTATTAATTTGATTGTAACGTTATACTTTTTAAATATTAGCCCGATTTCTCTGACTTTGGTAATAACTGGCTGTTTAAAGAACCCTATATAATTTTTATATCATATACTTGTAACTTTTTTCGATATCCTGAGAATCGATACTAATCGATAAGTATTAGTATTGCTATTAATTAATAAAACAATACTTTTCAATACTTATTAGTTCTTTATTTCTTCAATAATACTAATTACCAATAATATAATTCTAATTGATAATCTACAAGGACTTTACCACCCGTAAGTGAAGATAACCTAAAAAATAAAAAGGTAAACAAGTATCGATTGGTTTGAAGACAGTCTTATGAGTGGTGATAGCTTATTTAAAATATACTAAAACTTTAATAAAAATTTTCAGAAGAGCATTACACTGTTTAAAACTTCACAGCCCTATATTAATTAATTGATCCTAATTAATTAATTAATAAAATTTAAAAAAAATTTTTTTTAATTTTTTTTTTTATAAACATAATTTTTTTTAAATTTTCTTCAAAACAATAAATTTTGTTTTGAAACTTTCGGCGAAGCTGAACATATATATTCCTTCATCAACTTTACGCTACTCGACCGGTCTTGCTACCATTGGGACTCGACCAGCTGGGAAACTTAAGGAAGTGTTTCAGGCCAGTAAGACGTCGAGAGCCACACCAATTAAACATATTACATTACAATTTATTTATTTTATTACAAATTGGCTAGCACAAAGAGAGGGGCTTGATTACATCGGAGTCACATACTCCACAATAGCAATATATCATCAACATACACATCAAACTTATTATATTTTATTACAATATTTGTAACTTACTTCTTATTTCTTCAGTCAGGCATTCAGCATCAGGTGATGCCGATGGCCCGATGTCTGGAGTATGTTGCAACTCCTGGACCCCATAAAGCATTGTTTTTGAGAATATCTTCCAGTTTTCCATGGTCACCTATAAAGGCTCTCTGTCTTTTTTTTCTCTTGGCACTGGTGGATGTGCGATCCAGGAGGATATGACCTATGGACTTTTCTTTTTGCTCATTGCAGCCTCTGCAGTCTGGAGAAGTGTTCAGTTGGAATCGGAACAGGTATTGTTGCATCATTATATGTCCCATTCTGTCTCCCCATTTTCACAGTTCTCCATCTCTCTCTTCATTCTTCCTGGATTGCCATTGTCACAGCACTCTTAAGCTTCGATAGCGACACTTGTGGCATTTGATTTGGGTGCATTATTGCAGATGCTTTTGCGATTTCATCGGCCCGCTCATTACCTGCAATTCCACAGTGAGCTGGAACCCCTGGAAGGTTATATTTTCCCCTTCCTTCTAAGCTGGCTGAGCAAAGTTCTTATTTCCATTACAAGGAAAGCACAGTTGTTAGGTGGGGTCTTTTCAGGCTTTCAATGGCACATTTTGGGTCCACTAGTGTGCAGATGTTCTCAGCCTCTATCTGCAAGCAGGGCATTAGAGCAGTATTTATCACAAGTAGTTCAGCATCCACGCTCAAAATGGAACTGAAAAGAACAAAATAACTATCACCAGTTTGTGTACAATAACCAGCATCAGATTTTGATTGTTCCAGGTCTACCGATCCATCTGTGTAGATTCTGGTATACTGCCTGTACTGGTCATTTACGATTTCAATAAATTCATGTATTAGCATTTCTGCCAGTTCGGTTTTTGTGAGCTTTAATGGAAGGTCTACTTTCATTTTAATATCCTATGGCGGTTCTGAGAAACAGGTATGTATTGTTCCTGGTGAGCCTTCTGGCAAGCTAATTCTCAGTGTTGTGATTCTACTTGTAAAAGACTGTTTGATTCTATTGCCTAACAGGATCGTCAGTAGGTAAGTAGTTGGCAGAGTTTGGTTTTTCAAATGTTTTACCTATAACGGTTTTATGATATTGGTACGTAGGCTTTCACGGCCGGTGTCAATATGATTAGATAAAACTTCCGGGCTGAGAGGCCGTGGTCGATTGCTTGATGTATTGGAGCTAAATAATACATCAAGCAATCGACCACGGCCTCTCAGCCCGGAAGTTTTATCTAATCATATTGGTTTTATGATATTCTTCGTATTATTTGAATTAGCAGCCATCCTTACTATTTCTTTTATAAAGTTGCTAAACTGCTACAATTTTTTGTTCAAGACCTGATGATGTCAGAGATGACGAAAAGCTTTGTCTGAACAAAAAATTGTAGCAGTTTAGCAACTTTATAAAAGAAATAGTGTTTTATGATATACAGGTGTGTTGGGGGAACATAGAGTTACATTTCCATTGCAGCTATTGGTGTGGTTTTTGGACAGCCAACGGAGGTCCTTAGAGCTGCTTGCTGATATGGGTTGTTGCCATATCACCAGTGGATGCTATGGAGCACTTGTAAAGCAAACAGTGTTCTGAACGCTGTGTCCTGTTTTAGGTTTAGTTATGTATGCAATAACATACATGCAAGTAAAGTAATACATATGACATATGTATGTTCCCTACACACAAGTAACTTTGAGTTATTTAAGCTTTAGTTCAACCATTAGTTGAACTTTTATAATGTACGGTATATGACAAAGTGGGTCACACAACATAAACTGATCGACACAAGCCTGGAATATATGAGTAAAAAAGGTGCAGCTATTGATGGCACAAAATTATGGTTAATTAATTTTAACTATGGTTCAATTAAATCTCTAATCTAACAAGCATAAAAAATAACAATTTGTGCATATCAAGTGTAAAACTGTTAAAAATTACATTTGGAAAGAGTGAAACTAAAAATAAAATACAAAATTTTGAGTTTTTTCAACAACAAACACTCAATCCGCACTAAGGAAAATCACTCACGTAACTGACCCATAAACCCAGCTCCTATGGCTTTTTATAGGTAGTATACGCCTTCTAGAAAAATCTCCCATCCTCAATTTGCGAGCTACTTAATGCCGATGCTAATTTATATCTCAAGTGGCCTCTTGAAGAGTCTAGAACAAACTTGAACACGGCCTTTGACTGAGGCACACCTGCCACACTGGGTGGCAGCACAGGGTAGGGACTCTCTCAGCTATTCTAGATGGTTCCATTCGTAACAGTATTTTACTCAACTGTTTGTCAGAATTAAAAATCTCACCTCTGAGATGAGACATGAAGATTTCACTACATGAAAGAGGTAATAAGAAGCCCTTACACAAGCCCTCAAGTCAATTATAAATTGTGTAATTGAACTGAAAGTAATTTTGACATATACTTCTACAGCCGACATTAATTAGTGTTTTATATTTACTTAGTTCTACAGCACTACTGATTAATTTTATAAATATCTTCAAGTGTGTATTTATTAAATTTAAATATTATTAAAATGTTTCTACCAGGTACCAAGTGGGCAATCGATCAGTATAATCTACTAGCTATTACTTTCTTTGTCCTTCAATAAAAGTATAGTATTCTATAGATTATTATTCTGAGTAATTAATTTTTGTGTGTACAAAATGAATGTTCTACAAATAACATCATGAATCTCGGTACTATATGTTTATTATTGTTGTTCTTCTGGACAGTATAAACTAATATTTTCATATAGCCTACTTAACGTTCAACTGTCACCAAAAATTTGCAGATTTTCCATGATTTTGGGTCAATCATGGATCTCATCCTGTCCATTATCCAGAAAATCAATTGTCATTATAATAAAGTAATTGAAATAAATTGTTTGGGATTCACAGATGACTGTGCTATAGGCCTACTTTCTGAACATCTGACATCTGCAGTAACACAAGTTAATTTTTTAGATGACATAGCCAGAAGAACAGGCTTAAGAATTTTTGCAGGAAAACAAATTCCTCATGAACATTAAAAATGTGCCAAAATTCCTGCTAACAGATACTGGTAGAAAAGAGAGGGTTAGAAAATTTAAGTATCTAGGGGAAATAATTCAAGAAAATGGTTTAGAAAAATCTGCTATAGAAGAAAGGATTCATAAAATGGAAAGACCATATGGTATATCTAAAGATATTTATGATAAAAAGTGCATATCTAAAAATGCAAAAATAAGACATTACAGTACAGTAGTGAGGCCAGAATGCCTATATGCAAGTGAATGTCTAGCATTGAATTATAATTTAGACAATATTTAGAAATATTAGAAAGACGAATTATTAGGAAAATACGAGGGTCATTCAAATATAAACCAGATTTTGTACGTGCGGACTCAGGAAGTGGAGTGAGTGAGGTGGAGCTTGACGTAGTTAGGTGGGGATGTGTGGAAGTGAAGGAACGCCCAGCCACACCAGCAGAACACATTCCCGCATCAGTAGCACAATGTCTGAGCACGGGGTACCTTTGTCTGTTGCGCAATGGGTAATTATCCGATTTCTCGCCAATGAAGGTGTCAAATCAGCTGAGATCTTGACCAGACTCCAGGCACAGTTTGGAGACGCTACTCTGTCAAGAACACAAGTGTTTGATTGGGCCAAAAAATTTCGAAGCGGTCATGATGCAGTGGAGAACGGAAGTGAAGAGGGGGCGCCGGTCAAGGCCAAAACTCGCCTGTCAGTAGGGAAAGTTCTGACAACTGTGTTTTGGGACTCAAGAGGCATGTTGCTGATTGATTTCCTTCACAATCGAAAGACGGTGAATGCGGCATACTACTACCAGCTTCTGGATGACGTCAGGGCCGCTTACCGCAACAAACGACGTCAGCAACCAATTCACAACCTTCTGCTTCTCCATGACAACGCACGGCCGTATACTGCAGCTCAAACTCACAATGAACTCATTGAAATTCACTGGACACGTCTTGAACACCCTCCTTACAGTCCAGACTTATCTCCGTGTGATTTCCACATGTTTGGTGTGCTGAAGGAAGCGTTAGGAGGGGAAAAATTCAACAACGATGCAGAGGTTGAGCAATATGTGTGCAATTGGCTGTTGGAGCGCCCCGTCTTCTTTTTTTGATGAGGGGATCAAGAAGCTACCTATCCGGTGGAGGAAATGTATTTCTGTTGAATAAAACTATGTAGAAAAATAAGATATTTTTTTTTGTAATTTTATCTGTCACCAATAAATCTGTGTTAAAAAAATCCAGTTTATATTTGAATGACCCTCGTATTAGGCCCACGAAAAACTTCAGAAGGTTGAAAATTAAGAAGTAATGATGAAATATATCAAAGTATAGAAAATATAACAGAAACACTGAGAAAAAGAAGACTAGTATTTTTATATAGAATGGATGTAGTATTTTAACAAAACAGATCTTCAAATACCTGTGGGGAAAGAGGTCAACATCAAGTTGGATTAAAGAAGTCAAAAAGTATTTAGAAAAAAATAATATAAACTCAGAAGAAGCAACTGAAAGAGAAGTTTTTCGGCCAAAAGTGTTAAAAATGGAAGGACTTCAGGGTAGGAGAGAGAAAAATGAAGGTTCAAAGTGGACTGAAGACAGGAAGAAGAGACATACTGCAAACTCACCCACCTTTTTCACCAACCACACCCACCTTTATAATACTTACTCCGCGATCTATTCTTCGTACTTACCTTACACTTCACCAGCATATTACAGGGTCGCCAACATATTTTGAGGTTAACATATGTAAACCATTTCACTCTTTGCATTAAATAACACTTGCATAATTTAAATACTTTAGTTCCCTGAACTCAGAAGATCCTATAGGCTCATTTAGGCGAGATTTTGACGCTGGAAACAGGTTGGGTTTTGGCGCAATACTTTATACTGAACACGTGGTCATGTTGACATTGAACTTTGCATTTTATTTGCAGTTAGAAATTAAAAGATTGCGAACTCTATTCACCCTGTGATTAACATATCACCCAACAGTAAACACACATAATTATTATTTAAACAAACTAAATTTACTTAATTCTATTAAGGCGAACCAGTACCTCGGTTTCACTCTCTCTCTCTCACTCTCTTAAAACTCCCTAAATTTGAGATCTCATTATTATCTGAATGGAGTATTTTAGAACTGGGTAAATAGTTATTAATTGTTGTTTTGTTGACCTAGTTTTGATAGTACTTATCTGTAGAAGTTATTCCATTGTTGCGCCATTACTTGTTCAGTTCACTTTTGCTCCAACACTCACAAAAACTGTTCGAAACTGTTAATTACTTTTGCCAATTGCTTTTACACTTGAAGAGATTTATTTACCACTGTTTTATATTCATTTTCACACTTCTTTTGTAGGCCTACACTGATTTTGTCCGCGGACTTGGTTCAACACCACCGTACGGCATTTGGATGTTGTTCGAACTGGGCGAATGGCGATCGGTGATTGTATACTATACGGGCTGATCACGTGGTCCTCTTCGCTCCCCACTTGCCCTCTCATTTGGGTCCATCGAAGAATCTAGACGTTTTTAAAAGTCAGAACTGCTTTTCGTTATTGAAAAAACACGTGTTTCCTTCGTGATATTATCGTGACGTCAGACGGCACACAAAATTCCTTACCTTATAAGGTTTGGTTATTGAGTTTTGAGACGGCAATGCCTACGTCACACTGGCTGATTCATACCATTCAGATTTCTAAAAACATATTTTATTAAGGGTTACATAGATCGTGTACTATTGCATAATATTAAAATGATTCTACCCATTTTGTACCGTCACAATACTGAAAAGATGAAAGAATATTGGAGAAACAGAAAAGAACAAGGCATAAAGAATTGAAATTGGCATGTGGTCCTCATATGGCCGATACAAAAAAAAGTAATGTGATACTTTGCATAGCAAATAAGTACCAGCAACTTAAACTGTTGTTCTAAACATGAACCAACGTGTCACCACCATACTACGCACATATATTTTTTGATGATACAACATTGATTTTCAGATAAAATTTTAAATTAAATTTACCTCTGCCAGATCTAGTTTTTGCATGTATGCAAATTTTATCAGTGATTTCATCAGATGGTTACATAAAGTCTTCGATGAATTTTAAATAAAATTGAAACGCAATCTTTATTAGCTCTGGCAAAGGTAAAACTGTACTAAAACTTTTTATCTAAAAATTAATATTCTGTCGTCAGAAAAGTGTATCACAGTATTTAACACGCAGGCACAACATGGATAAAATCCAACCATTCATCATGTTATTACTTGTTGGCAACTGTAAAAATGGTTTTATTAACACTTAAAAGTTTTTGTTATTACTAATGCGTTGAAGTTTGATATAAATAAACTTAATCCATATTTTATACCTGATACCAAAGAAGGCTCTCTTTTTCATCTGTCTAATTAAATATGTACACAAATCAGACCACACTTACTTAACCCAAACTGTGTAACACTTACCAAAAGATGACAAAAAAGAATTTCACTTTGGCTGTATCAATATAGATTTTTAATATTTGGTTTATATATTCCTCATACATAGGGTTACTACACAACCAGTTTTATCCCAGACAGCATGGGGAAGTGTCTGAGATTAGCATATGTCTGATTTTTGTTCGGATATCTTACAAAAAAATTATGTTTTTGTTCACAATTCAATAACACATTCAAAATACTGTACAATTAAAGTAACATGTTCTTACAATTCAAATAATGTATCATTAATGGATAACATTTGGTCACCTGATACTGTTAGTCAAGACTTTAATTCGTTACTAGTATCATTATTAAAGGCTAATTTATATACATTGTGTATTATTTAACTTAATTTATCAGGCAAGTGAAATAATTAAATAATTTAATTTTAAATTTTGAATAATTTAATTTATTATTGAATGTTATTAAGCACACATGACAAATTACCATGTTAATTAAAATCATAGATTTTTCATTACGTTTTTTCCAGCTTTTACAAAAAAAAGTTACTGCAAAAGTTAGTGCCTACATTTTATCAACTGATAAAAGACGTTCGCTTTTTGGAAAACACTACAAAGTAGGCCTACGCAAGATTAGGATGTTCTCCTTTCTGAGGAAGTTTAACATTAAACGACCTCCCTGAATGAAAAAAAAACATGATAATTGTATAATACATATATATACTTGTTGCAACGGGATTTTATACTTAATGTGTTGAATATTAATTTCAAGCACTAAAATGCAACAATATTTTGTCAAAAAGTAACCTAGATTAGTGAAAATCGTTAGCAGATTACCCATATAATCAAATGACTTACCAAATTTACGTTTACATTAATTTCTCCTGTTTCTAAGTTACGCCTGAAACTATGCAGATTATATACAAAGTCTTTAAACATGACATGAAAAGTCTTAACTTGAAGAAAATCATATTGGGAATTGCGAACTTGCCGCCTAACTGTCTCGTCTAGTTTAGTGCATCTATCTGGTGACAGGGTATTGAACAAAATTATGCATGTGGTAACATGTATTCATATGCGTTATAAAAATATTTAGATGAAATGTGTTAATACTTGAGGTAAGAAACAGTTTACTCGTAGCTCATCTATGAATAAAATGTTAAAATGTTGTTTAAAACAAATGTATTTTAAAAATTGTATTATGTGTTGTTACATATGTATGTAATATATTAATCAATAATAATGTGTAAGTCGTTTTATTGTATGACGTGATGTTAACTACACAGCAAATGTCAATTTCCAGCTGTTTCCAAATAGATTTAACACAATTAAATAATATTTGTATAAAAGTGTATATATACAAAGACGAAGTTGTAACGGAACGCGGTCATCGTATAGGCGGCAATACTTACCTGACTTAACTAAGTGAGAAGGTTTAAGTGAGACGGTCGTGTTGTTGTTGTGTCGAGTTTAATATTGTTTAGGGAATGTCTTTTTAAAATTACAAGTTAAAATCGTGCCCATTTTTAACATATTACTTAATTCCAGTAAGATAATTTAAGTAAAGAAAATATTCAAAGTGCGTGCAAATTTGTCGGTTAGTTGCTGGAAGTACACAAACTAAAGCGTCGCGTTTCCCACAATTCTTGTCAGTAGCAGTCTGAGAGTCGTCAGAGAACGTAGCATGGCGGATGGTTTCAAAAATGGGGATTTGGTGTGGTAAGTGTTTTGCCATTGAGATAGTTCACGTTGTTATTTTAAACGTACATATTGAAAACAGACTCTTCAGAAAACTGATGTGTGTTTTTGGTTTAATTTCAGGGCAAAAATGAAAGGATTTCCACCATGGCCAGGCCGCGTAAGTTTTAGGCTAAGTGTAACGTAATTCCCTCCACCCGGTTAATTTAAGTATATTCCTTCAGAATTCGACGATATATACATGTGTCGATAGTGTATTTGTTAGATTTGACGATTAAGTGATTGTTTTGTGAACACATGTTGATAGTGTTGATGTTGTGTTGCAGTGTAAACATCTGGTAAAGTTAAGTTACATAGGTTAATTTTGACAAAATGAGGACAGTCATATTTAACAGTGTTTTTATGAAACGTGTAAATGTCTGCGTCCTAGAAAATCGGGCACTGTAATATTCATGTCTGACGAAGGGTGTTACTGTTAAAAATAGTAGAAAAATCGTGATTGTTTATGTCAGTTATGTCTTTAACCTAACTGTGCGTATTGTTTTGAATTTAGCTTAATTATTTTTGTGTGTGAATTTTGCCCGTTTTCTGACGAATTTAATTTGTTTACATTTATAAACTACAGCTGTATAATACAGATCTAAATGACATATTTTATTAATGGTGAAAATACGTGTTTTTTTAATTCTGTAATTACTGTAAGTTGTTTTGGGTATTTCATGACAGTGATATTAACATTATAAATATAATTTTATTCATCATCAATACTCAGTTACACCTTGTAAGAGCATGCCATACACCCTAAAAGATTAGAGTAAATAGGTTAAAAGAAGAATACTATGTGCCTAATGGATTGTATTAAAAACGGTTTCTCCAATTTAGGAAGATATTGTTGAGAAGATCCTTTGTAGTGTATATGTTTAGTATGTAAAAGGATAAAAATTGTGGAGTTGTGAACAGTAATTTAAGTAATAGTAATAGTAATATTTAAGTAATTTATTTTCATATTGCTGTACAAATGAGTTATGGCAAAAATGTAGATGGAATTTGCCTATTCATGGTCAGAAGTGTTAACAGTATCTACCACTAGGGTCTGCTGGTGTAAACCACTACACCACTACATTATTTGTTTGGTGAGGCAACCAATTTAAGGGGAGACTGTAATACTCCCTTTAACATTTTATTTTTTTAAACTGTTATTGTCTGTTATTTTGTGAACAATTTGATATGCAATATGCGTATGTTATAGTTATATTTTAGAAATTACAGATGTGCTATACCGTATTTTATAAGGGGTTTTCAGATTCACTAAAATTTTCATTTACAGTATATATTTTTACTCTTATAATGTTGCCAGTATTCCACTTTCTGTAATTGGTGTATCTGACTATAGTCAGTTGTAGACCTACTTCTTATTAATTTTTTTTTGTGATCCTTTGCGTTCGTTGGTTTTTTCCTAAGTAAATTTGCTAGTAGACAGTGTGAACTATTCCACGAGTAAAGAATGTTAATAAAAATATATGTAAAACTAACCAAATTATTTCATATAAAACTGTACCTCGGCAAAGTAGAAGTTCTGCAATTACAGAGGACAGGAAAAGCATGTACATATTAGAAAAACTATGTCGTTCAGCAGGAGGTAGCTGTGTAAGTGGATTGAAGTGTTTAGATGAACGTTGCCAAAGAAAGTCCATACTTGCTGATATAGCCCTTGCTAAAACAGCTAGATAGAAAAATAGGAACATTCAGAAAAAGAGAAGATGAAGAAATGTTGTACTGGATTGGATGTTGATGCTTAGAGTGAAAAATAATGTTTAGTTTAGTGGAAATCTAAGTAGTGTTAAATTTTTAACTTTCTTTATTCTTCTAAATTAGTTTTTTTTTTGTTATTAGTTTATCATCATCTTCATATCACAGCTTAGGGTAGGTACTGCCTGTTCTGCCTTCAAAAATCCTCCACATGTCTTCCTGAGTCTATACACCTGTGTCATATAGGTGACAAACTTGTTTAAAAAGTCTTGAACCTGACATTCTTTGTAAGTGCTCTCTCTACTATTGTTTATAATCTTTCATTCTAAATTTTAATTCAAGTTTTATTAGTTAGGTACACATATTTTGCAAACTACTGCATATATCAGTATGGAATTTTCAACATTTGCACATTCTTGTATGCTTAAGGCTAGTATCCTATTATTATATTACTTTAAAAAATAAATATCCATTTTTAGCACACTTTTTTAACCGATTAAACAAAAATTTGTATCTTGAATGAATTATTTTAGGTCGTTGTCATTGACAAAGTAGTGTTCTAGTAGTCCTAGGTGCAATGGTTTTTAAGTGATTGGTATTTAAAGTCAATCAAATTCAGGATGGAGAGGTAGGTTCTAATGGTCTCCCCGTAACCTTTATATAGGCATAAGGTTCTAGTAGCTGTAGTGACCTGAGATTTTACATTTTAGTATTTTGGGCATATAGGAAAAAGTATATGATAACAACATGTTTTTCTGAAATCTTTTTTTTGGAAATGGGTGGTAACATAATATACCAGAGTGCATTTAGGAGGAAGATTTTAACCAAGTGGTCACAATGTATTGGTGGTACAGTAGAGCATCGATAATTCAGAGTAATTGGTGTTCGACGCAGTCCGGATTATTGATTTGTCCGGATTTTCGAACATATAAAAAAAATCACTACTTAAAGTATAAGGATAGCCAGAGTACTTACAAAAACTCAGCGTTAGGTTAGAAACAGCATTTTCGCTATATTTATTCCAAACATTTACACAGATGTTGTATACAATTTTTTTAGTTACAAATTCTGAAGAATTTTAATTACGCAGATCAGGACTACGAAAAAAGTCACCTTTTTTTTTTTTAACAAGGCTTGAGGTGGGTTTATTGGAGGCCAGGTCTCTGAGTCTCTTTAATAAAAGTTGGGTAGTAGAGCGTTCGGGCTGCTTTTCTAGCCAAGACATTGCAGTTTTCGATGCGTTGAATGCATCGCCGTGTGAAGGTCCGGCTGGTGTCTTCACTTTTGTCGCTTTCGTTATCATCTAGGGGTTCGACCTCAGATTTGATAGTCATGGTCATTTTTATCACATTCTACATCATTTTTGTTGCAGTCTTTGAAACCTGACATTAACTTAATAATGACGTACGTAACTTCATCTAAAACATTTTTTTCCACCTTTTCGTTTTCGTCTGGATTTTGTTCTATCTGATCTTCTTCAATAGGCCATAGCTTTTTCCATCTATTTTGCAAATTGTCTTTTGCAAGAGTTATCCAAGCATCTACTAACATGTAACTACAGTCGTTCAAATTCAACTTTTTAGCAAAAACACTTTCTTCATCTCGTTTAGCTAGATGCAAAAGCATTAGCTAAAACAGACGATGTAATACCTGTTTTCTACATATTTTCTTCTTTTTTTCTATGATACCCTGATCTATGGGTTGGAGTAGTGCTGTTACATTTGGAGGTAATACTTGTACCTTAAGATCTTTGTCGATATTATTTATTTTGTCAAGAGAAGGATGTGTTGGAGAACTTTTCCAGTTTTCCCTTCCCTTTGTCAATGTTTCTTAACACTTGGTATGAATTCATTGACATACCAGTCCATGAAAATTTTGGTAATCATCCATGAATTTCTTTGCGACTTGTAAGAGACAGCCAGGTGGCGTACATTTTTGAAGCAACGAGGTTGTTTGCTTTTTCTGATGACCATTAATTGCAAGGAATGCGAGCCACTTGCATTGCCACACACTATAACGGTTATTCTGTCGTTACTGACTTTAAAGCCTGGAGCGAAACTTTCGAGGTAGAGGACACTAGTTGACACCAGTTTCATCAGCGTTTTAGACATCGTCCCTCGAGGATCTCTGTTCATTAACCATACTCATAAATATATTTTTAAATTTCTGTGCAGAGTTAACATGTCCAGATAAAATCTCTCTGAATTTCTAGCTCTCTCATGCCATGCCTTGACTTGAAATTCTTAAGACATCCAGAGCTAGCCTTAAAGTCAGGTGGTTTGTCATTAAATTCTAAGGCTTTTTCGCAGACCAGTGGACCTGATATAGGCTCACCTAAGCTCTTTCTTTGTGTAAACCAAATAAACATTGCATCTTCTAATGTTATTGGGGATTATTGGTATAATAACATTGGCCATGTTATTGGTATTATTGGCCATACGTAATGTTTTCCTTCTTTTTGATCCATCTTCGGAGTCCAGCTTGGAAATGTACTGCAGTATGCTGTCTTTTTCATTTTTATATCACTTAGAGTAGATGTCCCCAGGCCATACATTTTTGCAAGAGATGCGCCACTTTCACCTCCGGAAAGTTTGTTTAAAATTTGTAGCTTTGTTTCAATACTAAAAGAAAATATGTTTTCTTTTACGAGACCTTGCAGATGTCATTTCGATTCGGTAACTCAAGTAAGAAATCACAGGCACAAATAAACTTATGAACAAGCACAGCACACGAGAATTCCGTTCACCCAAACAAACTGAACAGTACTGTTGTTAGGTGCGATGTGTTGTGCCAATCAAGTAAGGAGTGGGGTTGTCATCCCCACCACTCCCACATTCTATTCGTCTACTATAACACTGCATAGAGGCTAGGCTCAAAGACATTCAGTAATTTGAACATGCTTGCGCAAAACGTTCCCGATCTATTGTAATCTCGATTTTGATACAAGGTCCGAATTTTTGATGTTCGGATTATCAACACTCTACTGTATAATAGTTTGCCAGTAACAATTTGTTGTATCTTAACAACCTTTTAATTTTTTTTTATCGAAGATAAATAGAACACAGTATGTAAACATTATACAACATAATCTGTTTTAAACACATTGGAATTACACATTATTAAAATTAGCCATAGTAAACTTTAAAGAATTTAAACGACTTTAGCATATTTAAATTACAATTTTTTAATCTTTATTTAATGAAATACTCTTAGAAATATAATATTAACTAAAAAGTATTAAGAAATTGTTTAAACATTTAAAGAAAAATAAAAGTTGGAAAAAATGTATTCGAAAAATAATCTTTATTTGTTATTAATAAAAATAAAATTTTTTAATTGTGGTACAGCGCAAAATATTAGTTGCAAAGAGCCCTGTAGTAACAACCTTTACAAACCAACTTTAATCTCTTCTGCTTTCTTCTGAGCTGCAATAAGCATGCCGCTGAACCCAAGACCAATACATGATATCCAGCACTTAACAAATTTAGATTTTTTTCTCTCTTCCTCTAGGTTCATTTGGGTAAAACGTAATATTTACTCAAAACATTACATGTAATTTTAAAAAATTATTTGATTTTTTTAATTTTTAGAAATGCGATAAATTGTAGAAACAAGGTATGGACAAATTGTCAGCTATTGTTTGTGTATTCCAATAAAAAAAAACTGATTAATGTGGTATTTAAAAAAAAGTGTTTATGTGAATTGGGTAAGTAAAATTAGTTTCTGCCCCTGGAATAATATTTTGCTTTACTTACACTACAAATTTTCATAAATGACATATCTGAGGAGAGATTTCGTGCAAGTAAAACACTGTCATATTAAAAGGAATAGAAATGATGCATTTTTTATACAATCGTGAACTATGAAATTGTGAGAGGTTATGCTGACACTAGTCAAAACAATTACAAATTAAATATTTAAAAAGTCATTAAAATATTATAGTTCAAGAATAAAAATGAAGTCAATAGTGTACATAATCAAAGAGATACCGGTTTTTTTTGTTAAATCAGCATGTGTACGTAAAATTACACATTTAATATGTGCATGAAATTGACAGTCAAAATGTATAACCAAAGCCATATATGGGAATGCTCACTGGTATACTATTTTATCATGTCCAAAATTTACCCTTCTTTATTTAAAAACAACTAGGTTTATTGTCCATGAAAAGCAGAATGACCACTTGAGAGGTGTTTACCTATAGTATTATACTAAATTGGGAAATTACTATAGCAGTAAACGTTTAGAAAAAAAAAAAATTTTTTTGACTGGTAAATTGCTGCACCATTAAGACTCAAATCGCTGCATACAAATTTATCAGTTATACAACTGTTGTGAATGCAGCATTAGTATTTTATTATAACATTTAAACATGATCATTATTTTAAACATTGCAATAATGCAGTATAATGAAAACTAGAAATGACAGGTTTTTAGCTTTCTTACCTGGGTGTGACAATGCTGTGTAAGTTTCCATTACCTTTACTTCCTTCTGTACAGCCTCCATCATCACCTGTTTCTTGGTCATCACTTTCACATAGTTTTTAGTGGTCTGTACTCCAATATGATATCCATTTAGTCCAGTATGATTTATGAATCTAACTATATCTTCATTATCTATTTAGGGATTTAACTTACTGCCTTTCCTGATTCACTATTAACCATCGCTTTCTTATATCTATCGAAACATTTTTTCAGAATGTTCTGTTCAAAGAGTTGCAAGTCTTACTCTTCATTCCTTTGTACATAGAATGCGTATTTCACTATTGGACAGCGATTTTTGTGAGGGTTCTGTGTACATTTTTAAATTTAAATTGTGGCACATTATTTTAAACATTTAGTATGTGAGGAATATGGAATGAGGAGTAATAAGGAAAAACTATGTGTATGGTGATTAGCAGAGGAGGAAAAAGGGCAAACATAAAAATAGGGCAAGACAAAATACAACAGGTGGAGTTGTTTAAATATCTTGGAAGCTTGATAAGTGAAGATATGTCCTGCACTCGTTTAATTAGTGCAAGAATTGCTATAGCGAAAGAGGCATTTAATGAGAAGAAAAGACTGCTATGTGCCAAAATGAATAAGAATTTAAGAAAAGGTTGGCCAAATGTTATGTGTGGAGCGTTGCTTTATATGGTGCAGAGACATGGACACTGATGAAGATGGATGAGAAAAGATTAGAAGCATTTGAGATGTGGGTTTGGCGAGCAATGGAAAAAGTGAGGTGGATTGATAGAGTAAGGAATGATGAAGTTTTAAGAAGAATAGGGGAAGAGAGAAGAATCCTGAAGGTAATAGAAAATAAGAAAAGGAATTGATTAGGTCATTGTTTGAGAAGAGACTGCTTGCTTACAACTGCCATGCAGGGTCTCATAGAGGGAGAAAAAAGAAGAGGGCGTAGAAGAATGAAGTTAATAGATAGCATTAAAATCAGAGGGTGTTACGTAGAAACGAAAAGACTGGCATGTGATAGGACAGCTTGGAGAGTTTTTACCATTTGAAGACCTGCCATAGGGTAGAACACCAAATAAATTTTAAATATTATGCAGGTAATTCTGAGCTATTATTGTATAACCATCAGTTCCATGAATATTGAAGTAGGCCTATGTTTCAGTTTTAACGTTCTGTTGACCACTTTTAAAACACTGGGTGTGAGAAATGTAAGAATAACCAAAAATTTTTAAAAAAAATAAGTAACTAAAATATACTACACTGGTTTGGAACTGAAGTAAAAGGATAATCACAAGTGTGCGGTATTCAAGTATGCGTTGGGATTTTGTAAACTGCAGGTGCTGACTATACATTTCGCACAATACGCTGTCTGTCGGAAACTTCATGACTTTCAGTGTTGAGTGCAATGGATGACCATTTATTGAGTGAACTTTTCTTGTGCTCTAACCAATAAATATTAGTAAGTACTAGTTTTTATAACAAGTAAATAAATATACCATTTTGTTTGCACATTTTGAGTATGCAAACTGTTCACTGTTGAAAACATTCTCCCACAACTTGCACTCACATTCAGATTCATGCACTTAATCACCTACAGGAACACACTTGATTCATTTACAGTAAATATTAAACAGAAATTATAAATTGAGATAGTATAAATATCAAAATCTAATCAGTTTAATATGAACGGACATATCAACATATCGTATTAAACAAAAACACTGGACGCATCACATAACCAGTCAGCACCATGCGAGAACTGTAAAGTGCAACACAGGAAAATTTAGGCTACTGTGCCTGACCATTACCTGTTTTTATAATCGACATTATAAAACAACTATAATTAATTACAGTTGGTGTTGGTATTTTTAAATTTATTTGTAATGTGTAAATAACTGTGTTATAACCTTTGTATGCGTTACACTGTAAAAACTAAAGAAATTGCAGTGTACCCATAGCAAAGGCGGCTTATCAGGGGAGGCAAGGGAGGCTAACCCTCCCCAGTGAAATTTAGAAAAATATTAAAAACAAACAACTAGTAATGGGCTCTGCTTTTTTTATTGTAACTGAACCCGTAATCAATCTGTAATCACAATTTGGCTTTAAATTATCTGATTAATTACAAAAAACGTTTTAATCGGGCGTTATCAGTAGCGGAGAATAGCAGCAGAGGCAGGGGTAGCCGCCATAGTACTCATATGGCTACGTGCCTGACAGGTGGTGGGGGGACGCTAGTGCATCTGTAACCATACTTGGGAGGCAACGAGTGAATTACCCTCTTGGCACGGATTAATGTGGTCAACATGAAAGACGTGATCTATATGGTAGCTAAGGCATACGATGAATGCCATCGTCTACATTTACAAAGTCTTGGAGAAGAGCATGGCCAAATTGTTTTCTTCTCATTGAAAAAAATAAAGAGGACAACCCTAAATCAGATGAATCAAATCTTCAGGGTTTTGAACCAGATGACAACGAATCTCTGTTAAAAGATCTACAACGATTCCCTCACTCTGATGATCTTGTACAACAAGACGTTGCAGAATGGATTGCTGGTCAAGATGAGGAGCTTCAAAATGAGATCTTAAACGATGATGAAATTGTGCAAGCTGTCATTTGCCAAGAAGAAGAAGAAGAAGAAGAAGAAGTCAGTGACGAAGAGGGAAATGTCGAGGAGAAAATGAGCCACGCTGAGGGAAGAGCAGCCCTAGAATTAGCAAACACGTACATCGAGCAACAAACAGAGGCAACTGCAGTTGATGTTATGTTCATCAAGAAATGGCGTGATTTTGCATTCAACAAAACAGTTGAACAAAAAAAGCAGAAGAAGATAACTGATTTCTTTAAATTTTTATTTCCGAGTTTTACATTCTGTAGTGGCACTTTTAATGTTCATGTGTTTTTCATATTCTATAAAGAGTTGTGTTATTTTTGTCAAATACGTACAGTAATATCTGTGTGAGTTGTAGTAATTTTCCTTGTTTGTTTTTTTACTTGCTACCACGGAGTAAGGATGAGTAATTATAATTATTAGTAATTTATATATACTGTATTGGGTCATTTATTGTATGGATCATTCATTAAAGAGCATTATTTCATCATTATAGCGTATTTTTGGTTCGTCCGGCCATTTTGAAATCCGGCCTAGGGTCTGATCCCGAGGTGGCCGGATGAGAGGGAGTCTACTGTACCTGTTAGTGACTGGCAGGAGAGCTTCATGGCCATGTGTTAGAAACATCTTTGTTAGTTTGTTTGTTTGTAGCCACCAAATATCCAACTAAGTTTCATAACGTGTTCTCTGTTTTCTTTTCGTTTATCAGTTTTAGTTTCGACACTGTACTTTTATCTTAATCCACAATTTGTCTTCATGTAAAGTCATCAAATATCTACAACACGAGCATGAGTCGGTGAAACACCATGATCATGTAGAAAATCTTGCAGTTTCCTGTCACTGTATAGTACCATAAATGTTTTAAGCGTTATTTTTATTTTTTGTATCCAGGTCACTAATTTTAAGAATAGCAAATAATTATCTTTATCCATGGTGTGACTTCTGTTTTCAATGTATTTTGTGCGTTTTGTAATGTACATTCCATTGTCAGACTATCACTACTTAAAAGTTGTTAGCATTAAAATAAAATAATTTATAAAACATACATAATTTATAAAACATAATACTACATTACTATTTAAAGGCACGTGCGATGTGTGGTGTGCATCTTGACAATATTATTCGATTGTCAATACAGCCACTCCTTATGATCCAGTTTTAGCATAGAAAATTTCCACTAAATGCTCTGTAAAACGTAGAACTGTCCGATTTTTGAGAGAGAATCTGGTTCTGGGGTTCATGTAATAAGACAATGAGAAAAGAAAAGCTTATAAAGTTGCTTGATAAGGTCCTTAATGCATCAGGTGTCTTTAATCTTTCCTCATGCATGATCATTTGAAGAGCTGTCATTCTGCAAACAGGATCCTAGCCAAAGGAAAAATATTTACCTTGCCAAGAGCTGCTCAATTGATTTGAATAGTCACAATGGATGGGACAGTTTCTACGTAAATGTCAGACGTAGATTGACTTGATGAAGACAGTCATGCCATGCTTGAATTTGATGTTGAAGATCTTTCTGTGTGGTTCCAGCAAGTCACACCCATGAACACCCCTTTGCACATCTCTAGTAATAGTGTACACAACTACTTCACAGTTTTATGTTGGACTGGCACCCATTGTGGACGTTTGTACTTTGATGTATCATATAGTGAATGTGAATTGAAGTTTAATTGGTTAGTTAGTAACTGACTTTAGTTAATTTTGGTGTTCTTCATATATATTCCCTATTCTTCTATAGCATCCATATTCATGTATCAATTTCATATCGATATCCACAATTCATATTCATATCACTTTAAATAGTTATGTAGTATATGTGTAGATGTTTTTAAATAATTTTATTTCAGTGTTGACATCCTCAAAGGAGTGATATCTGGTGTTGTAAAATACATAATATACATTGAAAGCAGATGATGAAGATAATTGTTTACTATTATTGCCATAAGCATGTCTTGGTATTTATCAAATGTCACATAAGTTTCAGAATATTACCATTACAATAATTTTGGCTTCATTGTTTTAAAAGTTTGAAATAAGAAAACGATACAAATAATTGTTGCAAAGAATACTGAACTGGTTCGGAAGCAATAATAAGTTGTGTTTTCCCAACTAGCATCAGTAATCTGCCAATAAGAGAAAAACTGTTATTTTCTACATGATGAAACACTGTTTGATCTCATTCAAAAATATTTCTGTTAGAGGCAGGACGATGTAAATTAAACACTCAGGTCTCGATGCGCAGTAGACAAACACCTCGTTGCGAGGCTAACAAAATTTTCATTCACTTTGCACATGCGCAGAACAGTTTTGTGCAGTGTTTCATAGCGTGAACATCGGCTGCATCAAGACTGGCAAGAACAACGGAAGCATGTGCATGACAGAGAGGTAAATAATATGGAAGTGAGACAGTGAATGTTATAGCGTTGTCTCTCCTCTCTTCTCTCTAGATGACTTAGCTATACTTGAAGGGGGAGGGGGGTAATTCATGCATTGGGTCGGCGCAGATGACTGTTCAGGAAAGGCTGGCGGGCTATAGTTATAATAATTTGATGACTTTACATGAAAGGCAGGCATAGTGTCTAGGGTTTCAGTAGGTTGATACAATAGGCAAACATCTGAAATCAAAAATGAAAGCTTACTGTTGGAGTATGTGGTCATATGTGTTATTATTGAATTATCATATGTGGTTATATGTGAATTTGAAAACCATAATTTGCCACTTTTTTTAACTAACAAATAACTTAGACTTGTCGAACCTCGCTATTGTTGGCTGGAGCAACTACTTATGCAAAGTGTGTTTAGTCGTAATTAGTCAGCAGTTTCAGAGCATTTATAATTTAGGAAAAGTGGTTGAAACCGATGAAGCAAACATTTGGAAATGTACAAAGTGCTATTAAACGCAATTGGGTATTTGGTATTTGTGAATGGGACACTAAAAAGTTATTTTCTTATTCCATTAGATACTCTTGGTCATGAAATTCTGCCAGTCATCAAAGACTGTTGTCATTAGTAATTTAAGTAAACACTGATTGTAATTAATTACACGCATTTTATAACATTAATTTTGAATACAGTTACTGTATAGGAATACAAAATTGGAGAGTTCATCACATTGGAGAGTTCATACATGTTGCTAGCTGGTAATGTCATGCGTCACTGTACAATTATGTCCAAGTTTTAGCTTAATATGATTAATTTACATACGGTACATATTAAAATACATATTGTTACGACGGTCTACTTGATTGTCATAGGTACAGTGGAAACAAAATAAGTACAAGACACCAATTAAGTCACTAATCACCAGCTTTAATTTTCACAGTTAACAGTTCGTAATTAACAACACAGTCTCTTATAACAAATCAAATAAAAATTGTTCACATGCAAATAAATGTCAACTAATATTAAAACAATTGTATTACAATATACCACCCGATTATAAATCACAACACTTCACTATTAACCACTTGAATGCACAGAGTAACATCACTTGTAATCGCCCATCAATAACTCTCGAACCATACTGTAAATATATCGCAGCTATACTGAAAACTGAGGCCACTGCCGCCATGTATTTATACCTGCGCTCATAGACCAGAACGTTCCTAATTCTGTCTTAACGCCCGTGTGAACTATGTAATTAACTGCGGCCTTGACACAGTCCGCGCGGCAGGCGACTTCGAGAAACTCTCGCGGATGCGTTGACAGTCACGTATGCCACATACATTAGAGTGAGATTCTTCTCGCACATTTGACAAACACGTAGACTGTTCTGTAATGTCGTAACACTGCCTCCTCCTTAAGCCTGTTCGTCCCGAATTGGCAAACCGTCTCTGAAGTAATACTCGACCAGGCGATCTAGGGGGACATCCTTGCGAAAGATAATTCTCTGGTTCTTCGAATTCA
Organism: Magicicada septendecula; assembly: GCA_034769895.1. NCBI lineage: Eukaryota > Metazoa > Arthropoda > Insecta > Hemiptera > Cicadidae > Magicicada > Magicicada septendecula. The sequence continues at coordinate 558,251,186 of CM068369.1, forward strand.
GTCTCGTGTGATCCGAACATCACGTTCCCAGGAATGCGAGTCTTCCGCTCAACCACTAGTTTTGCTGGAATCACTCCCGTTGCATCATGTACTGATGACCTAAACACCACTGGCTGATCCAAGTTTGTTTGGTTCTCGTCAACAACCTCTTGCGTAACCTCATCTTGAGCCACTTTGCCCTCGGCCGCTTCTATCAGCTCAGGAACAAGCAAGAGTTCTGTCTCGACACCCTTAGTTGGCTTTCCAATCACTTCTTTTGTCGTTACACTTATTTGTATATCCTCTGCTAGTTCTTCCTCCATTTCTGCTTGCAATAGGGAGGGTTCCTCTTGACAAGACCTGTTGACTTATTCTTCGACTAATGCCATTCGCTTAATCGAATGGTTGGTAGACCCTGTCATTTTAGCTATGCAAAGCTTTATCTTCTCTTGGCCAACCTTCAGGACATTCTCTCTTAAGTCCACAACGAATCCGTAGGCATTCATAAAGTCCGTGCCAAGAATCACTTCATCGACAATGTCTGCAACGAGCATTTGGTGGCTAAACTCGAGAAGACCCAGGTGTACACGTACGTCTACTTTTTCTAGCACCTTGACGGTGCTTCCAGTCACAGTCTGTATTGTACAAGAGCTAATTAGAGGCTGGCGGTTGCTGACTAAGTCAGGGCATACAATGGACACTGTTGGGCCCGTGTCAACTGTAAATGATGTTGGTTTACCTTCCGCAAATCCAATAACAATCAAGTTTCCACTAGTCTTATGTAGCGTGGAAACTGTTTGCTGTTCTGGGGCTTTACTTCTCCAATTGGTGCGATCACTCTCTTCTCTCGGTATCTTCTTCTCCCAACAATCTACCTGTAGATGACCATGTTTTCCACAGTTGAAACATTTCGGTCTTCTGTCTTTTTCAAATCGTTGCGACTCTCTTGAACTTTTGAATTGTTTGTCCGACAACATTGTTTTTCTGCACCCATCATAATGGCAATGTGATACAGGGATCTTCTGACTGCAATGTGATGGCACAAAACCATTAATGTAGCGGGACACTGGCTTGGCAGCTTAAACTCTAGGGCGTGAACAAGAGCTTCTGAGCTATTTCGGTGTCGGTGTCTTGCTGAAGTTCACAATCTCCGATGCCATCAATAAATGTGTGCACCGCAAACCTTATTCGGAAATCTTCTGGTGCTTCAGGATAGGCCAATCTAATCAATCTGTCGATACTTGCTTCAAACTCTTGAAGACTCTCCCCGGAACTTTGTCGTCTTGTTCTCAACTGAGCGTAGTACACATCTCGCAAATGTTTATCACCATAGCGTAATTCTAGAGCTTTTATGAACTTGGCATAGATGTTCTGGCTGTCAGGTGGCACTTTCTGTAGTAGTTCTGCCGCGGGTCCTTTTAATGTGAGAATGAGTGAGACTGCCTTGTCTTTCTCTGTCCAATTATTTGCGCATGCAGCAGCTTCGAATTGGCGGAGGTACGTTGCCCAGTGACTGCTTCCGTCAAAGGTTGGAGCTTTGACAGGAACTGTCCCTACTCCAGGCAAAGTGACTTTCTCTATTAACTTATTTTCTGTCTTTATCATTGGTACAGTCTGTTCACAAAGTTGTTTTGGTTGTAACTTCAGGAACTGCTCTCTTATGTTTGCCATTGAGATTTCTACTGCAGATATTTTATTTGACATGGTTTCTTCTATGTCGGATATTTTTGTGGACATCGATTCTTCAACACTCGAAACAGATTTCTCTACTTCAGCTATTTTTAATGTCATTGATTCTTGTACCTCCGATATTTTAGTAACTTGTTTATTAAGCTCACCTCTTAGGAGACCCAACTGTGCACCGGTTTGTTGTTGTGTCTGCTTTTGCTCCTACATTAACTCCTTGATGTCTTCTGTTTCACGCTTCCGTTCCTCTTTCTTCTGTTTGTAGCATTAATGCTTTCTGACATTCCTCAGCCTCTTCTCTTTCCTGCCTGCGTTTTTCATCCTGTTGTTTTTCTGCTTTTTCCTGTTTCTGCCGCAGCAGTGTGTGTAAAGCTTCCATCATCTGACTGGGATCCATGTTTAGCGATTAATTACGAATCACACTCGTCTTGTACAAAGTCTCCACTGTTTCCACTGTTAATAGTTTTATCCCAGTTCTGACACCACTGTTACGACGGTCTAGATGATCGTCGTAGGTACAGTGGAAACAAAATAAGTACAAGACACCAATTAAGTCACTAATCACCAGCTTTAATTTTCACAGTTAACAGTTCGTAATTAACAACACAGTCTCTTATAACAAATCAAATAAAAACTGTTCACACGCAAATAAATGTCAACTAATATTAAAACACAATTGTATTACAATATACCACCCGATTATAAATCACAACACTTAACTATTAACCACTTGAACACACAGAGTAACATCACTTGTAATCGCCCGTCAATAACTCTCGAACCGTACTGTAAATGTATCGCATCTACACTGAAAACAGGCCGCTGCCGCCATGTATTTATACCAGCGCTCACAGACCAGAATATTCCTAAGTGCGTCTTAACGCCTGTGTGAACTACGTAATTAACTGCGCCCTTGACACAGTCTGCGCGGCTGGCGACTTCGAGAAAACTCTCGCGGATGCATTGACAGTCACGTATGCCACACACATTAGAGCGAGATTCTTCTGGCACATTCGACAAACACGTAGACTGTTGTGTAATGTCGTAACAATATTAACATGATTCAGATTTCGATGTTTGTATTGTTCAGTATCTCAGTTTCGAATTTCTGTTTAATATTTAATGTTAAAAGAATCGATTGTGCCTGTGTGTGATTAATCACACGAGTAATGAGAGTTATTGTAAGTGCAATTTCAGATGGTGAAATTGTGGGAGAATATTTCAGATGGTGTACACATCCGTATACCAAACAAATTGGTATATTCATGTGTTGTATTACAAAAACTAGTAGGCCTACTACTGATACTTTTTGGCTAGATATTGAAAAAAAAGGTTTATTCATTAAACGGTTATGTATAGTGCTCAACAGTGAAAGTCATGAAATTCTGGCTACATAATGTACTGTGCAAAAAGTATCGTTACCACCTGCAATTTATGCAACCTCAGTTCACGTTTATACACAAGTAGTTGTCAAAATTACTTTATATTCCAGACACAATTTTTATATAAATGGTTATTAGAAGGCTGACGCTGAAATATACTTCAACATGAAAGAAATCAAAGGTGATACAATAATTGCTCAAAATTATCGTTAGAACTTGTTTCCTTTTTCTTTTCCATTTTCTGGTTTAATTTCTGTCCCTACAGAAGATATATTTGTTTTTACAATGGAGATCAAGTAAGACAAGTTCAACACAAATTCAGAACTATAACCTGTCGATTTCCAAAAAAATAAATAAATAAATAAAATTTGTTTTTTCAATATCTGTGCTTAATGTTAACAAGAGTAATACTGCTTCAACCAGCAGGATGACAAGTCAGAAGTATTTGATATAATGACGTGTTCTTAATACCATGGCAATTCCTAACACTGTCTCTGTGCACCAATCAGATTGGACTATTAGAAAGATGAGATTACAATTGTGAGTTCATGTTGTTGCTGTGTTGCAAGAATTTCTATTCATCAACCAGAGCTTATTGCTATTCAGTGGAGCTGACCTGTAGCATTGTCATTTTGCTGTCAATTGTTTAATGCCATGTGCTGAAACATGCCAACAATGTAACTATTCTGATGCAAGATAAAAAATTTAATTACCACTGGCAACAGTTGCTTTCATGACGGCTTTCATCTTTTTGACCGAGGGAATTTTGTATTGTTTTGGGATCATTTCTATTGTAAGGGCTCCATTTTTTGTATAACTGATGATTTATGTGTGTTAATATTGTTTTATAATATAGCTGTACTAGCTGTAACCTGCGGCTTTGCACGCTTATATTTGACTTTTAATAATTATTGTAATATAATTTTTATTGTCTATGTCTATATGGCGTTCTGTCAGCTTGTATAACAATTTTATACTCAGTCAAATTCTCTCCAAAGCTGTTTTCAACACTTGTACTATTTTAACTTGTACTAAATTATTATGTTGGTGCAACAGCCTTTAAAAGTACCCATTCATAAAGGCTTTGGAGATATTTATAAACTACCTGTTAAATCAAAAACTCTATAAAGTCTTTATTTTAAGTGTTACTGTGTTAGAACCATTGTGTAACACATTAAACATAATGTTTTCCTCAACCATGGCTTTCATTTATTTTAGCAGTAAACTAAAGCCAAAAACCGTTGTCACCTAACCTCACCAATGAAAACAACATGTATTTTCACTTTGCATTAAGTAATAGGACAATTTACAATTAGTACACTTTCCACATCGTAATATATCTATACAATCGCATATTATATAAAACATCGAAAATGTACTGCAGGAATGGATAAGTGTACAGTTCCGATGCCGCTAAATAGCTTTTGTTTATTTATTTGTTACTATGGTAATTAATTCTGGTCTCCATGGCGTTGTTGACATCTTTAGTAGTAGTATTTAATATATTTCATTACTTATTCATTGCATCATCAGAAATACATACAAACATACATTTTATAATCAATTAAGACAGTTACAAAATATATATAGACGTATCTGAATACAAAATTACAAAATATATCTATACAATCGCATATTAAAAACTACAGGAAGGGATAAAGGTAGAGTTCCGATCCTGCTAAATATCATTTATTTATTTACTTGGTACTATGGTAATTAATTCTGGTCTGTATGGTGTTGTTGACATCTTTATATGCGGCATAAACGTTGACATAATTAAAAAGGCATAAATCAGGCGAACGGGGCAAAATATCCAAGTTAGACAGTATTTTTTGCCTTGTGTCAAAGGTTACCTGTGCAAAATTTGGTGGCAATCGGTGTGGATTTGTATTCAGTACCCATAAATCCTCAGACTTTGAGTTTTTATGTGTACTGACAGTCTGAGTACCCAATATATATATTGTAGCATGACAGATTATCCACTTAATAAAGAATGAAATATGATCATAAATAAATATCAATTAAAATAACTATCAAAGTAAAATCCAAATGAAAACAAATAAGTATCACCATAAAATACAATCATAAATTGAAGAAGTAAAAATACAGAAAAAGCAACTATGCAACAAATATGTATAATGAAAAATAAATTAAAAAACTAAAATAAAGTAAGAAAATACCCAGGTAGGATAGGAGTAAGTAAGGGAGATACCCAGAACAAACCAACGTACATAATAACTATATGGGAATGAAGAAACCAAGAATGAATAAGGAAGATACCCAGAACAAACCAAAATACCTAGTGGTAAAATAATAACTTATAAAATTGGAGAAAAAATATTATTGAAAAATCGTGAACTACCCAGCACGCTGGAAGGAATAACGAAGAAGTTATTGCTACTATATACAGGACCATATATAGTCTCCAAAATAAAGAACAATAGTACGTATGAATTAAAGGAGATGGGTTCAGAGAGAATCAAAGGCGTATATAACCAGGCTTCCATGAAAAAATATTATGAGGAATAGAATTTTGAATTTAAATGAAAATAAAATAAATTTAAAAATATAGTAAGATCAACTTACAAACAATTGGTTATGAAAATAATTATGGAATTAAAGAAAAGAATCTGGAAGTTAAATAAAACAAACAAATTATAAAATATAGTAAGAGCAACTTACCACAAACTATTTATGAAATAATTTTGAAGAGAAAGAAAAGGAAGTAAGAACCACTAATACCATTAAAATGAATAAACTTTTGTTGGAATAAAAATAATAAAACCTTTACGCAATACAAGGAGAAACATGACCACATAAATATTATAATTAAAGAATTCATTTGAAAAAAGAAAAAAACAAGAGCGAAATAATTTTTTTTTTTTTTTTGAAAAAGAAAAAAATATAAACAAATCAATAATATAACTATGATCATAAAATAAGTATCAATTATAATAAAGACAATTAGAAGAATAATTGCAAGAACGTGAACTAGTGGAACGATTCATAAGAACTATGAAAAACAAAAATATAATAACAAATATGCTACCAATGACCTGAAGCAGATTGTGATAACCACAAAGGAATAACAGAGAATTCACACAAAAAACTTTATACTTAATAACTAGTGATAATTATATTAATAAAAGAGCTTCCCACCATAATAAGAAATAAAATATCAGTAGAGCTAACAATTCAGAAGAATAACTAAGAAGAAAAATAACTGAGATAGAAATATTAACAAATCTGAGCAAATACGAAGTGAGGTATCCAAAAATATTTTTTAATAGTCATAAAATAGACTATTCTTATCTAATTTTTATTAACGACTGTCTGTAGATGATTCCAGCAGTATTATTGTGTTTTGAGCAGAGATGAATTTCCTCTGATCTCAGTGAGAAGTGTAGTATGGCCAGCAGAGTATATGTAGCCACAAGTGCCTCTCTGAACTGTCCCAGGTCACGTGTTAGGGAATGTTAGGGAATAAATATCCCAAGGATAAAACACCAAGTTAAGAAAAGAAAAAAAATGAAAATAAATAATAATAAACCTCAGATGACTATTACTATCAAGGAAATCAATTTAAGAATAAAATATATGTAAGCTCAAATATGAAGAAGCAAAGATAGAAATGGAAAGGAAGTCAAGAATTATAATATATAATAAGTATCATAAGCAATTATTTCAGACAAACTCAAAGTATGGTCTGAACTAATCACTTCTGGAGGAGAGCAATCTGTAGCATGACAGATTATCCACTTAATAAAGAATGAAATATGATCATACATAAATATCAATTAAAATTACTATCAAAGTAAAATCCGAGACATGGACTCTCGTAAATAAGGATATAAGCGCTCTAAGAATTTTTGAAAGAAGAATATTGGACCGGTGAAGGAAGGGAATATGTATAGGATCCGAAATAACAGTGAAATAAATGAGTTGATTGGTGGACAAGACCTGGTGAGGCACATAAAATCAGCTAGAATTAGATGGCTGGGACACGTATCCCGTATGAATGTTACGAGGATGCCCAAAACTATATTAAGTGGAACGATATTGGGCAAAAGAAGAAGAGGCAGGCCTCGACGAAGATGGCAGCAGGATGTGGAAGAAGATCTGAGAAAGATGGGCATTAGGAACTGGAGACTGAGGACAATGGACAGAGATGAGTGGAGACGGGTCGTAGCGGAAGCCAGGGCTCACCATGGGCTGTAGTGCTGGAGAGTAGTAGTGGTAGTAGTAGTAGTATCAAAGTAAAATCCAAATGAAAACAAATAAGTATCACCATAAAATACAATCATAACTTGAAGAAGTAAAAATACAGAAAAAGCAACTATGGAACAAATATGTATAATAAAAAGTAAATTAAAAAAACTAAAATAAAGTAAGAAAATACCCAGGTAGGAGAGGAGTAAGTAAGGGAGATACCCAGAACAAACCAACGTACATAATAACTATATGGTAATGAAGAAACCAAGAATGAATAAGGAAGATACCCAGAACAAACCAAAATACCTAATAAACAGGAATGAGTTTGAAGATACAAAATAGTAGGAGGAGAAGACTACAACAAATACTCAAAGGAAACCCAGCAAGGAGAAAACAAAAACCCCAAAGGAAATTAAATGTCACAAATGAAAGTATAACACCCAAAAACAGAATTAATGTAAAATAAATGTAAACAAAAGTGTTTAGAGTTATAAGTAAAAGTGCACCCAGGAAAGTTATTGTATAATGAATAAAAAACAAATCTTAACAGTCCTCTATAAATAAAATTCTTGATAATATAAAACTATAAAACTGATTAGTGATAGTATCAAGAATTAACAAGGGACAAGTGCAAGTTATTATATTATAGTAAATAAACTTCAAGAAAGTGCATTAAATGCTTAAACTTAATAAAAGTGTACCTTTAAACAACTTTAAAGTTTTAATTTAACTACATGAATAATCTTTGATAGAATAGTATTATGATAAGCAAAGACTAATGTTTCTAATAAATTGCCACTCTTTATCTAATAACATTCACTGAAATGAGTAAGATAAATAAAGAGCAGGTATTTAATAAGTAAAGTGGCAAGGGATACATCCCTAAAATAAAATAAAAAAACATAAGACTGCACACAAGTAATTTTAAGAAAGATTTAAAAATGAAGGAACAGATGTGTTATGTTCCTATTAAAATAAATGAACTCTATACCTAAATGTAGAAAAAAGAGTAATGTTCTAATTTTCTAAAATGTTTATTATGTTTAATAGTTTTAATCAAGAATGCAATGTCTTGAGTGTGGATACCATTCTTTTATTATAAAATGTTTATTATGAGTTACTAGAAATAACCCAGACTAGAATGTCTGAGCTTAAATAACATGTTTTTCATGTCAAATAATTGTTATGTATTATTAGTTAGAATTCAATACTAAATGTTCTTGTAGTAAAGTAAGGAATTGTTAATTAACATTGTATTAGAATAGAAGGTCAGAAAGGATATAAACAAGCTATATTATTAAAAAACTTTGTATGTAAAACCAGATAAAATCTAGGCAAAATGGTAAATCTAAACTACATTATAATTGAAGAATCAAGTACAGGAAACTAGTTAAACTGATAAAATTTATGTAAGGTAAATCAGTCACAGAGTAATATATGTAAATTATACTTTAAAAGGATATTGTAAAAAGCTAGGAAGACTTATGAGAAAAAATACAAATGTAATAACTGAAAATTCAGAGTGGGGAGTCATAAATTATTGAATAATATTTAAAAGGATAACCAATTAATAAAATTACAAGAATTTAAGGGAAGATAAACATTTTATGTCAATCTGAGATTTAGTACAATCATAAATATAACATATAAAATGGCAAACATTTGGGGAAGGACAGGAAGTAAATTTTAAGGCCTACTTTTTCAAAATGAAAGAAATATAGCATTTTAAATACAAAACTTTGTAAAACTATCTTATTTGGTATCAAATCAAACAGAATGAACTAAAGAAAGAGATTATGTATTTAGTATTTCATAAAATTAAATAATAGCAAAAATATATTCAGTAATATAATGTAAATTTTCCGAATGTAGTAGAAACCAAACAGATTTAAAACAATGTATTGCTAATATTAAATTGGCTAAGACGATTTCAGGAGACGAAGGAAATGAGAACAGTTAATTATTGGACCTTGTCGAGCACACTTGAACGAGATTTTTGCTTATATTAACCTATATAGCAGACAAATATGGCGATCGGTCTGTAAGCCTAGTCTACAGTAAAAAATCGTAAATTACTAAATTTTGAACTTAAACCTTAAACTCAGTGAGAACATTTAATACCACAATTAAACTAAAGTAATACGGAACAGTAAATGAGTGAAATAATAAATTAAACCTATACAATAAATAATTCTTAATAACGAGACGAGAAGTGCAAGTTTCGACCTTATTGAACAAAGTAAATTAAACATTATCACACATATTTAATCGAAGTGAATCACAAAACACTGAACCAGAACCATTCTACTAACACCAGAAGGAATAATCACAACTGCGGAGACGAGGAAACATTGAAAAGGCACCATTTATTGGAAGAAATTTTCATTGAGCCGACTACGGTTTAACATATGCAGTCCGGGAGCCGCCATCTTGACTCCCACAATTCAAAGCGAGCTTTACCAACATAATCATACAGTCTTCAATGGTTTGAATTTTATCTTTAATAAACATTATATATTAACTAATAACTTGTAATTTTTAATTCTTAAGCTTTTTACATGTAAGTGTTATACTTTCCTGACCTTACCCTTCTCTGACTATATATAAAATAACCGTTCAAAGAACCTAATAATTAATAGAAAATACAGATGTAAAAAATGAATCGACAGCCCTGAGAACGAGTTGATACTACTGTGGAATAATCGATTAACACTCGATACATTATAAAATTGTTAATAAATATAAAATTTCTGCAATTTGGTTTATATTTGTTTATAAATTTACTAAATAGAATTAAAAATAAGATAAATTGAGATCACGGACTATCCGAAAGGCGGCCTTTATCAAACCAGAAGGAGAATACTCAATTAAGAAGAAGAACCGTCTATCGATTAGTGCTGGAGATAATACAATTAACACGGAAGTTAATTATAAAAACGCAAAGTGATACAATTAACAGAAACAAAAGAGTTAAATTTGGACACGAATCAATTACTAAAATTAATTTACTAAATACAAACAACAAAAACCAATTAAACAATATTTTTCAAAAAACAAAACCACCAAAAATTTTTATTTTTGGTAACCCACAAATTATTATTTTGTAAACAAAATTTTTTAGTTTGTTACAAAATTGGCGTCCAACTAAGGGGCTTTCAATTAGTGATTGATAGGCTACTATAACTTGCCGAATTCCTAATTCAAGCTTGGCAGCGGTTATCCAGTCAGAGAAATAAGAAAAATGCAACGTCGTGCAACATCGAAGAAAAGGGCGGCAGAGGCCGAAAAGGAAATTAATATGGAAGACAAGGAGGCAACACCAGTGGAAGATGTGGAAATGATACTACCTCCGATAGAACCAACCAAACAGATATTACAAAAGGAACAACCCGAGGTACCCACACAAACAGGGGATGTAAATGTCCCAGAGAAACAGGTAGAAGGGTCCACATGAACAGAGAATGGGGACATGCAAGAAATGTTCAGGCTGATGATGGAAATGAGTAAGAAAATGGATTCCACAAAGGAAGAATTGAGTAAGGAAAGGAAGGAAGACAACCAGTCCTTGAAGGAAGAATTGAGTAAGGAAAGGAAGGAAGATAACCAATCCTTAAGTAAAAAGATGGAAGGAATAAATAAGAACATAGAATCCAAGATGGAAGAGAATAGTAAGAAGTTAGAAGAATTGAAGGAGGACAACCAATCTTTGAAGGAAGAATTCAAATCAACCAAGGAAGAATTGATTGACAAAATAGAAACTACTAATAAGAGAATTGAAGAAAATAGTAAGAAGATGGAAAGCAACAACCAACAATTGAAGGAAGAATTAAGGGAAAATAACAAGAAAATGGAAGAGAAGATGGGGGAGAAATTGGAAGAATTGAGAGAGGATAACCAACTATTAAGAGAAGAATTAAGGGAGGTTAACCAGGAAAATTTGGACAAGTTAGATGAAAGGATGGAGTTGTTAAAAGAAGAAATGAGCAAGGAACTCAATGATAATAAGGAATACACAAACAAGAAAATAGAAGAAGAAATCATGGTAATAAAACAACAGATAATGGAAGTTGACGGAAAATGTAACCAGACCAAGAGGGAAGTACAGGAATTCAAGGAAGTGGTAAACACCAAATTCACTAATATCGAAGAGCACAGTCGAAGGAAGGCGGAAGAACACCGGAAGGAAACTCAGGAAGAATTAGGGAAGGTACAGAATGGAAGTAGCGATGACGAATATCACCGGCCAAGTGCGGCAGAGCCAGGAAGAGATGGAAGTGATTAGAAACAGATTCACGGGTGTACCCATAAACGAGAATCGGGAATGGCTGAACTTCCGCCAATATAAAAGGAAGCCGATGAAGTTCTTGGCCCGAATCGAGGAATACATTGCCAAACATAGGGGCAACAGATGGATTAATAACCGAGAACTGTTGGACGAATCATTCCGGGAGATGACCGACAATTGGTGGATGGCAAACCGGAGTGAGATCGCCGACTACCAGCAATTCAAAAACTTATTCAAGGCGAAGTACTGGTCGGAGACCACCCAGAACTTAATACGGGACAACATCTGTCATGGCCTATACAAGACACAAATGGGTAACACTATGACCGCATACTTCCTCGGCAAGGTGTGTCTGGCGAAGCATTTGGAACCGGCCATACCAGAAGAATGCCTCGTAAACAAGCTATCGTACCATTACGACGAAGAAGTAATAAGAGCAAGGAGGGTTAGCCAAATAAAAACAATACAGGCGATGACTGAACTGTTGGAGAACTACGAGAATGAGGAGTACTATCGGCAAAGCAGAAGGAGGAAATCGGCCGGAAATCTGAAATAATCCATACCCGAACAACGGTAATAACCAGAACAGCAATGGATACCAAGGGAACCGATACAATTCCAATTATAATAATAATAATAATAATAACGGTCCTATTAACCAAATTGCAAATAGGAATAATAACGGTTACCAAGGTAATCGAAATAATTATTACCCGAATCCAAATATTAATAGTCAGAGAAACCCAAACTATAATAATACCGAACGGTATTATAATAATAATAGAGGGTACCCACCAAACAATAACAATAATAACAACAGGTTTTCCCGGCCTAGGGTAAATTTTATACGAGCCGAAGGAAACAGCCAACGAAGATACACCCATTAGCGGCGTAACAGTTTCCACGAATATGAGGATCGGCGGAGAAGCAGAGAACGTGATAGTTCGAGGTACAATCCGCCTAGACAAAGTACCAGTCTAGATGATCCAGAACGGAACCCAAACCGAGAACAACTATTCGAACATCGCATGGAGCGGCAGGAACCCACTCAAGGTTTCCCGACTGACGCCTCAGTCGGTCTGAACATTAATAACAGCGAAAATGAGAATTTAAACGGGAGGAGGCAGTGATGAATTATCATGACCCTTCACTGCTCCTATCTCCTGGGTATCAACAAGAGTTGCAAAGAGCAACTAACTCTACTAATATTACAATCATTAGTTGCAACTACTTAAAAAAATATTAGAAACGAACTATTGGAGGAGGACGACACTCGCCTCAATAGTCTAAACAATGAAATAATCTATATAAACGCGGAAATAGAAGGAGTCTTCGCCCAATTAATGATCGATACAGGTGCTAATGTATCTATAATTAACACAACTGAATTGGAGAGAATCCAAAAGGAATGTGATCAAATATTGCCAACTTTACCAATAAATAACACTGTATTAATAGGTGCCACTGGTCGCCAAAACAAAATGATCAGAAGGCAAGTATCAGTAAACGTGGTTAGCCAGGGTATAGCTATAAACATGGTATTCTTAATTGCGACAGGATTGCCCTTTAATATATTGGTGGGGTGCGATGTGCTAAGGAGGAACTCTGCTATCATTGATTTCGCACAGCAAAGGTATCGCTGTTTGCAGAAGGGCTGACCTGGACGGCTGATTTAGTAGGTAGCGAGACAGTACTTCCCAGCAGTATCCACCAACAAATTCGAAACAAACTATATCGAAAATAACTATAACTGACCCCAAAATATACGATAACACGAACGAGGATTTATGGTCCCAAAGGATACAAGAAATAAGGGATTTCCAGGGCGGAAGCACAAGGGAGAAATTGCCCATACACCAAGCGAATCAGTTAATAAGAATATATGAAAAGTACCGCTCAGTATTTTCAGACGAACCCGGTAAGGTAAAAAATTACCAATGTACACTTCAGTTTAGAGAAACAGTGGAGTTTAACAGAAAATCATACCCCATTGCGCATTCACGAAAAGAGGCTGTAAGAGCAGAAATAAACAGGATGATTAACAGTGACATCATAGAGAGTAGCCAATCTCCATTCACCAGCCCTATCGTGGCTATTCCTAAGAAAAACGGCCAAGTCCAGCTTTGCTTGGATGCGCGGGAAATAAACAAAATGATAATCAATGACAGAACATCACCCGGTGAGATAGAAGAAATCTTGAAACGATTCCACGGTACCAAGTACTTTAGTACCTGGGACACGGTATGCGGTTACTGGCAGGTGGAATTACACCCACAGAGTCGTCAGTATCTGGCATTCATATACTAGGGGCGCAATTACCAATTCTAGAGATTGCCCTTTGGACTCGTGAATTCAGCTGCCATCTTTGTGACCTGCATGGACCAGATACGTGGACAGGAAGCACTTCAGTTTACCACCGTGTATGTAGATGATCTACTGATTACCTCAGAAACTTGGGAGGAACACTGCCACCGCGTGGAACACGTACTTGAGAAGTTGTCTGTAAATAACATCACGCTTAAATTAGAAAAATCCAAGTTCATTGCAAGAGAAGTTCAATTCTTGGGATTTAACTTGGATGACCGAGGACTCTCGCCGTCTGCAGAAAAGGTTTAAGCGATCCAGAAATTCCCTGCACCCAAGAATAGAAAGCAATTACAGTCATTCCTGGGATTCTGTAATTATTACCGCAAGTTCCAGGAACAATATTCGGAATTAACCGCAAGGTTTCAACCACAGTTATCAAAAAACAAATGGATCTGGGGTCAAGAGCAGGATGTGATTTTCCAACTGATTAAGGATAAATTTCTGGAAACCATAATACTTCGCCACCCAAATTTTAAACTACCTTTTTTCTTGAACTGCGATGCCAGCAACATCAGCCTAGGAACGACACTGTATCAAGAAGATGAGAAGGGTCAACATCAAGTGATTAGCTTTGCGAGTAGATCTTTAAACCAGTGTGAAAAGAAGTACACTGTAACTGAAAAGGAATTGCTGAGTGTAGTATTCGCTTGTGGCAAATTCCGCACCTACATCTTGGGTTACCCAATTACCGTCCGAACACACCATAAATCAATATCGTTCCTAAAAAGATGCAAATTGAATCACGGCAGACTGACAAGGTGGATACTTGCCCTCCAAGAGTACAATCTACAATGGGAATACATCCCAGGAAAAAAGAATGTCGTAGCAGATGTGTTATCACGTGTTAATGTGGAAGAGCAAACATTCGAGGGAGAGAAAGAAAGCGTACTCAAAATCTACCACATAATTAGCACCAGAGCCAATTTAGCAACATTATTAACGAATATGAGCACCCACCAACAAGCAGATCCGAAATTGAGAAACATAAAAACTCGATTGGAAGAAGGAGACGATACCGTAGCTCAATATTACCAAATAAACAAAGAAATCTTATTTATTAAACCATCATTAATTATTCATTAAACCATCATTAAAGCTGAATACCTGGAAGGTGATTATTCCAACCCAGATTGAAAAAGAAATAATCGTAAATTATCATATACGATATGGGCATATGAGCTGCCACATAAAAAACGTAAACCGGAAGGTCCGGATGTATATCAAATGTTGTCGTATCTGCCAACTAGTAAAATCAAACAACGAGAAGAAGGAAGGCATTATGATTCCTATAATTTCCCAGGCAAAATTGGAGTACTACAAATGGGGCCTGCAAATCAACCTAAGTCAGCAGAATACATACCTGTAAACAGTGAGAGCTATCTGTTGAGGTGAAATAACAATGGCTACTCAAAGGCGCAGATATCTAGGATCAATAATAACAGATAGGTGTGATTATTAGGATAGTAAGCTAACAAAATTTAGTTGTATCTGTGAAACGATTCCTAGGTACCTGAAAAATAAAACACGGAAGGATACCCGAATGAAATTTTACAAAGCTATGGCTGTCCCCACATTCCTGTATGCTAGTGAGACATGTACTCTTGGTAAAAGAGACGTACAGAGGATTCAGGCAGCTGAAATGTAATTTCTAAGAGGGGCGCAAGGTTGTTCTCTCCTGGATTGGAACAGGAATGTGGATATTATACGTGAATTAAACATTGTATCAGAAGATTGAAGACCACAGAAGGAGATGGTGTGAACACTTGAAAAGCATGCTTGATATCCGTCTACCCATAGCTGCCTTGGGTTATCACTCTACTGGGAAGAGAGATGTCAGTAAACTGAGGTGGAGATGGGTTCCGGAACAGGTCTAAGGCCTAGTCCTTGAAGTGGTGATGATGAGGTGTGACTGTGAAGAAGACACAAAAATGCGTCCGCGGCAAGGGAGAACAGCTATAAAGAGATTACATCATGTTACTTGTGATCAGACAATTTCCAATACTGTAAAAGATCATTATATAAGAGTGTAGTGGAGGCAATAATAGTTTATGGATCAGAATTATAGAGTGCGTCTAAAAGAAACAAGGGATAGATAAAGACATAAAGAGAAGTTGTAATTTAATGAGATTAAACATGGTTAGAGATAGTTAAATAAGGAGGCAAGCTGGAGTGGACCTAGATGTCACAGTATCCATTGGAGTAGAGTAGCTGAAATGGTTTGGTCACTCAAACAGAATGACTGGAACAAGATTGTCCAAGAATATATGAAAACAGGCACCCACAACAAGAATAAAAAAGGTTAGACCTAAATTGCCATGGAGCAGGTGTATAGAAACTGCTATGAGCAGCAGGGGCTTCCAAATTACAGATTGTCAGGTCAGAAGATAGTTGATGGTGGGGTGCGGTAGACATCTGCAAACGTAAAGTAAGCCGTGTAATATATAAATATGTAATTATCCAATTAATTATTCCGAAGTTAATTGATTTTATCTGTCAAGTTGTATTTGTTGTCAGACAGTTAGTTTTCTTGTTGGATAATACTGATAATTTTTTTATTTTTCACACCAGGCCAAAATTTCTCTGTGTCTACTAACCTGATTTTCCTTGACCTGATATTCCGCCTTCACATATTTGGACATATTCTACAGCCCTGACCTATTCTACATTGAGTCCATTCTGTGAAAGGCTATCTTTGTAACCACTGTTTAAGGTGAGTTCATGCATATTAGAGCATGATAATTGTATATCATCATGACTTACGGTTCAGAAGTTTGGACTACTAATAAACACGCAAGAACAAAATTAATGACACCAGAGACGGACTTTTGGAGACATTCGGCAAGAGTATCCAGACATGAGAAAATTAGAAATGAAGTCATTAAGGATAGAATGAATGTGAAAAATTCAATTGTTGATTTTATCCAACCAAAAAAAATTTCAATGGTATGGACACACGAAAAGAATGGCACAGGAAAGATTGCCAAGGAGAGTTATGGAATGGACCCCGCCAGGAAGAAGGAAAAGAGGAAGACCACTTATCACCTGGATAGAAGAAATTCAGACTATGTTGAGGGAACGAGAAATTGAAGATCTTTGGATGGACAAGCAGCAGTGGAAGATGAGAATTCAATCGCTTCTGTAATCTTTGGTTCTGGAAAATGTGTAAACATTGTATAGCCGGAATAAAAATAATTGTTTATCATTATTATGGGAATAGCATATACACATACTTACTTATATAATTTTATTGTGTGTATTTTGTTTGTTTGAATGGATTTATTGGTCTCCACCAATATCAGTCTTCATCTTCTTCTTCTGCCCTTCCAGAGTTAGGCAACTCTGCCTGTTCCAGCTTCTCCGTGTAATCCTCGGTCTTCCCATGCTTGTTCCACCTATAGGATGGTTATTCAAGATCTGTTTTGGAATACTTTCTGCATTTTTTCATCTTTCTTTATATACATCTGCCAATTGAATGTTCAATTCCTGTCTAATGGTTGCATTTCATATCCTGTGTCCTGTAACAAAGCCTTTCACTGACCTAAGACACTCTATGTGTGATAACTCCATCTGTCTAATCCTAAGGGGCCAACAGTTTGGGAACTGCCATCACCTTATACAATTTTAGCTTTGTACCTTTTAATGTCTTATTCTTAAGAGTTTTTATAACTGTACCACATATCCCTCTAAATTTATTTTGTTGCCGACGTCTTCGTCACAAGAAATGTGCAGTGAGACGCATTCTGAAATAGTATTGTTGATGACAAGTTTTGTTCTTGTGCATAGTAATCAGAAAATGCCGTGGTCTTAGTTTTTGACAACGATATTTTCATATTTTAAAGGGAACTCAGCTGATAAAGTTTGTGGACAGATAACTGTACCCTTTCCTATTCTATTATAACTAGGTCATCTGTAACTAACATTATATTTAGGTATATGTAGTGATTGATACCTGAGTTCATTCTTAACTTTCCCACTCTCTAATAGGATCATCTACCTACACATCAAATAGAGTTGGTGACAAACTGCATCCCTGTCTTACACCTTGATAGATAAGAATTTTGGGTGTCAATTCTCTACCAGTGTTGATTGCTATTTTACTACCCCTAAGTAACTTTTTGAAACTTTGATGAAACATTTCAGAATCCTCTTTTTACCCATAATTGTTCAAAACTTGACTCTTTTGACCTTTTCAAAGGCTTTTTCACAGTTAAGTGTTATGTGAATCTCTAGTAAACATCAGTTCACACAAGTTTTACACATTCCTTACTGTAGTTACATAGCCACAAACTCTTCCAGTTTTTCCGGAATACTTCTGGAGACTTAATGCAGTGTACAATTTGCTGATTGTCCTGACTTCTTCCTTCTTTTGTTAGTCTCAAAACAGTTTTTACTGTAATATGTGCTGATTATGTGCAAGAGGGTTAATTCTTGACACGTGCAGTGATAAAACATGACTTTTAGTAGGTGCGACAAATATCCTCTACATGAACTTTGCAGAAAATTGTGACACTAAAGTCACACAAACCGGAGTCTTCTTATGCACACAGAATTCCATTCCTATATTTATAAAAATTAAAGCTAAAAGGGAACACAAGCACCACTGGGTGGATCCCAGTTTAGTGAATTTTTAGAGTTTGTTTAAGAATTTAAGTAATTTTACAGATTGTGAAGAAAATCTTAATGCAGGGCAGTGTGATTTTGTTCGTGTGTTGTTGTTTATTGATTGTATGAAATTTTTAGTATCCTTATTGGAACTTATAATTTAATATTATGGGTAGTAAATGTTTTGTGGAAGAAAACAGTATGCTAGCGAATAAGCCGTTTTTTCTACAATATTTATTATATACGAGGTTTAATCAAACAATTTGTGCAGTTTTGTTTGTTTGAACAAAATGTGCTTTGATTCGTATACTTTTTTATATTGTCCCCTTCAAGTAGTTTCAGTTAAGTATAACATGATTGGACCAACAGTTTTTTTCCAGTTGTCTAAACATTTTAGTGAATAAATGTTTTGGTATAACCATGACCTCAATTACCAGTTTCTCTTTTACAATTTCAACAGTCGAAAAATGATACACTTTTGAGATAATTATGTTACTGAGTAGATGAAAGAATACGGACGTGAAGATTTGTATGGTGAATATGGTTATTACGATTTGTTTGCCTAAAATTCTTGAACAAGCAATGACTGTGTGTGTATTGTTTCATTATCAGGATGTTAGTTTGTCGTATTACAATTTCAGTAAATTATCCTTCCATACATCTGGCCAATTTCTATGAACAACTCGTAGAATAAAATCCTCATATAGTATTATTTATTTAACATTGCATTTAGTTATGAAAATTCATATAACACAAAACCACAATCTTCGTCTTGACCATCACAATTTTGAACTCATTTACTTCTATCTTTGAAGATGTTGTGCCATTTGTAAGCCACTATTTCATGCATGCCAGACTTGCTAGAAGCCGTCTAAAACACTTTCACCCTGTTAGGATGGTCTCTCTTACTCATAACACAAACTTTAATACAAGTTCTGTAATACTGCTGTGTAGAATGTTACAATAAAATCACTGAATACACAAAAACATAACTTACTTAATTGGCCACCAAGTCCAAACTATGCATCTTATAGGGCTATAATTTTACACGGTCGTCTCTAAGATGTGAACCAACGACGCATGAAAACATTCTTTAATCTGACACTTGCAGCATGGGAAATTCAAAAATTGCGCACATGTTTTATCAAACCTTGAAATTAGTTACATTACCAAGTTGTTTTGGGGACACACTTTTTTTGTGCAGGATAAATGTGAAAATCTTCATAATTTTAATTTTCGAAGGTTGACAGACATGGAGTTTATAGGTCAGTCTTATTAATATTATTTATAAAAATAATAAATTTACATTTAAAAAGTGGTAGTATCTTTTTGAGAGAATCCATTAAATAAGATTAATTTTGCCTTTCCCTATTAATAGTCACACGAAGCAGGTTATTTTTTTACATGCTTTCTGGAAAATTTAGGTATAAAAATTTTTAAATCAGTAGTTAAAGTCAGCATTTTTTTTACAGATTGTTTATACAGTTTAAAATTTAGCTGAAGAATTTAAAGTTTCACTGACAGCAAACATTTCAATGATATACTTCTTGAAGTAGGCTGTCAGTCTTAGTACATTCCCAAAATCACACCATTTTAAGTAGTTTTTAGTCAACCATTTTGGAAATGTTAGAAAATACAAAGTGTGTGTATTTACCTTGTCGTAAAGATGAAATTCTCTTTTTGGATTGAAACTTCAATTTTGTTGTTTGGATTGAACAATCGTGTGAAGTTTGTCATTTTTTTTTTATCGTCTGAGTTCTGTCTATTTCGGCCAATCTGTTGTTTGACTCCAGCAGTGGGTAGATGGGGTTGAGTTGACTCAACCTTGAGCCAAACTCACAATACAGCATGACAAATGAACACAATGCAGCGTAGAGTGAGCTTTCTTTGTCTGATCTGTCTGTACTTCTTGATTCTACTTTGAAATCTTCATTATTGTATAATAAAAACATTCATGAATATTTTATATTACCATACTAGTCCCTTAAGCCGCACATAATTAAGGTTGTGTTTGTTTTCCAATGGCTTCACCTTGTTACATTTAACCCATTTGGTAGCGAGCTTCCCAATAAAGACCACTGTAAATTCTGAGTTCTTGCATTTCCCAGTTCAGCTTCACACACTCCAATAGATGATTTTTGTTCATTTTTGAGTCTTCTCTCCTGCACAATACACATTCTTCTGTGTGGAAATTTTTAATTTGTAAAGATGTGCTGAGAGACAATCATGGCCAGTTTCCAATCTAAAGTTGGCGACTGCTTCCTTCCTGGGTTTTCTACACTTACTCGCGTCCGTAGCATCCTTTAAGCTACATATGTCACCTGGGTAGTGTTAATGAGTAACAGCGTTAGGCTGCTTCGCAAGGCTTAGACCAAATAAAGCGACACACAAAGGGATTAGTTGTTGGAAGTATAATTTTTATTGCAGAAAAATGTGATTTAAGAGTGTTTATTAAAATATCAGATTCATGTTTTTCTGTGACATGTGTGAACGAGTTTGCTAGCTGTAAACAGTTTGAGGGAGATGAACCCAACTGAATGTGATACCAATCACATCACCTATCATGGTTTTGGCTAAGAAATGAATGTAGCGGAATGCTGGAAATTGGAGACTGCATTGTAACGTTACCCTGTATCAGATATTGACAACCCAGTGAATTCTGCATTATCTCAGAAATTTTAAATTAGTTATAAGGACTTCGAGACAAGCCCTTTATCTCAGGGTTAAAAAAATAATAAATGCTCATTCCTACTGATAGCTCTTAAATTTATTCACACTAGTTTGTTATCACTTGTAAATATCAAACAATAGCACAAAATTTTATATAGCCTACTCATTATTACTTGTAAATATAAAAATAACACATTACCAAAATTTAATACTCATTGCTAAATTGTAAATATCAAACAATAATACATTAATAAAATTTGTTATTCAAACTCTCAATCTAATGGTTGCATATTAATAATCATTCATCAATTACGTTTAGTACTTTACTAATTATAATGTTTAGTTTCATCTTATAAATTATAAATCTCCCTGTTGTAATGCCGGGCTAACTTCGTTATCATGTGCTTAGCCGACAATATAGGTATTAATTGCCGGCTTTTCAGCACGCATCTCTCCATGTACTGAATCATGTTGAGATTACCGCTCGAATTGAATCTGCCGTACTCTAATTGGTCACGAACCCGCTCCTGTTGGGTCGCGCTCCAATACTTACTGGCAAATGCTTCCTCAAACTCTTGGAAGGACTTAATCTGTTCTCTTACAATTCTCCACCATAGAGCTGCTTCGCCGGTTAAGTGTCACCCAATCCCACGGGTATTTTCTTCCATAGTAGGTTTCCTGGATTTCTCTCAATTCCTTTAGGAATTCCATCGGGAAATTGTCTTCCCCGTCGAACGTGGCTTCCTTGTTGATGACTGCTGCATTCATGACTCCAGCCGGTCTCTGCTCCATCTCTTCCAGGCGACGTTGCACCCGCTGTTGGCTCTCGCGAACAGTCGTTAGTTTATTTTTGATTTCCTCCAGCTCTCACCCTTTCTCAGTGGAGACCTCTTTTATTTTATCCTCTGTACTGCAGTGCGCTTCCTTGATGCTTCTTACTTGCTGTTCTACGCTTTCGATTTGGTGTTGATTTTGTTGTTGAGTGTTGGTTATGGCTTCCTCCCATTCCTTCCTGTCCTTTTCTCGGGTTTCCTTATTTTCTTTCGCCTGCTTCTTTAATTCTTTGCTCAGTTCTTTGATTCCTCTTTCGCTCTTCTTCTGTACTTCTTCTAACTTTTCTGACTGTCTTTGTAGTTCTGTATCTACCTGATGTATTTGTCCTTGTAAATCTCCCATCATTAACTCTAATTTCTCGTCCACTTTCTTGGCGATTCTTTCTTCCGTTCTCTTGTGCATTTCTTCGTTCTTCTTCTCCGATTCTTCAATTCTTTCATCTATTTGTTTTCTTGTTTCTTCATGTAATTTTTTCGTTTCTTCTATCTGTCTTAGTGTCTCTTCATGTAGTTTTCTTTGTTCTTCATGTTGTTTTCTTTGTTTTTCATCTCTCTTCCTTTCCGATTCTTCATTTTGCTTTTTCAATTCTTCAAATTGTTGTTTCATCAATGCCATTAATATTTGGAAATTTGCTTCAGATGACTGCGACTGTGATTGCGGTCCCCCGGCCCTAAGTTTGCACTGGTTGTTGAGCTTTCTTCATTCATTACGTTTCCGTCCTCAGGCTGCTCACAGCCCATCTGGTTATTGATATAAAACTCATCTGAATTCTCTTCCCTAGATGCCATTTTAGCTTGACTTCGGGTTATCAGTCAGAGACTTAGAGACCGATATACGACAACAATAATATAGCTTAAGCTACATGTACTTATTTTAAACTTATTGATAGCCACTGTCTGTCACTGCTCTAGCTTACTATTTTATCAAGCCGTGCGGTGTGGCGCCAATATAAGGATTTCCTTTATAAACAATTAATGTGTATAATTAATTTTTGTTTATTTACTTCAATTATCTATGTCCCGCATGTGGGGATGCCAATATAAGGATTTAAATTATACCACACTAGTTGCGGTGCCAATATAAGTACTTAAATTATGCCACACTAGTTGCGGCGCCAATATAAGAACTTCGAGACAAGCCCTTTATCTCAGGGTTAAAAAAATAATAAATGCTCATTCCTGCTGATAGCTCTTAAATTTATTCACACTAGTTTGTTATCACTTGTAAATACCAAACAATAGCACAAAATTTTATATACTCATTATTACTTGTAAATATAAAAATAACACATTACCAAAATTTAATACTAATTGCTAAATTGTAAATATCAAACAATAATACATTAATAAAATTTGTTATTCAAACTCTCAATCTAATGGTTGCATATTAATAATCATTCATCAATTACGTTTAGTACTTTACTAATTATAATGTTTAGTTTCATCTTATATATTCTTAACATTAGTACTGTCTTAAGTTATTACTATACTTTGTAACTACGGATTCATTTAGAACTTGGAAATAAACATTACTCCAAACTGATAAATAATGATGACTTTACTTCTAATTAAACTTTAAATCAATTTTTTTTAATTCCTTGACGATTACTTTAATGAATTCTAGTGTGTATGGATTCTTTGAGATGACAGACAGTGGATCTAAATTAATTAAGACATGTTTACTTTACTTGATATACGAATATCCAATCACTCGTGGTTGCGGTGATAATTCCCTCGTGTCGATCGTTCTGGAATCGTGCAGATAATTCCTCCAGATGATAGATGGTACCAGATGAATCCCACGATGTCACTCACAGACACTTCACTCACCAACTCCACGCATTTCGGATTGTAATTTATGATTAAAAGTTAGTATTCTCTGTTGTACACCAACATCGTCACTCACAGACACTTCACTCACCAACTCCACGCATTTCGGATTGTAATTTATGATTAAAAGTTAGTATTCTCTGTTGTACACCGACATCGTGATTTATTTAAAATCTGAATTGATATTACGCATCTTTGTTGCGGTATCTTTGGTTATCAAGTGTTCATGAATGTAGTTTGGGTTGTTAATCTTTATTAAAAGTTATTTGTTGTAAAGTGTTCGTATAAACTGAAATTACATTATTGTCTGGTTACTATCTGTTTCAGTTAATGTTCACTGGTATGCTAATAGTGTGACTCTACTTCATAGTTCGTGTGTTTGTAATCACTGTATTAACTTTTGTTATAAGTTCGAAAACTACCTTCTCACACTGTGTATCGAATTATTCTAAGTTCAATAAAATGCTAATTACTCCAGTCACGGACTTCACTCCGATCGCGTCCAAAATTTAGTTAGAACTCCCAAGCGCGTTCCTGTCTCGTTTCTATATTCTCCTTACCAAATTTCCCACCAGACTTCTGAATCCAACGACGCCGTGTCGTTAGTGGTTTCATTTTCTTCCCTCCAAGTCCAAATACCACCTATCTTTTCAGAGGCGTTCTCTGATAGGTCTCCTGGTTCCCCACCAGATTCTTCCCTTGCTTCATATTTTGAGGTCGTTGTCATTTCCAGATAACGCAGCAATAAATTGTATCTGTCGTTTTTTCTGAAGTCTACAGCGACAACTCTGAGTTTCTCTTCCATTTGTATTGTTTCTGAACTTCATCGCTCTGGCGTTATAATCTATTGTTGTTGAAGGGCCTCGCCTACCCTTCTTTGAAAGTTTTTTTTTTTTTTTCTTTTGATTGCCAGCCAACAGCCCGTCCTTGAGATTGGACGTACTCTCTGTGCTTTCATTTCCAAGTAAGGTCAAAACCCTGTCGTCGACCTCTGGAGTCTTTCAAATCAGTACACCCTTCGTCGCTTTCTCCTGACAGCTGGCGTATACATGTATACTTGACCATTGTTAAGCCTTTTCTCCTTTAATGGCTCTGTACACTTGTATGTAGTTTCCTACGGAATCAATGTGTTTTCACCAAAAACTGGTGGTCTACGTACCGGGAGCAGTGAACTCTGCTTGTTCACAGGGCGTGCGTTGCAGCTGTCTACGAAAATGTATGACCTGTCCGTCACTAGAGCGTGTTTGCTAGCTTCTCTTTAGTCCCTTAAAAAATATGCTTTCCACACATACACCCTTTGTTACTGCTTTCAACGACACTTCTTACTGCTAATTATGAAATAAAAATTTTTGGTATTATATATTGTCCCAAATTTTGTCAGTTTGGATGGACTCTGTACATCCAAAATTGATCCAAAATTTTACGCCCTTTCAGTAAGGTTTAAATGCCAAAATCTGCGTCCAAATATGCATACTTTGTGTTGCCTTGTAGTGGCTCGTTCTTCATTGGACCTAGTATAGTGTTGTTTACATGTCTTCGTTGACCTATTCTCAATGTAACAGAAAAAAGGTTCGTTACATAATGGTAAACACACCCCATCCCCTCTAAAGTACTTTCGCTTTCGATGTCCTAAATGAATCCGTTTTTCTTTCACTCTAATTAACATAGTATTATATTTACAAAATTATATTTAGTCAAAAAATCTTAAAATTGTAATCGATCCTTTTTTTTTTTTTTTTACCAAACTCCTTAACTATTCTTTCTTCATATAATATTTCACTATCCACAAAATTCAATTACACAAATTATTCGATAATGGTCTTAATATTTCTTGCCTTTAGGATTAATTTTTTTTTGTATCCTTTTAATACATTTAATTCTTATGTCACAAATTACTAAAATACGCATTAATATCTCCACATTAATTTACTTTACAAACTTACCACATATATAGAATTCTTAGTGACCTTAGTGACCATCATACCTTCTATCATCATTAAATTATAAATAACACATTGGTATTAATAATAATAATACGTATTTCAATATCATAATTCACTATAGTTTCCTAACCTACTTTATTATTACTGTCTCTAGTTAGTCCATATTTTCTGATATCTCACTAGCACTTTCACAAAAAAAAAACATATTTTCTTTTCTATTTACTAACATCTTTGAACACAATTATATTATACAATCTTATACTAAGCTTGTAAATTGTCCTTACGTAAGCATGATTTTAAATACATACAACTTGAATAGTTCTCTCAAAATTCTATTAATTGTCTTCACATATATATACCATTTAAACATATACCCTTCTATCTTCTTCACTCTTATTGACATCTATTATCATTAATTGTTTTATTCATAATTATTAACATGACATTTATTGACTATGACAACTAGTCATTAAAATAATTCATTTTATACACTTGCTTTCTTATTTCTATTTTCTTTTATCTCATGTTACTACTAAGACATTTCATTAATTGTTCTAGCAAATCATACAAATTCTTTTACATTTTCGTTAGGCCCCCCTAAGCCCCTGAATGATATTTCTTCAGTTGCCTAGTATTGAAGATGCCCCATATCGTACCGTTGCTGGATTCGTCCTGCAGTTTATATATAGCGTTTCCTACTTTTGTATTATTGTGTACGGGCCTTCATACAGCGCGCAGAATTTTCCGATAATATTCTGTGTTGCGTCAGATAATTTCACTGCTCGTATAAGAACCTTGTCTCCTACGTCAAATTCTGTAATTTTATTTATTTGATTTATTTGGGCAGCCTGCCGCTCACCTCTTTCCTTTATTCGTAATTGTAACTTCTCTACGTTTACTCCCTCATTATTCTTCACTATTGGGTCTAAATATTTATCCCAATGCCTGGTTGGTTTCGTTCCAAACTGGGCTTCATGTGGTGTCGTTCCTATGGTTTCTTGATATGTCTCGTTGAGACACGCTTTAATCGTCTTGATGTACGTTGCCCACTTTGTATGCCTTTCACGTACAAATGTCCGGAACATGTTTCCAAGTTGCCTGTTCCACCGTTCGGCAATATTGGTGCATGGATTTCTAATGGCTGTGTATTTTGGTTTAATGTTAAGTTCTCTCAGGCCTTGTATCCATTTATGGGATGTAAATTGGGTACTGTTATCTGTCAGTATGCTTTCCGGTTTTCCATGTTGTGCAATATACTGTTGGAGTCGTTTTAAAGTTATACTTGTTGTAGCTCTACATACAGCGTACAACTCTACATATTTTGTAAAGTTGTCTACAACGACAAGTAAATACTTTACTCCACCGCTGGATGTCGGTAAACTTCCATAGTAATCTAAACTGAGGATTTCTCCCTTCTTTGTAGGAAGAATAGGCCTTGTTTCCCCGGCGATATTTCGATTTCCGCTGTCTTTGCATCTCTGGCACAAGTCACAATACTTGATGATCTTGGTGACACTTCTGCACATCTCATGACATGTGAAGTGCTCTTTTAGCAGCTGCAGCGTCTTCTTCATCCCGGGATGTCCATAGATGCTGTGAATCTCCTGGATTAGCTCCGTCTGAAATTCCCTTGGAACGTATAATTTCCACCTCTCCTTACATCTCCGATGTAATTTCTCGTTAATGACTTTAAAATGCTGGTTTAATTTTCCATTGTTTCCTTCCTTGACCTGGTCAATTATTCACATGAACTTCGGGTTTTCAAATTGTACTTGGTGGATTTTCCTTAATTCTGTAGCTGTATCTTTGCTTAGTTTGATTTCTATGGCGTGTATATAATATTCCTGTCTCGTCGAGTGGTTCGTTCAGTTCTTCATCTTCAGGGTATCGGCTTAAAATATCCACAACGATATTTTCTTTCCCTTCGCAATGCAGGATTTCAAAGTTGTATTC
Organism: Magicicada septendecula; assembly: GCA_034769895.1. NCBI lineage: Eukaryota > Metazoa > Arthropoda > Insecta > Hemiptera > Cicadidae > Magicicada > Magicicada septendecula. The sequence continues at coordinate 558,278,928 of CM068369.1, forward strand.
CTGGATTGCCAGTATCCATCATGTGATCCTTGTATTATTCAAGTGGCATTTCTTGATGAATGTTAAGGCTTTAATATATTAATATTTTACCTTATTATCCGTCTTGTGATTTCCCTTTTTAAAAACAACACTACGCGTTTCGGAACGTATGTTCCATCATCAGGTGTAATTACTCTTGCGAGGTCGTCGAAACATTAAAATATGTCACAAACACATAAAACACTAACATAGTTCGTATTCAGTATCTAACGCGCGCGATACGTTTTCGGTGCACACCTTGATGATGGAACATACGTTCCGAAACGCGTAGTGTTGTTTTTAAAAAAAGGGAAGTCACAAGACGGATAATAAGGTAAAATATTGTAACTAAACGAGATCCCCACCTTTATAATGTGATATAATTTATAGATTTATGGTTTATCGATTGTTGCTTAATGGATTCTCTTGTATTACATGCAGTAATTATCTTTTATGATAATTGATAAATATGATTTATTTAATTATAGTGTGATAATCTATTATGGATAAATTATTAATTTGCTGGTCTGTTAATGAATGTAACGGTAGCGTCGAACTCCTCTTGTGGAAAAACGTCGTCTGTGTAAGTAAAGTCAAGTGTTGTCTGGACAAATAAATTAATATAAAGAACACTTTTCACGTACCTGGTTGTCGTACTAGATGTTCAGACGTTCACCGCCAGCCACTGAATAAACTGTCAAGGTTATTTTGACCAGTTTAAATTTTATAATCAAGGTTTTATAGCACCTTGAAGGTTATGTGGGCGCCATATGGGTTTCCTTCGAGAAAAGTTCCCATAAAAACAAATTTCTAAATTTAAAATTGTATGTGTTCACTTTTCTGTTGGTTAAATGGTTATGGCATTTAAAATGATTCAAATAGTGTATTGAAAAATTTCTGTTTCAAATGTACCTCAGTGTATGCTATACTGAGGTTTACTTATCTAAATTGAAATAATTGAAGACAAAGGTTATGCTGTATAACATTATGGGTTTATTATACCCTCAAAAATCAAATTGAATAAAAATACATTTACAATAATACAGTCGGATTTCAAAGCATCCGTCTGCTATCTGGTCTAGCTCAGTTAAGAACAATATAAAAAACTCTTATGTTTGATAACAAAATTTTAATCTTATTCAATTAGGTACCTCAAGGGTAAGTTCTTGTAAATACAAAATAGAACGTTATTAATTGCTTTGATAGATATTACTATGATAGTAATTCATTTTTGGCCTCTTTAAAACTTGCAATTATATTTTAGGTTAACGACAATTTCGTCTGCTTAGATCCTAATTAATATTATAATAATTAATTCTAACACATAAATTCTTACGTTGGATTATTAAATCCTCTAAATAAATGAATACAGTGTTCATTATTAATTGTTTGATTGTTTTTGCGTCAGTACAAATGTGTGATAGTAACGATCAGTGAAAGACAGATAAACAATAAAATTGGTCACTGTACTACCTTGCTTTTTAATCTTATAGATTAAAAATAAACACTTTAACGATCGGATTATATTGATCGCTAATACACTGCACTTTAATCGCACTTGGAACGAGAAATGACCCTCTTCTTACTGATACTGGGTGGTTTACTTTACAGGTTAAGTTAAATTTTCTCGTTCTGAATACATGCACTGTCTAAAAAGGTTCACTACTAATTTTCGGTGCACTCTTGTACGATGAATCGTCCTTTTAATAATTATTTTAATAAAATTTGAAGTATTTACTACTATTGTGTTGTAGTAGATTAATAAAATATAAAACAACGTCGAGCCGCAACTGCTTAGCTCGTGATGAAGGAAGCGAATTCGAATTTTTCAGCGTTTCTCTGATTATATACCCCTGTCTTAGATCGCTGTTAGGGACAAATCTCGCTGAGTAAACTCTTTTGTGATTGGTACAAATTTCCGTTACAGTGACGTAATGTTTTTGTTAGCCGCCACCGGCGCGCTTCTCTCGCCTAATTGTCGTTGTTGTTGGTTTTCACCGGCAATTCCTTAAATCTGGTTAAAAAATGATGCTAACACTCACTATTAAATTATTACAATACCAATCTCTAAGTTATTATCATCAAATTAAAGCTTAGTCTTTGCTCTTTATTTTGATGTGGCTTAATGCTGGTTTGAACCTAGCTTTCACTGACAATACATAAAAATAGTGTTTTGAAACATGGTTTCTTATTGTCGTCTGCTAATAACGCAAAATGCGACTATTTCCCTATCTTTTACATTTGGTTAATTATCCCTGTGTTCCCTTTTGAACATTATTACATGAATAAAAATACATATATTATTACAATTAAAAGCTGTTTACAGCTGAACATTATTAAATCTTATTATAACTATGATAATACATTACTCTGACAATTCCTTACTCTCTAAATACATTTTTACTTGGCCTACTCAATTTAAAGGCATACAATATTAATTGAGTAGTGGTATTTCACCTCATTCGTCATATTTACTATTCTGTAAATTTAATGTTCATTAGGGGTCCTGTTTCCCTATTAATTTACTGACATAGATTCGTCTATGCAGGGTCTAGATACAGTTATAGTACCAGGTTTATTCCCTGTTAATTATTACTTCTAATCACATCTCGTTTAATTAGGAAGTTGCTTATACACATAAGGCTTCCGTTTACATTTATCTTTATTCTATAATGTTACCTCTTGGTTGGTAAAGCTAGCTTTTTATAGCTTTGTGGCTACAGCTAGTATGGTAATAGTCTTTGTTATTTATTTATTATAGTTCTTCTAATTTCAGCCAAAACGCTGTTGTTGTTATTACTTTATTAAAGTCATTTGTTATTTAGTTTCTATTTACATGACTCTACACATTAATGTCATGAACTGGCTCGCTTGACAGCTTATTTGTGAACTTTGCATGTCCATTAGTCATAGTCAGTCATTGTTTTTAAGTTGTAGTGTCATGTAGTGTATTCATCACTGCTTCTTGGGATCCTTTCTCTTCTTTCTTCTATGCTGGTCCCTTCTCTTCTTGGTTACATTCATTAAAATGATTCACTTTATAACTTTAGTGTCATAATTTACCCTTCTGGTGTGTGTTTTGGTTATGTAACATTTTGTGGTGTTACAATATTAATATATTAATTTATTCAAAGTGTGACTTGGATACGAATATCATGGATTTAAAATTTTTGAAGTTAAGGCTTTGTTATCTGTGATTATTGTGAGAGGTTGACCGAGTATATATATCCTAAATTTCTTCAAACACTGTATTATGGCTAATAATTCTTTTTCTGTGGTGAAGTAATTTTTTGCTGCGTTCTTGAAAGTCCTGCTGGTGTATGCTATTACTGCTATCTCTCCTTTCTGGTCAACCTGGTATAACTGGCCTCCGTACGCGTAGCTGCTGGCATCGCACTGAAGATAGAACCGGCATCCCTGAATTGGAAATTTTAACACAACGGAATCTATAAACAATTCTTTTACCTGCTGGAACTGGTCTTGCATGGTGGCATCCCATCTAAATTTATTACCCTTCTGTAGACGTTTTAACATTGGTTGGGTACATTCGGCGTACTTGTCGGTAAATTTATTGTAGAAGTTGGTTAAGCCGAAGAAACCTTTCAGTTGTTTTGGGTTTCGTGGAACCGGGAAATTTAAAATCGCTGACACCTTATCGTCAGTTGGTTTAATTCCATCCGTGGTGAGACAATACCCCAGGTATTGGATTTCCTTTCTATAGAACTGGGATTTCTTCAGGTTCACCGTAATATTCACCTCCTTCAAATTTTCCAGCAAGTTCCTTATATGTTCGATGTGTGCTTCCTCGTTCCTAGAGAAGCACAGAATGTCATCCACATATATTATGGTATGCCTTTTTACCTCGTCATTAAGCACGTGATCGAGCCCCCTTGTCAAACTCGCTAAGCTTGTGCTTAATCCGAAAGGTGTTACCTTAAATCAGTATCCCTTTCCTTCGTACAGGAAACCAGTGTGGTTGCGGCACTCTTCATGGAGTGGGGTTTGCCAAAAACTATTAGTGAGGTCAATCGTAGACATTACTTTGATATTGCTGCATCTAGCAAGTATTTCATTGATTGGCAGAGGTCCCTCATAATCTGGGATGGTGATACTGTTCACCTTCCGGGCATCTAAGCACCATCGCACCCTTCCGTCCCTTTTGATTACAGTGACCAGAGGTTGGACGTAAGGGCTGTTAGCTCTTTCTATGACGCCGTAATCCAGCATTCTTTTAATTTCCTCCTGGACCGCCCTCTGGTGCTTGATGGGAACGGGCCATCCTTTCTGCAGGTAGGGTGTGCTGTCGGTCACCCGGAAGCAATGGTGATATCCCGTGATGAGACCTGGCCGGATGTATTTGTCCTTGTAAATCTCCCCTCATTAACTCTAATTTCTCGTCCACTTTCTTGGTGATTCTTTCTTCCGTTCTCGTGTGCATTTCTTCGTTCTTCTTCTCCGATTCTTCAATTCTTTCATCTATTTGTTTTCTTGTTTCTTCATGTAATTTTTTCGTTTCTTCTATCTGTCTTAGTGTCTCTTCATGTAGTTTTCTTTGTTCTTCATGTTGTTTTCTTTGTTTTTCATCTCTCTTCCTTTCCGATTCTTCATTTTGCTTTTTCGATTCTTCAAATTGTTGTTTCATCAATGCCATTAATATTTGGAAATTTGCTTCAGATGACTGCGACTGTGATTGCGGTCCCCCGGCCCTAGTTCCTGCACCGGTTGTTGAGCTTTCTTCATTCATTACGTTTCCGTCCTCAGGCTGCTCACAGCCCATCTGGTTATTGATATAAAACTCATCTGAATTCTCTTCCCTAGATGCCATTTTAGCTTGACTTCGGGTTATCATTCAGAGACTTAGAGACCGATATATGACAACAATAATATAGCTTAAGCTACATGTACTTATTTTAAACTTATTGCTAGCCACTGTCTCACTGCCCTAGCTTACTATTTTATCAAGCCGTGCGGTGTGGCGCCAATATAAGGATTTCCTTTATAAACAATTAATGTGTATAATTAATTTTTGTTTATTTACTTCAGTTATCTATGTCCCGCATGTTGGGACGCCAATATAAGGATTTAAATTATGCCACACTAGTTGCGGCGTCAATATAAGGACTTCGAGACAAAAAAAACTATCTCAGGGTTAAAAAAATAGTAAATGCTCATTCCTACTGATAGCTCTTAAATTTATTCACACTAGTTTGTTATCACTTGTAAATTTCAAACAAAGGCACAAAATTTTACATACTCATTATTACTTGTAAATATAAAAATAACACATTACCAAAATTTAATATTCATTGCTAAATTGTAAATATCAAACAATAATACATTAATAAAATTTGTTATTCAAACTCTCAATCTAATGGTTGCATATTAATAATCATTCATCAATTGCGTTTAGTACTTTACTAATTATAATGTTTAGTTTCATCTTATAAATTCTTAACATTAGTAATCTCTTAAGTTATTACTATACTGTGTAACTACGGATTCATTTAGAACTTGGAAATAAACATTACTCCAAACTGATAAATAATGATGATTTTACTTCTAATTAAACTTTAAATCAATTTTTTTTTAATTCCTTGACGATTACTTTAATGAATTCTAGTGTGTGTGGATTCTTTGAGATGACAGACAGTGGATCTAAATTAATTAAGACATGTTTACTTTACTTGATAAACGAATATCCAATCACTCGGTGGTTGCGGTGATGATTCCCTCATGTCGATCGTTCTGGAATCGTGCAGATAATTCCTCCAGATGATAGATAGTACCGGATGAATCCCACGATGTCACTCACAGACACTTCACTCACCAACTCCACGCATTTCGGATTGTAATTTATGATTAAAAGTTAGTATTCTCTGTTGTACACCGACATCGTGATTTATTTCAAATCTGAATTGATATTACGCACCTTTGTTGCGGTATCTTTGGTTATCAAGTGTTCATGAATGTAGTTTGGGTTGTTAATCTTTATTAAAAGTTATTTGTTGTAATGTGTTCGTATACACTGAAATTACATTATTGTCTGGTTACTGTCTGTTTCAGTTAATGTTCACTGGTAAGCTAATAGTGTGACTCTACTTCATAGTTCGTGTGTTTGTAATCACTGTATTAACTTTTGTTATAAGTTCGAAAACTACCTTCTCACACTGTGTATCGAATTATTCTAAGTTCAATAAAATGCTAATTACTCCAGTCACGGACTTCACTCCGATCGCGTCCAAAATTTAGTTAGAACTCCCAAGCGCGTTCCTGTCTCGTTTCTATATTCTCCTTACCAAATTTCCCACCAGACTTCTGAATCCAACGACGCCGTGTCGTTAGTGGTTTCATTTTCTTCCCTCCAAGTCCAAATACCACCTATCTTTTCAAAGGCGTTCTCTGATAGGGCTCCTGGTTCCTCACCAGATTCTTCCCTTGCTTCGTATTTTGAGGTCATTGTCATTTCCAGATAACGCAGCAATAAATTGTATCTGTCGTTTTTTCTGAAGTCTACAGCGACAACTCTGAGTTTCTCTTCCATTTGTATTGTTTCTGAACTTCATCGCTCTGGCGTTATAATCTATTGTTGTTGAAGGGCCTCGCCTACCCTTCTTTGAAAGTTTTTTTTTTTTTTTTCTTTTGATTGCCAGCCAACAGCCCGTCCTTGAGATTGGACGTACTCTCTGTGCTTTCATTTCCAAGTAAGGTCAAAACCCTGTCGTCGACCGCTGGAGTCTTTCAAATCAGTACACCCTTCGTCGCTTTCTCCTGACAGCTGGCGTATACATGTATACTTGACCATTGTTAAGCCTTTTCTCCTTTAATGGCTCTGTACACTTGTATGTAGTTTCCTACGGAATCAATGTGTTTTCACCAAAAACTGGTGGTCTACGTACCGGGAGCAGTGAACTCTGCTTGTTCACAGGGCGTGCGTTGCAGCTGTCTACGAAAATGTATGACCTGTCCGTCACTAGAGCGTGTTTGCTAGCTTCCCTTTAGTCCCTTAAAAAATATGCTTTCCACACATACACCCTTTGTTACTGCTTTCAACGACACTTCTTACTGCTAATTATGAAATAAAATTTTTCAAAATTTTTGGTATTATATATTGTCCCAAATTTTGTCAGTTTGGATGGACTCTGTACATCCAAAATTGATCCAAAATTTTACGCCCTTTCAGTAAGGTTTAAATGCCAAAATCTGCGTCCAAATATGCATACTTTGTGTTGCCTTGTAGTGGCTCGTTCTTCTTTGGACCTAGTATAGTGTTGTTTACATGTCTTCGTTGACCTATTCTCAATGTAACAGAAAAAAGGTTCGTTACATAATGGTAAACACACCCCATCCCCTCTAAAGTACTTTCGCTTTCGACGTCCTAAATGAATCCGTTTTTCTTTCACTCTAATTAACATAGTATTATATTTACAAAATTATATTTAGTCAAAAAATCTTAAAATTGTAATCGATCCTTTTTTTTTTTTTTACCAAACTCCTTAACTATTCTTTCTTCATATAATATTTCACTATCTACAAAATTCAATTACACAAATTATTCGATAATGGTCTTAATATTTCTTGCCTTTAGGATTAATTTTTTTTTGTATCCTTTTAATACATTTAATTCTTATGTCACAAATTACTAAAATACGCATTAATATCTCCACATTAATTTACTTTACAAACTTACCACATATATAGAATTCTTAGTGACCTTAGTGACCATCATACCTTCTATCATCATTAAATTATAAATAACACATTGGTATTAATAATAATAATACGTATTTCAATATCATAATTCACTATAGTTTCCTAACCTACTTTATTATTACTGTCTCTAGTTAGTCCATATTTTCTGATATCTCACTAGCACTTTCACAAAAAAAAAACATATTTTCTTTTCTATTTACTAACATCTTTGAACACAATTATATTATACAATCTTATACTAAGCTTGTAAATTGTCCTTACGTAAGCATGATTTTAAATACATACAACTTGAATAGTTCTCTCAAAATTCTATTAATTGTCTTCACATATATATACCATTTAAACATATACCCTTCTATCTTCTTCACTCTTATTGACATCTATTATCATTAATTGTTTTATTCATAATTATTAACATGACATTTATTGACTATGACAACTAGTCATTAAAATAATTCATTTTATACACTTGCTTTCTTATTTCTATTTTCTTTTATCTCATGTTACTACTAAGACATTTCATTAATTGTTCTAGCAAATCATACAAATTCTTTTACATTTTCGTTAGGCCCCCCTAAGCCCCTGAATGATATTTCTTCAGTTGCCTAGTATTGAAGATGCCCCATATCGTACCGTTGCTGGATTCGTCCTGCAGTTTATATATAGCGTTTCCTACTTTTGTATTATTGTGTACGGGCCTTCATACAGCGCGCAGAATTTTCCGATAATATTCTGTGTTGCGTCAGATAATTTCACTGCTCGTATAAGAACCTTGTCTCCTACGTCAAATTCTGTAATTTTATTTATTTGATTTATTTGGGCAGCCTGCCGCTCACCTCTTTCCTTTATTCGTAATTGTAACTTCTCTACGTTTACTCCCTCATTATTCTTCACTATTGGGTCTAAATATTTATCCCAATGCCTGGTTGGTTTCGTTCCAAACTGGGCTTCATGTGGTGTCGTTCCTATGGTTTCTTGATATGTCTCGTTGAGACACGCTTTAATCGTCTTGATGTACGTTGCCCACTTTGTATGCCTTTCACGTACAAATGTCCGGAACATGTTTCCAAGTTGCCTGTTCCACCGTTCGGCAATATTGGTGCATGGATTTCTAATGGCTGTGTATTTTGGTTTAATGTTAAGTTCTCTCAGGCCTTGTATCCATTTATGGGATGTAAATTGGGTACTGTTATCTGTCAGTATGCTTTCCGGTTTTCCATGTTGTGCAATATACTGTTGGAGTCGTTTTAAAGTTATACTTGTTGTAGCTCTACATACAGCGTACAACTCTACATATTTTGTAAAGTTGTCTACAACGACAAGTAAATACTTTACTCCACCGCTGGATGTCGGTAAACTTCCATAGTAATCTAAACTGAGGATTTCTCCCTTCTTTGTAGGAAGAATAGGCCTTGTTTCCCCGGCGATATTTCGATTTCCGCTGTCTTTGCATCTCTGGCACAAGTCACAATACTTGATGATCTTGGTGACACTTCTGCACATCTCATGACATGTGAAGTGCTCTTTTAGCAGCTGCAGCGTCTTCTTCATCCCGGGATGTCCATAGATGCTGTGAATCTCCTGGATTAGCTCCGTCTGAAATTCCCTTGGAACGTATAATTTCCACCTCTCCTTACATCTCCGATGTAATTTCTCGTTAATGACTTTAAAATGCTGGTTTAATTTTCCATTGTTTCCTTCCTTGACCTGGTCAATTATTCACATGAACTTCGGGTTTTCAAATTGTACTTGGTGGATTTTCCTTAATTCTGTAGCTGTATCTTTGCTTAGTTTGATTTCTATGGCGTGTATATAATATTCCTGTCTCGTCGAGTGGTTCATTCAGTTCTTCATCTTCAGGGTATCGGCTTAAAATATCCACAACGATATTTTCTTTCCCTTCGCAATGCAGGATTTCAAAGTTGTATTCCTGGATTGCCAGTATCCATCATGTGATCCTTGTATTATTCAAGTGGCATTTCTTGATGAATGTTAAGGCTTTAATATATTAATATTTTACCTTATTATCCGTCTTGTGATTTCCCTTTTTAAAAACAACACTACGCGTTTCGGAACGTATGTTCCATCATCAGGTGTAATTACTCTTGCGAGGTCGTCGAAACATTAAAATATGTCACAAACACATAAAACACTAACATAGTTCGTATTCAGTATCTAACGCGCGCGATACGTTTTCGGTGCACACCTTGATGATGGAACATACGTTCCGAAACGCGTAGTGTTGTTTTTAAAAAAAGGGAAGTCACAAGACGGATAATAAGGTAAAATATTGTAACTAAACGAGATCCCCACCTTTATAATGTGATATAATTTATAGATTTATGGTTTATCGATTGTTGCTTAATGGATTCTCTTGTATTACATGCAGTAATTATCTTTTATGATAATTGATAAATATGATTTATTTGCTGGTCTGTTAATGAATGTAACGGTAGCGTCGAACTCCTCTTGTGGAAAAACGTCGTCTGTGTAAGTAAAGTCAAGTGTTGTCTGGACAAATAAATTAATATAAAGAACACTTTTCACGTACCTGGTTGTCGTACTAGATGTTCAGACGTTCACCGCCAGCCACTGAATAAACTGTCAAGGTTATTTTGACCAGTTTAAATTTTATAATCAAGGTTTTATAGCACCTTGAAGGTTATGTGGGCGCCATATGGGTTTCCTTCGAGAAAAGTTCCCATAAAAACAAATTTCTAAATTTAAAATTGTATGTGTTCACTTTTCTGTTGGTTAAATGGTTATGGCATTTAAAATGATTCAAATAGTGTATTGAAAAATTTCTGTTTCAAATGTACCTCAGTGTATGCTATACTGAGGTTTACTTATCTAAATTGAAATAATTGAAGACAAAGGTTATGCTGTATAACATTATGGGTTTATTATACCCTCAAAAATCAAATTGAATAAAAATACATTTACAATAATACAGTCGGATTTCAAAGCATCCGTCTGCTATCTGGTCTAGCTCAGTTAAGAACAATATAAAAACTCTTATGTTTGATAACAAAATTTTAATCTTATTCAATTAGGTACCTCAAGGGTAAGTTCTTGTAAATACAAAATAGAACGTTATTAATTGCTTTGATAGATATTACTATGATAGTAATTCATTTTTGGCCTCTTTAAAACTTGCAATTATATTTTAGGTTAACGACAATTTCGTCTGCTTAGATCCTAATTAATATTATAATAATTAATTCTAACACATAAATTCTTACGTTGGATTATTAAATCCTCTAAATAAATGAATACAGTGTTCATTATTAATTGTTTGATTGTTTTTGCGTCAGTACAAATGTGTGATAGTAACGATCAGTGAAAGACAGATAAACAATAAAATTGGTCACTGTACTACCTTGCTTTTTAATCTTATAGATTAAAAATAAACACTTTAACGATCGAATTATATTGATCGCTAATACACTGCACTTTAATCGCACTTGGAACGAGAAATGACCCTCTTCTTACTGATACTGGGTGGTTTACTTTACAGGTTAAGTTAAATTTTCTCGTTCTGAATACATGCACTGTCTAAAAAGGTTCACTACTAATTTTCGGTGCACTCTTGTACGATGAATCGTCCTTTTAATAATTATTTTAATAAAATTTGAAGTATTTACTACTATTGTGTTGTAGTAGATTAATAAAATATAAAACAACGTCGAGCCGCAACTGCTTAGCTCGTGATGAAGGAAGCGAATTCGAATTTTTCAGCGTTTCTCTGATTATATACCCCTGTCTTAGATCGCTGTTAGGGACAAATCTCGCTGAGTAAACTCTTTTGTGATTGGTACAAATTTCCGTTACAGTGACGTAATGTTTTTGTTAGCCGCCACCGGCGCGCTTCTCTCGCCTAATTGTCGTTGTTGTTGGTTTTCACCGGCAATTCCTTAAATCTGGTTAAAAAATGATGCTAACACTCACTATTAAATTATTACAATACCAATCTCTAAGTTATTATCATCAAATTAAAGCTTAGTCTTTGCTCTTTATTTTGATGTGGCTTAATGCTGGTTTGAACCTAGCTTTCACTGACAATACATAAAAATAGTGTTTTGAAACATGGTTTCTTATTGTCGTCTGCTAATAACGCAAAATGCGACTATTTCCCTATCTTTTACATTTGGTTAATTATCCCTGTGTTCCCTTTTGAACATTATTACATGAATAAAAATACATATATTATTACAATTAAAAGCTGTTTACAGCTGAACATTATTAAATCTTATTATAACTATGATAATACATTACTCTGACAATTCCTTACTCTCTAAATACATTTTTACTTGGCCTACTCAATTTAAAGGCATACAATATTAATTGAGTAGTGGTATTTCACCTCATTCGTCATATTTACTATTCTGTAAATTTAATGTTCATTAGGGGTCCTGTTTCCCTATTAATTTACTGACATAGATTCGTCTATGCAGGGTCTAGATACAGTTATAGTACCAGGTTTATTCCCTGTTAATTATTACTTCTAATCACATCTCGTTTAATTAGGAAGTTGCTTATACACATAAGGCTTCCGTTTACATTTATCTTTATTCTATAATGTTACCTCTTGGTTGGTAAAGCTAGCTTTTTATAGCTTTGTGGCTACAGCTAGTATGGTAATAGTCTTTGTTATTTATTTATTATAGTTCTTCTAATTTCAGCCAAAACGCTGTTATTGTTATTACTTTATTAAAGTCATTTGTTATTTAGTTTCTATTTACATGACTCTACACATTAATGTCATGAACTGGCTCGCTTGACAGCTTATTTGTGAACTTTGCATGTCCATTAGTCATAGTCAGTCATTGTTTTTAAGTTGTAGTGTCATGTAGTGTATTCATCACTGCTTCTTGGGATCCTTTCTCTTCTTTCTTCTATGCTGGTCCCTTCTCTTCTTGGTTACATTCATTAAAATGATTCACTTTATAACTTTAGTGTCATAATTTACCCTTCTGGTGTGTGTTTTGGTTATGTAACATTTTGTGGTGTTACAATATTAATATATTAATTTATTCAAAGTGTGACTTGGATACGAATATCATGGATTTAAAATTTTTGAAGTTAAGGCTTTGTTATCTGTGATTATTGTGAGAGGTTGACCGAGTATATATATCCTAAATTTCTTCAAACACTGTATTATGGCTAATAATTCTTTTTCTGTGGTGAAGTAATTTTTTGCTGCGTTCTTGAAAGTCCTGCTGGTGTATGCTATTACTGCTATCTCTCCTTTCTGGTCAACCTGGTATAACTGGCCTCCGTACGCGTAGCTGCTGGCATCGCACTGAAGATAGAACCGGCATCCCTGAATTGGAAATTTTAACACAACGGAATCTATAAACAATTCTTTTACCTGCTGGAACTGGTCTTGCATGGTGGCATCCCATCTAAATTTATTACCCTTCTGTAGACGTTTTAACATTGGTTGGGTACATTCGGCGTACTTGTCGGTAAATTTATTGTAGAAGTTGGTTAAGCCGAAGAAACCTTTCAGTTGTTTTGGGTTTCGTGGAACCGGGAAATTTAAAATCGCTGACACCTTATCGTCAGTTGGTTTAATTCCATCCGTGGTGAGACAATACCCCAGGTATTGGATTTCCTTTCTATAGAACTGGGATTTCTTCAGGTTCACCGTAATATTCACCTCCTTCAAATTTTCCAGCAAGTTCCTTATATGTTCGATGTGTGCTTCCTCGTTCCTAGAGAAGCACAGAATGTCATCCACATATATTATGGTATGCCTTTTTACCTCGTCATTAAGCACGTGATCGAGCCCCCTTGTCAAACTCGCTAAGCTTGTGCTTAATCCGAAAGGTGTTACCTTAAATCAGTATCCCTTTCCTTCGTACAGGAAACCAGTGTGGTTGCGGCACTCTTCATGGAGTGGGGTTTGCCAAAAACTATTAGTGAGGTCAATCGTAGACATTACTTTGATATTGCTGCATCTAGCAAGTATTTCATTGATTGGCAGAGGTCCCTCATAATCTGGGATGGTGATACTGTTCACCTTCCGGGCATCTAAGCACCATCGCACCCTTCCGTCCCTTTTGATTACAGTGACCAGAGGTTGGACGTAAGGGCTGTTAGCTCTTTCTATGACGCCGTAATCCAGCATTCTTTTAATTTCCTCCTGGACCGCCCTCTGGTGCTTGATGGGAACGGGCCATCCTTTCTGCAGGTAGGGTGTGCTGTCGGTCACCCGGAAGCAATGGTGATATCCCGTGATGAGACCTGGCCGGATGTATTTGTCCTTGTAAATCTCCCCTCATTAACTCTAATTTCTCGTCCACTTTCTTGGTGATTCTTTCTTCCGTTCTCGTGTGCATTTCTTCGTTCTTCTTCTCCGATTCTTCAATTCTTTCATCTATTTGTTTTCTTGTTTCTTCATGTAATTTTTTCGTTTCTTCTATCTGTCTTAGTGTCTCTTCATGTAGTTTTCTTTGTTTTTCATCTCTCTTCCTTTCCGATTCTTCATTTTGCTTTTTCGATTCTTCAAATTGTTGTTTCATCAATGCCATTAATATTTGGAAATTTGCTTCAGATGACTGCGACTGTGATTGCGGTCCCCCGGCCCTAGTTCCTGCACCGGTTGTTGAGCTTTCTTCATTCATTACGTTTCCGTCCTCAGGCTGCTCACAGCCCATCTGGTTATTGATATAAAACTCATCTGAATTCTCTTCCCTAGATGCCATTTTAGCTTGACTTCGGGTTATCATTCAGAGACTTAGAGACCGATATATGACAACAATAATATAGCTTAAGCTACATGTACTTATTTTAAACTTATTGCTAGCCACTGTCTCACTGCCCTAGCTTACTATTTTATCAAGCCGTGCGGTGTGGCGCCAATATAAGGATTTCCTTTATAAACAATTAATGTGTATAATTAATTTTTGTTTATTTACTTCAGTTATCTATGTCCCGCATGTTGGGACGCCAATATAAGGATTTAAATTATGCCACACTAGTTGCGGCGTCAATATAAGGACTTCGAGACAAAAAAAACTATCTCAGGGTTAAAAAAATAGTAAATGCTCATTCCTACTGATAGCTCTTAAATTTATTCACACTAGTTTGTTATCACTTGTAAATTTCAAACAAAGGCACAAAATTTTACATACTCATTATTACTTGTAAATATAAAAATAACACATTACCAAAATTTAATATTCATTGCTAAATTGTAAATATCAAACAATAATACATTAATAAAATTTGTTATTCAAACTCTCAATCTAATGGTTGCATATTAATAATCATTCATCAATTGCGTTTAGTACTTTACTAATTATAATGTTTAGTTTCATCTTATAAATTCTTAACATTAGTAATCTCTTAAGTTATTACTATACTGTGTAACTACGGATTCATTTAGAACTTGGAAATAAACATTACTCCAAACTGATAAATAATGATGATTTTACTTCTAATTAAACTTTAAATCAATTTTTTTTTAATTCCTTGACGATTACTTTAATGAATTCTAGTGTGTGTGGATTCTTTGAGATGACAGACAGTGTCATTATTGATGACAGTACTTTATTATTACTGTCTCTAGTTAGTCCATATTTTCTGATATCTCACTAGCACTTTCACAAAAAAAAAACATATTTTCTTTTCTATTTACTAACATCTTTGAACACAATTATATTATACAATCTTATACTAAGCTTGTAAATTGTCCTTACGTAAGCATGATTTTAAATACATACAACTTGAATAGTTCTCTCAAAATTCTATTAATTGTCTTCACATATATATACCATTTAAACATATACCCTTCTATCTTCTTCACTCTTATTGACATCTATTATCATTAATTGTTTTATTCATAATTATTAACATGACATTTATTGACTATGACAACTAGTCATTAAAATAATTCATTTTATACACTTGCTTTCTTATTTCTATTTTCTTTTATCTCATGTTACTACTAAGACATTTCATTAATTGTTCTAGCAAATCATACAAATTCTTTTACATTTTCGTTAGGCCCCCCTAAGCCCCTGAATGATATTTCTTCAGTTGCCTAGTATTGAAGATGCCCCATATCGTACCGTTGCTGGATTCGTCCTGCAGTTTATATATAGCGTTTCCTACTTTTGTATTATTGTGTACGGGCCTTCATACAGCGCGCAGAATTTTCCGATAATATTCTGTGTTGCGTCAGATAATTTCACTGCTCGTATAAGAACCTTGTCTCCTACGTCAAATTCTGTAATTTTATTTATTTGATTTATTTGGGCAGCCTGCCGCTCACCTCTTTCCTTTATTCGTAATTGTAACTTCTCTACGTTTACTCCCTCATTATTCTTCACTATTGGGTCTAAATATTTATCCCAATGCCTGGTTGGTTTCGTTCCAAACTGGGCTTCATGTGGTGTCGTTCCTATGGTTTCTTGATATGTCTCGTTGAGACACGCTTTAATCGTCTTGATGTACGTTGCCCACTTTGTATGCCTTTCACGTACAAATGTCCGGAACATGTTTCCAAGTTGCCTGTTCCACCGTTCGGCAATATTGGTGCATGGATTTCTAATGGCTGTGTATTTTGGTTTAATGTTAAGTTCTCTCAGGCCTTGTATCCATTTATGGGATGTAAATTGGGTACTGTTATCTGTCAGTATGCTTTCCGGTTTTCCATGTTGTGCAATATACTGTTGGAGTCGTTTTAAAGTTATACTTGTTGTAGCTCTACATACAGCGTACAACTCTACATATTTTGTAAAGTTGTCTACAACGACAAGTAAATACTTTACTCCACCGCTGGATGTCGGTAAACTTCCATAGTAATCTAAACTGAGGATTTCTCCCTTCTTTGTAGGAAGAATAGGCCTTGTTTCCCCGGCGATATTTCGATTTCCGCTGTCTTTGCATCTCTGGCACAAGTCACAATACTTGATGATCTTGGTGACACTTCTGCACATCTCATGACATGTGAAGTGCTCTTTTAGCAGCTGCAGCGTCTTCTTCATCCCGGGATGTCCATAGATGCTGTGAATCTCCTGGATTAGCTCCGTCTGAAATTCCCTTGGAACGTATAATTTCCACCTCTCCTTACATCTCCGATGTAATTTCTCGTTAATGACTTTAAAATGCTGGTTTAATTTTCCATTGTTTCCTTCCTTGACCTGGTCAATTATTCACATGAACTTCGGGTT
Organism: Magicicada septendecula; assembly: GCA_034769895.1. Lineage (NCBI taxonomy): Eukaryota > Metazoa > Arthropoda > Insecta > Hemiptera > Cicadidae > Magicicada > Magicicada septendecula. Next base: position 558,295,838 of record CM068369.1, read on the forward strand.
TTCAAATTGTACTTGGTGGATTTTCCTTAATTCTGTAGCTGTATCTTTGCTTAGTTTGATTTCTATGGCGTGTATATAATATTCCTGTCTCGTCGAGTGGTTCATTCAGTTCTTCATCTTCAGGGTATCGGCTTAAAATATCCACAACGATATTTTCTTTCCCTTCGCAATGCAGGATTTCAAAGTTGTATTCCTGGATTGCCAGTATCCATCATGTGATCCTTGTATTATTCAAGTGGCATTTCTTGATGAATGTTAAGGCTTTAATATATTAATATTTTACCTTATTATCCGTCTTGTGATTTCCCTTTTTAAAAACAACACTACGCGTTTCGGAACGTATGTTCCATCATCAGGTGTAATTACTCTTGCGAGGTCGTCGAAACATTAAAATATGTCACAAACACATAAAACACTAACATAGTTCGTATTCAGTATCTAACGCGCGCGATACGTTTTCGGTGCACACCTTGATGATGGAACATACGTTCCGAAACGCGTAGTGTTGTTTTTAAAAAAAGGGAAGTCGCAAGACGGATAATAAGGTAAAATATTGTAACTAAACGAGATCCCCACCTTTATAATGTGATATAATTTACAGATTTATGGTTTATCGATTGTTGCTTAATGGATTCTCGTGTATTACATGCAGTAATTATCTTTTATGATAATTGATAAATATGATTTATTTAATTATAGTGTGATAATCTATTATGGATAAATTATTAATTTGCTGGTTTGTTAATGAATGTAACGGTAGCGTCGAACTCCTCTTCTGGAAAAACGTCGGCTGTGTAAGTAAAGTCAAGTGTTGTCGGGACAAATAAATTAATATAAAGAACACTTTTCACGTACCTGGTTGTCGTACTAGATGTTCAGACGTTCACCGCCACTGAATAAACTGTCAAGGTTATTTTGACCAGTTTAAATTTTATAATCAAGGTTTTATAGCACCTTGAAGGTTATGTGGGCGCCATATGGGTTTCCTTTGAGAAAAGTTCCCATAAAAACAAATTTCTAAATTTAAAATTGTATGTGTTCACTTTTCTGTTGGTTAAATGGTTATGGCATTTAAAATGATTCAAATAGTGTATTGAAAAATTTCTGTTTCAAATGTACCTCAGTGTATGCTATACTGAGGTTTACTTATCTAAATTGAAATAATTGAAGACAAAGGTTATGCTGTATAACATTATGGGTTTATTATACCCTCAAAAATCAAATTGAATAAAAATACATTTACAATAATACAGTCGGATTTCAGAGCATCCGTCTGCTATCTGGTCTAGCTCAGTTAAGAACAATATAAAAAACTCTTATGTTTGATAACAAAATTTTAATCTTATTCAATTAGGTACCTCAAGGGTAAGTTCTTGTAAATACAAAATAGAACGTTATTAATTGCTTTGATAGATATTACTATGATAGTAATTCATTTTTGGCCTCTTTAAAACTTGCAATTATATTTTAGGTTAACGACAATTTCGTCTGCTTAGATCCTAATTAATATTATAATAATTAATTCTAACACATAAATTCTTACGTTGGATTATTAAATCCTCTAAATAAATGAATACAGTGTTCGTTATTAATTGTTTGATTGTTTTTGCGTCAGTACAAATGTGTGATAGTAACGATCAGTGAAAGACAGATAAACAATAAAATTGGTCACTGTACTACCTTGCTTTTTAATCTTATAGATTAAAAATAAACACTTTAACGATCGGATTATATTGATCGCTAATACACTGCACTTTAATCGCACTTGGAACGAGAAATGACCCTCTTCTTACTGATACTGGGTGGTTTACTTTACAGGTTAAGTTAAATTTTCTCGTTCTGAATACATGCACTGTCTAAAAAGGTTCACTACTAATTTTCGGTGCACTCTTGTAAGATGAATCGTCCTTTTAATAATTATTTTAATAAAATTTGAAGTATTTACTACTATTGTGTTGTAGTAGATTAATAAAATATAAAACAACGTCGAGCCGCAACTGCTTAGCTCGTGATGAAGGAAGCGAATTCGAATTTTTCAGCGTTTCTCTGATTATATACCCCTGTCTTAGATCGCTGTTAGGGACAAATCTCGCTGAGTAAACTCTTTTGTGATTGGTACAAATTTCCGTTACAGTGACGTAATGTTTTTGTTAGCCGCCACCGGCGCGCTTCTCTCGCCTAATTGTCGTTGTTGTTGGTTTTCACCGGCAATTCCTTAAATCTGGTTAAAAAATGATGCTAACACTCACTATTAAATTATTACAATACCAATCTCTAAGTTATTATCATCAAATTAAAGCTTAGTCTTTGCTCTTTATTTTGATGTGGCTTAATGCTGGTTTGAACCTAGCTTTCACTGACAATACATAAAAATAGTGTTTTGAAACATGGTTTCTTATTGTCGTCTGCTAATAACGCAAAATGCGACTATTTCCCTATCTTTTACATTTGGTTAATTATCCCTGTGTTCCCTTTTGAACATTATTACATGAATAAAAATACATATATTATTACAATTAAAAGCTGTTTACAGCTGAACATTATTAAATCTTATTATAACTATGATAATACATTACTCTGACAATTCCTTACTCTCTAAATACATTTTTACTTGGCCTACTCAATATAAAGGCATACAATATTAATTGAGTAGTGGTATTTCACCTCATTCGTCATATTTACTATTCTGTAAATTTAATGTTCATTAGGGGTCCTGTTTCCCTATTAATTTACTGACATAGATTCGTCTATGCAGGGTCTAGATACAGTTATAGTACCAGGTTTATTCCCTGTTAATTATTACTTCTAATCACATCTCGTTTAATTAGGAAGTTGCTTATACACATAAGGCTTCCGTTTACATTTATCTTTATTCTATAATGTTACCTCTTGGTTGGTAAAGCTAGCTTTTTATAGCTTTGTGGCTACAGCTAGTATGGTAATAGTCTTTGTTATTTATTTATTATAGTTCTTCTAATTTCAGCCAAAACGCTGTTATTGTTATTACTTTATTAAAGTCATTTGTTATTTAGTTTCTATTTACATGACTCTACACATTAATGTCATGAACTGGCTCGCTTGACAGCTTATTTGTGAACTTTGCATGTCCATTAGTCATAGTCAGTCATTGTTTTTAAGTTGTAGTGTCATGTAGTGTATTCATCACTGCTTCTTGGGATCCTTTCTCTTCTTTCTTCTATGCTGGTCCCTTCTCTTCTTGGTTACATTCATTAAAATGATTCACTTTATAACTTTAGTGTCATAATTTACCCTTCTGGTGTGTGTTTTGGTTATGTAACATTTTGTGGTGTTACAATATTAATATATTAATTTATTCAAAGTGTGACTTGGATACGAATATCATGGATTTAAAATTTTTGAAGTTAAGGCTTTGTTATCTGTGATTATTGTGAGAGGTTGACCGAGTATATATATCCTAAATTTCTTCAAACACTGTATTATGGCTAATAATTCTTTTTCTGTGGTGAAGTAATTTTTTGCTGCGTTCTTGAAAGTCCTGCTGGTGTATGCTATTACTGCTATCTCTCCTTTCTGGTCAACCTGGTATAACTGGCCTCCGTACGCGTAGCTGCTGGCATCGCACTGAAGATAGAACCGGCATCCCTGAATTGGAAATTTTAACACAACGGAATCTATAAACAATTCTTTTACCTGCTGGAACTGGTCTTGCATGGTGGCATCCCATCTAAATTTATTACCCTTCTGTAGACGTTTTAACATTGGTTGGGTACATTCGGCGTACTTGTCGGTAAATTTATTGTAGAAGTTGGTTAAGCCGAAGAAACCTTTCAGTTGTTTTGGGTTTCGTGGAACCGGGAAATTTAAAATCGCTGACACCTTATCGTCAGTTGGTTTAATTCCATCCGTGGTGAGACAATACCCCAGGTATTGGATTTCCTTTCTATAGAACTGGGATTTCTTCAGGTTCACCGTAATATTCACCTCCTTCAAATTTTCCAGCAAGTTCCTTATATGTTCGATGTGTTCTTCCTCGTTCCTAGAGAAGCACAGAATGTCATCCACATATATTATGGTATGCCTTTTTACCTTGTCATTAAGCACGTGATCGAGCCCCCTTGTCAAACTCGCTAAGCTTGTGCTTAATCCGAAAGGTGTTACCTTAAATCGGTATCCCTTTCCTTCGTACAGGAAACCAGTGTGGTTGCGGCACTCTTCATGGAGTGGGGTTTGCCAAAAACTATTAGTGAGGTCAATCGTAGACATTACTTTGATATTGCTGCATCTAGCAAGTATTTCATTGATTGGCAGAGGTCCCTCATAATCTGGGATGGTGATACTGTTCACCTTCCGGGCATCTAAGCACCATCGCACCCTTCCGTCCCTTTTGATTACAGTGACCAGAGGTTGGACGTAAGGGCTGTTAGCTCTTTCTATGACGCCGTAATCCAGCATTCTTTTAATTTCCTCCTGGACCGCCCTCTGGTGCTTGATGGGAACGGGCCATCCTTTCTGCAGGTAGGGTGTGCTGTCGGTCACCCGGAAGCAATGGTGATATCCCGTGATGAGACCTGGCCGGATGTATTTGTCCTTGTAAATCTCCCCTCATTAACTCTAATTTCTCGTCCACTTTCTTGGTGATTCTTTCTTCCGTTCTCGTGTGCATTTCTTCGTTCTTCTTCTCCGATTCTTCAATTCTTTCATCTATTTGTTTTCTTGTTTCTTCATGTAATTTTTTCGTTTCTTCTATCTGTCTTAGTGTCTCTTCATGTAGTTTTCTTTGTTCTTCATGTTGTTTTCTTTGTTTTTCATCTCTCTTCCTTTCCGATTCTTCATTTTGCTTTTTCGATTCTTCAAATTGTTGTTTCATCATTGCCATTAATATTTGGAAATTTGCTTCAGATGACTGCGTCTGTGATTGCGGTCCCCCGGCCCTAGTTCCTGCACCGGTTGTTGAGCTTTCTTCATTCATTACGTTTCCGTCCTCAGGCTGCTCACAGCCCATCTGGTTATTGATATAAAACTCATCTGAATTCTCTTCCCTAGATGCCATTTTAGCTTGACTTCGGGTTATCATTCAGAGACTTAGAGACCGATATATGACAACAATAATATAGCTTAAGCTACATGTACTTATTTTAAACTTATTGCTAGCCACTGTCTCACTGCCCTAGCTTACTATTTTATCAAGCCGTGCGGTGTGGCGCCAATATAAGGATTTCCTTTATAAACAATTAATGTGTATAATTAATTTTTGTTTATTTACTTCAGTTATCTATGTCCCGCATGTTGGGACGCCAATATAAGGATTTAAATTATGCCACACTAGTTGCGGCGTCAATATAAGGACTTCGAGACAAAAAAAACTATCTCAGGGTTAAAAAAATAGTAAATGCTCATTCCTACTGATAGCTCTTAAATTTATTCACACTAGTTTGTTATCACTTGTAAATTTCAAACAAAGGCACAAAATTTTACATACTCATTATTACTTGTAAATATAAAAATAACACATTACCAAAATTTAATATTCATTGCTAAATTGTAAATATCAAACAATAATACATTAATAAAATTTGTTATTCAAACTCTCAATCTAATGGTTGCATATTAATAATCATTCATCAATTGCGTTTAGTACTTTACTAATTATAATGTTTAGTTTCATCTTATAAATTCTTAACATTAGTAATCTCTTAAGTTATTACTATACTGTGTAACTACGGATTCATTTAGAACTTGGAAATAAACATTACTCCAAACTGATAAATAATGATGATTTTACTTCTAATTAAACTTTAAATCAATTTTTTTTTAATTCCTTGACGATTACTTTAATGAATTCTAGTGTGTGTGGATTCTTTGAGATGACAGACAGTGGATCTAAATTAATTAAGACATGTTTACTTTACTTGATAAACGAATATCCAATCACTCGGTGGTTGCGGTGATGATTCCCTCATGTCGATCGTTCTGGAATCGTGCAGATAATTCCTCCAGATGATAGATAGTACCGGATGAATCCCACGATGTCACTCACAGACACTTCACTCACCAACTCCACGCATTTCGGATTGTAATTTATGATTAAAAGTTAGTATTCTCTGTTGTACACCGACATCGTGATTTATTTCAAATCTGAATTGATATTACGCACCTTTGTTGCGGTATCTTTGGTTATCAAGTGTTCATGAATGTAGTTTGGGTTGTTAATCTTTATTAAAAGTTATTTGTTGTAATGTGTTCGTATACACTGAAATTACATTATTGTCTGGTTACTGTCTGTTTCAGTTAATGTTCACTGGTAAGCTAATAGTGTGACTCTACTTCATAGTTCGTGTGTTTGTAATCACTGTATTAACTTTTGTTATAAGTTCGAAAACTACCTTCTCACACTGTGTATCGAATTATTCTAAGTTCAATAAAATGCTAATTACTCCAGTCACGGACTTCACTCCGATCGCGTCCAAAATTTAGTTAGAACTCCCAAGCGCGTTCCTGTCTCGTTTCTATATTCTCCTTACCAAATTTCCCACCAGACTTCTGAATCCAACGACGCCGTGTCGTTAGTGGTTTCATTTTCTTCCCTCCAAGTCCAAATACCACCTATCTTTTCAGAGGCGTTCTCTGATAGGTCTCCTGGTTCCCCACCAGATTCTTCCCTTGCTTCATATTTTGAGGTCGTTGTCATTTCCAGATAACGCAGCAATAAATTGTATCTGTCGTTTTTTCTGAAGTCTACAGCGACAACTCTGAGTTTCTCTTCCATTTGTATTGTTTCTGAACTTCGTCGCTCTGGCGTTATTATCTATTGTTGTTCAAGGGCCTCGCCTACCCTTCTTTGAAAGTTGTTTTTTTTTCTTTTGATTGCCAGCCAACACCCCGTCCTTGAGATTGGACATACTCTCTGTGCTTTCATTTCCAAGTAAGGTCAAAACCCTGTCGTCGACCTCTGGAGTCTTTCAAATCAGTACACCCTTCGTCGCTTTCTCCTGACAGCTGGCGTATACATGTATACTTGACCATTGTTAAGCCTTTTCTCCTTTAATGGCTCTGTGCACTTGTATGTAGTTTCCTACGGAATCAATGTGTTTTCACCAAAAACTGGTGGTCTACGTACCGGGAGCAGGGAACTCTGCTTGTTTACAGGGCGTGCGTTGCAGCTGTCTACGAAAATTTATGACCTGTCCGTCACTAGAGCGTGTTTGCTAGCTTCTCTTTAGTCCCTTACAAAATATGCTTTCCACACATACACCCTTCGTTACTGCTTTCAACGACACTTCTTACTGCTAATTATGAAATAAAAATTTTTTGAAAGGGTACCCCTGGTTAAGAGGGGCAAAATGCCCCTTGAAACCAATCATTTTTTTGACTACGAGGTTTGTTCAGATAAAGAAAGGACTTTTGAAATAGCGCTCCGATCAGTGTACGGAGCGTGTTCCGACATGTGGTGCCGCCTAGCGGCCACCTTCGGCAATTTAACCCCGACTGTTGCGTCGTTCTACTTGTATTAGTTGACGGCATAAAACTGTCGAAGTAAACACGTGCATTCACCGTTCTGCGAAGTAAAGATGAAAGATTTTATGGAGCAGCGCGTTTGTGTGAAATTTTGCTGCAAGACCGACAAAACGTTTACTGAAACGTGGGCTTTGCTTCAGCAAACCTATAAGGAAGACTGTATGGCCGTTCGCAGTGTCACGAGTGGTTTGAACGTTTTAAATCGGGCAGAACATCGATTGAGGGAGAGTCAAGATCGGGACGACCTTCGACGTCAACAAACGATGAAAACATCGATGCTGTTCATTCCGTGATTCGTGCTAATCGTCGTCTGACTGTGCGAGAGGTTGCTGAGGAAGTCGGCATCAGCATCGGGTCGTGCCACGAAATTTTGACCGTAAAACTTGGCATGCATCGCGACTCTGCAAAACTCGTGCCACGTCTGTTGACCGACGACCAGAAGGAGAACTGTCAAGATCAGCCAAGAGCTGCTTGATCATGCCAGTACCGACAAAAACTTCATAAAAACCATCATAACAGGAGACGAAACATGGGTTTATGGCTACGACATCGAAACCAAGGCGCAATCGTCACAATGGATTGGAAAAATGTCGCCCCGACCGAAAAAAGCATGCATGAGTCGGTCAAACTTGAAGTTGATGTTGATTATTTTTTTTTATTATCGAGGAGTAGTCCACCACGAATTCGTGCCACAGGGGCAGACTGTTAACAAGGAGTTCTACGTACAAATTTTAAGGCGTTTGAGGGAAGATGTGCGCCGGAAGAGGCCTGAGCTGTGAAAAAACAAGAGCTGGGTGTTGCATCACGACAACGCGCCAAGCCACTCGTCTCTGCTAGTCAGCCAATGTTTGGCCGGTAACGAAATAGCCGTCCTTCCGCACCCTCCGTACTCTCCAGACTTGGCCCCCGCGGACTTTTTCCTGTTTCCAAAATTGAAAACCACCCTGAAAGGAATACGTTTTCAAAGTGTTGACGCGATTCAACAGAATTCGCAGAGACAACTACGCACCATCTCACAAAACTAGTTCCAGGGAGCATTCCAACAGTGGCAGAAACGATCGGAGCGGTGTGTTGCAAGCAGGGGGGAGTACTTTGAAGAGGACAAACATTTGTAATGTTATAATTACAGTAATAAAGTTTGTATGACAAAAGTTCGGTCTTTTTTTGAACAAACCTCGTATGTAGGTTTATTACAATTGTAAAAACATTACATTACACAAGGTTCTTAGGTTCCCATCTACCCCCTCTACAGAGGGAGGGTGAAAAATTGACTTTTTTCAATCTTTATTTTTTTTCTCAATTTTTATGAAACGTAAAGTTTCCAAAAAATTTGATCATATTTTTAGCATCAAAAACAATAAACTAAAAAATGATGGTCCCCATGGGATCATGGGATTGTTTCTAAAAACATTCGAAAAAGTTAAAAAATGCTATATCTCAAGTCCCAAAAGAGCTACAGGCATATTTTTGTTTTAAAAAGTGTACTTTAACAATCTTTGTATACTCAAATTTTTTCAGATTTTTTTGAGTGGTGGGCCAACCTCAAAAACGCAAAAAAATACATTTTTCGGCTATTTTTAGGGGGTTTTGTTAGCCTGAAAGTAGCTAGTACTCTAAATAATATTAAAAATGTAAAATTATATTATTTTCTTTCATAATATATAATACAAGGTCATTTTTTTAAATTAATAAATTGGAATTCGTGAATTTTTGTTATTTTTAAGCGTATTTTTATATTTAAATGAGTTACAATTTAGTAATATTACTCTTATGTGTGCACACATATACTACACACACTGTGTGTGTGTGCGCGCGCGCTTGTGTGTGTGTGTGAATATATTTATTTATTTATTTGACATTTGCAATTCTTATATTTAACTCATTTAAAGCTTGTTTTTTGTATTAAATTAGAAAAGTATGCAAGATACTTTAGTTTCAAATAAGGATTTTTTTTTACGCTCAATAAAGAGATTTTTATTTACTCCGTGCATTCTTAAATACATCAATTATTACTATAGCAACCATTTTACAGAAACAAGAATTTAATTTAACAACTCTGGTTGTACCACGGCTAGGCTAGATGGCACAACAGGTCAAAAATTATTTGATTCTGTTTGAATTTGCGGCTGTTATTGTTTGCCATAGAAAATACCCTTGTTAAAACATAAAATGTTGCAGGTAAACTACCCCTTTCCCTTAACCGATCTTCACCAAAAACAATAGGTCTTGAGAACTCTACAATTCAGGGCTGTATGGAAATAATCTTTTGATTCTGTTTGAATTTGCGGCTGTTATCGTTTGCCATAGAAAATACCCTTGTTAAAACATAAAATGTTGCAGGTAAACTACCCCTTTCCCTTAACCGATCTTCACCAAAAACAATAGGTCTTGAGAACTGTACAATTCAGGGCTGTATGGAAATAATCTTTTGATTCTGTTTGAATTTGCGGCTGTTATCGTTTGCCATAGAAAATACCCTTGTTAAAACATAAAACGTTGCAGGTAAACTACCCCTTCCCCTTAACCGATCTTCACCAAAATCAATAGGTCTTTTAGAACTCTAGAATTCAGGGCTGTATGCGAAACATTATTTGATTCTGTTTGAATTTGCGGCTGTTATCTTTTGCCAAAAAAAAAATTACCCTTGATAAAAAAACCGTTGCAGGTAAACTACCCCTTTCCCTTAACCGATCTTCACCAAAAACAATAGGTCGTGAGTACTCTACAAATCAGGGCTGTATGCAAAAAATTATTTGATTCTGTTTGAATTTGCGGCTGTTATCGTTTGCCATAGAAAAAAAATCTAAGACAGACAGGCAGACACACACACAGACATTTTTCGAAAAACGACTTTTTTCATGTTTTGAGTGTAGTACAATCAGAATCTGCAATAATCTCGAACACGATTTTTTTTGCCATCACCATACGTACTTCCATTTCCTTAAGGAATATGGAAGTAAAAACATTCTTAATTATTTGGTAATGATTTTAGTACGTTTGGAAATATCAATATTAAAAACATACATATATTTTTAACCTCAATTTTGCTTCCTATCTAAATAGGCATAATTAAACGTAATGTATTTTTATGTAAAAGTTTAATTACAAAAGAATAAAAAATAGTACTGAGTGTAATACACTATATGTTAAAAGTAACATATGAAAACAACTTTTTACTGATAAACATTCATAAGTATACTTTACAGTTTATGTAGTTTTTGAATCCATACTGTTAATAAGCCTTGGTTTTAATTAAAAAGTGTTGAAATAGAATTAAACTACACATTTATTAAGAAATATTATTCTATTATTTCATGCAGTCGAACCATGGCAGATTCAAATGCAGAACCTCTGTGTAAAACAGCAAAGCGAGATAATTCCAAATGTGTTCACTGTAATATTTTTATTCGAAAAATTATCGGAGTGGCCAAATCAGTGGATACTCGTGAAGATGCAAAGAAAATAATGGATGATTTTGGAGTTTTCGTTCAAGTTGGTGATAAGATATGCTCAAATTGTCGTACTAAGTTAAGGCTTCAAAAGTGTATAATTAGGCGACAAGAAGAATCTCACTTAGAAAATGTTAAAGTTCAAGAGGAGGCACCTATACCAATCGCAGAACTACCAAGCATAGGACATCAAGAGGATCAAAATGAACATGGGGAAGGCAGAGAAATATCGAGCCAAGATATATTATTGACTACACCTTCTGAGTGTACTCTCTTCTACCTCTTTTCGCAAGCTTCTATGACTTCTTCACAGACTTCAAATGATGATCCTTCGTATACTTCAGAAGCTACACCACAAACTATTGAAATAGTAGAAATGCCATTTGCACGTTCGGTTTCAAGTCATGGATATTGTTTTATTTATCAATCTCAAAAAGTGATCTTCATGATGTTACTTTTGAAGCAAGGATACAAGTATTCGTAAAGAGAAGAATCTTTATTCCAAAACGCAACAGATGTTGTTCTATCCATACAATAAAAAATCGATTTTATGAGAGTGAAGTAGGAAAAATTTGTACTTATTCAAACATCAGCCTAGTAGAAATTACAGAACTTTCAAAGTTTATGGACGTTCTGTCTGTTAAAGTTGATTCTCAGTTATTCGATAAGATTGCCGATTTTTCTATTTCAGAGGAATGTGTTTATGCTCTTACAGGACAATCTTGGGAAAATATCATTTCATTTCGAAATATGATGTCATCTATGAGAAATTCTGATAATCAAAATGTAACTCAAGCTGTTGTTGCATTCTTATGCAAATTAAGAACTGGCAATTCTGATAAAATAGTTTCTGCTATACTTGGTGTTGAAGATGAGAAGATGATTTCCGAATTCATTCACTCTGTTTTACAATGTTTCAAAAGGGACATGTTACCTAAACATTTCGGTCTTCACTCTACTTCTAGGGAATATCTCATCAAAAATCACACTGCTGCAGCTGCACAAAAACTGCATACTTTAAGTAATCGTCTGGCTATTATTTGTGATGCTTCCTATATACGTCATCAGAAGAGTGCCAATAACACTTATCAGCGCAAATCTTAGAGCGGTAAAAAAAAACCTCCTTGTGTAAGCCTTTCACTATAACTACAACAGATGGATATATTATTGATGTTCCTGGACCCTTTCTTGCTGCAAAGAACGATGCCCAAATTTTAGACTATTTATTATCAATTGAAAACGGACTAAGCACTATTCTAAAAGAAAGTGATATTTTCATTTTAGATAGAGGCTTTAGAGACATAGTAAGTACTGTACATTAAAAGAAAAAGGTTTTGTTGTACTGATGCCTGCTTTGAAAGGTAAACGTAATCAGTTAACAGCAAAAGAATCTAATGAATCCAGATTAGTTACAAAACTTCGATGGGTCATTGAGGCTGTACATGGAATAATTGGACAGAAATATAAGCTTTTGCATCATCAGTTGCATAAGTCTCTTTTTTCTGATGCCGGTTTATACTGTCGAATAGCCTGCTTCCTTCAAAATCGTTTTGGAAAACGATTAAATTCAGATAAAGGACTACTTGATGAAATTATCAGTCGGATGAATGCTACCAAAAATGATGTAAATACATTGGCTGTAGAAGTTGAAAATAACTGGAATAGAAAACTAACTCCGTTTCAGTTGTTATCTTCAGAGGAATTGCTCGATTTCCCAGAAATGTCATTAGACGAATTAAAAGTTTTTTTCACAGGATCTTATCAGCTTTCCCAGTCTGTATCTTACTTAGCAGAAATTATAGATGAAAATGGTTCATTCCCTGTGAGTACGTTAAAAATTAAACCAGAGATAGTTCGATTTGAAGTGAGGTCAAGACATACAAACAGCAAAATGTATAAATGCGATTTACATTATAACCCAAATAGTAGTGAAATGGATGGAATCAAGCGTTATTGTTGTAACTGTGCAAATGGTAATAGAACAATTGGATGTTGTTCACATATCGCTGCTGTTATTTATTACTTATCATACGGCAGATATTTGTCAAAAATTATACGGCCTGCAGAAGTTCTTACAAAATTATTTCATTTTGAGGAAGTGCAACCAGTTATTGAGGAAGATAGTGATGAAGATAACTTTTTTACAACTTAATATTAGTTTTAAATATTGATTATTTTGTTGAATGTAATAAATATAAGTCTGCCTTACATTTTTAAACTATTTAAATATCTAACTTTCTACAATTGTAGTTCTGAGTAATTCTCATTACTGGCATACAAACTGTCAACTTAAAAGTTTTGCCAATATTTTTTTTTTTTTTTTCAAAATTAATAGGATAATACTTTTTGAATGTCTTAAAAAATGAATTACTTTATTATATGTAAGAAACAAACAGTTTTATGTCTTTTTTGATAAACAACAAATAAATAAGGAGTCTTAATTTTTCAGAAATATCGTCTTAATTCTTCATCACAATATTTACTTCTTCTTCTTCTCTGAAGCATCAGGCCCATGACCTGTTGTGCCATCTAGCCTAGCCGTGGTACAACCAGAGTTGTTAAACGAAATTCTTGTGTCTTTAAAATGGTTGCTATAGTAATAATTGATGTATTTAAGAATGCACGGAGTAAATCAAAATCTCTTTATTAAGTGTAAAAAAAAAATCCTTATTTGAAACTAAAGTATGTTCCATACTTTTCTAATTTAATACAAAAAAAAAACAAGCTTTAAATGAGTCAAATAAATAAATATATATATATATATTTCAATCACTTTCTGCTACAGTCCGTTTCTTGATGTATATAATACTATAATACTTATAACTATTTTACCTCAAGATGTATTTTTTCTTTAGGGACATGTTTCGGGAGATCCTGTTCTCCCATCTTCAACCTTCGCCATCTTGCTTCTGGTGCAGTATTTGTGTGTTGGCTTCTGGATGTTATTATGGTGGTTTGTTGGTCTTTGGTCCTTCAATGTTGCATTATTGTGTGTGGTTGTGGTATCTGTTTTTGTATTTTGTGTATTTTCGATGTTGAGTGCTTTGAATATTGTGTCATGTTTTGTATTGATTTGTATTTGTTCTGGTATTAATTTGTTTTGTGTTTTATGTTTGTAAATCTGTAAATTTTCCCAAATGTTCATTATGGTGCCTTTGTGTGGTATATGTTTTATTAGTGTTACATTGGTTATGTCTGGGAATTCATGTCCTGTGTTTATTGCATGTGTGGCTAAATTGGATTTATATATGTTTGGTTTTTTGTATGCATTTAGGTGTTCAAAATAACGTTTTTTCAGCTGTTTTTTTGTTTGTCCTATATAACATTTATTGCAATCTTGGCATTCAATTTTGTATATACCGTTGGTTGTTGTATTATCTTTGTTGTGTGAGTTATTTAGATTTTGTAATTTATTTTTATTAGTTTTGTATGCTATTTTTATATCTGTGTTTTTAAATAGTTTTGTTAGTTTTGACATTTTATTATTTATATATGTGAATGTGGCCCATTTTTTGTAACAAATAACAAAAACACAAATGCAGAGAACATACTGAAACAAATCAATAACATACATCCCAAAATACAATTCACAGAAGAAAAAGAAAAACATAACAAAATCAACTATTTAGACATAACCATCACAAGATACAACAAACACATACAATATGCAATATATAGAAAACCAACTTCCACTAACATCATTATACCTAACCATTCTGACCACCCACCACAACATAAAATGGCAGATTTTATTCGTTATTTAACAGAATGTACAAAATACCCCTAAACAAACAAGAAACTGACAAAGAAAGAAATATAATACACCAAATTGGTTATGCAAATGGATACAATAAAAATACTATGATCAAAATAGAAAATAAAATCAAATACAAAATAAAAACTGAACAATTAAGAATTAATCAAACTGAACAACACATAAATAACAACAACAACAACAACAACAACAACAAAAATGGGCCACATTCACATATATAAATAATAAAATGTCAAAACTAACAAAACTATTTAAAAACACAGATATAAAAATAGCATACAAAACTAATAAAAATAAATTACAAAATCTAAATAACTCACACAACAAAGATAATACAACAAAAAAACAGCTGAAAAAACGTTATTTTGAACACCTAAATGCATACAAAAAACCAAACATATATAAATCCAATTTAGCCACACATGCAATAAACACAGGACATGAATTCCCAGACATAACCAATGTAACACTAATAAAACATATACCACACAAAGGCACCATAATGAACATTTGGGAAAATTTACAGATTTACAAACATAAAACACAAAACAAATTAATACCAGAACAAATACAAATCAATACAAAACATGACACAATATTCAAAGCACTCAACATCGAAAATACACAAAATACAAAAACAGATACCACAACCACACACAATAATGCAACATTGAAGGACCAAAGACCAACAAACCACCATAATAACATCCAGAAGCCAACACACAAATACTGCACCAGAAGCAATATGGCGAAGGTTGAAGATGGGAGAACAGGATCTCCCGAAACATGTCCCTAAAGAAAAAATACATCTTGAGGTAAAATAGTTATAAGTATTATAGTAATATATATATATATTCACACACACACACACACACACGCGCGCGCGCGCACGCACGCACGCACACACACACACACACAGTGTGTATATGTATATGTGTGCACACATAAGAGTAATATTACTAAATTGTAGCTCATTTAAATATAAAAATAAGTTTAAAAATAACAAAAATTCACGAATTCCAATTTATTTATTTAGAAAAATGACCATGTATTATATATTATGAAAGAAAATAATATAATTTTACATTTTTAATATTATTTAGAGTACTAGCTACTTTCAGGCTAACAAAACCCCCTAAAAATAGCCGAAAAATGTATTTTTTTGCGTTTTTGAGGTTGGCCCACCACTCGAAAAAATCTGAAAAAATTTGAGTATACAAAGATTGTTAAAGTACACTTTTTAAAACAAAAAATATGCCTGTAGCTCTTTTGGGACTTGAGATATAGCATTTTTTAACTTTTTTGAATTTTTTTAGAAACAATCCCATGATCCCATGGGGACCGTAATTTTTTAGTTTATTGTTTTGATGCCAAAAATGTGATCAAATTTTTTGGAAACTTTACGTTTCATAAAAATTGAGAAAAAAAATAAAGATTGAAAAAAGTCAATTTTTCACCCTCCCTCTGTAGAGGGGGTAGATGGGAACCTAAGAACCTTGTGTAATGTAATGTTTTTACAATTGTAATAAACCTACATAGTCAAAAAAATGATTGGTTTCAAGGGGCATTTTGCCCCTCTTAACCAGGGGTACCCTTTTTGGTGTTATATATTTTTTACAGAAAACTGGAGTATCTGTAAATTTGTTAATTGCATTTTGTTATTGAAACTTTGATAAGTCTCTCTCTTCAGTCTTACTATGATATGTTTGAACTGGATGCTCGCCATTTGTTTTGATCTTATGCACCTGTCTATGGCTCCATCCTTTTCTCACATCATCAACCATTTCAACCCGTCCTCTCTTTCCTTCCACCTTTCTGTATACGATTCTTATCTGAAGACTCTTTACATGCAATCCAACTAGGATTTGTTTCTTATTACTTTCATCAGTCTTTTTTCCTCTCATCGGTTTTCTTTCGTCAGTACGTCATAATTTCTCATTTAATCAGCCCATTCTACCTTAATAATTCTTTGCCACAGCCACATTTTGTAGTTCTTTAGGTACCTTTCTTCTTTCTTTTTGATGGCCCATGTTTATTGGGATAAAAATACAACACTTCAAATAAAACATTTGTTAAAGTCTTTCTCATAAGGAGATGGGTATGTAATGTATAAAAGTTTATGGAATGTGTATTGCAAGTTTGTGTAATTAAAAAAAAACACAAAAACAAATAAAAAAGAAAACTCGAATACCTAGTAGCGAGATGTTCCAAAATTATGTGTCCAGTTCATCCATAACCACAATCATATGATGTTCTGCCATGTGGCAGGTCCGATGTTATACATACCAGGTTTGAGTATGCGTCTTTTTGTGACCTCCCCCGCCCCCACCACCAAATGTTATGCCATCCAAGAGTTTTTGCATTGACAGTTGCAGTGTTCCATCAGTTTTCTGTGCCAATATTTGATCAGTGTGTGTCCAGTCATTTAGTGTTATTGTCTCCTTGACCTCCCATTCTTTGCATTATAGGTGGGTGTCTGCATGAAAAAAAAAATATACCTTGTCTTTGAACTCTTGTGTTGTAGCAGGTTCAAAGCTGCTTTTCTCATAATTCTTCCTACTGCTTCAGTTTTATATGCAATTTTTTATTAATGCAATCTGGTGTAATGTTACTGTTACTGCATGTCTTCAGACAAACTAATTGTGACAAGTTCCAAATCTTCTCCATCAGTAAATCAGCTATCTTAATTTTCATGCAAATATTCTCCCCAGTTCTGTAACATCATGTATCTTTTGTGGTTTCTATTGTTAATAACAACACTTTTTTTGGTAACACAGATTGTTCAATGAGTGAAGTGAATCAACTCAACTGTTCAGCATTTGTCTGTCTGTCTGTTTAGGGTATGTCTTAGAATAACTTTTGAATGCATTAACTGATTTCCATGCAACTTGTCATTTGTGTCATTACTTTTACCCTACAGGCTCATACTGTTTTTGAGATTGATTTCCCCAAAAGTAAGGGAGCCAAAAATATGAAGGGATCAAAATTGTAAAAAAGAAATCGCAAAAGTCCATGTGAAGTACCGAATTAAATGAAATTTTAACCAAAATTTGCATATAGTGTATATTTTTGAAAATTTTGGAACACCAGGGTCCAAAAAGTATAGGCTTAAATTTTTATAAAATCACAAAATTTCATATGCTCTCCAAGAAAACATGAATGACAAGAGTAATTCTCGATACCGGGAGGGACTAGGGAGGAGAACGGGGAGTGACGAAGCTCGGTGAAGGCCAGACCAATAGGAAAGTAGGTAGTGACGATGCTCGGTGAGGGGCGTGGCCTAGTGGAACACGCAATATTGGGGTGGTTGATTCCAAGCGAATTTAAACAATTAGGGTAGGTCTCTAGGTATATATATGGTTTGTAGAGGTAGAAAATTGTCGTTTAAGACCTGAAGATGGTGGAGACACCGAAAGGCCTCGTTAAGAATGAAGTATTTAGCAGTGTGGGGATAAGTAGTGACAAAGTTGAAATTTCATATGGGTTATGAAATTAAAGAGAATTTTAACCAACTGAATGTTGTGTATAGTTTAGGAAATTTCAAAAAATTTTGCGCCTAGAACCTAAAAAAGGGAATAAAAGTTTGGAAAAAGTTATCAAAATCCACCTGGGTGTCATACTAAAGGGAATTTTAACCCAAATCTGATTGTTTGGAATTTTGAATGTTCCTTGTATAATTGTTTTCTTTACAATTGTTTGTTTACTAAAGACATAGTGGAGTAATTGGGATTTTCATAACTTTTCTGATAATTAAAAAATTATTTGATATTGAAATTTATGTAATAACGTGTATTTCACACACACACACACACACACACACACACACACACACACACATACACTTTTTCAAAATGTATTTTTTTTTTACTTATTTAGTAGTAAGTTTCAAACTATATGTGGAATACTGAGAATGACATTGAAAAAGAAAGTTAGACAAAGAGACATGTATCAAATCCTGCAAGACAATGGCAGTACCAGCACTGGTGTATGGATACGAGACCTGGACTATAAGGAAGAAGGACTGGTGCCAATTACAGGCTGCAGAAATGAGCTATTTGGGATTGGTAAAGGGATATATGCAATTCGATCATATAAGAAACAACTATATTAGACGAGAACTAGATATAGTTTCCCTAAATGAACTGATTTAGAATTATAGAAATTGCTGGAAACAACATCTAGAAATAATGGACAACACTCGCTTTCTGAAGTTGGCTTATGAGTATGAGCCGGTTGGAAAAAGATCTGTAGCGGGCCAGTCACAAGATGGCAGGAGTCGTGAGGCCGGAACAGGAGAAATCCTAACCATGAAATGATGATGATGTGAGCGACTTCTGCAGCTTAGGAGCATACTTGTTTTATTTTTCTTTGAACCAAACATTTTGCGTACACTATGATGTGGTAATGTCACCGGGTTGACTGAATCTGTCTTTAACACGACATGTGGTGATGTGTTAATCCTCAGTAAGTGGTGTTGACCGTTGACCCCATTATCCTTAGATTTGCCTTCTCTCATGCCTGGTCTCCAGCCATTTGTTAGACACGTCTATTCTGAATCAGCTGCTTATTTTTTGTGCCACTTGGAATTGAACATATAATTCTACAGTATCTCTTATCCAGTCCTTTCTAGATCTTCCAGCTCAATTTTTGATTACTCCTAATGTTTTTCAGTGTTAGTATTCAAAATGGCCTTACATACAAACCGTATGTCATGATAGTCTTTACTGTTCCAATAACAAATTTACAAACATCATAATTTCATGATTTTCATATAAGTACTCTTTATTATTTAGTAGTGTTCTGTGAATATTTATTGCTCGGATAAGTATTTGTATTATAAAATTTACTTTTGAATGCCCCACGTTGTTGGCCCAAATTTAAAATAACTTTACTGCACCACGTTCGTGGGCCAAATATAAAATTCTTAGGGCCTTCGTTGTCGCGCCAAATATAAAATTACATTTTGCAATAGCTATCGAATGCTAATAATAATACGTCCCAATTATAATAAACTCTAATTGGTCGTTAATGAAATTTACTTCCTTTTGGTTAATTTTAAGTATATTGATTAATTAGCAACAAACATAGTCATCTATATTCTAACTGCTGCCTGGATTTTTGTTGGGCGCCAGAGATAATTATTAATCTCAGGGGTTATTGTTAAATAATAACACTTTGTTCAGATGCTAAATGACACAACGTTATATTTATTAACTTTATGTACATTAGATAATATCAACACATATAACATCATGATTACTATTAATTGTGCAAATTGAATGATTTATCAATAGATACAAAATCTTATCACACTTCAATCTCAATAGAGATTATTTAACATATTTAAATAATTTATCAGAGATTCTTTAACATATTTAAATCATCATTCTTCAATCTTCAATAGAGATTATTTAACACATTTAACTAATTTATCAGAGATTCTTTAACTTATTTAAATCATTTATAACATTATGCTAACTTCTTGATATCTTGAATCTCCCTTTCTCCATTCATACTTTACTTTGATCAAAGACATGACTTAATATCTAACAAATTACATATATTTAATTGTCATTCAATTCTATATCATCACGACTTATTGTCTAACAAATTAGATGTATTTAATTCTTATCCAATTCTATGTCATAACATATACAGTAAATGGATCTTTAGGACCTGAACGTTCTCATGGGTTCTTTGAGAATGAAACGGGTTGAATTTATGGTAGACAGTTATTACTACATCAAGATTATGTGATTTAGACAATATACTTTGATAGAGTTACTTGTAAATGGTTATCCATTCCGCTGCTGGGCTCCTTCCACTTGTACACAACATACCACTTTCACTTTCTATTGCTCTGCTTTTACTTTTCACACGATCGCGATGACTACTTAACGCCAAGCACTTAGCGATTCAGACTTACTTATTCTTCCGCGCACATTATAAAGAAATACTTCTTCGCATCTCCGCCCGCACACCAATTCAGTAATACTCACTAGTTCTTCACCTTTACATCACCTAGTTCTCATATTTCACTTGCTTGCTTTAGTTCATTCTAATTATATAAATATTACAATAATTCGTAATTCTGACTAACAAATACTATGATTGACCGACCGCTATCATTACCGAACTTTGTACTTCTTCTCTTTGACTTAAACATTTTCTCACTTTTTACTGGCTGACTGGGCACTTATTGACCCTTACTGCTCTCTTTTACTACTTTTGACTGCCTTTTTACTACTACTCTTGACTGCCTTCTTACGACTACTCCGTTCTTCTGCTAGAGTTACATTTATAGCCTCTTCAAAACTTCCCTTTCTGCTGTCACTCTTCCAATAACCCCTATTGGTCACATTTTGAAAGTGTCGCCGATAAATTTGAAAATATCCAGTCATCACTTGCAAAATTTTCGCGCGCAGCGATGACGCTATTCCTTATTGGCTACTGATTTCGGGGCTGAGATTTTCCCGCACAGCCATTAACTCATAAAAAGAGAAATCTGCTTTCTAAAACACACACCTCGTTTCAGTATGTTAGCTATTGTATTTTTGAAGGCCGATACACCCTCTTTCTAACGGTATATCGCGTTTTTTGCTGGTTTGTGCAAACAAAGCATTTTATATTTTTATGACAGAACGTTTGGTGCACAATACATTTCTAAGCTGCCAGGCGACAGTGTGTCGGCGTTCGCGCCTTAGCTACCCGCTTACATAACTAGTACACTGTACAAAATCTCTCGTACCTTCTTACTACTAATATTACAATCTTATATTAACTTTAATAATTTATCGTGTCGTACTACAGATATTTACAATTTATTAATTAACTATTCGTAACTCGTTGATTTACATTACAGTATTCACTCTGTAGAATGTCATATAATATAAATGAAATTCAATTTCATTCAAATATTGAAAACATATTAAATACCCTGAAAATTACTCATCATATGCTTTCATGGCTGGTGTCTGAGTTCTAAAATCTTCCTGACTGATATGGACCATATCTTAACAGTCCAAACGACTTCAGGAATTATGAAAATATTAGCATTTGAACATATTCTATTAGATGTAAAAAAAAAATAAACAGAAGGGTCCTTCTTCAGGACTAAATCACTAGAAACTGTTAATTTTATATCTCTGTAAATGAAACTGATTTATTATTTGCAAAACAAAAATGTATGTGATTAACTTAACTATTTTGTAATTAATGAATGTGGATAAAGTGTAAAGTAGATATAAAAGCCAACAGAAGAATAACAGATGTTTAAGAAAACTAACAGATGTGATATTTTATATTCGATAGTGGAAAAAAAAAGAAAACTATTCTCAATAATACTTTGTGCTAAATTAAAAAGGAAGGACACTAACTATTGGATCAGATACATTTGATAGTTTTAACCACATTAATCATTGCAATTTGTAGTGCCACGTTTGTTTTGTTAATACCAGCATTTATTTAACATAGAATAACATGTTTTTTATTGATTCTCATTGAAAAGTAGAATCAGACCATTATTCTCAACCCATGGACTGACTTTCAAACACTTTCAACAGTTTACCTTCCTTTGAATCTGCATTCTCAACTGTGGAACAGTTCTGTACCTGTTCCACATACAGAATTAGCATGCTTATTACCCTGTTTGGTTGATGGTTACCAGATAACTTGAGATTTCCAGATTTAAAATTATTTGCATGGTTGTGTTCAGATTAAATAAATGGGATTTCTTAAGTTAGTGGTTATACAAAAATTGAAGTATAAAAAGGTAGTAGAAGACAAAAAATGATCACGAAACCACAGTAATGGTCTATTAACTGGAATAGATAATTATCTGAAATATTAGAAGGATCTCATATCTGAAATAAATGGACCAATAAACCAACACAGCCAAAAAGAGTCAGAGCATTAATAATTGGTGCTAATTGGGACTAATTTGTGCTCAATCCAGTATAGATTATGAATTAGTCTAAATTTTTAATTGTTCACAAAGAACACTACTTCACGTTGAAGGGATACTTATGAAAACTCCATGTTAGACTATAAACATCATCTTCACTACATTTATTCCAAACACTTACACATATATTAAAAGGTTTTTGAAATAACAGATACTGAAGAAATGTAATTAGTAAATAGTATGAAAAAACAATATTTTTTTAAGATGCTTTAAAGCAGCTTTCTTTTTTATGTCTTGTCTCTTATTCTTTTTTGAAATGAAAGTTGGATGATAGAGTACACAGAGTGGTTTTCCATAAGACATTATAGTTTCTATTGCATCGAATGCATTGGTGTGTGAAAGTCCAGTGGATTTTCATCAGTAATGTCTAGACGTTCAGGGGTTACATTGGTCAGGGGGTTTGGCTTCAGCAACAGTTTTCATTATTTATTCATCGTTTGAACTTTGAATCCATGATTGTTTTGATTACTTTCTAATTACCAACTTCCATTGAATTTGTTGCACTCTTCGTAACAGGCACCAATTTCAACAATAGCATTACTTATAAAGCATTTTCTGTCCACTCAAAGACAATGAAGCTTGTGAACAACATCCTCAACCCATTGGATCTTGAATTTTGGTACAGTTGGAACAAATTGAATTTTTATGTCAACCAGTCTCGACTTTTGACCTTCGAGATACAGACTATCTGCGCTGTACTGTGTATTACAGGAAGTAGCCTAGTGAACCAAGCTGATATTTCAAAAATGCCAAAGAAAGATATAGCTAGATTATTATTAAATCGAAGTATGTGGAAGAAGAGTAGTCTAATCTGAAACGAATGAAGAGGCAGACAGCAAGTGAGACAAAAACAGAAGTGTAAATAGTAGACATGCTATATTGAGCTGAAAAATAACAAAAAGTGCCTGTGTGATTCTTAACACAGAGCAGCACACAAAGCTGCTCCAGATGTTTGGAGGTCATTCTGTGCAGCTTGTTTGTGTGTTTTTAAAAACCTTTGTAGTAAATCTTTCACAAAGGCCCCAATGAGTCTTCAGTCACTATCATCGCTGGAACTGCAGAGGTCTATAATGCTACAATTTTGGTTACTTCACCATTTTAGTATGTACTGCAAGATGAATGGACTTTCCAAAGATTGGGAAAACTTTTCGAAGTTGTACCCTTTATAAATATCTTAAATTAGAATTACACATCCACACAATAGATTTACTAGAGAATATGCTTCTGGTTTTCAATATTTTGAGTGTTTTATTGGTTATTGAGTTTCTTGCTGTGTGATTTCATTCTTGTTCATTTACACTGTGCACTTCTTACGCAGTTTTTGTTTGTCGTTCAGGGATCTATAAGTTATGTTGCATAGGCTTTCATAATGTTGAAATTAATCTTTAATAAAGTTTTTTTTTAGTGACAATTCTGCTGTGTTCAGGCTTCTGTCATATTAAATATATTTCAGTTTTCATACACACACCCATACACACACACACACTGCTGAGTTTATTTGGAATTGGCTCCAAAATTTTTGTGGGTATACTATCAGTAATGACTAACTGCTATCTTTATTCGGTGTAACACCCATTTTATGTTTCACCATTAGTTTGCTATCCTCTAACACTTGAGGATGTCTTATCAAAGAATTGGCAAAATATTTGATATTGAGAAGTGTATAAAACATTGTGTTATACTGAAGAACAGAGCCACTGTTATCTATGTAGCTACTTCTGAAACCATATGTAACTAGTATCATGTTAATAATTGTGTCATACAGAGCAAAACTCAAATCATTGAATCTTGTAAGATTTAAACATATTTTACTAGTGTGAATGTGTAAACTGCCATTGTGTGTAATCGTCCAGTTCAAGGTCACCAAATTAATATTTCAGCTTTTGTGGTCAAAAAATTGACAGTTTGAGACTTTTTTTTTTGAAGTTGTTGCTATTTGCCAGATATTTTGTATTGAACACGAGAAATGTGATTGGTATCTGTGTTATCCAGATTCACTTGTGATAGTGCCATGTATTTTTTGTGAAGTACTGTATATAAAGTAGTAAAAGTGTATACTACGAGGCTTATCCAGAAAGTAAGTACCGTCTGCAAAAATTGTAGTATGAACGTCGCGTGTGCGTAGTTACTTCCTTCTATTCGACGATGAAGTAGCCAAGCTTTATTGTTTGTTTACGTTCCGATTTACGTTTACTACACATCGGTAATCATGTTTAAAAAAATCGATCGGCCCGCCAGTTGTGAAATAAGAACAGTTATTAGGTTTTTGAATGAGAGAAATCTTCGTCCTTATGAAATTCATCATCAGATTTGTGAAATTTATAGACAGAATGAGATTAGTGAAGGTATGGTGAGAAAGTGGGTTAGGGTGTTTAACGATGGAAGAGAAAATGTTCACGTCGAGGAGCGTAGTGGTCGCCCGTCCTTAGTCAACAAAGAATTGCTGCGCAATGTTGACGAGAAGGTTCGTTCCAATAGACGATTCACAATTTCTGATTTGACAATAGATTATTCAAACATTTCTAGATCTTTATTACACGAAATTGTGACTGAACATTTACACTACAAAAAACTGTGTTCGAGATGGGTGCCGAAAATGCTAACGGATGGTCACAAAACGAAATGCATGGGAGCAGCCTTGGAATTTTTGCAGCATTATGAAAGAGATGGAAATTATTTTTTGAAAAGAATTGTCACTGGTGATGAAACATGGGTTTCTTACGAGACACCAGAAACTAAACGACAGTCACTGCAATGGCGGCATACTGGTTCCCCGAAAGCCAAGAAGCAAAGCCACCTCTTTCTGAAAAAAAAATCATGTGCACCGTTTTTTGGGACTGTCAGGGAATTTTGTTAGTGGATTTATGGAACGAGGCACAACAATCAACGCAGAAGTTTACTGTAAAACACTCAAAAAGTTACGGCGAACAATACAAAACAAAAGGCGTGGACTACTGACTTCCTGAGTGGTGTTTGTGCATGACAATGCGCTGTAACTCTTACAATAAAATGACAATATAAGCTAGGAATTTACTTTACTCACCCCCGATTCTGACAAACTTACTTACGACTTACCTTATTATGAAAACCAGAAGATCCCAAATTGTTGTACAAGGTCGCCACGATATTTTGAGGTTCAATATCGAAACCATAACATTCTTCCCATTAAAAAGAATTTAGATAATAATTCCCCTTAATTCAAAACTCACAGGTTCTTTTAGGCGAGCTTTCGGCACAGAAATTAGGTTATGGATCTGGCGTAATGATTACACTAACACATGTTTATTGTAACATAGAAATCTGATTTAATTTTCTTTATATGCATTTATGAGAAAGTTTTCTGTTCTTTTGACACCAAATTTAATTCATAATAAACTATGTTAAACGAAAACCATGTATAATATAACTAAACAATAAAAAACTTTAAAGATGATCATCAAATACAAATAAAAATCTAATTCGCAAACCAGTACTTTGTTTTAGGGTATTCCCCTCTTTTTAGTTTCTCTCTCTCTCTCTCTCTCTCTCTCTCTCTCTCTCTTTCTCTCTCTCACCCCCTCCCTATATCTCTCTACATTTTTCATGAGATCTCATTTTTGATATATTTTGAATTTAAGAAAAATATAAATTGCTATTGAATTTTGGCCAGTCGGTCTTGTTACTTATCTATGTCGTAGTCATCGCCGAGCCGTTGCACCACCACTGGACACTCACTTTGTTGATTAAAATGCCAAAATATTTAGTCTCCAAAATGTTAGATTATATCATTTCCACTGATTCATGAATTTAAACAGTTTTTAAAACTTCATCATAATTTTAAATATACTTTTCGGTAAGCTTACCTAGTCGGCCCGCGGGCACTTTATAATACGACCATACGATCGGGAGGTGGGCTGCAGACTGCCGCAATCTGAGATGGCGTGGGCACGCTATCCTAGTTTCAAGCGGATGTCCACCCGTCTCCTGCCATCAAGCATCAAAGCTTCTAGACGTTTCTCGTACCCAGAAGTTCGTTGTAACATCGAAAACACATGGTGTTCCTTTCTACGCCGTAAGCCATGTGTGTGTTCTGTGACTCACCTATGCTTTGTTAAGTCTTCCAACACACCTCTAACAATGGGTTTCATAAGATTATTACATACTTTGAGAATAAAAAATGTTTCATAATTATGTTATGTAATTCATATTATATAATATAATATATGTTTCATATCTACTCACAATTACATCATACTCAAATAAACATTACCAACTTCACATTAAAATAAATCTTTCAAATTCAAATTTGAATAACCATTACAAACATTACACAACTTTAGTTTTAACTTTCTATTAACTATTCCAATTGTCACATCATAACTTCAACTCTGAATTTCTATTAAACATTTTAATCATCAAATTTTAATCATTTACCATTTATTATACAAGTCAAATCTTAAAAAAAATTTCAAATTTATTACCAAAATTTCCATGCTTTAAAACATTTCAAATAAATTTTAATTACATTATAAAATTTCAGTAATGTCAATTATTCCATCAAACAAAATATTATTGTTATAAACTCATTCAAAACTATAAACATTGATTACACAAAAGACAATGTACATTCAACCCAATGTGTCCTCAGATACCCTATCATAACAACAACGTAACCTAATCCACAATACATCTAACACCAGTACAAAATTATATACAATATGCGTCACATCAAATGTCATTGTTCACCAAAAATCATTACATTATTCAGCCAAGTATTAAAACCATTAACTAAAATAATTAAATGTCCATCAACACCATATGTCTAACCTCCATCATCAAAAATTAATCTCACATTATACAGGCACATTTCATTTTTAATTAAATTCATTATATTGCCTTTTTTAATATAATGCCTATTTGAATTCTCAAATTCTTCCACAATACCATAATAATAATCTACAGGATTATTCCACATTATTATATCATATTGTTTTTGTGACTCACATATCATTTAAAAACTCATCAAACTGTTTTACTAAACAGGTATTTTCGCTCATTTTTTCATTAATATTGTTCTCGAATTTAGCATTTTGTTGTTTCACTTCGCTAATATCACACCTTAGTTCATTAAAATTACTTTCAAACTTGACATTTTGTTCTTTCATTTCATTAACATCATTAGACATTTTACTTTGTTGCTCTAAAAGCAATTTCATCAAATCCATCATCTCATGATTAGACCCCTTCCTTTCCTTTGTTGATACTGAAGTTGAATGTACTCCAGAATCACTCATTATAGCTGAGTCAGTCAGACGAACTTCATTCTCATTATCTTCCATTTTAATTATTTGTAATTAATATAATTAAATATTTATATAAATGAAATTTTACTGTATATAAGCAAAACAATTTTTAAACAATGTGCTACTATAAACACCTTATAACCTATATGAATTATTCAAAAAGAACGCCATACCAAACCCTATTTCCATGCGTCAAAACAGGCCTAACTCATATAAAAATTATACAAGTATCCTGCCAGGGTCGCCAATTGTAACTCTTACGATAAAATTACAATATAAGCTAGGAATTTACTTTACTCACCCCCGATTCTGACAAACTTATTTACGACTTACCTTATTATGAAGACCAGAAGATCACAAATTGTTGTACAAGGTCGCCACGATATTTTGAGGTTCAATACCGAAACCATAACATTTTTCCCATTAAAAAGAATTTAGATAATAATTCCCCTTAATTCAAAACTCGCAGGTTCTTTTAGGCGAGCTTTCGGCACAGAAATTAGGTTATGGATCTGGCGTAATCATTACAGTAACACATGTTTATTGTAACACAGAAATCTGATTTTATTTTCTTTATATGCATTATGAGAAAGTTTTCTGTTCTTTCGACACCAAAATTTAATTCATAATAAACTATGTTAAACGGAATCCATATGTAATATAACTAAACAATAAAACACTTAAAGATGATCATCAAATACAAATAAAAATCTAATTCGAAAACCAGTACTTTGTTTAGGGTATTTCCCCTCTTTTTAGTTTCTATGTATTCACTCTCTCTCTCTCTCTCTCTCTCTCTCTCTCTCTCTCTCTCTCTCTCTCTCTCTCTCTCTCTCTCTCTCTCTCTCTCTCTCTCTCTCTCTCTCTCTCTCTCTCTCCCCCTCTCCCCCCCCCTCTTCCTCTATCTCTTTACATTTTTCATGAGATCTCATTTTTGATATTTTTTTAATTTAAGAAAATTATAAATTGCTATTGAATTTTGGCCAGTCGGTCTTGTTACTTATCTATGTCGTAGTCATCGCCGAGCCGTTGCACCACCACTGGACACTCACTTTGTTGATTAAAATGCCGAAATATTTAGTCTCCAAAATGTTAGATTATATCATTTCCACTGATTCGTGAATTTAAACAGTTTTTAAAACTTCATCACAATTTTAATATACTTTTCGGTAAGCTTACCTAGTCGGCCCACGGGCACTTTATAATACGACCGTACGATCTGGAGGTGGGCTGCAGACTGCCGCGATCTGAGATGGCGTGGGCACGCTATCCTAGTTTCAGGCGGATGTCCACCCGTCTCCTGCCATCAAGCATCAAAGCTTCTAGACGTTTCTTGTACCCAGAAGTTCGTTGTAACATCGAAAACACATGGTGTTCCTTTCTACGCCGTAAGCCATGTGTGTGTTCTGTGACTCACCTATGCTTTGTTATGTCTTCCAACACACCTCTAACAATGGGTTTCATAAAATTATTATATACTTTGAGAATTACTGCAAATTATTAAATAAAAAATGGTTTTGCCAATTTTGTCCCGTTACAGCGCGACTGCATACCGCACGTGTAATGACAGCGCTTCTTGATTCATTTCGCTGGGAACAATTCAGTCATCCCCCTTACAGTCCAGATTTGGTTCCCACCGATTTCCACTTGTTTTTGCATCTGAAGAAATTTCTTGCTGGCCAGAAGTTTGAAAGTGATGATGAGATAAAGGGAAACGTCCAGCAGTGGTTGAAGTCGCAGGCGGCCGAATTCTTTGAAGTGGGCATATTAAAATTAGTGCCAAGAATCAACAAATGTCTCAACTTGCATGGTGACTATGTAGAAACGTAGTTAAGGTATGTAGAATTTTGAAAAATAAATGATTTTGAAAATAATTTGTATCATTTTCTTAATGCCCAAGCAGTACTTACTTTCTGGATAAGCCTCGTAGATAAGGTAATCAGGGAGTGGAAGAAAACAGCTTGAGGAATGTGCAATCACAAACAAGCAGACTGGATTACAAGTTGAAAGGTTGAAAGCTGGAATTGATTAGGATTTGCTGACGGTACGGTCGCTTTAGATGAGGATATAGAATCAGCCACCACACAAATAAAGTTACTCAAGGAAACAGCCAAGAGAACATCACATACATTAAGTGTGTGATAGAACAGTTGAAGACTGATTATGACAAAATGAAAAAGGTCAAGAAGTTAAAGTACCTGGGAGAAATAATCTAACTTAGCAGATCAGAAAAGAAAGCCAACCAAAAAAGAATTCGGAAACTGAAAACAACACTACACCTGACCAGAAACAAGGAATCCATCTCAAGAACAGCAAAATTAAGGCATTACAATGCAGTGATTAAACCAGTGTTTGAACATGGTCAGAATTGGGGAACTACTTGCAACAGAAAAGAAAGGAAAAAAACATATAAACAGGTTGGGCTCAAACACGTTGAAGTACAATACTGAATACAGATTCAGAAGATGAGAGGGGATTTACTGTTAGATTGAGAAGATTATATATACTATAAGGAAAAGATGACATTTTCGCATCAGAAATGAAAAGATATCTATATAATTTATACATAGAGGACAATTCATTTGATGCAACTAATAAATTCAGATACCTGGGTAACATGATAGATACTGAAGGGTCCATAAATATGACACCACATGACATGATATAGGAAGTAGGGCATATTATGCTAACAGTAGACTAATTAGAAGCAAATTCATTAGTTATAACACAAAAATGAAAATAGACTGGTTTGTCACTTACTGAAGGTGACATGGACATTAACAAAAAAGGACAAGACATGCGAAGAAGGTTTGAAAGAAGGATTGTACGAGGTGTTTATCGCCCAGTTAAAGAAGATGATGAATGAAGAATAAGAAATAACCAGGAGGTGGATGAGCTATTGAATAATGTGGACATTGTAAGATTCATAAAGGCTCAACGAATACAATGGCTAGATCACTTAGAGCAGGTGGATGATCAGCGTATACCAAAGAAAATCCTGAGGGAACAAGTCAATAAAATCAGAAAGAGGGGCTGACCTAGGATAAGATGATTGTATGCTCAAAGAAGAATGGATGGATGTGATGGTTGTGCTGGAAGATCTAAGAAAAATGGATGTGAGGGGTTACACTGAAATGGTAGTGGGTGGGAGAGATTGGAGAAGATTGGTGTTGGAAGCTAGGGCTCACATTTGGCTGTAGTGTTATGGATCCCAATAGAGTAACTAAACAGATCTATGACATCTTTGATCAGAGGCTTAAAATAAGCTTGAAATGCTTCCAAGAGACTAACAAGTATATGTAATATTAAAGAACATAAACCAATACACAATAATAGACAGAAATTTATTAGGGACTCAAGAGTCAACTTCAAGAGTTTCCACCAAAAGGTTAGCACCAAGAAATGGTCAGAAGAAAGAAGTTAAGCTACCAGACATATAGTACTCCAGTACTGGCAGAATAAGTTAGTCATTGTGTTACTCAGACAGCCAGAAATTAAAAAAAAAAGTAAAAACTAGTTACACTAGGAGATGCAGAAAACTTTATGCAGGAGATATTATAAACAGTTTGTCTAAACAGAAAAGTATTTGAGAATTTTTTTTATTTGACCAGATTGACATGAATTTAAAGGACACACGGTACCAAATTCTTATAACAACTTACAGTACACCAGGTAAAGAGACACATTTTGTAGGTAAATTTCAGTTTTCTAGTTTATATACAACGAAATGGTAGCAAATTTTCCATGTATAAATTTCAATTTTCCAAGTGTTTATATACAAGGAAATTTTCCGTATTTGTACAATTTAGTTCTCTGATGTCCAATAGGTTGATACCATGAAAATTGTAATGTAAAATTACAAGTATTGTATAGATGTAGTTATGTAGATTATTATTATAAATTCTTAGTGGGTCTTCACTCACTTCTGCCTCCGCGATGGAGCGCCAACTTGTAATGTGTAATTACAAGTATTGATTGTATTATAGTATTTTATAATTCTTCTTAATGTGTGGTGTATTTGATATATTTTGGTGTGTTCGTGTGAGTGTAGACACGCACTGGTATCTACAATAATGTTGTCTCTTAAAAGATGTAATTGTAATTATTAAGGTTATTAGAGTTATTGTATTGTTTTTAATGGGTGCGTAATAATAGTCCACTTCTTTTATTTTTAAAATGGCTCGCGCACTCTGTTGTATACCTCCCTCACTTACCACACGTGAATACTTCAGTCCTGTTCTGTGACGTTTCTCCTGAAATACATGCACTTTATATTCAAGTAAATATTCAGATCGAATATTTAATATAGTATCATACACAAAATAAATGGAGCAATATCTAATTATTATTCTGAATTATTGTTAGATCTTTTTATACTCTTCCGCCACCTGTGGTAGAACTGATTTGAAAAAATAAATGAACTTATTTAGAATAGAAATAATACTCTGTTCACTGATAATAAAATGGAGGTTTATTAACCATTTAATAAATAATAAACTCTTTGACAATTAATAATAAAAAACTAACAACCTTTCAATTACTGATTACAATTAAAAATTCAAATAAGACTCTGTCCAATTCTCAAGGCTGGTAGACCTGTTATTGGTACAATAATTTAACTTCAATAGGTTATGTTATTTTGTTTCAGTGAATTACCATATTTCGTAAGGTTCTTTTAGGTAACATGATACCAGGCACAAGATGTAATATAATTAACGATATAAAATTAACAATAATTAATAATAAGCGAAGAAATATAAAAAATCAAAAATTGATACCATATGTCTGATATTTATGGTACTATCGTACGCGGGAATGCGCACGCATCTTATAATACTAGTTTACAATTATCAAGCTGTATGACTTGTACAGTAGTTAAAAATGTATTGCTTTCTTTTAATAATTCGTTTTTTAAAATTATTGATTCACAAGAGAAAATTTATCAAAAAAAACTCTTGTTAGTAGTTCTATTTGATTTGGATGTTACTTGAGAACAGATCGGTAATATTGAAATTGTCAAGTTACCGTGACGATTCGGAGGTTAGTTATAACCGGTGTTGTTACAATGGATAAGTATTTCTTAACAGTTATTATTTCTTAATCTATACATATAAACATATCATTCGTAATACTTTGATATACTATTATCAGAATTACATTTATTTATACGGTATGACAGTTAATAAAGCATATTTCAAAACATCGAAAATTTCAAGAAAAATAAGTTTAGTCAAATGAGTGACTAAATATTCTTGTATTCAGTAATAATTATTTTTGAACATGATATTTTAAATTATTATAAATAATTAAAATATTTTTTATAATATTTTAATAATTGTGAATTAAATTTTTCTTTAACTCTGATAATTTAATCATTGTTTTCGATACTCCGCCTTATTTGACTTGCGTAGTATCAAAAGTTAGTTATTTACGAAATTATTATTTTTGTTCAGTATGATTTAAATAAAATTGTACTCCCTGTTTCTTATTTATCACATCACTCGCAAGTATGGTCGACATTATACACTGACCGTACTTGTTTAATTAAATAACTCCGCACTTTTCACTCGTATATATTGGTGTAGTGTTAAAGGTTATGTATGCTGGTCACTGAATGCATATGTCGCGCACAAAATTCAAAATATAAACTTCTTCATGTCTGTCGAGTTGCGTGACCTATCTGTTGAAAAGCTAGACGTGGACTGTAATGTTTTCCCTAAGCGTCTCCTGTGAGTCTGTCGAAAGTCATTCATTCTATTGGTTGGAAGCGCTATACTCTCTGACCCAAAAGCCTTTGTTTTATTAAAATATTTAATTTTTTGACAAAATCGAGTTTGGTGTTGAGGCTTTTTGACGTCAGCACTGGTACAAAAATTTAACTGAAAAGTTTAAAATTACTATAACTTTCTTAATTTACGTCCTATCGTTAAATGGTTGATGTCAGTGAATTGCGGACATTCTGCTTGTCAATTTAAGTCTAAGAACGAATATTTTCCGTTCATCACTTCTATCACAATAACGATTTTATTTATTATTTCTGGTGTATCTTATTTTTATAAGTCTGTTACACCAGATTTTACTTAATTATAATAAAACACTCCTTAAATAAACACTTTGAGTCTATATCTCAATTGGTTTGATTTACAATTTGGGAATAATTGTTCCCTACACAAATCTCGTTATGGCGTCATTAAGCGTCCATGTTTGATTTTCCATAAATGTGCTTAAAACTAATTTTCCTTAATTAAAACAGTAATATTACAATCTAATAATACTAGTAAAGTTTATTTACACAATTTTACACTATATTATTTATATATGACTGTGGTTAATTTAATATTTACATAGTTTCAGTCCTCTTCTATCTCTCTTATACAATTTTTTCACCTTATTTTTGGTTTTCTCTATATAAATCATATCATGTAATGATTGTAATTAGTGTACACACATAGTACCTAATTTATTATATACAATGGCTATCTTTTAATTAGTTCAGAACCCTTCAATTTTTTAGTAATGGCTCTGTTTATGTTGTGTCATATCATAGTAGTCATTTATTTTTTGTTAATACAATAACTAAATTGTTATTGTTCTACTTGGTTTGGATTTCCAAAGTAGCATTAGATATTATTCTAACTTTTGATAATGTTTTCATCTACTTTTACACAAGTTTATATGTTATATTTTTCATAAATAACTTGCTTGTCATTGTTTG
The DNA here is from genome assembly GCA_034769895.1 of Magicicada septendecula. NCBI lineage: Eukaryota > Metazoa > Arthropoda > Insecta > Hemiptera > Cicadidae > Magicicada > Magicicada septendecula. The sequence goes on from CM068369.1 coordinate 558,330,519, forward strand.
TTTACATTTGGTTTTCTTCATAATAGTCATTTGGTTTTTAATTGTTTGTATATAACATGACTGTTTTTATGGTCATAATCTGTTCTCAAAGTAGCATTGGGATTTCCTCTTACTACTGGTAACAATTGTAACAATCTGTGTTCAATATTTGATACAGTATTTTTCTTAACTAATTAGCTATACAATGGTTCAGCTTACTTCTGGTCATATGTACATAGTTAGTTAGTTTACAATAATTTAGTTACAATATTGTTCTTATTATGTTCAGAATCTGTTCTCAATGTATTATCAGATATTTATCTCGCTACTGGTAATACTCTTATATACATTGGTATTGGTTTTGATACTGTACTTTGCCTAACTAAATTGGCATGCTCTCCTCATCTCTGCTATTCTCTGTGCCATTATGTTTGACTTGTTCTATTTGCATTGTTTTGCAATATATTACATTGTCTCTTAGGATTTATTATTTATATATAACAAATTCTTGTTTGATATCATAGTTGATGATCATTTATTTATACTAATATGTATGATTTTCTGTTGTAATAGGTATCTTCCCTGTGGGGTTATGTAACAAAATACCATCTGTTTTAGTGCAGTATTTTTCTACTACTAAACTGACTTCACTACGGTATCTTACTATAATACTTTAACTATTTTGTTACACATGTTTATACAACTCCTTCTTAAACACTAACACAAATCTTTTTGTATTATTTACAATATTTTTCTGGTCAATGGTGGAACTTAATTCCTGTCATTGTTTGATACATAACAAATGTTTTTATTTGTTGTCAGTTCTCTATGAACAATAACATAATTTTTCTATTTTGTTCTATTCTGATGGTCTTATGATTATGTGTATTGATCACAACTTTATTAAATTAGTCACACTCATTGTCTGTGTTTATTTGACTATTTTAATTCTTGCTGTTTCATCATGAAATTAACATATTTTCTCACACTGTAAACTTCATCACTGTAATTGTTTGTGTGGTTTATTCAGTTGAAATTAGTTAATTATTCACAGGTTTCACATTTGTATTAAGTACACACTGTAATTGTTTGTGGTTCCTTAAATGTTTCACACTGGTTTTCTTTTCACATTTATAATCATCATTTCTTTTGTCACTTATATTGTCTTTAGTACATGTGGTTTATGTTGAGTCCTTATATCTTCTGTCCATCTTCTTTCTTCTTCTTGGTGCTCTTCCTGGTCCTTCTTCTCTCTTCTTCTTCAAATATTTTCATTGTAGTTGCTATTTTTATTTATCTCCATTGCTGTTGGAGTTTGTTGGTCCTTGTTTCGTTTGTTCCCCTCACTGTTGGATCCTATTGGGTCTGGTTACTGATATTTTGTTTTGGCTCGTGGCATTTTCTTTCTTCATTTTGTATTTGGCGTTGCTATGTTAATATTATCTTCTTCATCGTTGGATTTTTTATTAATATATTTGTAGATACACACTTTTATACACTTAGGTTTATTTATCTAGACATACTTCCATGTTTTTCTTATACTTGACGTTACATTAGTTTATATTATGTAACTACCATTTTTGGTACTGTTACATATGCCTTCCTATAAGAATTGATTAATTCTGAATTATTATACTATATTTTTCATTGAAGAATTTATCAATTGTTGTATATTCCATGTTGATTTATATGTTTTTTCCATATATCCCTTCACTTTCTTCAATTTGAATCGCATTTATATCTTCTCTATGTAATCATCTCCCTTGTTTATTTAGTTCCCTAATTCCCTAACATAAGTTTAGCTGGGGCAGTTTAGAGCGGCTCGCTTTGGCTATTCAACTCTACTGGCCATACTAATTTCAATAAATATGGAGGCAAATCATCTCCTTCAATAATAATAAATGATTGCTGGCATTACTCTTCAGTCAATTCATCTCAAATCATCAAAAATAATAATAGTGGTCGTTCTTCCGACAAATAATAAATATCCTTGGGATTAATTCACGCATCTGCGGTTTATACATTGTTATTCTCTCTTTTCTTGATTCAACTTAACTATATTCTTCACATATTATAGGGATAGTTTGTTTTACACTTCCTCACTGGTATACTCTCATGATTATCTTCGTTAGTATATTATTTTTCATTCTTCATTATCATTGATTAATCTCTTCATTTTGTTGTCACTTCGAATGTCGTCTCGTCATATTCTTCATCTCAGGTTTCACTCTTCTAGATATAATTCATAAGTACATTTGTTTTTCTTCTTCTTCATGGTTTTTATTTGGTATTCATATTCCATGTGGTATTGTCTTTTTCTCTAGTAACATACACTAGAAACAATGTGGTTGTGTGTGATGGTTTGTCTACATTAATACATTACTTTGGTTTTATTTTTTCCAACTTCTCATTTGTTCCTTCTTCTTTTTATCATAGTACGGGTGAGGTGTTCATTTTACTTGTTGACGTGGCTCTTGGAAATATTTATGCCAAAGATGGTATTTGTCGGCCTCGTAAATTCATCTTTATTATAGTACAGGTAAGGTGTTCATTTTACTTGTTGACTAGGCTTTTGGAAATATTTGTGCCTTAGCTGTTATTTGTCTTTCTCGTATATTCATCTTTATTATAGTACGTTATTATTAGTAAATACAATGTTCTGAATCCTTTACATTAATTCTCTTGGAGCATGTTTTCTCACATTATAAAATTACAATATATTCAATGTTCAATACATAATTATATAGTTACTTCTCATTTAATATACACACATAATAATTTTCACAATAGTAACACATCCTTTTTTCTTTAGTCCACATCTATTTTTATAATCATATTTTCATTTTTCATTTTTAAATAACAATAATCTTCATGGCCACTTTTCATTTTTCATCTTGATATAGTCAACAGTTATATTCATAATTATATCTTCATTTTTCACAACAAATATTTTCATCCTCTATATAAATTCAATAATAAAATAATCCTTATCGCTATCTTTTCACTTTTGGTCCCATATTTTAATTGTCAATATATTTTTTCATCGAAGTTTGATTATAGGTACCCTGGTTATCATAATAGTCGGTCCCATAATTCAGTGTATATTTTATATTTTAACCGTAATCGTCGTTCTCCTCTCTTCTTGTCGATCGGACTTCTTTAGTATCCATACTTCCGTCCGTTCCTGGCATGTATCGGGCTATCATCTGGTTCTTCCATTTGAAAGCTATTAGGGCTGTGTCTGCCTTCCATTCTTCTGTCTTCTTTCTCTCTCTTTCTTCAATACATTTGTTTCCATTGTTCTTCTGGTGGCTGTCAGTACTGATGTTCGGTAACTCTCTCAACTTGGTTTGGGTACCGTCATCTATCTTCTGAGTGGGTACTTCCGTCAATTGGCTCCTCTTCTTCCGCAGTTCTCTGATCTCTCTGGCGTATCCTTCGACAATCCAGTCCCATTTCTCTTGGTAGCCTTCCTTTTTCTTAAAGTATCTCACTCTTCTTTTGAAATACGTGGTTGATATATTCGGTTGGTCATCTTCTTCTTTGTTGTTACATAATCTTCCTCCTTGTCCATCTCCATGATACTCCTCCGATACTCCTTCCTGAAAACCCTTTCTTCATGGTTGACAATTGGTAAGTTGACCACATTAATCAGACCATTCCTAGTCATTTCAATCAATTCCTTTGTAACCCTTGCCTTCCTTGGACGTAGGGTTCTTCTATCTTCACCTCTTCCTTTTCTTTAATTATCTGGATCTTCTTATCTCCACTATCTTCAGGCTCTGGACTCGCTTGTTCCATGTTTTTCTCTTCAGGTATTTCTTCAATCTCCATTTGTTTGTCATTTATTTTTGGGCTGGCTTGTTCCCTCTGTTCTCTCTCCCTTCTCAATGTTTCTCCGAATTTTCTGTTATCCTCTATGGTTCTATCTAGTACCTCTATTGTACTATTATGGCACTCATCCAACTTCTTACACAATGATTCCCTCAAGGATTGGTTGCCTTCCTTCAATGATTGGAAACTTTCTTGCAATGATTCCACTATGGATCGGTTGGTTTCTTCTATTTTCTCCATCATTTGCTTGAGCATTTCCATCATTTGGATCTTTGTTGCTTCTGTTAATCCCGACATCTTGATATGCTGGTAATGTACCTGCTGTCTTTTCACGAATTGGGTTGATTAGGTCACTAGTTATGGTGTAATTTCCCTTAAATCGTGCTCAGACGTTGGGCGCCAACTTGTAATGTATAATTACAAGTATTGTATTGATGTTGTATATGTAGCTTATTATTATAAATTCTTAGTGGATCCTCACTCACTTCTGCCACACTGTTGGGCTAGCCAACTTGTAATAGAACAAGTTACACGTGTTGTATAGGTGTTTATGGTAGGTGTGTGGTGTGAGTGCAGACACGCACTGGTATCTACAATAATGTTGTCTCTTAAAAGATGTAATTGTAATTATTAAGGTTATTAGAGTTATTGTATTGTTTTTAATGGGTGCGTAATAATAGTCCACTTCTTTTATTTTTAAAATGGCTCGCGCACTCTGTTGTATACCTCCCTCACTTACCACACGTGAATACTTCAGTCCTGTTCTGTGACGTTTCTCCTGAAATACATGCACTTTATATTCAAGTAAATATTCAGATCGAATATTTAATATAGTATCATACACAAAATAAATGGAGCAATATCTAATTATTATTCTGAATTATTGTTAGATCTTTTTAAACTCTTCCGCCACCTGTGGTAGAACTGATTTGAAAAAATAAATGAACTTATTTAGAATAGAAATAATACTCTGTTCACTGATAATAAAATGGAGGTTTATTAACCATTTAATAAATAATAAACTCTTTGACAATTAATAATAAAAAACTAACAACCTTTCAATTACTGATTACAATTAAAAATTCAAATAAGACTCTGTCCAATTCTCAAGGCTGGTAGACCTGTTATTGGTACAATAATTTAACTTCAATAGGTTATGTTATTTTGTTTCAGTGAATTACCATATTTCGTAAGGTTCTTTTAGGTAACATGATACCAGGCACAAGATGTAATATAATTAACGATATAAAATTAACAATAATTAATAATAAGCGAAGAAATATAAAAAATCAAAAATTGATACCATATGTCTGATATTTATGGTACTATCGTACGCGGGAATGCGCACGCATCTTATAATACTAGTTTACAATTATCAAGCTGTATGACTTGTACAGTAGTTAAAAATGTATTGCTTTCTTTTAATAATTCGTTTTTTAAAATTATTGATTCACAAGAGAAAATTTATCAAAAAAAACTCTTGTTAGTAGTTCTATTTGATTTGGATGTTACTTGAGAACAGATCGGTAATATTGAAATTGTCAAGTTACCGTGACGATTCGGAGGTTAGTTATAACCGGTGTTGTTACAATGGATAAGTATTTCTTAACAGTTATTATTTCTTAATCTATACATATAAACATATCATTCGTAATACTTTGATATACTATTATCAGAATTACATTTATTTATACGGTATGACAGTTAATAAAGCATATTTCAAAACATCGAAAAATTCAAGAAAAATAAGTTTAGTCAAATGAGTGACTAAATATTCTTGTATTCAGTAATAATTATTTTTGAACATGATATTTTAAATTATTATAAATAATTAAAATATTTTTTATAATATTTTAATAATTGTGAATTAAATTTTTCTTTAACTCTGATAATTTAATCATTGTTTTCGATACTCCGCCTTATTTGACTTGCGTAGTATCAAAAGTTAGTTATTTACGAAATTATTATTTTTGTTCAGTATGATTTAAATAAAATTGTACTCCCTGTTTCTTATTTATCACATCACTCGCAAGTATGGTCGACATTATACACTGACCGTACTTGTTTAATTAAATAACTCCGCACTTTTCACTCGTATATATTGGTGTAGTGTTAAAGGTTATGTATGCTGGTCACTGAATGCATATGTCGCGCACAAAATTCAAAATATAAACTTCTTCATGTCTGTCGAGTTGCGTGACCTATCTGTTGAAAAGCTAGACGTGGACTGTAATGTTTTCCCTAAGCGTCTCCTGTGAGTCTGTCGAAAGTCATTCATTCTATTGGTTGGAAGCGCTATACTCTCTGACCCAAAAGCCTTTGTTTTATTAAAATATTTAATTTTTTGACAAAATCGAGTTTGGTGTTGAGGCTTTTTGACGTCAGCACTGGTACAAAAATTTAACTGAAAAGTTTAAAATTACTATAACTTTCTTAATTTACGTCCTATCGTTAAATGGTTGATGTCAGTGAATTGCGGACATTCTGCTTGTCAATTTAAGTCTAAGAACGAATATTTTCCGTTCATCACTTCTATCACAATAACGATTTTATTTATTATTTCTGGTGTATCTTATTTTTATAAGTCTGTTACACCAGATTTTACTTAATTATAATAAAACACTCCTTAAATAAACACTTTGAGTCTATATCTCAATTGGTTTGATTTACAATTTGGGAATAATTGTTCCCTACACAAATCTCGTTATGGCGTCATTAAGCGTCCATGTTTGATTTTCCATAAATGTGCTTAAAACTAATTTTCCTTAATTAAAACAGTAATATTACAATCTAATAATACTAGTAAAGTTTATTTACACAATTTTACACTATATTATTTATATATGACTGTGGTTAATTTAATATTTACATAGTTTCAGTCCTCTTCTATCTCTCTTATACAATTTTTTCACCTTATTTTTGGTTTTCTCTATATAAATCATATCATGTAATGATTGTAATTAGTGTACACACATAGTACCTAATTTATTATATACAATGGTTATCTTTTAATTAGTTCAGAACCCTTCAATTTTTTAGTAATGGCTCTGTTTATGTTGTGTCATATCATAGTAGTCATTTATTTTTTGTTAATACAATAACTAAATTGTTATTGTTCTACTTGGTTTGGATTTCCAAAGTAGCATTAGATATTATTCTAACTTTTGATAATGTTTTCATCTACTTTTACACAAGTTTATATGTTATATTTTTCATAAATAACTTGCTTGTCATTGTTTGTTTACATTTGGTTTTCTTCATAATAGTCATTTGGTTTTTAATTGTTTGTATATAACATGACTGTTTTTATGGTCACAATCTGTTCTCAAAGTAGCATTGGGATTTGCTCTTACTACTGGTAACAATTGTAACAATCTGTGTTCAATATTTGATACAGTATTTTTCTTAACTAATTAGCTATACAATGGTTCAGCTTACTTCTGGTCATATGTACATAGTTAGTTAGTTTACAATAATTTAGTTACAATATTGTTCTTATTATGTTCAGAATCTGTTCTCAATGTATTATCAGATATTTATCTCGCTACTGGTAATACTCTTATATACATTGGTATTGGTTTTGGTACTGTACTTTGCCTAACTAAATTGGCATGCTCTCCTCATCTCTGCTATTCTCTGTGCCATTATGTTTGACTTGTTCTATTTGCATTGTTTTGCAATATATTACATTGTCTCTTAGGATTTATTATTTATATATAACAAATTCTTGTTTGATATCATAGTTGATGATCATTTATTTATACTAATATGTATGATTTTCTGTTGTAATAGGTATCTTCCCTGTGGGGTTATGTAACAAAATACCATCTGTTTTAGTGCAGTATTTTTCTACTACTAAACTGACTTCACTACGGTATCTTACTATAATACTTTAACTATTTTGTTACACATGTTTATATAACTCCTTCTTAAACACTAACACAAATCTTTTTGTATTATTTACAATATTTTTCTGGTCAATGGTGGAACTTAATTCCTGTCATTGTTTGATACATAACAAATGTTTTTATTTGTTGTCAGTTCTCTATGAACAATAACATAATTGTTCTATTTTGTTCTATTCTGGTGGTCTTATGATTATGTGTATTGATCACAACTTTATTAAATTAGTCACACTCATTGTCTGTGTTTATTTGACTATTTTAATTCTTGCTGTTTCATCATGAAATTAACATATTTTCTCACACTGTAAACTTCATCACTGTAATTGTTTGTGTGGTTTATTCAGTTGAAATTAGTTAATTATTCACAGGTTTCACATTTGTATTAAGTACACACTGTAATTGTTTGTGGTTCCTTAAATGTTTCACACTGGTTTTCTTTTCACATTTATAATCATCATTTCTTTTGTCACTTATATTGTCTTTAGTACATGTGTTTTATGTTGAGTCCTTATATCTTCTGTCCATCTTCTTTCTTCTTCTTGGTGCTCTTCCTGGTCCTTCTTCTCTCTTCTTCTTCAAATATTTTCATTGTAGTCGCTATTTTTATTTATCTCCATTGCTGTTGGAGTTTGTTGGTCCTTGTTTCGTTTGTTCCCCTCACTGTTGGATCCTATTGGGTCTGGTTACTGATATTTTGTTTTGGCTTGTGGCATTTTCTTTCTTCATTTTGTATTTGGCGTTGCTATGTTAATATTATCTTCTTCATCGCTGGATTTTTTATTAATATATTTGTAGATACACACTTTTATACACTTAGGTTTATTTATCTAGACATACTTCCATGTTTTTCTTATACTTGACGTTACATTAGTTTATATTATGTAACTACCATTTTTGGTACTGTTACAAAATTCATATCATATACGTATCATATTAGTATTAAAACCTGTCTACAGCCTGTAAATTATAAATTTAATAAATAATAAATAAATATTTTTATAGATGTCCAAAAAATCTTAAGGTAATATATAACCACACATGACTATTGGTTGTCAGCACTTTACGCACATATTGTCGGTGTTTAAATATTGGTTTCTGTTGAGGTTATTATTAATCATAACATGTACTTACCATTTAACAGGCAACACAAGTAGAAATGAATCCTACACGTGTTATACAAAATATAGTCTGTCTTTTCTTTCATTGTCCTGACTGGACTTGAAGACACTTTTAAAGTATAATAAATATAAAAAATGTTTTTAAGCATCTGGTTGTATACTAAGTGAATGAAAAAAATGTGTGTGTGTGTGTGTGTGTGTGTGTGCGTGTGTGTGTGTGTGTGTGTGTGTGTGTGTGTGTGTGTGTGCTGAAATAATAAAAATTCTATTTTTTTATGATGATCTGTTATCACATTCTAATAATAGATCGCCTGTGTGTGTGATGTAATTTAGTTAAGAGAGTTAACATTTTATATACGTTATCCAAGTTTGTTTAATTTCAGGTTTCAAATCCACCAAAAGATCTGAAGAAACCTTCTGGGAAAAAAGGCGCCATTCACTGTATATTCTTTTTCGGAACAGAAAACTAGTAAGTCTAGTGAATTGTATGAAAGTTATACATTTGTTTTGTTCCAGTTAGATTATTTTGAATAGAATATTTATAAGCTGCACACTACTTTGAATATATTCAGTACATGATCTGTTGCAGTGCTTGGATTGAAGAAAGTAATCTAAAACCGTATTTGGAATTCAAGGATGCATTAGTGAAGTCCAACAAATCAGGCGCATTTAGAGATGCGGTTGAAGCAATAGAGAAATACGTTGAAAACAAAGGCGAAGTGAGTATTTTCTTTGTTTTGAATAATTTTTTTAATATTTCTACATATGTGGAAATGTTTACTTAATACATACATGTATATCTGAAGGCCCGGCCTAGTCACTGCAAATTGTCCTCTGTTGTCACCATACCTACCGACTCTTATGATGTAGAAGTATACTGTGCTATAGGATTTTCCAAATTATCTTACTTTGTTTTAGCCAGACTGGGGTCACTCGTTAAAAAATATGTTTGTAATGATTCTAAATTCATTCTTAATGGAAGACAGCATGTTTGATTTCATTATAATGTTATACACTGATTTATGTGACATTTTTACAGTTTATATTAAAACTTATGCATGAAAATTGTGAGTAGTGATTTGATTTTTTTGTTTGTAGAGGAAAACGATAGTCGTAAATATGCATTCGTTTACAATATTTATTGATAATTAATTAATTAATTACATTTATATTTTGTTTTACTTGTAGATAACATGGTTTTTTAAGTTTGCTTATGTTGGTTCATGTTTGGCATATTGCCTTAATAAACTTGGAAAATATCAGAAATTTTAATTTTCAAAGGTTGGTTGGCATGCACTGTCTGTCATTATCTGCACATTTTGCAAATATTTCAGTCTCAACCAACTTGTCCCTCCTGCCTTTCTCCAAACAGTTCTCCTGCAAAAATGTTCAGAATACATTCATTATATAAAAACATGCGGGCTGGAAATGTTATTTCCTTCTTTTCCATTACTTTTACATGTTTCCTTTTCTACTTTAGTTCTTTGAAATTTTCAACATTTGCTTCTCTTTTGTCCATGTTGTCATTTTCATAGTTCCCCATATGATTCCCAGAAGCGCAGCCAGGATTTTCTTGGGTGGGGGGTGTTCTAGTGGGTTTTGAGGAGAGTGTTAAGATTTTTGTAAATACATCTACAAAAATTAAAAGAAAGAGAACTCGCTATTTGCTATTTATTTCTCTGTAATCAAGGATAAACGAACAGATTATCTTAAACGACATCTAAAAATTTAACAGTCATGTAACAGTAGAGGTAACATCTTACATTGCAATATAAATAAGACAAATAGTGCCAAGCAGCTGCTACAAATTTTTTCCAATGTGCGGCTGACAGTGGTAAATGTTTTGTATTAATTTCTTAAAACTTTGCCTTGGTGAGTACGTGTCTGTAAATATTTGGAGTAAATTGAATTAATGTGTCTACCCGCTTTGCCATGGAAACGAATAAAAGATTTTCATAAAATGCGCACTTCAGGTTCTCAAAAACAAACATTTTGAAATTGCATTATGTGGTGTAAAAAAAAAAAAAAAAATGTGGCCGCACATATAGTTGAAGTTAACATACAATTCAGTTCACCAGTAGAGCCGATGGGGCGCTTGTAAATGCCGCCGATTCAAACACTGTGTTTGGTCGTCTGTTTATTGTTTATGTGTTTTCAAAATGGTATTAAAGTACTGAATTAAAAAATATGAGAATTACTAAGTATGGATTGAAAACTCGTATACAACAACAGGCACATATGTGCAAGATTGAAATAACAAGCAGAAAACTGTTTAACGCACAGAACTTTTCAAGTTGGTGTGGAGTAAATTACCGTAAACTGTGTTGGATACACTGAACAAACGTTTAAAGGTTACATCATTCCTACTGACTAAAAGGACTTAACCTCAAAAACTAGGATACACATTTCAACTATCTTTCAAGTGCCAAACAAATAGCAATGTTTATGTACAAAGCAGTTTTGCACTTGCGAGATGACAATACCATATTCGACTTGTAAGACTATTTTTTGTGTTTTTTGACATTTCTTTCTTTTCCCCACAGGGGAGGTTTTAATCCCCAAACCCATTCCTTTCAAGACCTTTTCCTTTCTCAAGTTTTTTTTTTCTAGGTAAATTAAAGCACTCTGAAAAAAAGGTTTTGGGAACTTTTAGCTATACATTGTTTGTTAGCAGATTCATTTTACAGTAGTTTGAAAGGCTTGCTTTTCCTATCACTTTTAACATACACAAATTGTATTCAGTATTTATACTCCCACAATTTGAAAATTGGTCCATATGATCGATCTGTTGATTATTCAGTTTTGTTCTTTTAAATTTTTCTCTCTCCTTATGACCTTTACCTACCCAATTAAGTCTTTGATGTTTGTCTTATATTAAAAATTGTGTGTGCTGTTTTGTGTTGATCTGTATTAGTTTGTGTTTTGTTTATCTTTATATGTTTGTAGGTTTCCTACATATTCATTATAATGCCTTTGTTGTGTAGTATATGTTTTATTAGTATTGTAAACTAGTATTAAATTAAGTAATTTATATATTTAGCAAGAAAAGAACTAGTAACAAGTCTCTGATTTAAAAATAATCATATGGAAACATACCAGGAAACTTATCAAGTTCAGCGTGTCCAAAATATAAGCACATTATACTGTTACAACAGTTGCATAGATCATCATGTTGTACAGTGGAAACAGAATAACTGACACCAGATAAATACTAACTGACACCAGGTTTAATTATTATTAGAAACAGAGGCACTCTTGCCAATAATTCAAGGTAAATTTGTTCTCCACACAACAATAAATATCACCTTATTACAGGTTTGCACTAACAAAATTACACTGCAACCGTAAGTCACAATAAGAATCACTCCAAGCCGCGCTGTAATATTGCCAGGTCTCAACTAAACTTTGCTGCCCACTGGCTGCTTACTAATACCCCGCTGAGGATCCAGAGAAATCGTATGCTTTCCAGCCAATGAGTTGAGTAGTTATAAGCACTCTGGAACTCATTAGGAGCTAGGTCATTGACACATTTATGCTGACAAAATGACACCACTACTGTCACAAAGGTTGCCTATCTGTTTGGGTGTAAGACTTCCCCTCACACTATATGTGGAAGCATCACGCATGTTCTGTGTGTATGATGTTCTACTATGTGGACAGTGAAGCCCCAGACAGCATTGATGTCTCCATTTGTGGCTGTTCTGATCTTGAGCCTTCATCTCTTCATACGACAGCCCATATTCTGTGTTATGCAACAGCTTCAGTTTTTTTTCTCCACGTCTTCTTCTGTCCCACCTCAGAAACTTGTCGGTAATCCATTTTTCCTCAGGTGGGTAGATAAAAAACCTGTTTCGTCTACCCACCTTCTTCCTTACATCTGTGTCCAAGTCCACATATCTGGGGCCTCAAACCTAACCTAACCTAACATAACTTGTATCTCTTTTTCCAGTGTCTGTGTATCTGAATCTATGTATCATAAATTAAAGAATTTTGTATAAAACACTTCTGACTTACAATGTTTGTAATATTTTACATAATAATACATTATTATTTATAGTAATTTGATAAAACACATGTAAGAAATATTGTTGATTGTATGATGAGGTTTTTGCAAACTATAGCTGTCTTTTTCTCTATATACGAGGTGGTATCAGAAAGTTCTGAGACTAGTTCTTATAGTGAAAAAACAGATTGTAGCACTTGTTAACAGTCCCTTTATGTACTTAGCATTGGGTAATAATTATTCTGTAAACATCACAAGCTGTGCTACTGTGTGTTTTGTAACCGTGTGCAGTAGCACGTGTTGATTTCAAAATGGATTACAAACTAATACAGAGAGCTAACATCAAATTCTGTGTGAAACTTAGTATAAAAGTGAATCTGCGACCTTTTAAACGATCCAGCAGGCTTATGGCAATGAGTCATGTGAGGTTTTGAATGGTACTCACACTTCAAGAACTGCGCATCTTCACTGGAACACAAAGAGAAGTCAGGGCAACTTTCCACAAGCGCAACATAAAAAAAGTTGAGAAAATTTAGTCAGCGTAAATAAGCTCACGCATGAAGACAGTCAGAGGGACACTCAGAACATCGTTGACGTGATCAGTATGTGATATGTAACAGTTCACACAATCCTTACATCACATTGGAATATGTACCACGCTGCAGTAAAGTTCATGCTCAAGGTTCCGACTCCAGCACAAAAAGCATATCTTGGTGAACTCCATTAAGATCTTTGTCAGTAGCTTCTGGATGACCTAACATTCATGTTGAGGATTGTCATCAGGGTTGAGAAATGGGTCTACAGTTAAAACCCGAAGACCAGACAATAATCTTCACAGTGGATGAGCCCAGTATCTCCATGACAAACAAGGCAAGGCAAGGCAAGTCAGGAGCGCGACAAAAAAACATGTTCATCAATTTTCATTGACATTTGCGGGAATGTGCACTATGAATTCATTGCTGAGAACCAGAATGTTAATGCCCAGTTTTGCTGCAATGTTTTGAGGCATCTGACGAAAGATATTCAGCAGAAAAATACCTGAAGTGTGGTGCAAAGGCAAAAGGATAATGCGTCTTGATGACAGTGTGCCTACTCACAGAGTATTGATAACACTGCAGCTTTAAGGCTGCAACAACATAATCATTATAATCACATGTCTTGCGTTTGCTTCCTGGATCTTCTTCATCTTCGCAAAGCTGAAACTCAAGCTTAAGGGTCACCATTTCGATACCATTGTTGAGACTACAAGTGAGTTGCAATCGGTGCTTTATACGAGGTTTGTTCAAATAAAGACAGGACCTTTGAAATAGCGCTCCGATCAGTGTACGGAGCGTGTTCCGACATGTGGTGCCGCCTAGCGGCCACCTTCGGCAACTTAACCCCGATTGTTGCGTCGTTCTACTCGTATTAGTTGGCGGCATAAAACTGTCGAAGTAAATATGTGCATTCACCGTTCTGCGAAGTAAAGATGAAAGATTTTATGGAGCAGTGCGTTTGTGTGAAATTTTGCTGCAAGACCAACAAAACTTTTACTGAAACGTGGGCTTTGCTTCAGCAAGCCTCTAAGGAAGACTGTATGAGCAGTTCGCAGTGTCACGAGTGGTTTAAACGTTTTAAATCTGGCAGAACATCGATTGAGGAAGAGTCAAGATTGGGACAACCTTCGACGTCAACAAACGATGAAAACATCGATGCTGTTCGTTCCGTGATTCGTGCAAATCGCCGTTTGACTGTGCGAGAGGTTGCTGAGGAAGTCGGCATCAGCATCGGGTCGTGCCACGAAATTTTGACTGTAAAACTTGGCATGCATCGCGTCTCTGCAAAACTCGTGCCACGTCTGTTGACCGACGACCAGAAGGAGAACCGTGTCAAGATCAGCCAAGAGCTGCTTGATCGTGCCAGTACCGACAAAAACTTCTAAAAAACCATCATAACAGGAGACGAAACATGGGTTTATGGCTACGACATCGAAACCAAGGCGCAATCATCACAACGGATTGGAAAAATGTCGCTCCGACTGAAAAAAGCACGCATGAGTCGGTCAAACTTGAAGTTGTTGTTGATTTTTTTTTTTTTTTGATTATCGAGGAGTAGTCCACCACGAATTCGTGCCACAGGGTCAGACTGTTAACAAGGAGTTCTACGTACAAGTTTTAAGGCGTTTGAGGGAAGATGTGCGCCAGAAGAGGCCTGAGCTGTGGAAAAACAAGAGCTGGGTGTTGCATCACGACAACGCGCCAAGCCACTCGTCTCTGCTAGTCAGCCAATTTTTGGCCGGTAACGAAATAGCTGCCCTTCCTCACCCTCCGTACTCTCCAGACTTGGCCCCCGCGGACTTTTTCCTGTTTCCAAAATTGAAAACTACCCTGAAAGGACATCGTTTTCAAAGTGTTGACGAGATTCAACAGAATTCGCAGAGACAACTACGCACCATCTCACAAAACAAGTTCCAGGGAGCATTCCAACAGTGGCAGAAACAATGGGAGCGGTGTGTTGCAAGCAGGGGGGAGTACTTTGAAGGGGACAAACATTTGTAATGTTGTAATTATAGTAATAAAGTTTGTATGACAAAAGTCCGGTCTTTTTTTGAACAAACCTCGTATGCTTCAAAAAGAGAACTTCCAGATATAATCATTCCAGAAGTGGAAAATGGGCTACGAGGAGTGTATCACTGCACAAGGGACTACTTTGAAAGTGATGGTAGCCAAACTTAAGTAAAATTAGTATAGTAAAACCCCGTTATAATGCTCATTAAGGGGGACCGCGTTAAAACCGTGTTTTAAACGAAAGATGACCAAGTAGCATAGATGTATAATGTATTACTGTATATTCATATTTTTCACTTAACTTATTTCACTACTAGTTATTTCATTTAACATTAAATATTCGGTTATTTCGTTTGAAAAAATTCATTTACAGTTGTTTACCTCAAACATGCTTAATACTTATGACGATGTGCAAGTATCATAAAACCGTGGTATAAGATTTATCAAACCATCCTCATGGTCTTCAAATATATGTTTTACACATTTTTCAGTTAACAATTTAGTAATTTCCATTGTGGATACAGAGAAAGACAGAAAAGACTTCCGGAAAGGATAGAGTGACAAATGAGGAGGTGCTTAGAAGAATAGGAAGGGAAAGGAGACTGTTGGATATCTTCAAAGGCAGGAAGAGAAATAGGATGGGACACTGTATGTGGAAAATAAAAGGCATGTTCTTTAAAACTCTTAAGTGATCGGTGAAACTCTTTAAAACTCTTTTCACTTGGTGTGTCGATCCATAGAGTCTTGTATTGTCTCCAGAAGCTATCAGTGACGTTTGAAAGACCCCATTTAAAGATCTAACAACCAAAGATGTGTTGTTAGGTCTTTCAACTACCACTGACAGTTTCTGAGGACAATTCCAGGGACCAAAACATCAAGTGAAAAGTATTACAATGGAGGCAGTCTGTAAGATTATTTACCTATCTTGTGCAAGGAATAATCAGTTTCTACATGATTGAAATATGAATTCACACCAACTGATATTTCGTCAGGAGAAGCGCTTATAAATTGTCTTATCACTGGTCAGCAAAGATTACATAAGATGCGTCAGTGCATGAGTAATGAGCGGGAACAGATGTTTACAGGATTGCTGTTTGGCAAAATTGTTATGGTAGAATGTCATTGAAGTCATTGCTGACCTGTTGGCAAACAGCACAGATGATGTTCGTCAGTATCAAATTTATAAGCTGACACAGTATCGTCATCAGTATCAGCGTTAAATAAGCTGGTAGAGTACAGCGGATGTTCATACACCTTGTATTGCTGTTATAGTGATTAAGTGGCTTTCAGTTATATCACATAAACATAAAGGCTGAGGAAAGTAAATGTTCCCACCATCGCAGTAAGTAGGTCTACTGAATTTGGCAGTAGGTGTTATACAAATCTGCATTGTACTGTGTAATGAAAAATTGTGTATTTTTCAGGTTTTAAGTGCAATAAACAGGTTTCTTATAATGTCGAGTTGTGCAAGGACCAGACAAAAAGCATGTCTTACAGGGGATAGTGTCATAAACGGCATGTTGTAACTGTGTTCTTCTCTACTTTGTCATATATAAGTCTAGTCTTGGAACTTTTCAGTATTATCTCGCACATGTATGAATATTTTAAAACATGGACAGTTTTTGTTGAAATTTTAGATCCTTTTGTAAAGTTCTTCTTATATTCATGAGTAAAGAGTTAATTTATAAGTGTTTTTAGGGTTTCAAGGACGATCCAGACAGTGTATTCAACCGCCTTGTAGAATCTGTATCAGAGAAGAAACCTAAACCAAAACCGAAAAAGGTAAGGGGATGTTTCTGGTATAATTAGACATTATTGTCTAACTCTGTGCTTGTAAATATTATCTTTCCCGCAGTAGCAGTAATATCTTGGTCTGACTGCATTATGATTTGTAAAGCTTTGTTTCATTTTGCATGTGTCTTGTTATTGTCATTTTTCTTCTAAACTGGTTTGGTATAATTTTCTATTTCTTTCTGTCCTGTTACAACAACTAAATGTGATCCACATTCTCAGTAAGATGGTGTGTAATGGCTAGTCTTTTCCATCCATATTTTGAAAATATTCTTCGCATTTTTAACAGTAACCTGTAGAGATATCATGTTCGTATACAATAAAAAAACATGCGTTAAGTCCAGAATATCTTTCATGTTCCTCCATTCCCTTTGGTGTTCACTAAGAACTTGAACTGTTCACTAATATTCACTGATATTTTTCTCATGATGGAATGAAAGTTTATAGCAGAAAATAAATTTAGGAAAAACGAAAGTGGTGAGAATAAATGTTGAAGGTGTGTAATTAGAATATGAAGAATTATGTGTAATTATGAAGGTGAAGAATGTAGTAGAATAGATATAAAACTTATAGACCAAGTCAACTAAAGACTGGGCCACAGACTAAAGAGGTCAGGAGCAGTGTAGTCATAGTGAAGCAAGCATTCAGTAAGAATTTTTTGTTGCAGAATGATGTTGGGATTACTGGAAGTAAAGCCTGTAGACTCAGAAACGTAGAGGAATGCTGAGGATGACATGAAGTTTCCACATATGGATAGGAGTGGAAAGTGTTGTGGAGGCCAGTGAAAATAGTGGATTGACACTAACGTTAGTAAACAAAGTTCATGATTATATCCAACCGACAGCAGTGGGGCAATATAGTCATTACGGGTTAGCAGACACAATGAGTAGAAAAATATAATTTCTGAGTACTTAGTTAATGAAAACGATGGCAATATGGAGGAGGCAATAAAATCAAGAATAGGACATGTGAGTAGTGTCTTTGGTTGAATGCAGAAGTGTTGTGCAGCCGAGATCTTAGTTTGAATCTCAGAATTAGATTGTTGAGGTGTTACTGGCTCATAACACTTTTGTATGGGTTGGAAGCCTGGACTTAAAAAAAAAAATAAATAAAAAAAACAAGAAGATATTAGAGGCATTTGAAATGTTGCCCTACAGAAGGGTCTTGAGAATTAGTTGGAGTTATAGGGTCATTGAGAAGAGTGAAGAAGAAAATGACGGAAACTCCAATATCTAGGGCATGTAATGAAAGAAGAATAAATATCAGCTTCAACTGTTCAAAATAGACGGCAAAAAAATTCGGAGCAGAAGGCCTATTTCGTGGGTACATAACCTAGGATAATGGTTCCAGTGTACCCAATTGATTTATTTAAAGCAGCTGGGTCTAAAATCCAGATTGCCATGTTGGTTGCCAACCTTCTCAGAGAAAACGGCACTTGAAGAGTGGAAGAGCAGATGATCATAGCCTCCATACAGGCTGATGTGAAAGACAGTAGGGTTTTGTAATGAAAAAGAAGAGAATGAACTTGGACGTGAGGAAAAGACTAATGAAAAGTTTTACTTTGTGGTCAAAGATATGGTTAGTGAGTAAAATGAGAAGAGACAGTATTGAGGTGCTTGAAATGTGAATTTTTAGAGAAGCCATTAAAGGAAGAAGATAGGTAAATATAGTAAGAAGCAAAAAGACTCAACAAAGAAAGTAGAACATTTGTCAGGTGTATAAAGAAGAGAAATGAAACCTATTACTTCTACTTACAGTGTCCAAAAGGGTTTGTTCATTTGGACTACTAACTACAGAAGAAGAAGTGAAAGAGTGAAGAAGAAGCAGGTGCAGACCACGGGGGGGGGGGGGTCCCCAATGGTCACATCAGATGAAATGTTTTTGTCATTATGTGATTGTGAATATTATACAAAATTCATATCACATTATGTAGGTTCATGGTTCATGTATTCTGAAATTACTTAAATTGTAACTGTACCTTACCAACGTGTTAATTTTTGTTTGAAACAGAACTTAAATGAGTAGTGTGTATTTTAAACTGTAACTGAATATTATTTAAAGAATAAACAAATAAACTGACAAATAAACACAGGTATGATTTTATACTTGTACGTTAATAAAAGTATTGTGTTGATAATAACCCACTGTATTTGTATCTTCAGTTGTTCCTATCATTTATACTTTAGAACATTATCGAATGGCCCAACTTTCCTTATCCTCCCCAAAACTGCTTGCTGGACCCCCTCCCCCCGATAAGAAAGGATGAAAAGATTGGTGGGGTGTTGTATGAAGAGATGAATTCCCGCCTGAAGTGGAGTAGTTATGAATATGCCCGAGTTTCAACTGCACGGCTGCTGTTTGACATGGAATATGTTTTCACTCCCCCCCCCCCCAATCCTCTATTCTGCTTTCCATTGACTAGCCCCTCCAGTGTTTTTATGATCACATCACATTCTCTTTATAAACCCTCTATTCGGACTGCCTCCATTGTAATATTTTTTCCACTTGGTGTTTTGGTACCTGGAATCTGGAATTGTCCTCAGAAACTGTCAGTGGTAGTTGAAAGACCTAACAACACATCTTTGGTTGTTAGATCTTTAAATGGGGTCTTTCAACCATGTCGCTGATAGCTTCTGCGGACGATCCAAGCGTCTATAGATTGAAACACCAAGTGAAAAAATATTATAATGGGAACAGTCTGAGTAGAGGATTTACCCGATAGAAATCACTCATCACTTAAGAGTTTTAAAGAACATGCTTTTTGTTTGCCACATACAGTGGTCCATCCGATTTCTCTTCCTGCCCTTTGGATGATACCCAAGCGTCTCCTTTTCTTTCCTATTCTTCTAAGCACCTCCTCATTTGTCACTCTATCTTTCCAGGAAATAGTTTCTGTCTTTCTCCGTATCCACATTGGAAATTACTAAATTGTTACTGAAATACGTGTAAAACATAAATTTGAAGACCATGAGGTTGGTTTGAGAAATGTTAAACCAGGGTTTTATGATACTTGCACATCCAGTCATAAGTATTAAGCATGTTTGCACATTAATGTGGGGAGCATGTGTATCTACATCAATTGTAGTAATTGGTTGATTGTATATGGGTTTAGAACAAATTATTATTACAGTGTATATAGGAAGTGTTTAACATAATGTATGCTTGTTTATTGTTTAACCTAACCTAATATAACCTTACTTATTTATTGCTGTTACTCTCTGTATCCTAGATGTCTTCCTGTTCACCTACAATAAACGATACAATTAACAATGAAACCGGTGATGATAAACAGAGACTGGTGCGAAACAAAGCTCAGAAGAAAGAGTACGATTTGACCCCTGGTTTTCCGAAAGTCAATTTAAGCACATATGCCAGACACTGTGACGCTGTTAATTCCGTGTGTAGTGTAGAAAACCTTTTGCAACGTGCTATGGCACGTGAATTTGCTACCAAACCCGAACAGATTATTATGGAAAGAGTATTTAACAGTAAAAACGTGTCCAATGAACATTTTATAATATGCAAGGTAAATTTATATAGTTTTTAAAATAAGTCGTTAATTCATTTTTTTAACTAGTTGCCAAATAAGTAATTGTTGTTCTGTTCGGTTAATGTGTATGTTAGGTTTTTTCTGGTAACTAAAGCGTATTCAATTCAAGGTCCAGCAATACCTTTTTTAGTAAAGGTAACAGCCTCTTTATCACAAGCATGGTGTGTACCCAATATCCATCAGTTTACTGTGTGACCTGAAGTGCGTACTGAGAGACAGAAATGGGTTATATAATTTGTTGTGCCACGAGTGTGTCCCCATGAACATTTCATCTCACGAAAACTGTGTGTACTGGTTGGGTGTGATTTGTAATAGACGGGAGGGGTGTTGTCAGACAAATTTCTTAAAATTGAGTCTAGTTTAGAAGCAAACCTCAGAAAATCTCTCATCATTTGTCACTTCACTGTCACTATTTTAGCGTACAGATTGCTTAGTGTATTGAGCATACAATATGAACAAAAATTTTTTAGTAGAAAGAAAAGTAATATATAGTGAAGATATTAAATTTTGAAACTTTACTACCTCTCAAGTTGGGGCCTCGTAACCCTTATAGAATCGCCTGATTCTCCACGCAACAGACCTAAAGTGCCAAGCTAGTGTGTGTGTGCGTGTGTAAACATATATTTACACAGTAATGAAAACTTAATATTAAAGATAATAAGAGTAAATTTTTCAATTTTTGTAAAACAAATATACAATCCACATGCCGAAATTATTTCAGCATTTGTCATTTTCAGTATTTGTAGAAATATTTTTAAATCAGAATTTTGTAGCACGAAGAATAAACATTCTATTCTTCGATTTTGTTGTACATGATGTGTCCAAATGTTAATAATAATAACACTTTACTGACAGAACATTGATGTTTTAAATACAAATTTTAACCTGAAACAATGTTCTGTATCAGCATAATGTGTACACAATTATACAAATTCCAGTCTTTCACAGAGAAAATCTATACAAAACCAATGATTATTGTACTGTTAAATAATGAATATATAGTCTATTATTTTCATAACTAATCTGTCCAATATTAGTCATAAATTTGTTTTTGCATTAAATTTTTAAACTGACTATTGATAAATTATAATATATAAATATATAATAACTGTTACTTTTTTCTAGTGTTGTATTTTCATTAAATCACCCACTAAACTACTTCCATTGCCACTGCAGGTAGTAATTGTTGTACCTCTTCTTCCGCAAACCTTTACTCTTATCAAATAAATATTATTGAAATAACTGGAACAAACTACTACTACATACCTGACAAATGAACTCTCAAAAATGTAAACAGCAACATCTTAAGTTCATGCTAAACCATGGTCTTGAAAAATGAAAATAAAACTTTTGTGTTGCATAATATAATAATGTCTCTGCAGTGACATAAAAAAACAACATTATATGTTAATAATTCATCGAACTACAACATAGATAAACATAGTGGCCAATTGATTTAACCATGGGACTTATAACACAGAGACTATAGGACCAGTGATCAACCAGACGCATTGAAACCATGCATTGTGGCCCAGCATGTTGTTCCTTATACCACTGATTGAAAGTTACAAACTTTGCGATCAAGTTCAGAATTTGATTAATATTGCAACCAGAAACCGCTTGTTAGTTAAACATATTTTAAATAATGTTTGCATTGAATCTAACAGCAAATCTGTAGTGGTTTCCATTTAAAAATGAATAAAATACTGGTATAGTAATTCTTATGGTATTCTGTAACAAACAAAATTATAAAAAAGTTTTATTGGAAATGCCACCATTAAAAAAAAAGATATTGCAAAAACACGCTTTTAAACTTAGCAAACAGTCAAGCATGTCAATGAATAAACATGTCTAAATAATAAATTTGTTTCACCAAAGGACACTTTTAATTACACAGGTATGCAAAAGTAATAGAAATAATTGTTTTAAATGAAATTGCATTTAGTTTATTTATGATGCGATGAATACAGTTTTCCTCATTAAGACAGGGTTTTTTTTACTCGTTTGCAGAAAACACAACTAGTGTTCTGTTGAAACACAAGCTATGTTTTAAAAAATACAAGTGTTATAAATATTTATGCAAATCCATGCTTATTTGTGGTAACTCATGGATATTTCTTGCAGATTAATTGTAAACTTTGTCAATAATATTAATAGACTTCGTTTTCAATTGTAAATATACTATTTTCTGTTATAAAAATACTATTTCATAGTCTTGAGTGTACTATATTATTATGTAAGTCTGTTGTATACCATTATTATTAACAAATGATTTAAAACATTTAAATGTTTGTAAACAATATACAGCTGTACTTTCTCCTGTACGTTTCATTCCCTGTTTATCTTCTTCCTTTATCTTTCTTGCATGTTTTAACGGCTATGAGAGTGCATGCTTTCTTATAATTCCTATCATATAATGAACATTGTTTGTTACATCATTTTAATTCCTGTACTAAAGCCAACCAACATCATTTGTTTCCCTTTTTAATTTCATCTCTTCTTATTATTGTAATCATATCGCTTAGTTGACTTAAAAAGATTTAATTTTATTTATTTAGTTAGTTTAAAGTAAGCACAGATTACTTTTGCAACATTTTAACTTGAGAAATTCAGTTCTCATCTGCACTGAATCGCTTGATACATAGTGTAATTTTAATTTGAAAATCTCAGTTTACAGTTAAAATATACTAACACGATATATAATTTTCCCAAGACTAAGAAAATAAAAACATTTTTGGTACGCAGTGGCATAAATAGGATTAGCTTTGGGGGGGGGGGGGGGTCTAGTTTGTAGGAGACTCTACCGGGGGGTCCGGGGTCCTCTCCCAGAAAAATTTGAAAAATTGACCTGTCAAATCAACATTTTAGAGCCTACTGGTGCTAGTTTTAAGATAAAATATCATAAACGATTTTAGATCCATGTTTTTCGGTATCCAAGCCACTTATAGTATATAATTAGTAAAATAGTTTACCTTTTTCTTGTCCGTCTGGTGGCCTTTTCTCTATATTTCATTCAACGCGTTTCAGGACATATGCCCCATCATCAGGATATCCCTTGTTGAAGTTCGTCGATCGTTAAAATATTAAAAACACTGTACACACAATTCTACACATAACAATAAATATAATATAAACATAAAAACACATAAAATACCCAGATTTTAGACACACACGATATCGGTGGTGCGCACCACGACATGCTATAGTCGACTGCAGTGTTCATGTTGTTATATGTCGTGCACTATGGACCTTGTTCTGTATTCTTATCGCTGTGTCGTATAATAGATTGGACTGGAAATACAGCTGATCGTTAAGGATGACTTCTTCTGTTTTTTTATTTTTTATTTTTGTAAGCTTTATATATTTCGTATTCTTCGATAGCATTCATATAATTTCCTTTTCTGCATATGTTGAGGGGTTGAAAGTTCGTTGTGAAATCAGTATAACTATGGTTGTTGTCCATCAGATGGCGCGCGTAATTTCACACTGTTTTACTAAATTCTTTTTTAGGTAAATGTTCTTTGAATCGTCTTTTAAAAGGTCTACCAGTTTGGCCAATGTAAAAGCTGTCGCAGTCATTGCATATTATCTTATAAACGCCCGTCCTGTCTTCAATTGATTTTGAATGTTTAGGTAAGAGTATCTTATTAATGTTATTATTAGTTCGGTAAGCCATTTTAATATTTATCCCACCAAATACTTTGTTTAAAATTTTGGGTAGGGTGTTACCATATTCTGATGCTATATACCTAATTTTATTTCTATTATTTTCTTGTAATTCTATGTTGTTTTTCTTCTTTCTGTGTTTCTTGACTAAATTATCTACGATTGATCTTTTATAACCATTGGCCTTAGCTATGTATTTGATCGTGTTCAGTTCTTCGTGAAAATCTTTGTCTTCTAATGGTATGGAAAGTAACCTATGTATTAAACTATGATAAGCTGCCATTTTCTGAGAAAAGGGATGATGTGATTCAGCATTTATCATGAGATCCGTGGTTGTCGGTTTTCGGTATATTTGATATTGGAATTTTTCATCTAGTCTTGTAATTGTCAGGTCGAGGAAGTTAAGTTTATTATTTATCTCCGTCTCAAGTGTGAACTGTATGTTTTTATTGACACTATTCATGTATATTTTCATATTTTCTGTTTGTCGTATTGTGCCATTAAAAATTATAAACGTATCAGCAAAAAACGCAGAAGAAGTCATCCTTAACGATCAGCTGTATTTCCAGTCCAATCTATTATACGACAGCGATAAGAATACAGAACAAGGTCCATAGTGCACGACATATAACAACATGAACACTGCAGTCGACTATAGCATGTCGTGGTGCGCACCACCGATATCGTGTGTGTCTAAAATCTGGGTATTTTATGTGTTTTTATGTTTATATTATATTTATTGTTATGTGTAGAATTGTGTGTACAGTGTTTTTAATATTTTAACGATCGACGAACTTCAACAAGGGATATCCTGATGATGGGGCATATGTCCTGAAACGCGTTGAATGAAATATAGAGAAAAGGCCACCAGACGGACAAGAAAAAGGTAAACTATTTTACTAATTATAAACGATTTGTGCTAGATATTAGATTTTACTGACACACACTAAACAGTTTGTTTAAGTTATAGAGTAGCAAAATCTTGTATAAAATAAGTTTGTAAGTAAAGGAGTATGATAGTTAAATATTTGTACACAAGATTGAAAACCAGTCTTTATAAAGTTATATATTACTTTAATTTTGTTGACAAAACTTATTAAAAAAATTCGAACTATAGGACTTTACAGAGTAAAAGAGTAATAACGGTTAAGTTAACTACTAATGATCCTAAAATGTTAAATACAGTGTAAGTATAAATATACATATTTTAGAGAAGATGATGTTTAAAATGAATATAAATCACTGACCTTTGTATTTAAACGTGTTTATTGACATACATTAATAATAATTAATACTTTGAGTAGCAGCTAGATTACAGGACAAAATCTAACTTCCTGGGTTTCTTAGCAAAATCTTCTATGATCTCATCAACTGTTATTTTTATCTCTCGATGAATCGAAAGCATCGCAAGGCCATTCAGTCTTGCCTGTAATTAAATAAAAAGGTTCAATTTTTGAGATAGGTAACTTTTAAGAATAAGCTGATGTTGACAGCTTTTCTAGTTCTTAAATGGTTTAACATATATTTATGTAAGTTTACTAGCTACATTTTTGTAGCTACAAAAATAATAATATACAAAAATGTAGCTAGTAAACTTACATAACGTATAACAATTACTTACTCATCAATTGTTTATTGTTATTATCTTGTTACTTGTAATAATTTAAGGTTTTTTGGAACTTTATTGCAGTGAAACAACTCTTCAAAACTAATCAATTTTACAACAAGTTACTTCTCTTGCAAGAAATGTAGCAAAAAAAAATTATTTTACTTTGCAACATTCCTTTTTCCCTTAAAAGTAGCATGAATAAATGAATAAAATAGAAATTCATATAATAATTAAGAGATAAAATCTCCACACTTACTTGTCCAGTAGAGTTCCTGAGATAAGTCTTTATTCTCTTCAATGTCGAAAAGGACCTCTCTGGAGTGCAAGTCGTCACAGGCAGCATTCACAGAATTTTCAACAGATGGTAGATAGAAGGATACAATGTAGGATCACATGAATCGAGACTGGTTATAGCAGACTTCAAAACTTCCTTGTTTCCAGTTCTTTCAACCTCTTTCCTCCATACTTTCAGTCCAACAAAAATGTCATCACTAATAGAATACACATCAGTAGCATAAAACTGGACCAAAGCCTCCATTTTGATTTTGCAATTATTTGTTAGTTCAGAATTAAACAAACACTGGAATCCTTCAAAAATTGATTTATGTTTCTTGAATCGTTCTTCCAACTGTGAAATGAAAAATTCAAGAAATGGCACAAATAAGTTTATTCTGAAATGCTGCTCAATTCTGTCCAGTAGGCCTACACTCACGTCAGCATTATCCTGGGATGTGCATGGTGCATTACTTCTGTTCTTTTGTATTTTGCACGTCCTAGGAATTTTTAAGTCAATACCATTATCACTTGTTACAGCCTTGACTTGGGTAAACATTTCATGCAACTCTTTTTCAGCGTTTTTACGCATGAGCAACAACTCTGATTGGCAACTATTGGCCAACGAAACAGCTTCTTTTAAGTCCAGATTTTCTTTTTGAAGTTCCTTACACAATGGGATCCCAAAAGCAAACACGTTTGCAATAACATGTACAGCAACACAAAACTCAGTGTTTAACAGTGCCCATTTCAAGTTGATGGATTCACAACCGTCCTTGTCCTTCCAAGAGGAAATTGTGTCAAGGGCCTCTACCACAAAATCAAATATGTGCATAAAATCCTGAACTGCATTAAACTTTGCAACCCAACGTGTAGCACACAGAATTCAAGAAATGGCACAAATAAGTTTATTCTGAAATGCTGCTCAATTCTGTCCAGTAGGCCTACACTCACGTCAGCATTATCCTGGGATGTGCATGGTGCATTACTTCTGTTCTTTTGTATTTTGCACGTCCTAGGAATTTTTAAGTCAATACCATTATCACTTGTTACAGCCTTGACTTGGGTAAACATTTCATGGAACTCTTTTTCAGCATTTTTACGCATGAGCTACAACTCTGATTGGCAAATATTGGCCAACGAAACAACTTCTTTTAAGTCCAAATTTTCTTTTTGAAGTTCCTTACACAATGGGATCCCAAAAGCAAACACGTTTGCAATAACATGTACAGCAACACAAAACTCAGTGTTTAACAGTGCCCATTTCAAGTTGATGGATTCACAACCGTCCTTGTCCTTCCAAGAGGAAATTGTGTCAAGGGCCTCTACCACAAAATCAAATATGTGCATAAAATCCCGAACTGCATTAAACTTTGCAACCCAACGTGTAGCACACAGTCTTTTTAAAGTTTTGATTCTTGGGTCAAGTTCTGATTTTTCAATTGCGTCATTAAGAACGTCCTGCCTCTTGGGTGTATTGAAAAATGTATAGCATTTTTCAATTGTACCAAGACAGTTCCGGACTTCTTGAACTTCGCAGGCTCTTGATACAGCTAAGTTCAATGAATGGGCTGCACAGTGGACATAAATAGCTAAAGGGTGCTGGTCTTGCACAATTTTGCTAACACCGTTGTATTTATCAGACATATTAGCAGCTCCGTCATATCCCTGTCCTCTTAAACCATTTAAATTGATACCATAACTTTCCAAACTACTGAATATGGTGGAAGCTAGACCTTTGCCTGTTAAGTCAGAAACTGGTTCAAACTGTAAAAAGTGCTCTTTTACACAGTGGCTACCATTTTCAAAAACCACGTACCGAACGCACAGTGACATTTGTTCTATATTTGAAATGTCACACATCTCATCTACAAGAATTGAGAAATATTGAGCGTCATGTATTTCTTTTACAAGTTTACTCTTCATAATGGAGTTACAAGATGACATTATTTCATTTTGTAAAAGGGGCGAAAGATACTTATTTTTCCCACTTCCATCCAACATTTCTTGCAACTCTTTGTCCCCTCGGCTCCTATATCTTAAGAGAGCTCTGACGTTCCCTTCATTTTTATCCGCGCACTTGAAAGTTGTTTCAATATTTCCAGAGTCTCTGTGGCCTTTTAGGGCAAGTTCTTGCCGCCCACATAACACAATAGTTTCAATAACAGGTTTCAAATTGTGCCTATTTTTCATTACTGCAGCATGACGTGCACTATCCAGTTGATTGACAATCATAACAGACTTATTTTCTAGGGTCTTCTTCAAATTTTTGAAGTCATTCACACTGTTGTTATGATAATCTGTACAAGAGTGATTCCTAAAAATCTCTTTAGCTTTTTTCCAATTTGTGTTTAACTAAAGAACCAAGCTCCTGGCTGTTTACACCTGCCCCATGTTTAGCAAACAAGAAACAATATTTACAGAAAGCTCCCTCTTCTTTTTCCGAGTACACTAGCCAAGGGAACTCGTTAAACCATAAACACTGAAATTTCAACTTACGTTTTTGGAACTTTTCCAAAACAGGAAACTGGTACGTGATTGAGGGCTGCCAAAAGTTCTGAAGGACGGTTATTTTTTCTTCGTCTGGCACTGGTTTATGTAAAAACAGCCCTATGTCATAAGGACTAAACGACTTTCCGTGATTCACAGGCGTTACTTCAATCGGCTTAACCTCACTCACAGTAGGCCTACTTACGAGACCCGACGGAGGTAGACTTTCTGATTGAAGGCTAGAAACACTTGGTTTACTTAGTACATTTGAAGAATCGTCTTCTTTTGTCTTTTTCTTAAAAAGATCAGATTTTAAACACTGGCCTTTTCGTTTACCTGACATAGTTCTAGAGCGAAATAGTTAGACTACAGTGTTATAATTCACAAAGCAAAAACGAACTTCTGAAAAAAATAAAATAAATAAAAACTACACTTGCACAAACACAAATCAGTACGGTATCAACGCAGACGCTGAACTTCTCAATATCAACCACTGCACTGGACTAAAGAGGTTAGGTTTGCCTAGTATTCGCTGGCCGAATATCACGTGACAAGTACAATGACCGAATGGCACTGCAGGCTTAGAGTGCTTTCACATGTGCGGTTCCTGTGCCGCTGCGGCTCGAAGGAGGGAATTTTCAAAAACACAAAGTTCGATGTTATTGTTTTGGACTTGTAAACAAGGTCGTTTATTAGTTGTTTATGCTGCGATTTATTTCTTAACGAAGGAATTATGTAAATTTTGGGTAAAAAAGGTAATTGTAAGTATTTTTATTTAAGGAGGGATTTTTATATAAGGCGGGAATTTTGAAAAACACAAAGTTCGATTTTATTGTTTTGGACTTGTACACTAATAATTTTGATAAAAATAAAGTTAAGGCGTTTGATTGGGAAAAACAACGCTTTATTCAGAAGTCTTAAGTTTATTTTTATCAAAATTATTACTTTACCTAGGGGTCATTCCACATCAAATCAACCAATGCTCTGAACCTCAACATCTCAGATAATTATAATTTTTTGTGTATTTATTCTTATGGTCAAAACTAATAAAAATACAAAGTTTTAGATTTTTTGGGCTTCTAATATTTATGTTATTGATTTTCAAAAAATCGAAAATCGCATAAATTTGACCGTGTTTTGAAATCTTTAAACGGCTACAGTTTAAAAAGTATTTGACATAGAGGGCTGGGACTTGTACCATTTTATTATGCTTTAATTTGATATAAAACACAACCATATTGGTAAAAATAATTTTTTCCCAAAAATTTTCAAAAAACTTTTTTAAAACTTTTTTTTTTTTAAGGCACATATATGCCAAATTTCAGGATAGGATGGCAATGGGATCATATTTAAATAAAATATTTTGTAACTGTGAATCCCTAAAAAAAGACATTTATTGATAGAATCACGGTCTTCCTGAGGATCTGAAATCAAAATATAAACCAATAAAGATTACTGACTTCCTCTCAGGGTGTTAAGGGTAAAAATACAAGTTTATTTAACAAAATTTGTAAAATCACTTTACTTGCCAAAAACTATTTTTAAAAATATTTCTTAAATGCCTATTTTAAGTTCAGTTCCTTTTGAGAAACCTTTCTAGTGTCTTTGTAGATAGCATATTTTCTTCTTTGGTTAAGGTATACACTCTCCCTGTAGCAGTAAATGGTTCTACTTTCTGAAGTAATGTTTCACCTGGTACAGTTAAAATGTCACTCGGTTGAGGGTAGAAATATGAAGCAGCAGGTCCTTTTGGGTGTAAAAAACTAACTTCAAACTCACAGGTGTCGTCGTTCTTCTTTAGAATACATGCAAGCCACCAGGACTGATCATAGGCAATAGTTACAAAGCCTGATTTAATGTTTAGTATATCTGTCGTTGTTAAAAAGTCAAATGCCGTTACGGTGTTAGCAAACTGGTCTGAACAGGATTGGTAATATTTAACATTGATTTTATTTTCCGAGATTGGACTGTAGGAATGGAACTTTTGGGTTCCAACAATTGGTAATCGATTCACTAAAGCGCAATGCAAATTTCTTTTCTATATCTTGATTTTCTTTTGTAGAGCAGTACACAAAATCTATTCCAGATATTTTATCAGTAGCAAATTCATACAACTGCAGTGGTGTGACTATCTGGCTATTGTAAGGTCTTTGCAGACTGGCTTTAGCAGCAAGCCGTTTAACAGTGCCACCAAGTCCATCACATGCACTTTTTCCATGTGACGTTGCGAAAAACTGCCATTCTGCTTCGATTCCAAAATCTGTGTTGTGAAGACACAGATTGTGAAAGTTTTTCTTGTTTTTGTACTGAGCCGAACTACCATCGGAGAAGTATGTAATTTTCTTTATTTCAAATGGTATAGTTTCTTTCAATAGAGAAATCAACTCATTCTGGAATACATGAAACGCCACAGTATTATGTTCCAGGCAGTCTGAGATAAAAACATACTGTAAATGTTTAATTTTGTCTTCCCACTTGTAATACACAATAAAAGGATGAAGAGTAGCTTGGTTAGTTGTCCAATGAAATGACTGAACTTCATCTTGGAGTATAAATGAGTAATTTTCAGCAAAATCACAATTAATAACTAGTTCACCTGGTGCTAAGTTTTCTTTCTTTTCTGAGTAGCATTCTTTTTGCCTGTTTGCAATGAATGAATGAGTTTTGAGTGTTAAAAGCATTTCCAGAAATTCTTCAACAAAGTCATCACTGTTTTTTGTTATAGATTCCGTTCTACACCTATCAACAGTTATCCACTGCTTATACGTCACTTCATCAATAAGCTCGTCTTCAAATTTATTTAACAAGGCTTCACGTAATTGTTTAATACCAGGACATTCCTTACAGTCATCCATGTAACAATTTGGTGAGGGTGGATTGCACATTATTTTTGCAAGGCAACAATGATAAGATTTCAATGATGTATTATCCCCATGCCATACAATACTTCTAAGTCCAGCACCATTCATCATGAGTTTCACATTCTGATGTATTGTACATACACATACAGTATGTGTCTCACTTCCACCAGCCAAAATGCAGTTTTTTGGCCTCAACTAACAAAACTTGGAAAACCCTATAAATATAATGAGTTGGGTACTTTTCCTTAAACAACGCATATAGCTGTGACAGATTGCCCAGCACCAAACGCTTTTGAATTTGGAGTTTTGAACCTCCTTGCCGTATCGTTACAAAGTCTTTTTTACCGGGCATCATCCTGCTAACTTCATCTGTGTTATAAAATTCTACAACTAAACTAGCAGTAGCTTCATCCAATGTTTTTCCTGTTTTTGGGTTCGGAGTTGATAAAATACCCTTTTCTGCCACTAAATGTTTTACTGACCGAGCCATGTAGTTGGATACTCCAAATTCCTCTTCAATTTGTTTAACACTCCAACTTTTAGGTAGCAATGTTAAGATTGTCATTTGTTCACTTCGTTTTCCAGTTTGCGAAAACTTTTCTTCAACTGGTTTAATATTTCAGACTCAGCATTACTTATATCATCACTTTGAAGTTCACAATCATGTTCCTTTGAGGGCACTAAATGTTTTTCAAATGATGTTTTAATTTTCTCAATCTTCTTCTTTGTATAACTTACAACCTTAACTTTTTTCTTTTTGATCGGCGATTCGCCAATTAGTTCTAAAGATTTGTTAAGATAATCAATTGAAGCGTTTGGATCAACATATGTATCGTCAATTGTGCTAGGACCTGGCCCAACATTATCACATTCACAAAAGTCATTAGTCTTAAACTCATACAGTTTTTTCCTACACGTATCACTTATTTTCATCCCCATTTGTATATCTAAATTTAGTGAGCACATCCATTCTGTAACATTTCTTGAACTTTTCACTGCTAAGGGGTGTTTTTCATCACCAAATGGATTGCAACACTTACCAGAAAAAACAGCCCAATTTTTCTTATCTTGTTCATTTGCCACTTTATCCAGGCATTAATTTAAAATGTTTCACTAACAAGAGTCAAAAAGTATTTGCAATTTTCAAATAAAACTGTCACTGTAAAAATGGTTTAAATACCCTGTATTAGTTTTTAAATAAAAAAAATAACTATATCTGTAATACAAAAAAAAACCACTTCCTAAGAACAACTTCACTCATCACTGCACAGCAGGCAACTGAATGAAGAGTAGGGATGAGCATCGATGGCCGATGTTCCAAAAACATCGATGGTTAACGTTCGATGTTCGATGTTTTTACCATCGATGGTTCAGTTGCGATGTTTTCATACTATCGATGGTTTCATTTCGATGTTTTCCTTTGAACACTTTTTTTTAAATTTGTAATGAAGACTTTTTTTAAGTTGATTGTTAAATTTAGTTTATTTTAAATCAACAAATTTTTATTTTAGATATTAATGGCTACGTAGTTTGCTCCCTAAACTAGGTAAACGATAAGTACCATGTACTACGTTTATGAGCTACGTAGTAGCGTAGTGACGTAATAATATCGTAAAACTAAACAAAACCATTTTATAGGAGACCGTTACATAGGTTTCAACAGTTTCAAAGTTAGCTTTAGCTTACATACGTACGAATTAACGGTTTACCCTTTATGTTAGTCGTATTTGGTTTTCATTCAGATTTAGTTTTAGATTTTTTAGTTACTTTTTATACTGGGTGTAGCGTTTTTCTCTTTTAATTGTGATAGTGTTAGAACATAATCTAAATAGTTTACATTTGAATTTTTAATATCATCGGCATCGTTCATAATTATCTACCCGTTAATTATGCCACCCAAAAGATATATTGTAACGTTACAGGTATTTTTAAAATGAATTACACTTCTTTCCATGTACCCTATTTGTATTACCTGTACTTTATCTCATATTCTGTTCTTTATAGAGGTGGGCTAAACTAGTACCTATTCGAAAGTTACAGGTACCAACGTAACCGTTCCAAAAAAATAACAGGTACGAATTACGAATACCCCTGAATACCTGTTATTATACACTTATTATACATATACCTGTATAATTTGTTATAATATATAAATTGAAACTAAAAGTATTAACAGTCTTTACACTGTGATTTTATTAAGGTATTACTGTTTAAAAGGAAATAAGAGAATTTATAGGACTATCTCTCTTTGGGAATACTAATTTAAACTTTCACTAGGAGTAAACAAACCTGACATAGATTTAAAGAGGTTTCAGTTTTTGTTAAAGGAGGTGGTTTTATGTATGTTTGTTCAAAACACTTTATAATCATTATAATAATAAATAATAATGAACAGATTTAGTTAATTATGAATGTGAGTTAAATTATTTTAACGTCACCTCCACTTTACCTAACCTGTTCTCAACGAGTTCGTCAACGGCCCTGGAAATTCTGATACGGGGAAGTTAGATGTATTTAAATTGTTTTCTTGGGTACAGTGTTGAGGTTTCCACATTCCACCTGTCAAAATGTGGTGGTGACCCAAGGGCTTTTGGTTTTTCAGAATCTTCTGATAAGGTAAGTGAGTAAATTATCGGGGTATATTATTCTTCTCTTTAATTATTTTTATTTATTATTCATCCCCAATTATTTGTACTATTACAAACATGTAAAAAGCATAGATTTTTATTTGAATTACAACATTGGCATAAAAACATCGATGTTTTCAGTCTTAAAACATCGATGTTTTCATACCGATGTTTTTTTAACATCGATGTACTCTTCACGATGTTAAACATCGATGGTTTTCTGGCGATGCTCATCCCTAATGACGAGATTACAACAATAAATTATCAAGCACAAACATGAAAGAAGAGTAGAGCCTGTGATGACTCAGACCTGTTTGAACTTGTTTATTTCAGCCAAATCAAAGCCACCCATTCAGACACAACAAGCTGTTACCAGTATTAAACACAAGAAATATACATGCCTGAACTTGTATACTTTTCGTTATGAGACATAAATACTATATCTTTTCATATTTAAAATATAATTGCTCTTAATTATATTGATTTTTAGCATTTACAAACTTTCTTCAATATTTTTGTGAGAATGGTCGCAAGTTATATTTTTATTTCATGGTTAAAAATTGGTAAGATGAAACTAAAAAATAATCTAATACTTTACAATATTGTAAAGTGTCAGGTTACTTTAATTGGTTTATATTTTGATTTCAGATCCTCAGGAAGAGCGTGATTCTATCAATAAATGTCTTTTTTTAGGGATTCACAGTTACAAAATACTTTATTTAAATATGATCCCATTGCCATCCCATCCTGAAATTTGGCATATATGTGCCTTATAAGTGTATAAACAAAATAATTTTTTTCAAAAAAAAAATACGTTTTTGAAAATTTGTTAAAAAAGTTTTTTGAAAATTTTTGGGAAAAAATTATTTTTACCAATATGGTTGTGTTTTATATCAAATTAAAGCAGAATAAAATGGTACAGGTCCCAGCCCTCTATGTCAAATACTTTTTAAACTGTAGCCGTTTAAAGATTTCAAAACACGGTCAAATTTATGCGATTTTCGATTTTTTGAAAATCAATAACATAAATATTAGAAGCCCAAAAAATATAAAAGTTTGTATTTTTATTAGTTTTGACCATAAGAATAAATAAACAAAAATTAGGACATTTTGAAACCTTAATGTCCAAAATTATTTTTTTATTAGTTGATTTGATGTGGAATGACCCCTACGATTCTGTCAATCATAATTAATAATTTTTATTTATTTATTTCCTTTGGAGGGGATTGATCCCCTCTATCCGCCCGTATTTACACCACTGTTGGTACGGTAACAATAATATATTTGAATTTAAAAAAAAAGTATTTACTTAGTCTCTGTATTAGTCTAGTTTTTAAATTCATATTTTGTTTTTAAATTTATTTTTCCTTTTAGTTTATGGGCCTTGACATTCCATTTATTGCTTTTAAAAATATTTTCTTAAAACCTATTCCGTACTTTTATTTATTTTTTTGTTTTTTTGGATTGTGGTCAGTTGCAATCCAATCGTATAAAACCCAGTCAGTTGCGACCAAGGTGGATTATAATTACCATTATAGTTCTACTTATTCCTAGCCTAATACAACCTAACCTAACCTAACATAACAAAAAATTTGAATTTGGGTGTATGGTCATCTTTTTTTGTGATGTTTCTTGGCTGCTAATGCTAGGAATGATACATAAAAAGAACTTTAGTTTCAACTGTAATTAATTGAAATTTATTAATTTCTCTTTACCTAATAATAAATTTATTTCATTCAAAATAGTGAGTTTTGCAGGTCAGGCAGCTTACCAATAGCTTAATGTTTTTTATGGTTTGATTATTGTTCAGCTTACATTCCCCAAAGTAATTTACCCTCTTCAAAAACCGTTAGCTTCGTCAGTTCTTTCCATATTCTACTATCCTAGTCATCTTGTCATTAGTCTGTTTAATTCTTGGAGATCAGCAGTCACTGAGAAATGGCTGAGGAATTTGTTCAAAATACAAAATTGTGGCACTAGCAGATATGTCTGTATGTTAGTTTAATTGTTGAATAAACAAAAGCAATCGTCATTTTATTTTGTTATTTTTGACTGTAAAATAATGAATATTTTATAAATGTAATTACTTAAGACATGTTGTGAGTCAATGTAAATGTGTGTATTAAAATTCCTTAATTAGTTTATCTTTTAGATATTTCTCTGCCAAACTTTATCCACTACCTGTCCCTGCTCCATTTATCATAAAAGACCTTGTTCTTTTCTAACGAAAAACTCGTAAAAATTATTTTTAACTTCTGTTAGTATCCAATCACCTTGTGTATTCATAAAGAACATCAAATGCAGGATATTCTTTTAGGAGTTTCTTACTTTCTAATTGTTTTGTGTGCTTGCCTAACCTGACCCAACCAAACCTACAGGTATTTTCTTATTTACTATCCAGTGGACGCAGAAATTGTACTGTGCACATATTAAAACTTGTAGCGACCCTCCGTCATATAAGCATGTTGGTTCTTGTCTTCCATATGGTGTGAGTACACGCTTTGCCATTCATATATCCTGGATGTATTAACTGTATTTGTTATACTGTGAGACAATTACCGAATACAATGAAATCTAGTTACATGTATAATTTTATGCAGACATATATATATATATATATATATATATATATTTCATTCACTTTCTGCTACAGTCCGTTTCTTGATGTATATAATACTATAATACTTATAACTATTTTACCTCAAGATGTATTTTTTCTTTAGGGACATGTTTCGGGAGATCCTGTTCTCCCATCTTCAACTTTCGCCATCTTGCTTCTGGTGCAGTATTTGTGTGTTGGCTTCTGGATGTTATTATGGTGGTTTGTTGGTCTTTGGTCCTTCAATGTTGCATTATTGTGTGTGGTTGTGGTATCTGTTTTTGTATTTTGTGTATTTTCGATGTTGAGTGCTTTGAATATTGTGTCATGTTTTGTATTGATTTGTATTTGTTCTGGTATTAATTTGTTTTGTGTTTTATGTTTGTAAATCTGTAAATTTTCCCAAATGTTCATTATGGTGCCTTTGTGTGGTATATGTTTTATTAGTGTTACATTGTTTATGTCTGGGAATTCATGTCCTGTGTTTATTGCATGTGTGGCTAAATTGGATTTATATATGTTTGGTTTTTTGTATGCATTTAGGTGTTCAAAATAACGTTTTTTCAGCTGTTTTTTTGTTTGTCCTATATAACATTTATTGCAATCTTGGCATTCAATTTTGTATATACCGTTGGTTGTTGTATTATCTTTGTTGTGTGAGTTATTTAGATTTTGTAATTTATTTTTATTAGTTTTGTATGCTATTTTTATATCTGTGTTTTTAAATAGTTTTGTTAGTTTTGACATTTTATTATTTATATATGTGAATGTGGCCCATAAATCATTGCGAAAAAAAAAAAAAAAAAACACATACAATATGCAATATATAGAAAACCAACTTCCACTAACATCATTATACCTAACCATTCTGACCACCCACCACAACATAAAATGGCAGCATTTTATTCGTTATTTAACAGAATGTACAAAATACCCCTAAACAAACAAGAAACTGACAAAGAAAGAAATATAATATACCAAATTGGTTATGCAAATGGATACTATAAAAATACTATGATCAAAATAGAAAATAAAATCAAATACAAAATAAAAACTGAACAATTAAGAATTAATCAAACTGAACAACACATAAATAATAACAACAACAAAAAATGGGCCACATTCACATATATAAATAATAAAATGTCAAAACTAACAAAACTATTTAAAAACACAGATATAAAAATAGCATACAAAACTAATAAAAATAAATTACAAAATCTAAATAACTCACACAACAAAGATAATACAACAACCAACGGTATATACAAAATTGAATGCCAAGATTGCAATAAATGTTATATAGGACAAACAAAAAAACAGCTGAAAAAACGTTATTTTGAACACCTAAATGCATACAAAAAACCAAACATATATAAATCCAATTTAGCCACACATGCAATAAACACAGGACATGAATTCCCAGACATAAACAATGTAACAATAATAAAACATATACCACACAAAGGCACCATAATGAACATTTGGGAAAATTTACAGATTTACAAACATAAAACACAAAACAAATTAATACCAGAACAAATACAAATCAATACAAAACATGACACAATATTCAAAGCACTCAACATCGAAAATACACAAAATACAAAAACAGATACCACAACCACACACAATAATGCAACATTGAAGGACCAAAGACCAACAAACCACCATAATAACATCCAGAAGCCAACACACAAATACTGCACCAGAAGCAAGATGGCGAAGGTTGAAGATGGGAGAACAGGATCTCCCGAAACATGTCCCTAAAGAAAAAATACATCTTGAGGTAAAATAGTTATAAGTATTATAGTAATATATATATATATATATATATCGTCACCGGACAAAAAGCTTGCCGCATGACAAATGGCGCCAATCATACACTCTAGTGTTTTTGGTGGCCCTAAAAAGGACCTGGTGGCGAGAACGGTGATGTTGGTAGTGCCGCGCTGAGATGTTCGGCGGCTGCGCCCGCTGTTCGTGGCGTACTGCAGTCCTCCTCTTCTTCTGGCACCGGTTGTAGAGTCGGCTGCTGGCCCAGCGAAATCCATCGCTGGCGCGGAACTGGAGGGCAAAGATGCAAGAACGCCGGTTCTATTCTTCGGCCGTTCCTTCCGGCTGACTCCGCGGCGATGTCGTCCGAAAGAGGAGAGGAGATGAAGTGCGTCCGATGGCGTGGTGATGAAGAGTGCTCAAAATTTTATGCCGGCCTGGGTTTTATTAACTAACCAGGATCACTGATTCGCTCGCTCCGAATGCTGATGCCGGATTGGCTCGCTGTGTCCACCGCTGGTACCGGAGAGCAGATGTTCGCATACCGCTGCCGTCACAATATATATAGATTATGCACACACACACACATATATTATATTTAATTTTTATAATGAATTTACCTCAAGATATTTCTTTTCTTATTAGGAACATGTTTCGGGTACCATTGTGTACCCATCCTGAGCCTTCCGGGAGGCTGAGGATGGGTACACAATGGTACCCGAAACATTGTTCCTAATAAGGAAAGAAATATCTTGAGGTAAATTCATTATAAAAATTAAATATAATATATACATCAAGAAACGGACTGTAGCAAAACGTGTGTATATATATATATGATATGTATTCAGATACTCATAAATTTTTTGTAATTGTACAACACATTCATAGTTTCAAAATTTCAACACTTTTATATGATAACTATTGAAGGTGTTTGTACTAAATTATATCACTAATTATATGGTTTCACTGTACTTTTTTCTGTAAGAATATACAATGGGCATCTGGAATGTAAATTTACCTGCTTTAAATAAATTGAAAAAAAAAAAAGTTTATTTAAAATCATGTGTACACTAAAACTGTATGCAGTCCCTGTTACATATTAAATAAATAATTAGCAAAACAGTAAAACTGCAAAAGAGTTGGATTTCAATTAATGACAAGTTTAACTTTTGAAGAATCATTAATTTGTTATCATTTAAAAATTAGATAACCAAGGAGCCTATCTTGATCTGGCTCTGTTATAACCATGTACCTGTAGTCATTACTATGCAATATTCTGTTAACTTATAATTAATGTGTATTCATGATTATAAAAAAAAATCTGTGTGTGTGTGTGTGTGTGTGTGTGTGTGTGTGTGTGTGTGTGTGTGTGTGTGTGTGTGTGTGTGTGTGTGTGTGTGTGTGTGTGTGTGTGTGTGTGTGTGTGTGTGTGTGTGTGTGTGTGTGTGTGTGTGATTTGATAAACCTTTACATTTTGTGACATCTCGTAAAGTATTTTTAATAATTTCTTAATTTGCATTACACGTATTATATAATATAGTATAGTGCAAATAGAGATTAGCGTTTATAGTGAAACGGTTTTTGTTTTTTCCTTCGAAACTGATTTTTTTTTTCCGAAACTGTACAGGAATCCACTGGCAAAATAATATTGAAACGAGCATATGGCGACAGATCTCCAGTGGCGGCCAAAAGAAAAAAGAAAGCGGACGCGGACGCTATCGACTCATCAGGGATCAGTTCAGAGGTGACAAATGGTGATGACTCTGGCCCATACAGTAACCACTCGCTAGTCAGGAAAGGACGGTGTATATTGCTTGAGAGGCCTGCGAATATTGTTAGACCAGTAAGTATATTTAAACATTCAGACAGCATAGTCGTTTGATATAGTCTTTGTCTTAAGCAGTAGTGAATCTGTAGGGACGTAAACACAATTTTAAAATACTGTGAAACGTTGTACCATCCCATGGTGTGTGTCCAGTATGAAGGGCTGCCCAATACAACAAGTATCACATTTCAGTTATCTGTGTACTGTGATGTTAGCTACGATTCTGACAGAGATTTGAATAACAAAAACAACAAATTTTCAAGTCATGGACAGCACAATAGTGAGAATTTTAAGATGGAAGCTTGTACAGGAAATATGAATGAAATATTATAAGTTCATGGAATCTGTTGTCGCTTTATGTTATAATAATATAACATGGTTATATTATTATGTTGAGATGTAATGTCATCATGAGGGAACAAATTGTGAGTATCGACTAAGAATGATCTGAGTCACATAAATACCATGGAAATGAAATGAAATTTCCTGAGGTGTGTGAAGGGATTTTCTAAGTGTACAAGAAGGGATAGGATGCAGAATGAGATCAGAAATTATATAAAAATTGTTTTCGATCAGCGAAAACAAAAATAAATGAACAGAGGGGAAAGTGAAGACATTGTGACAGAATGGAGAACAACCAAATCTCGAAATGATTACCACTAAACTAAATGGGGAGAAGATCTGTCAGTAGATCTAGGAAGTGCTGGTACAGGCCAGTAGGTCTGTATTCTGTGAAAGCAAAGTAGAAGAGACAGTGTTTAAATATTTGTGTTGATGTTTCGATAGTAGGAAGTACTGTTCTGGAGCAGGTCAATAATTTTTACAAACAATGATATGGTGAACAAACTGCATAAGTGCAGCCATATGTTGTCTGGGACCATCAGGAGAACTCCAAAATCAACGATGAAAGAAACACGTCTGAAGTTCTATAGGGCGATGGCCCTCCTCACACTTCGACATGTGTCTGAAACTTGGACTTTAATGAAATCCCAAGCAGGTCGTATTCAAGCAGCAGAAATGAGATTCAACAGGCACATGTCAGAGTATACACTCTCCAAGAATGCTAAAGACATGTTGACGTTTGGCAGGAACTGAATATTTGAGCACACTTGATAGGATTTCCCATTATTGGCTAAAATGGTTGGAACGTCTTGATTAAATC
Organism: Magicicada septendecula; assembly: GCA_034769895.1. NCBI lineage: Eukaryota > Metazoa > Arthropoda > Insecta > Hemiptera > Cicadidae > Magicicada > Magicicada septendecula. The sequence goes on from CM068369.1 coordinate 558,372,133, forward strand.
GATGAAATTATATGCCAAAAAAACAGAGTTGTTGAGCGTGTGAAGAAGCGTTGGAGTGACCAGTCTATCTCCTTGGGACCAGAACACACCATTTTTGGTTTAATCTTTACTGAAGATGTTGATGAAGATCATCATCACATCATCATGTTGTTCCAAAATGTTTTTTTATCACCTATATCAGTTTTGTTCTAGGTGTCCCAACAGTGCTTCTACAATTGTCCTGAAGATGAGAATAAATTTTGTTGAAACATTGATATAAACATTTTAAAACTGTGTCTAGTTAGCACACCAGACTTCTCAACATTGTAGAGAAACCTTTTTCTAATAGTCACAGTTGTAACTTTTAAATAAAATATTCATTATAAAAATGTTTACTTATGTAATCAGCTGACATGTTTTGTAACTAACTGTACTTTGTTAATATTCAGATTATTTCTCTGAACTGGAGTGAATCCATAGTTTAGCGAAATTTTCCCCTTCTAAATAGTCAGAACTAAACATTGTCCAATATACTATTTAGAGAATCTTTTTTCTTCACAGATTTATTTTTAAAAATCTCTTTTGAAATAATTTAAAACTGTAGAATAGTTTTCGTCATCATCATCATCATCACCATTTTCATCTTTTTCTGTAAGGATTAACCCGAAAATAGTTTGTTCCAGTCCCAAGTAGATAGATTAGAGCTGGCCACTGCAGTGGTTCTCCAGACGTCCCACACCTCTTCTCCCCGTGGGCTTATAGTATTCCTTACTTGCAAGAATTTAGTAACTAATATTGGTATGTTACTAGAGTATCCCAAGGTAAGATGATGGTGGGGCTGCCTGCCACCTTCTGTCTTAACGTCCATCCTGATTTTCTGTCTGCGTTGTCTCCCGTAAACTGCCTGTTCTAATAGACTAAAAAGGCCAGTTAGAATAGTAGAACAGTAGAAATTTGAAGCCTTTTCATACTCTCTACCTACCTTACCAGAAATTTCTGTTCCTTCAAAATTTATTTCCGGGATTCTCACCATTGTCTTAAAGACTCTACTCATGCTGGTGCCTAACTTATCTAAGTGATAATTATATCTCTCTCCTCAAATGCGGTCTCTTCTAAATAATTCGTGACAACATAAATAGTATTTGTTGGTACCTAATGTACAGATAGGTGCATCATCACTGTGTCCAACTTCCTTATTGTTTTGGTCTTCCTCTTCTGCTACGCCAAGATTGACTACATTTGAAAAAACTTACGGTACAAAATTCAGAATAAATTAAATTGTGACAGTATGTGAGTGAGTTCTGGAGATGAGGAGGTAACATACACATGTCTAGTCCAGTATACGTTTAGACATTTGAGAAGGTCTTCTTTTACAGAGTTTGAGAGGGGCCTGAACGGGAAGGTTATTTGTACAATTTATTCCAAAATAAACATTTTTGAACGTTTTTTTTTCTCTGAGGCCTTGACAGAAGCTCAAGAAGGTGCATATGTGTTCCACAAAGTGCTGAATAAACACTGATAACATTCTGTGGATTCTGATTTTGATAATGTGTTAAGAATATTTTTCTCTTCAGAATATACTTTTTTTTTGTGTTTCTTTTTTAAGCCAGTATTGGATAACTTACACTTGACTGGAAATGGCACTGAGGATATAGCATTCTGCATTATGAATTTTTTAAACCATTAGCACTTGACATTCAAGTTGTCGATTCATTTTGTCATTTAAACATAATATAATGACTGATTTTGATACTAGTTACACTCATGCTTCATTGTTTTCTCTTGAAGTATTAAGTCTATGGGATTATGTAACTACCACATCATAGTTTTCTTAAAATTACTGGTCTACTGTGTCGTGCATTGTATGAGGAATGTGTGACAACAAATTTAGTCTTCTTGTAGATACGATCTGCCCAGCTTTATTGAATCACAACAAGAGATAATTGCTACCATAATAAAATTTCTTCAGGTCCAAAATAATCTCCTGATCTACTAAAATGAAGCTTTATAGAACTCTTTATTATCAGGCCAGTGACATATCTAACAGAAGCTTGGGCCCTTATAACGGCAGATATCTCCACTTTAAAAGTATTTAAATTGAAAACAATAAGCAAAAATTTATGGCCCTGTAAAAGAAGAAGAAATCTTGAGGATGAGGAACAACTACGAGTTAGGTAATTGCACTTGAAGGAGGAGATATAATGTAATTTATAAAGTCCAAAAGGATTGGTTGGTTAAGGGACGTAGAGAGAATAGGTTGAGACAGGCATCCAAAGAGAATCCTATATGTAAAGTGTAAAGAATGAGATGGGTAGGAAGACAGGCAATCGGTACAAGAGATGGAAACAGATTTGGGAAGGATGGGAACCAGACGCCTGGCAGGAGAAAGAAGTGATGAGTGGAGGCAAAGCCAAGATCTATGCAGTTTTGTAGTGCTTTGGAAGAAGAAGAAAAGAAACTTTACTGCAGTCTTTATAATATTTAGTTACTCTAATGTAATCACAGTGGTACAGTAAGTTTACAGAGTGACACTCAAATGTCTGTGATGTAGCCAGTTTGTACTGTAAGACTGCTGTCTTCATTGACGGCAAATGGACTGTTCCATATGCACCCTCAGGATCTCTTTTGTAATTTGATTATCCTTTGGCTGTTCTGGCAAGACTGTAACATTACAAAGTGTAGACTGATGTAACATGACACAGTTTCCAGTACCTTGCAGTTAGGTTGCTTATTAGTTTCTGCTGTCTAGGGATGGTCCCCTTTGTATGGCATAGTAGTAATATATTGTCTCACTGAGAGCCTATCACATGAAATTGCTACTTGTACCAGCCATATTTTGTTCACTGTATACAGAGTGTTCCCAAAAGATGGTGTCAAGCTTCAGGAAATGATTCTATTGAAGGAAAACTGTTGTATAAACACATGTCCTTGTTTTCCATCTGTATTACTGGCGAACGGAATGGATGGGATGTCGAATTGAAGCTTGGTATACAAAGTAAGTGTTTTATTTCTTATAAGCACTAAATAAACTAAAATGTTTATATTAAATTTTTAAATTTCACAAAAATCAATACTTATAACAAAATGTGTGTTATTACATAAAATATCGGTATGGAGAACCATACATGACTTCCATGTTCTAAGATTTATATTTAAATCATTTTCGAAATGAAATATTACTATAGAAACTACTTCTTTCTACTTACTGCTTCAGCCTTAACCACAGTACTGTGATCACTAACGTATACCACCTCACGTTATCGCACTCGATTTTCACTGACGGTGGAAGTCGATGGCATTGCCGAAACGTCTGGTTTTGAAGAAAACATTGGACTACGGCCAAACGTCCCGGGAAGGAATTTTAACAAAAACTACTTCTTTGTTGCCGATAACGTTGTACAATATATATATAAAAAATTGCATAAAATTAATGGCTTGTATAAGTTAATGTTTGATCTCCATTAAGTAGTGCTCAAGTTTCCAAAGTTTTAATATTATGATGTCCGTAATTAAAACATCAGAGCAGGTTTAGTGTGTATGAGGGTACACCGTGGACAAAAATTTTCGACATTTCCTATTGAGCGTTGCTTAGAGTAAAGCTGCGAATCTACAGTGTATGTTTCACAGAACAAACACGCGAAAAAGAAGGAGCGCTCCGAAGTCACTCATGGACCCTCAGCATCTTGCAGAGGGTTCATTCCCTAAAGATGAAAAGTCTGTCTATGAATCGTTCCTGTGTAAACACGTGCAGTTACACTGCCCAGCGATCCACAGGAAGCAAATCGCTATCCACGCTGGACACTTTTTCAGCTTGCACGCGTTATGTTGGTATGGGTTTCGGCACTTACCATTTAAAAAGCATGCAAATGTAAGAAAATAAACATGAGTGAGGCCATAAATAACGCGAATTGTGTGTGTGCGTGCGCGCGCGCGCGTGTGTGTGTGTGCACGCGCGCGCGTGTGTGTGTGTGTGTGTGTGTGTGTGTGTGTGTGTGTGTGTGTGTGTGTGTGTGTGTGTGTGTCTTCCCTGCCTTTTTATTGCGGTAGTCATAATAATAAAATGGAAACGTAAACATTACATAACTGAGATATGCTTGCCTGCCACGAACGATATATTATTTTATACATGTATATTAACTCATACATAATTTACATTAAAATGAAAAAATTATAATTTTATTGCCTGGCAACAAAATTATTTTATTTTTAACAATTACCATTGTTTCAAAAGTTTAAATGAATTTTTAAGTACTTTACTGTTGTTAAAACGTAAAAGGTTGCAGGTAAACTACCCCTTCCCCTTAACCGATCTTCACCAAAATCGAAAGTCCTTGAGATCACTACAATTCAGGGATGTATGCAAAAAATTATTTGATTCTGTTTGAATTTGTGGCTGTTATCATTTGCCATAGAAAATACCCTTGTTAAAAAAACGTTGCAGGTAAACTACCCCTTTCCCTTAACCGATCTTCACCAAAAACAATAGGTCTTGAGAACTCTACAATTTAGGGCTGTATGTAAAAAATTATTTGATTCTGTTTGAATTTGCGGCTGTTATCGTTTGCCATAGAAAATACCCTTGTTTAAACATAAAACGTTGCAGGTAAACTACCCCTTTCCCTTAACCGATCTTCACCAAAATCGAAAGTCCTTGAGATCACTACAATTCAGGGATGTATGCAAAAAATTATTTGATTCTGTTTGAATTTGTGGCTGTTATCATTTGCCATAGAAAATACCCTTGTTAAAAAAACGTTGCAGGTAAACTACCCCTTTCCCTTAACCGGTCTTCACCAAAAACAATAGGTCGTGAGTACTCTACAAATCAGGGCTCTATGCAAAAAATTATTTGATTCTGTTTGAATTTGCGGCTGTTATCGTTTGCCATAGAAAAAAATCTATAGACACACAGACAGACACACACACACAGACACTTTTCGAAAAACGACTTTTTTTCATGTTTTGAGTGTAGTACAATCAGAATCTGCAATAATCTCGAACACGATTTTTTTGCCATCACCATACTTCCATTTCCTTAAGGAACATGGAAGTAAAAATTAGCCTTTTCATTCTTAATCAATAAAACTTTGCTCATGAAATTCACATAAGCAGTAACAGTTTATAATATTTCTTTTATAACAGACCAGACAAACATTAAGCAAAAATAGCCCAGTGTTTTCTTATAAAAGAAACATTATATCTCCGTTGTTGTTTTTTTATCCGAATTCCATTAACAAGTTACCATTTGAATGAGATTGAAATGGTTGATTTTTGTGAAATTAAAAATTAAAATTTAAGTCTGCCCCTATATTGAAATTTTTCAAGATAACATTTTGGTATTATGAATGGTAGCAGAACTGGCAAAATCAATCCCTAAACTAGAGAAGATTTTGAAATGCATAAAACTGTCAGTATATACTGCATTTCTGCTGATCAAGATGGCATGTTTGCATAGTCTGTTAGGCTGGCTGGAAATGCATGACATACAAACCCATTATAGTTTGTAACTACATTAGAAATGAACTGGTTTTTCATCTTTTAGAATGGTGATTATACCTGACTTTTGTCAAGTTTAAACCTGGTTAATAAATCATCAGTATGAATATGAGGAAATCAATACAGTTTTATAGTACATACAAATTTGTGTTTTTATTAGCTGTCTTGAAGCCTTTGCTTTTGACTGAAAGGTAAGTGTTTCCAACTCCAAACTATCATCTTGCCACCATATTCCCCATCCCCTTCCAACTAAACCCAGGAAAAACTGATGACAACAAAACCAGTGATCACTGCCTAATAAATAATGCAAATTTACAACTCAGCTGTCTTGGAAACAAGACTTCAAACCTAAACATGATTTGGGATATTATAATATGTGCCCATAAGGATATTTTCTTCCATCCCTTGGATAGACAAAACAGACAATAAATATACTATATTTAATATATTTCTTATATCTTCTTTATTATACTGGCATAAGAAAGACTACTGTTACAGATATATTGAATATATAAATTACCTCTTTTACTTATTTACAATGAAGTACTGCCTGTTATGTTTTTCCCATTATTTGTCAAATATTGAACGCTTATTGTGCGGCACGCCAGTAAGTTTCTAAGTTGAATTGTGGCCCTCATGTGCTTTTAAGTTGGAAACCACTGGTCTAAACCCAGAGAACATGTATCGTATCACCTTCAGGTCTTAACAGTGTAATTAGTACAGCTTCTCTCATACAAAATTCTCCAGCAGTAGCTCAAAGTGTTGAATATGTAACATGTAATAGTGAATAAACTATGACGCGTGTGATTTTAATATTAATCGTAATTTAGGAAATAAAAAGAGTGTTGTGTGTAGATATAAAGTTGTTTGTCTTCTTTGTGCAGGATACACCACCACTTGACCTTGAAAATGTCTCCAAAACCCTGAAAGAAAAGAACATTCTACCGTCACAGTTGAAATTTGGTTTTCTCGGACTCGGCATAATGGGCTCAGGGATTGTAAAGAACCTTCTCAATTCAGGACATTCAGTAATAGTTTGGAATCGCACTCCGGAAAAGGTAGGAGAATTGTTTTATTTTCTTAAATCTTTAATAGCATTTTCTGTATCCGATTGACAGAGAACTGATGCTCATATACACTCAAATTATGTAACGGAGCGTATTGGATGGACAGATAGTGAAAGTGTGTGAATTGGATTGACGATTGTACATACTATAGTGGAGTACATTATAAATAAGAAGTTATACCGAGGAAAGAATGTGGCCCCACCATTGTCTGCTGACTAACTTGTAAACTGTTAGTTCATCTGATTATCATTACAGCTAAAAGCAATACATGTGCAGGTAACAGTGAAAGAGATTTCTGAATAACATACAATGGGAACCAAACCTTTATGCACAGAGTCTCCGGGGACTATGAAGTGGTGGTGGCAATTATTCTCCTACTCTTAAGCGATGGGTGTTTTCTTATGGGTAAATCCTGTACTTGGACTGCTTCCATCATACAATTTTTCTCCCTTGATGTTTTGATCCCTTCGAATCCGGTATCTTCCTCAGAAACTGTGAGTAGCAGTGTAAAGATCTAATTAGTTGTTAGGACTTTCAACCGCCATTCACAACTTCTGAGGGTGATCCCAGAATCTATAGCTAAAAACATTAAGTGACAAAAAATTATGATGGAAGCAGTCCGAGTTACCCCCATATTCTCCTGTTGTTTTGAGAATAGCATACACGTCAGTATTAAGTGTTATATTACTTCAGACAGTCAGGATTTGTGGTTAGTAATACAGTTGTGGAGTGTATAAACAATGAATACGTGTGGTGAAAATTAGGTGAGGCTGTTTTGTTACTTGTTAATGTACTATAAGAATAGCAGTTGAGACATGTGCAGCATGTGTACTGTTGTAACTTTATCGTTCTAAACAGTATTGTTTCTAATGAATCTAGTAAGGTACTTAATAAGACACAACACTATTGTGCCCTGTGTATGTACTGCATAAAGTTGGATGACAACGCGCATGTAGGAAGGTAGACTAAATAAAAAGAGTGTTGTATGTAGATATAAAGTTGTTCATCACCAGCAGTTGTATGTAAAATTGTTTACATTGAACACTTCACTGTCAGTACAAGCGTCGATGTACTATTTAGTCTTTTCTGTCTTCTTCCTCTATTCATTCCTGTCAACCGGCAGTTGGCAACCCTGCACCCGTCAATAAGATTAGGCGCGACCGCGAATCAATTTGAAATTTTATTTTCTTTTGAACGAAGGAACGCACCTGCATTGTACCTGCTTTGAAGTACTTTATTATAAAATAGTGCAAATTTTACTATTTTATTTTAATATTTACTATTTTACTGTTTCTAATACAATAATTACTGTAAGTTAGTTTTTTAAAGAAAAGGAACTGAAACCTTCATTTATGTTTTAAATGTGATTTTTTTTCAAGTTTTACATTACTGTGCACATTATAAAATAAATAGTGTTATTGTGGTAAGTTCTTTAATTTATTTTTTTTAATACGTATTCCTGTTTAACCATTTTTTCGTTTAAAGTTTTTTTAGTTTTAACGTCCGTGTGCATGATGACAGATTGTTGATGACCTACTGTTAATGTGAAACATTTTCACAAATTATATGAAAAATACTACAAAGCTTTTTTTGAATCAGTGTTCCATGTCACTAATTTTTGTAATTTTTCATGACAGTTTATGTTTTTAACGTCCAGCTCTGCACCTTTCTATTTTCCATTGACAGGGTGGGGAAGGGTGCGCCCACCAAACTGGTCCTCAGTTATATATGCACCCCCATAATTTCAAAAGTTGCCTATGACTGCTGTCAACCATCAGCGCCTACAAAATTCTGATTGCTCCGCCTCTGATATTACGGTCATGATGTGGCCCTTGATATCCTCTACTACATGCATGATCACAGTTTGTGCCGCCTCTCTCTTCTTTTTCTCCTCAACCCACAGGTTGGTGGGTTTGCAGTTTCTTTCCTTCTGAAGACAGTCTTCTTAATTATGAAAATTATAAACTGCTGGGCTGTTGGTCCATAGTCGATTCCTTATAAAGCTGTATTCATGGTTTCTTCTAAACATTTTGGGCACCCGCTGGAGGCCTTCTTTTGTGGCAAAGCAGTCGACAAGGATGGCAGACCGAACACACATCAAGCAGAGGTATAAGCAATGTCAGTCACGTTGCTACTGAAGAAGATCTTCTGTGGGTGGCTGAAACGTGTAGAACCCACCTTTAAGCAATTGACCACAGCCCAATAGCACAGTAGATTTTAATTTTTATAATGTTGATTCCGCCCATTATAGTTTTTTAACAGATAGTCTCTTAATGTGTAAAGGCAGGACGATGTAAATTGAACATCAGGTCTCGATGCGCAGTAGACAAACACCTCATTGCGAGGCTAATAAAATTTTCATTCACTTCGCACATGCGCAGAACAGTTTTGTGTAGTGTTCCATAGCGTGAACATCAGCTGCAACAAGACTGGCGAGAACAGCGGAAGCATGTGTGTGACAGAGAGGGAAATAATATGGAAGTGAGACAGTGAACGTTATAGCGTCGTCTCCCCTCTCTTCTCTCTAGATAACTTAGCTATACTTGAAAGTCGGGGTAATTCATCCATTGATTCGGTGCAGATGACTGTTCAGGAAAGGCTGGCGGCCCTATACATACTCCTGTGTGGACCTTCCCTTCCTACCTACATTCCTCAGTCATTCCTTTGATCAAGTCAGTGAACCCATTTGAATGCCATGACAGGTGACCAACTACACTGCCTTTCCTTTCCACAGTTGCTTTAAATAGAATCTTTGTTGAGTTTCTGGCTACATCATTCAGTTTTTTCATGTCATCTTTACTCCATCTATTCATTTTAGTTTGGATCTTTGTTTTTCCTTGTCATGCTTATATACCCCACCATGATTATCATTTCTGCTTCGCTTTCCTGTTTGCAGACGATATGTCCAGCCCACTTCAGCTTTATTAATTTTATAAACTGGGCTGTGATATATTTCAAGTAGCGGTTGTTAAATGTCTCTGCCACAGGTCATTCACATATGTAGCTCCAAAAATTGTTCTGTTAAATGTGTTTATCTAGGTCTCATCTTTTTATGGACATTGCCCAGATATCAGAAGCATTGGTTAGTATGGATCTTATGAGGGTGTTGTAATTCACAAGTTCTGTATTCCAGTTTCTGATTCTTAACATCTGTAAATGTAAGAAAAGTGAGCTTTGGTCTGTCTTTTTCAGACTCTTCCGCAGGTCATGTTAGTCTATGTGGTAGCAACCATGTTGGTATTATAATTAGTTTCAGATTTATGTTACTATATAGCATTGGTTCAGAAATTTGGTATACTTTTTTTTTCATTCTTTATAACTATTCAAATCAATTTTAACTTCAGTTATATAAAGTGTTTCCTGCCCAAGTTTAAATTTGGGTTTCTTTACAAGCAAATGGAACCCAACATATAACTGTTAATAATTTTGATATTAAAAAAAATTTTAATAACAAACGTAAAGATATTGAAAGAGAAAAAATAATGGCATACACACATATGATAAAAAGTTCATAAAGAATAACCCTGATTTTTTTTATAAGTTTTAAATTTTAATAATCTTGGTTGTTACCTGAATTTTCAACATGTAAATAATAAGCTCTGCAAGTATCAGTTCGTGTGTGCTTCAGAAAGGAGAGCTCTCAGACAAAAGAAACAAAGTAGACTCAATTGAAGTTTGTAGCTGTCCTAGTTCTACTGTGGCATAATGAATGTTGAATTCTGTCGCAATGACATATGTGGAACTTAAAGAACCGCAGAACGGTTTAGTGCTAGCATCCAGCACTAAATAGGACCAAACAAAGCGAGAATATCTTTTTTGATTGTCTTTTTGCAGTTGTAATAAGAAAAGTGTCAGTTGAACCTGTAACGATAATGTATTATCTTGTCTCATTGTGGCTACTTTGATGACAGACATATATAATATGGCTATTATATGTGACTTAACTTGGACATTGAGGAAAAAAAGGAGAAAGGTTACAGGCCTTCGAGATGTGGACAAGGAGAAGGATGGTTGTATTTATAAATAAAATGACTCCATTAGACCTACATTTTAAAAAGTTACTAGTTGCAATTATTTTGAATATAGTACAAACAAATATTTGACCTCACTGAAGCAGTTTCTTGCACAATGTTAAATTTGTATATAGTCTTATGTAATTGAATGCAAATCATTAATAAAATAGAAGCTGGTGCACGGCTGATATGATTTGGTCTAACAGACTTGTCAGGGGGACACAAAGATGATATATGTGTGTGTATATATATATTGTTACAACACAAATAAACCACCCCAATACCAGGGATAAAAACGATGAATCAACTATATAAAATGTTTAAACTAATGAAAATAAAATGACAATGACGCGACAAACGACGACGTGACCTAACCCAAGTGATTGAATGAAGTGCTTGACTCAATACAACCAAATAAAATAAAACCAGATGAGAAGGGGAAAACCAAAATAAAAGGAAATAAAATAAAATGAAATCGAAGAAGGAGGAAAATGAAAATGAAACAAAACAAGTATAAAGGAAATAAAATGAAATCAAATGATAAGACACAAACAAATAATATAGAATAGAAAAAGGAGAAATTGTACACACAAATATAATAATGGAAACGAAACCAATAACTAACCAATGTAAAAGATAATTATTATTATCGATTAAACGATAAATGTAAATGATAATTGATAAAACCCAATAAAGTAATGTGAAAAATAAAAGTACACTAACCAAAGAAATAGATATTCATGTTTATCGGTGTCCAAGCCACTTATTTATATTGATAGAATAAAGTATTTACCTTATTTTGTTTGTCCGTCTGGTGGCTTTATTTCTTCTTCGTTATTACGACGCGTTTTGGGACATATGTCCCATCCTCAGGTATTGTCACTCAGCAGAGGTCGTCATTTAAGTAAAAATATCAACACATACAACATATAACATAACTTACACATAATCAACAATAAAAACGTTTAAACTTTGGAGCACGTACAAGTCGAGATGCGCATCCCGGACTACAACGGTCAACTGCCGAGTCTATGTTATTGCTCGCCGCGCACTGTGGACTTTGTCTGTATTTGTATAGCCGTATCGTATAGCAAATTTGACTGAAACTGTAACTGTTCATTTAGGAGGATTTCTTTTGTGTTTGTGTCCTTAAATGCCTTATATATTTCAAATTCCTCGACAGCACTCATGTCTGTCATGCCCTTTCTTGCATATGTGTAGGGGTTGAAAATTACTTGCAAAGTCTGTATAATTATGATTATTGTCAACTAGATGACGTGCATAATTTGATGTTATTCTGCTAGGATCTTTTTTGGGCAGGTGTTCTCTAAAGTGTTTTTTAAACGCTCTACCCGTTTGTCCAATGTAGAAACAACAACAGTCGCTGCACACAACCTTATAAACACCTGTCCTGTCTTCAACTGCTTTTAGGGGCTTTTGTCGAAGTATCTTACCAACGTTGTTACTGGTCCGGAACCCCATCCTAATGTTTACGTCTTTAAATGCGCTGTATAAAATTTTTGGTAGGGTGTTACCATAGTACGATGTTACGTACCTAGTCCCATTTTCACTACATTCGCGTATTTATTTGTTACCTTCCTTTTTACGATGTTTTTTAATTAGGTTGTGTATAATTGAGCTACTGTAACCGTTGGGCCTAGCTATATATTTAATTGTGTTAAGTTCTTCGTGAAAGTCTTCCTTTTCCATTGGTATGGACAGTAGTCTATGCACGAAACTGTTATATGCCGCCATCTCTTGGGAGAAAGGGTGATGTGATTCAGCATTTATTGTGATATCTGTGGTAGTTGGCTTCCGGTATATCTGGTAACTCGGTGCAGTGGTAAAGTTTATGAGAGGCCTGATTGGTACACTGGGTTTGTGTATTTTCGTTAACGCGGAGGCGCCTCAATTTATTGGCCTACCGAAAATACACAAACCCAGTGTACCAATCAGGCCTCTCATAAACTTTACCACTGCACCGAGTTACGGTGTATGTAAAAAACTTGCGGCTAAAATAAAAAGCAGTGTGATAACAGAGAATAATCACAGTATAAAGAATAACGTTGAGTTTGTTAATAAAATGAAAAACATCACAATACAACCCAACCACAAAATAGCCTCTTTTGACATTATTGATTTATACACAAATGTACCTGTAAAGGAAACACTTGCTATCCTTAAAACAAATCTTATTAATACCAGAATATGTAACCAGGAAGAAATTAACGAAATAATCGGCCTGTTAGAAATTATATTAAACCAGAATTATTTTACATTCAATAATAATTTTTATATCCAGAAAACAGGTCTAGCCATGGGGTCCCCCTTATCTAGCCTGCTGGCTGATATATACCTAAATTATTATGAGAACACATATCTGCTCAGTAACAAAAATAAATTCTCCATCAGATTAGTATCGTATACACGATACGTTGATAACACTTTTATAATTTTTAACGGTACATTGCGGCAGATAGAAAATATGAAAAAATACATGAATAACATTAATAAGAACATACAGTTCACCCTTGAAACGGAGGTAAACGGCAAACTTAACTTTCTCGACTTGACAGTCACAAGACTAAATAGCAACTTCCCATACCAGATATATCGGAAGCCAGCTACCACAGATATCACAATAAACGCTGAATCACATCACCCTTTCTCCCAAAAGATGGCGGCATATAACAGTTTCGTGCATAGACTACTGTCCATACCAATGGAAAAGGAAGACTTTCACGAAGAACTTAACACAATTAAATATATAGCTAGGGCCAACGGTTACAGTAGCTCAATTATACACAACCTAATTAAAAAACATCGAAAATAGGAAGGTAACAAAGAAATACGCAAAGGTAGTGAAAATGGGACTAGGTACATAACATCGTACTATGGTAACACCCTACCAAAAATTTTATACAGCGCGTTTAAAGACGTAAACATTAGGATGGAGTTCCAGACCAGTAACAACGTTGGTAAGATACTTCGACAAAACCCCCCAAAAGCAGTTGAAGACAGGACAGGTGTTTATAAGGTTGTGTGCAGCGACTGTTGTTGTTTCTACATTGGACAAACGGGTAGAGCGTTTAAAAAACACTTTAGAGAACACCTGTCCAAAAAAGATCCTAACAGAATAACATCAAATTATGCACGTCATCTAGTTGACAATAATCATAATTATACAGACTTTGCAAATAATATTCAACCCCTACACATATGCAAGAAAGGGCATGACAGACATGAGTGCTGTCGAGGAATTTGAAATATATAAGGCATTTAAGGACACAAACACAAAATAAATCCTCCTAAATGAACAGTTACAGTTTCAGTCAAATTCGCTATACGATACGGCTATACAAATACAGACAAAGTCCACAGTGTGCGGCAAGCAATAACATAGACTCGGCAGTCGACCGTTGTAGTCCGGGATGCGCATCTCGACTTGTACGTGCTCCAAAGTTTAAACGTTTTTATTGTTGATTATGTGTAAGTTATGTTATATGTTTTATGTGTTGATATTTTCACTTAAATGACGACCTCTGCTGAGTGACAATACCTGAGGATGGGACATATGTCCCGAAACGCGTCGTAATAACAAAGAATAAATAAAGCCACCAGACGGACAAACAAAATAAGGTAAATACTTTATTCTATCAAAGAAATAGAGTTTAAATGTAATAAAGAACTCTATAAAGACATGAACTTATTAATCGTATAAATAACATTTGTAAAGAGAGAGATAGTGAGAAAGTAAACATAACTAAGTGACAAAGAGAATGTAATGTTAGGGATTACCCACTAATAACACTTAAAATAAAATTTAAGAAGTGCAAAAGTGACAGTGTAAAACCCCAAAATAATTAGAAACCCTATTGATAGGTGTAAACACTTAATAATCTGTGATAAACACTAAACGATTAATAGTGAACAATATTATTTAATAAGAATCTTGTTATTGATAGCATTAAGTTTAATTGTAAGTAAGGGATACAATAGTATTCAAAGGGGGGATCCCATGGATTGTTAAAAGTTAGGGTTACCATGGCTAGAAGGTAAAGTTAGTATAAGAAAAAATATAATAAAGAAAATAATAGCAAAATAAAATAAACACCCCATGTTCTAAGGGATAATCAATTAAGTAAATTTAAATGGTGTAATAATGTTTATCACCCAAAAAATAAGCAAGAATGAAACGAATTGTAAGCAAACGTTGCATAATAACTGTTAAAAAATTGTTTGATTTAATCTATGAATAGGAAATGGCTGAAAGAATTATACAGACCATAGGCCTAGATGTTATGTTTTGTGTAATAGAGAATAGTAAGTAATAGCCAAATTATAAACAATGGCAAAATAAGTAAATAGAAAGGTAAATTAATACAGATCTAATAACACTGGAAAATCAGTTAGGAAATAAGTAACAAACCTTAATGTAGAAACTAATGGTAACATACAATCATTATAAAAACAGATCCAAAACACATCAATAAGTAAACAAATAATTTATAAAATCAAAAAAAAACATGTATGAGGGTAAATTAAGATGTAATTTGTATAAAAAAAGGAAATATAGTCAGTTACTACTTAGGCCTATGAAATGCATAACTGTAAAAAACAAATAACTACAAATTGTAAGAAATTAACAAAAATATTAGCAAATCCAAGGTACATAACTAGTCAAGGATAATTTGTGAATCAGATTAAAAGATAAATGTTAGAATAAGGACTTAAAATAAGAAAGAAATGTAATTAACAAATATCAGCATAACTGTCCAAACAATAATACATTAGAAAACCCAACCTTATGGGATATCAAAATGATCTTTGAAAGAAAATACGAACAGTAGAGATAATATTTAATACATAGAAAGGAAGACGGAAGAATAATAGCAATAAGAAGATATACAGTGATTTTGAATAAAAATTCAAATGTGATAACAGTGGTCTTAAGTCAAGATCAGCCAATCAGAATCTATTAGTAACCATGACAACGGAACGAATTTTCTGTTAAATCTTATTATTCAATAAGTGACGCTCATCCAGAATAGACGCCAGGCCATGAATGACTAAAATTGTAATATAAAATGTTTAAAAGTAATAAAAATTCAAAAAGATGAAAACGTAAGAAGCAGACGAAGGACGAGAACATTTAACTGATGCCAAGGACCAATTTAAATAAATTTTAAGTGAATAAATTTCTACAACTAACATGAAAAAGATGCCAGGCGTACTTAAGCCCCAAGATAATTGAAAATTGACGACCATTGAAGCCCCACTCCATTTCGACTGAATGACAGTTCACCTCAGGTCGACTGATTTGATAAGTATTATTAAATTACCCGAATTTCTGAAATAAATTCACTTTAAATTTTTCTCACGGTAATCTGAACTCTCACTATAAACTGAATATTATTTCTTTCAAAGATTAATAAAAAAATAAAACACTGAAATTTTGTTAACTAGAGAAATAACCTGTATGAAAATTACGAACTTTTGAAACACACTTTACCACACTTCAGGAACAAATTATAATTACACATTATATTATTTAAGTACAAATAATGTAAGGTAGTGTACTTTATTGTAATCATTATTAATATTTCTTTCATAATCACAAGAATCCAGATTTATTGAACGACAAATTGTAAAAAGTAAACATTGTTCTTTAGACGCCATGTCGGATTAACTAACATCGTTCAAAATCGATTTTCGCCAACCTTGAGATTTTGTCTTATAATAATTGTCGGTGCAAATTTGTTGAATAACCAAATATAATTTTGTGTCAACCTGAGTAATTACCAATCACCAATAAATAAACTAGTATAGAGTGTAACCACTGTTTTTTATTCTATAGGAAAGTATATTATAAATTGTGTATTATTTAGCAAAGAGCGAAGATGACGGTAAGCGCTCACGTCGCAAACTTGGCGAACTAACTGCTCGATTAAGAAGGTCGAACGAAGGCGGGAGTAAATTTGAATACTCCAGACCGTCATAGCTAAGAACGCTAAACCACCCTATTTGTTAATTTAATTGTTTTAATAAAACAATTTGGCACCACCCGGGATTTATGAACACCTAAGGAACAACAGGTAAGGTTTCCACTCGTGTTGGAGAATGTAATACACTTTTAAATAGGCCTTAATAAAAGTTCACGTTACTATTATATATACTACACTCGGCCTACGAGCATGTGCAAAGTAAGAGTTTATCAAGCTAATTTACCCAATGACAATATTAATATTTATAACATACTAATTATAAGCAACAGAATGTAACAATTTCTTTAGTGTACCGACTCTTAAGTATTATCCCAGGGCGCCAGTAATAAATAAACACAATTTGACTGTTATTAATTAAGTTTTTAATAACTAATTTGTATTTACATATTACAAAATTTGTAGATCATTACCTTTAATAAGTTTGCTATAAAATTTGTTTGTGCTTATTTCTTGGCTATGAATTCTTTGACTAATTGAGTCACCACATATGAGTTACATACATTTAAATTTAATAGACAATAGTAAAATAAGTGTTCATTTTATTATTTACTTGCATGTTGAATCCACTCTGCGCCGTGATGTAATCAATTCTACACGTTCCAGGCAGGTCGCCGACGTTAATCGCTGAGCCCTTATCCTTGTTAGTTTTGCACTAATTTATACACTTGTTTCACAGGTATTAAACACCATTCACTTTGACAACTTAGTGATAACTACACATATGCCGTATGCTAATACACTTGTTGAATACACAGTATATTCTTTTACAAAGCTAAGTGCGTCTAACACCAGATTAATAACTGCTTATTGATCGACCGTCCCGCACCATGACGTTGACACATTTAAATCGCAATGTATTTCGATTTAACGATTGATGCTGTGTTAAGTAAAACTTGGATATGTTACCCGATTTTAACTTATCTTCTCTAATTTCTCTGCACGTTATTCTTGTAAACGATTATTAAATGTTTATAATATGTAGCTTTCACAATACTTAATATCGCGTTACCGTGACTGACTTACGTGGCGATTGAAATATACTTAATCAAATTACTGAGAAATTATTATTGCAACTAATACGAGTCTAATATCTGTAATCTCTCCGTTGACTGCCCTAACTTCTTACACTCCGTATTTTTATATTTCGCTAAAACTACCCACACTCAATATCGACAAACTACACGCCTATTGGTCTGACTTACCGCTAAATTCAAAACTACCCAATCTGTTTAACGGAACAGCCCGCGCAAAAAATGACGCTATCCGCTATTCGTCCACAAAATGCGCGTGAACACGTGGTATGAAACTTCGCGTCACCTTCCATTTCACATATACGCTCTCTTTCTAAAATATAGCTCCCTATTGTTAGGCGCACTTAACTTTTACAACCTTAGTAAATGTTTCTTACACCCTAGCAAAATAATACAGTTTTATGACGGTCCGACCCGTCCGTGACAAAATATAAATTCTTAGCCAACTTACTGGCGTCAACGCAAGGTCGTCTTTTGAATAGCTATGGCTCTTTACTACATATTTTAATGTTTTCTTACTTCTAAAGAAAACCACCGCTTTCTATAAATTTACATTTCTCCCTGGGTACCATATGACTTTGTCCCCGTAAAATTGTTAAGAATACAATTTTCCGTGATAGTAATGGTAATTGAAGGATCGCTACAGACACCGTCAGCACAATATATAAGTAACGACACCAGTGTGAGGCGAACACACTATACTTACACCTTTTCAGAGTATGTAAGAATCTCTTCGTGACAAAATATATATATATATCAGTAATAAAGCAGCTACTATACAGAAATAAAGAATAAGACTATGAAGGCAGGGCAGCAAATTAAGGCATCAGAAATAAAGGCCTTAAGTAGAACAGCTAGACAGGTGAGAAGACTCAGAGATAAACGAGAATATTAGGATGACTTGTCGGGAGAGCGCAGTATAGGGGACTGGATTAAAGAAAGCATACTGGAGACAGTATAGGCAACAACAAGAAAATAGTGGAAACTAGATATCACTAAGAATAGTCTACTAAGACTGTGTCAAGATAAGCCTACCTACAGGAAGAAGCAGGGTTGGACACCTGAATGGTAAATTGGAAGATTTTTTTGCACTTGGTAAATGCATGCCATCAACTTAAATTGTTGGGAAGAACAAGATAAGGCAATACACACTAACTGATATGTCTTATTTATTGTGTACAAGATATATTGCACACTAAGCAAAGTATCGTATCATACTATATCAGAAGTGGCATGCCCGTCTGCAAGTGGTTGTAATTGAAGGTCGCAGACGGTAGAACATTTTAAGAACCTCTGTTCTACCTGATGTTACTATAGTCATTGCTAGTGGATAGTGTGTGACTAAACTGGTACCGTATGTTCTACAAAGCTGCAGCACAGAAAGATGTAACGTTACAAGAGTAATGCTAACATGACTAGGTGAAAAGAGATGCTGTAGCTGAGTTGAAGAATAATTGGATGGAATAGTTTGCAATACCGGTTGTCAGTCTGGGGCACATTCCAAACTTGTCAAAACATCAGTAAAAGTGGTTAAGATATAAAGACAACTTAAGAACTCATTTTTACTTTCATGTTCTGTAAGGAAATGGACGTATAGTGATAGTGAAAAAAATCGTGTTCGAAATAAAGGCTGAATACCCTTCTATACTTCTATATACTGCCCTCAGAACACAAGAAAAGTAATTTTCCTAAGTGTATATGTGTAGAATTTTTTCTATGGCAAATGATAACTGCCGCAAATTCAAACAGAATCAAATAATTTTTTGATAGAGACAACTATAGTTTAGTTTGATACCTTTACTTTAAAAAATATTAAATGAGTAAGTGTTCCTAGAGCTGCAGAACTCGCTCAGTCTTTTATTATTTTTGCAACTTTTGACTTCCATTTTTTGCTCGTGGTGCCAGTAAAGATAAAAATGTTCAAAGCAAACACTGCATTCGGATTTCAGTTAACATCGTTACCTTTATTCTGATATTCAGCATGAAATTTTATAATTTTTTTTCAAACCTAAACACTATATTCAAACTCTGGTTAAAATTATATTTAATTTGATATCCCACTTGTATTTTTGCAATTTTTTTTACAAAATTTTGATTCACTTTTTGGACCCTGTTGCCTCAAAATTTTGAAGCAAAAACTGAACACTGTATTGAAGTTGTCATTACTGTTTAATTTGATACCCCATGTGGGAATGTAATTTTATGAAAACTTTGACTCCCTCACATTCTCCCCCCTGCCACCCTATTTTTTTGGGGGGATCACTCTAAAAAACAATAGGATTCTGTAGGTTTATATGTGAGGGTATCATGCCAAGTTTTATGAAAATTTTTAACACAACCAAAAGTTATCATGGCAGATAGACATACAGACAGACAGATGTCAAAGGGTTGAGTTAAAACGGTAATTTTCTTCGCTCATTCAAAAGTATGAAAGATATTGATTTGTTTAAAATGTAATGTTTCAATACACACTATGTAATTTATGTAAAATATAGTGAGGAGGCATAGGCTGATAACCATTTAAAAAGAGGTATACATTTTCAAAATTTGAGAACCTTTGATATGACAGTGGTCTTGTTATAAGTTTATAAGTATTCTACTGACATTTTTGTTGAACCATGCAAATTCTGTTCTCAATGAAAACAGAGTTACAGTGGGGAAGTGCCAGGAGAAACTTGGCCAGTGAGGAAACACATGGACTAAAAAAATTTCTTTGTGGGATCAAAAAGTTAGGACAGTTATAGGGGAAAGAAATTTACAAGAATGGATGCCTAATTTTTTACCTTTTTTAGTTGAGAAGGTTAGAGAAAAAGTCTGGGAATCGGAAAACACTATCAGATAGTATAAAACTGATATAATGATGAGATCTTATTCTCGATTTCTTCTTTTCCAAAATTTTTGTTGACAAGGCATCATCATCACTTTTGTCATAAACTTAAAATTATATTTAATTTGATATCCTGCTTAGATTTTTGCAATTTTTTAAAATAAAATTTTGGTTTACTTTTTAGACCCTGGTGTTTCAAAATTTTGAGATATCCAAAACCGAACGCTGTATTCAGATTGGTGTTATTATTTAATTTGTTACCCCATGTGGGCATGTTGTAATTTTATGAAAACTTTGTCCCCACACATTTTTGCCTCTTCCACCTATTTTTTTGGGGGCGGGAGGAGATCACTCTCATTTTGCTTATTTGCTGCTTCTGGAAATCGCTGCCTCTTTGGATCCCTATATCTCTCTAATCTTATTGGTGTTTGTAATGCACAGCCGCATGCTACAATCTTCTTCAAATGATCAACTTACTTAGGCTCCCACATGTTACCATGTTTGTGTTGTAACACTTTAATATAGGTTACACTAACAGCTTGTAGCTTTATTGAAGATGATAAGTTGCAGTTAATGAAACCAGTTTGGCACTTTGACACCACTACCGTCAAGCTCATTGAGTCATTTTACTAACAGGACCACATGATGTTAAAGTTTTAAGACCACTTTATTATATGGAAGCCTTCTGAATATTAAGCTTTCGGCTAGAGCAGTTAGAATATATGTAACATTCGTGTATATAAATTGTTTGACCATAACAGAAATTTGAATGAAAGATCTTCAGTTGTAAAGGAAGTAATAAAAACTTGAATAAAATATGAAAATTTTATAAGTTTTTCCTGTTAGTGCTAATCAGATGCTAATGTGTTCACAAAAATATGTGAATAGTCTTTGGTAGTACCTTATTTATCAAGCATACTCTCCTAGTTTGTCCTGCTTGTGTTATTAATCTTAAGATTTTCAGTGCTCTTGGTAAAAATTGTCTTACAACAATTGTGTTAACAGTTATTTATGTGGGGATTTAAATATGCCATATTTAGTTGCACAATATTATCAGTTTACTATGTTTTGAAAGTACGGTATTTGTAAACCTTCACGTACGGCTAGTTACCATGGGCAGTAAACTCTTAATATCTTAGGCTTAATTCTGTAGGATGCTTTAGCCCAGCACTGGGATGTCTTAGGTAATAATAGTAATAATAATAATAATTTGCAGTTTCTTCCCTTGTTTTGGGTCAGTACTTTTACTTCCATATTCCTTAAGGAATGGAAGTATGGTGATGGCAAAAAAAATCGTGTTCGAGATTATTGCAGATTCTGATTCTACTACACTCAAAACATGAAAAACAGTCGTTTTCCGAAAAGTGTCTGTGTGTGTGTCTGTCTGTCTGTCTGTGTGTTTGTGTGTCTGTGTGTCTGTAGATTTTTTTTCTATGGCAAACAATAACTGCCGCAAATTCAAACAGAATCAAATAATTTTTTGCATACAGTCCTGATTTGCAGAGTACTCGCGATCTATTGTTTTTGGTGAAGATCGGTTGAGGGAAAGGGGTAGTTTACCTGCAACGGTTTTTTTTTAGCAAGGGTAATTTTGTTTGTTTGGCAAACGATAACAGCCGCAAATTCAAACAGAATCAAATAATGTTTCGCATACAGCCCTGAATTGTAGAGTTCTCAAGATCTGTTGATTTTGGTGAAGATCGGTTAAGGTAAAGGGGTAGTTTACCTGTAACGTTTTATGTTTTAACAAGGGTATTTCCTATGGCAAACGATAACAGCCGCAAATTCAAACAGAATCAAAAGATTATTTGCATACAGCCCTAAATTGTAGAGTTCTCAAGACCTATTGTTTTTGGTGAAGATCGGTTGAGGGAAAGGGGTAGTTTACCGGCAACGTTTTTTTAACAAGGGTATTTTCTATGGCAAACGATAACAGCCGCAAATTCAAACAGAATCAAATAATGTTTTGCATACAGGCCTGATTTGTAGTGTACTCAAGGCCTATTGTTTTTGGTGAAGATCGGTTAAGGGGAAGGGGTAGTTTACCTGCAACGTTTTTTTATCAAGCGTATTTTCTATGGCAAACGATAACAGCCGCAAATTCAAACAGAATCAAATAATTTTTTGCATACGTCCCTGAATTGTAGAGGTCTCAATGACTTTCGATTTTGATGAAGATCGGTTAAGGGGAAGGGGTAGTTTACCTGCAACCTTTTACGTTTTAACAAGAGTAAAGTACTTGAAAATTTATTTAAACTTTTTGAAACAATGGTAATTGTGAAAAATAAAATAATTTTGTTGCCAGGCAATAAAATTATAATTTTTTCATTTTAATGTAATATAATATTTTTCATTTAATACAGCCATAAAAAGGCAGGTAAGACACAGCCTGTCTGTTTGGCTGAAAATGATTTTAAATATAAATCTTAGAATATGGAAGTCATGTATGGTTCTCCATACCGATATTTTAAAAAGGTAATGCAATTTTGACAATAAATTTACATACCACCCTAGCTGGTCAGTCTCATCCCTTCCCTAGTAATTTATACAAAAAATGATTTCTCCCATAGTTAATTATTTGTTCATTATTATTCACAAAAACAATTTAAAAAAAGAATGTGTCACACTTTCCAACCCTTCCCACACGGAGGTATTACATAGAAGCAATCAGAATCATTCTCCTCTTAAGTATGATGCATGTGCCATTAATTGAATTGCTCAGAAGTTACAACACAAATAACGCATGCGCACACACCACACACACACACACACACACACACTTCATTTGCCCAAATTTTGTTTCAAATTGTTTGAATACAGATTTTAAATTAACTAATTTGTTTACCCAACTTGGGTGTTCACATTCGTGATTTCATTGTGATACCTTTTTTACTTGTTCATTGAAGGAATAACACGTTATGGCAACTTTAAGAGTCGTTATGTCCTACCGTAATACTCAGAATACAAGTATGCAAACATACTGGCTTCTGTCGTTGGTAATTGTGTATTTCCCTTGCCTGCATAATATGGAGTCTGACCAGATTCAGAAACATCCATTGATTGCAATGAATTTGCGGGGTGAGTCCCTCTCATTGAGTGCTCTTTGGACGCAAGTTGTGCCTTTCACCTGATTGGCTGATGGTGTCAGACAACACCTTCGTGCAGACTCCCAAAAGTTTATATATATGGGTCTCTTACTTATGGCCATTAGCCTTAACCACAGTTCACTGGTCACTGACTGTTGAAACCTTTGGTCAGTGTGTTGCAGCTTTCTGCACTGAAGATGGCCGTCGAAAGCACGACCAAAATGTTTGCACCCAACAACCTTGGACAACGGCCTTGCAGCCTGGCTACCCGAATTTCTGATATCAAATACTGGTTTTGTATTTTGATTTTCTCACACTTTGAAAATGTTTTCTCAGATTTTTTCAGAATTTGAATTTTTGTTCATTAATTATCCAGTTTCGTTGTATTTGAGCATAATAGATTTATTTTAGATAAAATTTAATGGATTCTTTTAAAACCACTTTTCTTGTATTTATAAAGCTTATTTAAAAACATAACTTCTATATACAGTTAAACAAAAGAAGAAAAAAATTGTATAAATTGTTTATGCCCATTTCATGCTTTAAGGACACCAGGTACTGCCTATCTCGCCCATGTTAAATTTGCCAATTTCTGGTACACTTTTCTTAGAAACCGGTAACGATATTTTCATAAAATTTTAATAGTAATTTCTTTATTGCCTTGACAACAATAATAAGAAATATATAAGCATTTGGTTGCCTAGTTTTTATTTTATGGTCAACTATACAACACCTTTAAAAAACGTTAAAAAATCCACATATAAACCTACGTAACTTTTTTATTTGATAATATAATGACTAAATATTTCTTATTATTATTGGTGGCAATACGAAGAGCAAGCTTTGAAAATGTCATAAAAATCGGTTGAGTAGTTTAGAAAATAATAGTACTGAAGGATGAAAAAGTAAACTTTTGGAAAACTCAATTTATTCTAAAACTTACACATATATTGAGGTAATGTTATTTTATTGTCCATTAGTGAGCTCCATAACCATAATCTGGATCATCAGAGTCATTCTCATTCTCCTGCAGGCTGCAGTCTTCTTTTTATAGTTTCTCTGGCCTGACTAGCTATTTTCCCGATTTCCTTCATCGCCTTCTCCGCTTCCAAGATGCGCAGCTCATCTTGTCGCTTCAATTCAGTGGTACAATTTGCCACATAACTTTTCCAGCACTCTCACCTTCCTCAAAACGCCTTCATTATAACAAACTACAGCATCATGCACTCCATTCTTTAGTGTTATAAGTCCAACAAAGTAATTTTTTGGAATTCTAGTCCAAACCATATTGTTGAAGGATTCGTTTTGGTTTTGCGTCTCCATGTACGCATTTTTGCAACAATTTAGGATCAACCAAGTCTCTGTATATGGGGTTTATAGATTCATGACTACATTTGGTAATTATTAGTTGGCTGTGGAGGGGTAACATGTTTAGTAGAAACAAAACATAACCTGCAAGGCTGCAAAATACTCATGTAATAGCCTAAAATTGTGTTTGCCTGGCGTGACATGCTCTCGCATAAAGTCAAATAAAATTAATAATCATCAGAATGCCATATTTTTGGTGTCTATGGATTCAGAAAATGCTGCAGAATAAAAATAAATAATACAAAATTAAAAAAAAAAAAATATTTTTTTCAGTACGGTACTTTTTTTTTTTTTTTTTTTTTTTTTTTTTTTTTTTTTTTTTTTTAAGAGAAAAAAGAATATACAAAATTATACTACTTGCAGAAGAAACAAATTGAAAACATCACAAATTATATAATTACTGCAAGAAACATCGAGTTACTTATATAGAAAAATATATATATATATATAACGCTTTAATATTATATATATATATATTTATATAATATATATTATATATTTTATAATGACTTTACCTCAAGATGTTTTCTCCCTATATGGAACATGTTTCGGGATCCTTAGTGATCCCATCATCAGCCTTTCTAATTTTGAATCTTGTCGAGTACCTGTGTGCAGGTTGGCTGTTTTTATGGCTTCCCATTGGTTTTTGGTTTTTTAAATTGTTATTACTGTGTGTGATTGTGGTGTATATATTAGTATTTTGTGTATTTTCTATGTTGAGTGCTTTGAAAATTGTGTCGTGTTTTGTATTTGTTCGGGTATTAGTTTGTTTTATGTTTGTATATTTGTAAATTTTTATTAAAATTTATTAATTTATTAAAATAACTCGAAATAAGTTATTATTATATTTAAACGTTATTAATTATTTACTCTCAGGGTGATAATGAGTAATATTTATACTAGTGGTGTATAAGGCTTACACCTCCGGCTACTCTTGAAGTGTTCCGCGATACTACAGATTTACTGCGGTCACTAAATCTTCCTAAGCGGAAATCTTCTACTTACACGAATAGCACTTTATATAATATAATGGTTGTTTACCAGCTTGGTTCTTGTCGAACAACTCGAAAAGAGTTCGAAGTCTTAGCGTTACTTTAGATTTAACTAGTTCGTACAAGAAAAACTCTTGTAGAGGAACACACGTTCACTAGGCAAAGGCTTTTGATGAACTGGCTGATGTACACCTTACAAAGGACGGACCTTACTGAAATTAGGGGCTTCTGATTGGTCAATCGACTGCCTACGTGGCCGATTGAACAAAAGATAGACGGATTGCAGGCGAATCTTTGTATAAGTTGGTGAGAGACTGCATAGATTTTATCTAGAAATGTTATTACTCTACAATAGATTTCTAGATAAGAGTGAAAAGTTGAAGTTTCAATTACTAAAAAATCATATTTAAAAAATAGCTGGGAACAACAGAGTATATAGAAAATGGAGCTATTTTCATAAATAAGTCACAGTTCAAGTCTCAAACCGATGGGTTAATTAACACGGAAGATATAACGAATAAGGTTTATCACACGTGAACGCGCGCACATATTCACACAAAGTACATGACATAAAAGAATAAAATTTTACAAAGAATTTGATATAACATAAGTCCTTATCCATCACTAAATACAAAACTTATAAATAATTGACAAGAAATTGCACAAATCAATTTAAAACATGTTAATGTCCGTCATCCATGCTCAGATACTCTTATTCATAGATCATCATCCTGTGTTTTGTTGCAATATATATTAAATGCAGATCCAACATGGTCACTGAACAACATATGAACATTCCATATTTAACTACCATCGATACCTAAGTTCCCATAAAACTGAGATATTAAAAATATGAATTAACTACAACTGAATTTACTTCAGCATGAGAATCAAGTAAAACCATACAACGTATCACAGTACATTTTTGCTGTCACACTTTCAACTTTCTCAACAAAAGTGCAGTTTGTCAGTTTAAACACAATTTTGTTATAAAATAATTTTTGTTTGGCTTGATGTTGATAAGAAAAGAATAAGTTTAATTGCAAGATATGCTTCCAGTGTATATACTTCTTGCATGTTTCATGACTCAATAGTTAACATTTAATAAACACACTAGTGTTCCGAGTCAGTAGTATTGTACTTATAATTAGTTAATCAATGGACACTCATGGACAACAAAATCCAAGAACTTAATAGTTAACTAAGATTACATAACACGGTTTAATACGTTATAACAAAAAGAAAATGGTGTTGTGTGTGTGTGTCGTGTTGTAATATGTTGTTGTTATGTCGGGCGTTACACTCCGGCACTTTTTGTTACTTACTGATGACTGGATCCTCTGCGGTGATGTCGTCCTGCAAAACAACTTAATCTACTATGTGTTTGTGGGCGCCACTTGGAATCTTTTGTTCCAAGAAAAATGTTATTAAAATTAAAATTTTGAATTCTTAGCAGTTAATTCTATGATAAAAAATTTGAACAAGACAGTTTGAGTTTGAAAAAATAAAGTATGTTTAATGAATCTTAAAAAATCGACTGAAGGACTAACATTTGTGAAAAAATATAAAATTGCAGAGTTACAAAAAATTATAAATTATTATTATTGACAAGTTTTTTCTCCAATCAAGTATCGGCTAACAAATATTTTATTTTACTCAGTTGAAAAGCATGAGTTTAAATATATGAAAAAATCTTTACTCTCAGGACGTGACTCCTTTGAACTACCAAGACAGATCAATAAGATGCTTTACAAAAATTAAGTGATTTGAAGGTGTGTGGCATGTGTAGTACAACTGTGTGACAAATATAACCAGGTAAAAATGACTTTAACTTTGAACAACTCACGTTCCGAAGGGTAATTATTCTCGCACTGGACACTTCTCTTGGGTAGTTTTCAATCTCGCCTCTTCGTGTCGACGTTCCTTGTGCACTGAATTTATTTAAAGTCAAAAATGCGATTTTTTAAAACTTCCGCACTTTCGTAAAACCGTTTGGCAGTAAATTTACTCTTGAATCCCGCTGCCTGCGATCAGCTGCTCGCGTTGTTTCTCAAATTAGCCGCCACAGCGCTGATACCCTTGCAGTTTGATAGAAAGGCTTTGTGTACGTTACGTTATGGGGATTTTGTCAAAGTCAGTTTGTCTTAGCGAATACAGCAGAATTGATTCTCTATTAAAATTTTGGTCCCTCCTGGGCCGCTGATATTCTGGCTGCGTGTGTTCTATTAAATGTGCCGTGTTGCTGCTCTATTTCAGCAACACATTGGCGTATACTCTTGTAGAGGTTAAGTCAGTCTATTGTCAATGTACGGGAAAAGCCTTTCTTCGTTCTTGTGTCGACTTCTCGCCTTCGGTTTCGCCTCGGTTGCGGTGATCAGTGTCGTGGGTGATGCGTCTCTTCTGGAGTCAAAGCATGAAGTGTTTTTCGGTCGAATTTGGTCTTCCTTTTATACTTTGTAAGGCTCATTGTTTTAGCTTTTTGACATGAACTTCCGGTGTATTTTTGTAAAAAACCCTTCTAGAACGTTTGAGAATAATGAAATGGAACCTAATGGAACAAATTTAACTTCCGTAGAAGCTTCTAGAACAAAATTTCTTATTCTTCACACTAAGGATATTACAAAAATTATTCTGGTATTTGTCAAACAATTTTACATAGTTATCTACAATTTGCATGCCCTTACTACATTTGGATTCTCTGCTTTCAACTGAATCTAATGATACTAATTACGATTGGTTTTTGAAGAAAATAACTATAATAAAATAACACAACATACAACTCTTACCTTGGAATGTTTCCACAAAAATTCAATTTTTGAACTAAAAAATTGTTGTGAAGCTGTTTGGTTTCTTCTACAACATTAACACATAATATTACCATCTTTCTATAACAAAATAAATAAAGTTTAACACATATAATATACAAATAAGTTCAGTTTTACATGGTCCATGCCTATGGCCTACGTTGTTGTCACTGTTAGAATACAATAATTAGTCTTTTTTTCTTAATATATATGGGATTTTTCTAGTATACACTGAGAGTTTATTATATTGTCTATCTTTTGTGATACCTGGTTTATCCTGATACAAATTATTTTTATTGTAGGATTACTTAGCACCATATTGGTTTGCCTAAGTGGTCCTTTTTCTTTGTGTGACAAATTTCACTCTTATAAGTCAAATTCTTTAATAATTGATCTTATTTTCAACTGAGTCTGTTTGTTTTCATGGTACACTAAAGTATTGTACCCTTTTCTTTTATTTTTGTTAACATTTTGCAATCATTAAGTCAAATATGACTATTTTTTGTGATGGTTGGTTGGCCTTAGCCATATATAGTATAGGTAAATAGTTTCCTAACTTGACTATTACAGTGTTTAAGTTAGTCAAATATATTAGTATAGTCACTTTATATTATATTTCAACTTTCTAATGCAATGTGGTTGCATTTTGTCAACATTAAATCCATAAATATTACAATATTATAGGGCTACTACATGTTTTCAGTTAATACTGTTTTTG
Organism: Magicicada septendecula; assembly: GCA_034769895.1. Taxonomy (NCBI): domain Eukaryota; kingdom Metazoa; phylum Arthropoda; class Insecta; order Hemiptera; family Cicadidae; genus Magicicada; species Magicicada septendecula. Next base: position 558,401,519 of record CM068369.1, read on the forward strand.
GCTATTTTTAACTGATTTGTATTCATTTGACAGCTTTCTTTATTTAAGATAAATTGTTCATCTTTGTCTACTTGACAATTACATATAGTTTTTATCTCAATTTGATAATAATTAATTTTTACATGAAATCTGAGTGATTGGTCTCAAATCCAACAGCTTAATATTTTTTTGTCATAACATTTATATATTTTTTATTTTAACTTAGATCCTTTCTAATAATGTATTTAAATCATTTAATACATTTATTTTATTTACATTACATAATATAATAATGGATCTTGCCCATTAATTCACAATAAATAGTTTTTTATACCCTATTCAGAGTTACAAAACTTAATAATTAATGACCTTATTTTGGTTGTTACTGATATTATTTGTCTCTATTATAGTATATTATGGTTTTACACTGTTCTTCACTTGAATAATATATATGGGGTTTGAGTCTTAGTCATAGTCTGGTCGTATTTTCATATTGATGGTATTAAATATTAGACAATATTACAAATTTTTTTTAGGACTACTTGGGTTCGATACTGTTCACCTCACTTTCCTCTTATGATAAATTGCTATGTAAATGGTTTCCTTTATGGAACGTTCTGTGACGTTACAATGTCTACAGTGAAGTTAAAGTTATAATTGTGTGACTAATTGTGCGTATAAAATCCTCTACTAATTGGGCATACTGTGAGAGAGAGAGAGAGAGAGAGAGATGTGATCATAATAATTATTATACAGTGCTCTCTCTCTCTCTCTCTCTCTCTCTCTCTCTCTCTCTCTCTCTCTCTCTCTCTCTCTCTCTCTCTCTCTCTCTCTCTCTCTCTCTCTCTCTCACACACACACACACACACACACACACACACACACACACAAGGTTAGTGTTTTGATTTCGATAAGTGTTATTCTAGTAGGAAATCAATACCTCAATATGTGACAAAAGTAATGTGGTGGAACATATGATAAATCCAGAATTGGTCCCAGATTGTAAAAATTTGTTCCACGGCCCTGGTGAATGGACTTCTGGGATGCTGATGTGTTCCGGCAAAACATATTCTAAAGTATGAGGTTTCTTTGGATGATGAGGATAAAATGAATGAAGAATTTAAAGATAAAATTAGTCACACAAATTGGCTGAATTTCTTTTTCAGTTGTGTGGGCAATAAATAGCACTCTAGCCACCAAAATTGTGTAATATTTGCAATGCGGTCTCATAAAACCAACTTAAAACGAATATTCTCGTTGTACATGAAAAATCTGTGGTCTTACAGTAAAAGCAGGCAATAAGATAACACATTGGCTGGAATCTTTTAACTTCTGTATAACTTTCATATTCACTGCAACAAACTATTGTTCTGAAATAAACAAATTCCAAATACGTAGATATACCTGAAAAGTACTCGTGGATGAAGCATTCAATATCCGAACAATACAAAATTCGATTAATATTGTATGTGTTTCACTGCCACATACATAAATTATTCAGTATTATACCACTGTTTATATATTCATTAATTAATAAATGTTTTGTTTACTTTGTTACATATGACATAGTTACTAGGGTGCCAATGAATCAGATAAACAATTTATCTTATAATTAAAGACACAACATGTTTAATATTAAAAGTTCATCCATAAGTGTAGATTTTCTTTTCCAAAAAGAAAAGTTTTTTTTTTATTTGTTAAGGTAACAAGTATTTTCTCAATTTTCAGTGTAGTCCATTCAGAAATAATAATAATAATGGTAGTAAAATATTTTTTAGTTTTGTTAAGTACGATTCAGCAGGAAGAATTGCAGTTTTACATCAGTGCTACGTGTTTTCTCTTAGCCAAACAACAGCTAGACTGTGTTTGTAGAACAAATAATTTAGACATTTGTGTGGCTTACTTGACCTAGTTAAACATCCTGAAATGTGGGCGAATTGTTTAAAAACTGATTTAGTCTACTGTATACAAGAATACAAATAACAGTTACTTGTATTTCAGTTAATTCTTCAAAATAGAACACACACACACACACACACACACACACACACACACACACACACATATATATATTGTAACTATAGCTTTGTGCGTACCTGCAAAATGTGTACATAAAAAAAATAATGTGTTTGGATGATTAGTGCGTTCGCCTCGCACCGGGTCGTTACAGTAATTTTGTGGCTAGCGATGTTTGTAGCGTAGTTCTGATCACCTGTATATTACGGCAGTAACCTTACCTGTTATTCTTAAGGGGTGTAATAATCCCGGGTGGCGCCAAGTCGTTTTACAAAAACAACTAAAAACTGTATTTGAACAAGTTATCAGCGTAGCGGGTTGGTGTATTCAAATCGTTCCCGCTCGCACAGCCGTCTCAATCGTCGCTTCTGACGAATAACTGGCAACTAGCTTACTGCTACGATTTATTCTTCAATACAAGTAATTATTATATAGCACTCCCTATGAAATGATAACGCTGGTTACTCCCTGTAATGAATATTTTTTAATGGTGATATCTGGAAACATTTACAATTACAACAAAATAATTATCGTTTGATTACATGAGATCTTATTTTCAGGGCGGCGAATTAATTTAGAAACCATTTAACCTAGCGTCTGTTTACGTTAGGCTTCTTACAGTTTTGGTTTCAAAAATCCGTGGATTCTTTTGACTATGAGTTAGAGAACTACAATGGTTACAATAAAAATACAAATTACCTTAATCTAAGAGTACAAGAAATATAAAGTGTGCTGTTACAATCTGTTGTGTTGTGTTGTAAAAGTGTTCTGTAAGTTCGTGTTCAATTCTTAGGTTATTTTATGTTAACAAAGTTTCATTATGTTTTAATTTGCTTAAATACTCTATGAAAGAGAAATACTATCTTTATAGTGTGGTAATTTTACCTTTCAAAATTATTTAAAGTGATTAGGGTTGGTGGAAAATAAATAATTGGATAGTACTTAACAATTCGACGTGTATAGGCCTTTGTAGTTGGTTCGAGATAGGAATTGGCTGCATAAAATCAGTTTTCTTGGATTTTGGGCTTCATTAAATTGTGGCGTCCTTTCGTCTTGTGTTTGGACTTCTATTTATGGATAATTTCCGTTTATTCAGGTCTTGGGTCTTGTAATATTGGTTGTAGTGGTCATCTGCTTCTTTGACGATTAGTTTTCAGCAACTTTATACTATTATTTTCATGATTTACACTGAAAAAGCTTTCTTCCGAACTTCTGCATCTGTATGGCTTGGTGACGCTTCGCTTCTTTTTTTCTCTCTACTAATTTCTAACGGTATTTTTCTGTCAACAACCGCTGTTTCCATAGTAACGGTATTTTTCGAATAGGCTTATTTTGAGTTGATGTATTGTTATCGAAACTTCGAATCCTTCGTATATCTTCTGATTACTGTTATTCCTCCATCTTCCTTCCTGGTTAATAAATATTGTCACTATAGTATTTATTCTCGTTCATAGATTATTTTGATACCCCACAAGCTTGGGTATTTTCAGATTTTAAGTTTTTACAATTATGTTAATGCTTGTTAATTACATTTCTTTTTATATAATAATGCCTATTACAATATTTTGTGTTATAAATGATCTACAATTTATCCTTGGTGATTCCTTCACCTCAGATTTTCTAAATTCTGATTCAATTTGTTATAATCTTTGTTTGTTTGGTTCTGACAGTTATGTTTTTTCTAGGCCTAAGTAGCCATTATAATAATTTACTTATTTCGTTCAAATCACATTTTGTTTCAGCCTATTGGGCTTACTTTGTTATTTTTATTAGTTGTGTTGTGTTTTGAGTCTGTAGGTGTGTTGTTTATTATTCAATATTGCTCTCCTTATTTCAATCTTAAAAATATAACATTAGGTTTATGGACTGCACATTGCATTCAGCCATATCCTCTTATAACAATAACATGAACACAATTTTTTATAAGTTATTAGAGTTATTGTTTTGATTAAGAAATATCATCACTCACTCCTAACTTATCCTTATTTGCTAATTTTTTAGTTTATAACACATATTATTTGTGTTGTGATAAACAACATCACTTGTTATTAAATTAATAATAGTCCTTTATAAATTACGTATCTTTGTTAGTTTTTTGACTTCTCAATCTCTAAACAATTTTTATATTCCCTCCATGGTAACACCTTCAATTTATTCTATTCTGGAATCCTCCCTTTTTACTTACTACTGGCTATAATTAACTTAACTCTATTGAACATCTTTTTAAATAAAAAGTCATTATCACTTCTAGTGTTTTTCTATCCCTTATACTATAATTCACTCTTAATACTACTTATTTATCAGTTATCTATGCACTGTTTATTTCCAACTTTTACCTTACCTTCACTTGTAAATCACTTATTGTTAATTACAATTTCACTAGTGTCACACTTCACTTTGGGGTTCTTACACCTACACTATTACACTATATCACTGTTTATATCATTGGTTTGATAGTGGGTGACCCCTATACTTATTTCTCTTTCATGACTTAATCCTAATGACAATTAATACTTAATAACTAATACTTACTGACTAATAACAATTCTAATTTGTGGTTTCTGGTTGCCTTTTTAATGGGTAGTAACCGTTATCTCTCCTTCCTCCTGATAACCCTTGTTTTGGTTTCAATGCTCTTGTTGAGTGCTATTTTACTTGTGTTGGTGAACCATTCTTGGTTTTCACTTTTGCTCGTCTCCCTCCTTCTTCATTTTCCTTGTTCGTTTAATATATTAGGTCCTTTCATCCGTTTCTTTGGACATTTTTGGGGTCATTTAAACCCATAAACTTGTTTCCTTGTGGTTTAGGTTTATTATTTTCTTGTCCTTGTTGTTTATTTGTGGTTCCCTTCTTTATGTTTGGGTTGTTGGCTCAATCACTTGGGTTGGGTTAAAGTCGTCGTATTGTCGTGTTCCTTATACTTTTATTTAAAATCCATCAGTTCATTTGATAAGAAGTATTTTTACAATTATAAATATATTTTTTATCTCTGGTACGGGGTTGGCTATTTGTGTCGTGACAAAATATATATATATATATATATATATATATTTAGTCACTTTCTGCTACAGTCCGTTTCTTGATGTATATAATACATTTAATATTTACTTAAATTTACCTCAAGATGTTATTTTTCCTTTTTGGAACATGTTTCTGGTACCATCTTGTACCCATCCTCAGCCTTCCGGTTTTTTTGTCTGGTGAAGTACATATGTGTTGTTGGTTGACTATTATTATTGTGGCTTCCTGTTGGCTTCTGGTATTTCAAATTGGTTTTATTGTGTGTGATTGTGGTGTATGTGTTTGTTTTTTGTGTATTTTCAATGTTGAGTGCTTTGAATATTGTGTCGTGTTTGTATTGATTTGTATTTGTTCAGGTATTAGTTTGTTTTCTGTTTTATGTTTGTATATTTGTAAATTTTCCCAAATGTTCATTATGGTGCCTTTGTGTGGTATATGTTTTATTAGTGTTACATGAATTCCCAGACATAACCAATGGTTCCCTTCTTTATGTTTGGGTTGTTGGCTCAATCACTTGGGTTGGGTTAAAGTCGTCGTATTGTCGTGTTATATTCCTTATACTTTTATTTAAAATCCATCAGTTCATTTGATAAGAAGTATTTTTACAATTATAAATATATTTTTTATCTCTGGTACGGGGTTGGCTATTTGTGTCGTGACATAATGCCTCTCCTTTAAAATTGATCATTTTGATAAAACACTAGTATAGTTTTTTATGAAATTATCAGTTATACATAATCTTTTTCCTTTTCTTTCTTGGTCGTTTCTCCATTCTTTATTTCTCTTCTTACTGAATTCATTCCATTTTATTTGGATCTGTTTTTCTTTTTATTTCCATTGGTGTGTTCTCCCTTATACACAATTTTTTCCCTAACTTTAGTAGCTGGTTTCTCCCATTACTACTCATTTTTCTGAGACCAGAGGCACGTCATCTCTGCTCAGTTTATTTGATTGCTGGACTTTTCAACAGTCAATCATAAATACCTTTTTTGTCAACTTGTGACTTAATAATAATAATATATTTTGGGATTGTCCACCTTGTGGTTTATTTTTAGATCACTTTGGCCTTTTACTCATTCTTCCTTCCGCTGTACCTTAACAATATACTATCATTTGCTCATACATTGATTGTTTTTTATTTATTTATATGTTAATTTCATCATTAACTTTTCATTTTTCGGTTTTCAATTCTCATTGTGATCATTTTAATTATCTTAGACATTGGTATACTTTTCTCAGTTAATTAGCAATATTTTGCTTTAGCCATAGCTTGTATATTTGATTCATACATAACTTCTCTCTTTCTTTGTACCAGTTTAGATTTTTTATTTTACAGATAAATATCTTTGATTCATTATTATAATTTCATGTACTTATCTTATCAGGTTTGGTCTGATTTTATTTTTGTATATTTCAGTTTGTATTAATTCTTTGTAAGTTAATTTTCTTACACCATAGGAATTTGTGTAGCGTATTCCTATTTTGGTACATTTTGTTTAATTATTTCATATACTTCACACATCAACTTTTTAATATATTGTAAGTTGATTTCACTTAGTAGGAATTTATGTATCTCATTCCTTTGTTTTGATATTTTTTATTTTAGACCTCATAAGTCATCGATCTGTTGTTGCAAGTTGTGTACACATAATTTTTAAATTTTGGTATCTGTATTTTATTTACAGTTACTTGTCCTTCGTGATGACATATGGCCGTACATTTTATTATATATATAATTTTATTTCGGTATCAATTCAATTCTCACGGTTGTGGATTTATTATATTATCATTTCCATTCCATATTATAGCCTTCTCCTTTTTGTTCGACACTTCGTTATTATGCACCTCTTCTCCTTCAAGTGTATGATAGTCACACTTATTCTGGATGATCGTATTCCAGTTATTTAGTTTTCTTCATAGAACTTCTTTATGGAAGCTTGGTTGTACACTCCTTTTACTTTTTTGGTGGTTATATTACCTATCTCGTAAGTGTTGTTTCCATTGTCCTTTGTGATGACATATGGTCCAACGTATAACAATAGCAATTTTTTGGCTATTCCTTCAAATGTACTGGGTAGTTCCCTGTTTTTGATTAGCACTTTCTCTCCCTTGTGGTACTTTATTATTTTAATTTGTTTCTGTGAATACCTTGCTCTTTGTTTTTCTATTTTCTCCATAATACGGTTATAACAGTGGTTTTCATCATAGGGGTCTTCTGGGTTGGCTGGGAAGTTTATTAAGTCTTGTATCTCTCTGTGGGGCTTTCTTCCAAACATCATCAGGTATGGGGTGTTTTCTGTGAATTGATGGTAACTAATGTTCAGAAATACTTCGGTAGAAGCCAAATACTTTTGCCATTCTTTTTGGTTGTTGTGACAATAAGTTCTTAGTATTCGTCCAACTTCCCTTAGCACTCTTTCTGCAGGGTTGCTACTAGGGTGGTATTTGGAAGTTTTATAGGTTTTTATATTCTCTTTTAGTAACTCGTTCCGCCATTTCTTTCCTTTGAACTGCGTTCCATGGTCAGTTATTATCATGCATGGTCTTCCTACTTCAGTTATATATTTAGTTTTTATTATTTCCAGTATTTTCTTAGTAGTAGCTCTGTTTATTGCATATAATTTTGTATATTTTGTATAGTGGTCTAACATGATTACAATAAACTTGTATTTATGTCTCCCTCCACTACGTGGGAATGGACCACATATATCGAGGAATATTTTTTCTAACTTTGTTGTTGAGGTGATGGGTATCATGGTTCCCTCTTTTTTCTCGTTATTGGTCTTTACCATTTGACATATTACACATGTTTTAATATTTTGGTTTACCTTCCTTACTATATTTTTTATAAAGACTTCCTCCTCCAATGCTTTTACAATTTTTACAGTTCCCATATGTCCGTATCGAACATGATAATCCTTAATTATCTTATTTTCTAATGTTTTTGGAACTACAAGTTTCCATGTGCTATTATGTTTTCTCGTTTTAACAAAGAGTATATCTCGGTGGATACAATAATATTTATTCACAACTTCTTCATCTTCTAACAGTCTGTTTCTTATGTTTAGTAATTTAGAATCTTGTTTCTGCTGTACCACTACTTCGTTTAGAATATCTTCCAGGTCCTTTCTATTCTTTATTATACAAAACACTTTGACGATCTTCTCCTTTTCTCCTTCAAATGTCTGATCGGTGACATTTATTCTGGATAATACATCGGCGGCAACATTTTTACGCCCTGGAATGTACTCCCACGTTATGTGGTACTCTTGTAATGCGAGTATCCATCGTGTAAGCCTCCCATGACTTAACTTACACTGTTTCAAAAAGGAAATAGACTTATGGTCACTTCGGACGGTGACGGGATATCCAAGGATATACGTCCTAAATTTTCCGCATGCGAACACAACACTGAGTAGTTCCTTTTCAGTAACATTGTAGTTACGTTCGCATCGGTTCAGTACCCTGCTGGCAAAGCTGATAACCAGGTGGTGTCCGTCCTTATCCTCTTGATATAACTCGGCGCCCAGGCTCACATCGCTGGCGTCACAATTTAAATAAAACGGCTGTTCAAAATTAGGGTGGTTTAGCATTATAGTTTCAAGGAATTTTGTTTTGATTAATTTTAACACTTCATCTTGTTCCTTCCCCCAAGTCCACTTTTCTTTAGCTGATAGTTGTTTAGAGAACTTTGCTGTTAAATAAGAATAATTGGTCTGGAACTTTCTATGGTAGTTACAAATACCTAAGAAGGATTGTAGCTGCTTCTTATTCTTTGGGGTGGGGAAGTTCTGAATAGCTTCCACCTTCTCTTGGGATGGTGTTATCCCCTGTTCTGCTAAGTTGAAACCCAAGAATTTGACTTGGTTTGCTATGAATTTGGACTTGTCTAATTTCAATGTGATATTATTTACAGATAATTTTTGTAATACCTGTTTGACCCGATCGCAGTGCTCATCCCAGTCAGATGATGTTATTAAAAGGTCGTCCACATACACTGTTGTGAACTGCAATGCTTCTTGACCTATGACCTGGTCCATACACTTGACGAACACTGCGACGGAATTAACGAGGCCGAAAGGTAACCTCTTAAACTGGTAATTCTTTCCGTCGAAGATGAATGCCATGTACTTCCTACTGTGTGGGTGCAGCTCCACCTGCCAGTACCCACATACCGTATCCCAGGTGCTTATATATCTGGTACCATGGAATTTCTTGAGTATCTCTTCGATCTCTCCCGGTGACGTTCGATCATTAATGATCATCTTATTGATCTCTCGGGCGTCTAAACATATTCTGACCTTACCGTTCTTTTTTGGTATTGCGACTATAGGACTCGTGTAAGGAGACTGACTGTATTCAATGGTGTCCTCCTCCATCATTCTATTTATTTCCTTTCTCACCTCGTTTTTTAGGGAGTAGGCGATTGGGTAAGATTTTCTGTGGAAGTCAATGGGCTCTCGAAAGTCGATTTTACATTGGAAACCTTTGACCTTCCCTGGTGTATTTGAGAAAACGTGATGGTATTCTTGGTATATGGCTATTAGTTTTTCAATCTGTTCACCCGTTATCTCTTGCTGAGGTCTCTCTCTTTGGAACTTTCTAATGTCTTCGATTTTTCTTTTCCACAGTTCTCCCTCTCCTTCTTCCTCTTCTATGGTAATTGATGGTTGATATGTCTGGCAATAATAGCTCTTTAACCCCTTATGATGATTTAGGGTTAGTTGTGTTGGGTTATTGTTGATTATATTGGCTGACCACACTCCCTTCTCAGAAGTAAGCACTACTATTCCCTTCTGCATGTCAATAATTGCTGAGTGTTGTCTCAGTGCGTCGCATCCAATCAGCATGTTAAATGGTAATCCATTTGCGACAAGAAAAATAATGGGTATGATTGTGTTTTGACTGTTCAGCTCTAAAGAGACCTGTTTTCTGATGGTCTTATTTTGTTTGCCTGTGGCACCAATTATGACGATATTATTTATGGGTAAAGTCGGGATAGGTATATTGGAGTTGGCCTGGATCCGCTCCAATTCAGGTTGGTTTACGAGAGATACATTTGATCCAGTATCGATCATTATGACAGTGTTGATTCCATTAATAATGGCTTTTATATGCACTATTTCACTATTTGTTGTTGACAAGGGGTTATCCTCCTCCTCCAGAAGCTCTTCCCTGATGTCCTTTAAATAATTGTTTGATATTATGGTTATCTTCTTTATTTCGCTTTCCGTCGTAGTTTGTCGATTTAACCCAAGTGATTGGTCATGTGAAGGGTCCTGGTGGTTTCTCACTGACCTTTTTAGTTTAAAGGTGGCTGGGAACCACTGGCCAGACTATTTACTTGGTCTGCCATTTCATTGGTTGAGGTTGATTGATCACTTATGTGATTCCTTGGCGCTTCTATTGTTCTCGTTCCTGTGGCTTGTTGGTTGTCGTATTGGGAATTGTTGTACACTGTGCTGGTTCTAATGGGACAATATCGCCGATAGTTGTTTTGTCTCCTCCCGCTGATAAAATTGACTTGACGCCTCATGTCACCCCTATTTTGGTTACTCCCGTTTCCTCTGTTATATGGGTAATTCGGGTCGTACCGGTTGCCATAATAATTGTGATTATTTGGGTGGCCATTTGTATTCCTTCCTTGTTCTATCCCCCTGTTGTGATTATTCGGTGCACTAGGGTTTTGTGCATTTCTGTTATTTGGTTGGTTCCCCTGGTTGTAACTCGGATGATCTCTGTTGGTCGGTTGGTTACCTTGATTGTAGTTGGGTTGATTCCGATGGAATGGTTGGTCCCCTGGGTAATTATTTGGGTTACGATTCATTATGTTCTGGTAGTTGTTCTGGGTATTACTATAGGGTAAGTTGTGGCTTGGCACGTTGTAACTTTCATTCCCCCGGTTGTACCTTTGGTTGATCACACGATTCTTCTTGTACTGGCTATCGTTTTCATGGTCTTCCAGCAAGTTGGCCATTCCCTGTATGGTCTTTATTTGTCCCTGTCTCCTGGCCCTCTGTATGGCGTCTTCGTAGTGATATCCCAGTTGGATGACTAGGGATTCTTCGGGTATCCTTGGTTCGAGATTTCGGGCTAGGCAGACCTTGCCCAAGAAGTAAGACGTTAATGTATGCCCAGCCTGTGGCTCATATCTCCCGTTGCTTATATCGTTCCTCACTACATTTTGGGTCGACTCCGACCAGTACTTTTCACGAAACAACGTTTTAAATTCCTGCGTACTGCTGATTTCTGGTCGTGTGGCTGTCCACCAATTGTCATTTGTGTCTCGAAACATCTCGTCGATGAGACTTCTCACCGTTGTCCATCTGGTATCTCTGTTCCTCTCGATGAGCTCCTCCACCCTTTTCAGAAATTCTATGGGGTTTCTTCGGTAACTCTTGAAGTTGATCACTTCCCTATTTTCATTCGTAAATATATGAGTGCTACTGCAAGGCTTCTCCCTCAAAGCGTCCAGTTCCTCTTGCATCTGCTTCTCTTTCTGACTGATTTGTCTAATTTTTTCTTTATTTTCTTGCGTTTCCTCGTCAATCTTGTTGATGGTGGTATATACCCTTTCAACGCGTTCGCTGACATCAGTCTGTATTTCTTTGTGCCTCTCCTTCAGCTCTTGAAGCACCTCCTGTTTATTCTTGTTACACTCATCGGTGGTGGTCTTCTGTATTTCTTGGATCCTGAGAGTTCCTTCCTCTTGGACGTGATTTATTTTTTCAGTCAACTCTTCCTGGACGTGTATTACTGTTTCGTTCGTCTCAGTTATAGTCTGTTTGATTTCATTTTTGCACTCAGCCAACTGTTGCCTCCATTCATCTTTTGATTTCTCACCTTCTTCTTTCAATTGTTTCTGGAGTGTTTCACAGTTGTTTTCAATCTTGTCATTTAACACTTCAAGATCCTTTTTTATTTGTTTCTTCAACTCCTCACTCTTCTTTTCTAACGCCTCTCGGTTGTTTTCCATTTTGTTATTCAGGATCTCTAAGTCCTCCTTGAATTGCTTCTTCAATTCTTCCTTATTTTGGTCCAACTTTTTATTCAACTCTTCTTAGTCTGACTCCAATTTTTTATTCAATTCTTCTCTATCTTGCTTCCTTCCCTCTTGCAGTGACTCTAATTTTGTATTGGTTGACTCTAATTTTGTGCTGGTTGACTCTAATTTTGTGTTGGTTGTCTCTAATTTTGTGTTGGTTGACTCCAAATTTTTTATTCAATTGTCCAAATTGTTCCATCATGAAGTTCAGCATGTGATCTAACTTCGTTTCTTCCGTTGGTTTGAGTGGTTGGTCCCCTATCATTACTCCCACTTCTGGTTCTGATTGAACTGGATTCTCAGGTTGGTTTTCCTGAACGTCCTCTTCGACTAACTCCCCGATTATTTCTTCAATTTCTTCCATCTCTTCTGGCTGGCCTTCACTTTCAATTTCTTTCTTTTTATCCTGTCTGGTAAACATTGAATGTCTCTTCATAGCCGCCGTGGGCCTTCTTTTACAGCCTCACCGGTTGGTCGCCAATCTGTAACTATATCTTTGTGCGTACCTGCAAAATGTGTACATAAAAAAAATAATGTGTTTGGATGATTAGTGCGTTCGCCTCGCACCGGGTTGTTACAGTAATTTTGTGGCTAGCGATGTTTGTAGCGTAGTTCTGATCACCTGTATATTACGGCAGTAACCTTACCTGTTATTCTTAGGGGGTGTAATAATCCCGGGTGGCGCCAAGTCGTTTTACAAAAACAACTAAAAACTGTATTTGAACAAGTTATCAGCGTAGCGGGTTGGTGTATTCAAATCGTTCCCGCTCGCACAGCCGTCTCAATCGTCGCTTCTGACGAATAACTGGCAACTAGCTTACTGCTACGATTCATTCTTCAATACAAGTAATTATTATATAGCACTCCCTATGAAATGATAACGCTGGTTACTCCCTGTAATGAATATTTTTTAATGGTGATATCTGGAAACATTTACAATTACAACAAAATAATTATCGTTTGATTACATGAGATCTTATTTTCAGGGCGGCGAATTAATTTAGAAACCATTTAACCTAGCGTCTGTTTACGTTAGGCTTCTTACAGTTTTGGTTTCAAAAATCCGTGGATTCTTTTGACTATGAGTTAGAGAACTACAATGGTTACAATAAAAATACAAATTACCTTAATCTAAGAGTACAAGAAATATAAAGTGTGCTGTTACAATCTGTTGTGTTGTGTTGTAAAAGTGTTCTGTAAGTTCGTGTTCAATTCTTAGGTTATTTTATGTTAACAAAGTTTCATTATGTTTTAATTTGCTTAAATACTCTATGAAAGAGAAATACTATCTTTATAGTGTGGTAATTTTACCTTTCAAAATTATTTAAAGTGATTAGGGTTGGTGGAAAATAAATAATTGGATAGTACTTAACAATTCGACGTGTATAGGCCTTTGTAGTTGTTCGAGATAGGAATTGGCTGCATAAAATCAGTTTTCTTGGATTTTGGGCTTCATTAAATTGTGGCGTCCTTTCGTCTTGTGTTTGGACGTTCTATTTATGGATAATTTCCGTTTATTCAGGTCTTGGGTCTTGTAATATTGGTTGTAGTGGTCATCTGCTTCTTTGACGATTAGTTTTCAGCAACTTTATACTATTATTTTCATGATTTACACTGAAAAAGCTTTCTTCCGAACTTCTGCATCTGTATGGCTTGGTGACGCTTCGCTTCTTTTTTTTCTCTCTACTAATTTCTAACGGTATTTTTCTGTCAACAACCGCTGTTTCCATAGTAACGGTATTTTTCGAATAGGCTTATTTTGAGTTGATGTATTGTTATCGAAACTTCGAATCCTTCGTATATCTTCTGATTACTGTTATTCCTCCATCTTCCTTCCTGGTTAATAAATATTGTCACTATAGTATTTATTCTCGTTCATAGATTATTTTGATACCCCACAAGCTTGGGTATTTTCAGATTTTAAGTTTTTACAATTATGTTAATGCTTGTTAATTACATTTCTTTTTATATAATAATGCCTGTTACAATATTTTGTGTTATAAATGATCTACAATTTATCCTTGGTGATTCCTTCACCTCAGATTTTCTAAATTCTGATTCAATTTGTTATAATCTTTGTTTGTTTGGTTCTGACAGTTATGTTTTTTCTAGGCCTAAGTAGCCATTATAATAATTTACTTATTTCGTTCAAATCACATTTTGTTTCAGCCTATTGGGCTTACTTTGTTATTTTTATTAGTTGTGTTGTGTTTTGAGTCTGTAGGTGTGTTGTTTATTATTCAATATTGCTCTCCTTATTTCAATCTTAAAAATATAACATTAGGTTTATGGACTGCACATTGCATTCAGCCATATCCTCTTATAACAATAACATGAACACAATTTTTTATAAGTTATTAGAGTTATTGTTTTGATTAAGAAATATCATCACTCACTCCTAACTTATCCTTATTTGCTAATTTTTTAGTTTATAACACATATTATTTGTGTTGTGATAAACAACATCACTTGTTATTAAATTAATAATAGTCCTTTATAAATTACGTATCTTTGTTAGTTTTTTGACTTCTCAATCTCTAAACAATTTTTATATTCCCTCCATGGTAACACCTTCAATTTATTCTATTCTGGAATCCTCCCTTTTTACTTACTACTGGCTATAATTAACTTAACTCTATTGAACATCTTTTTAAATAAAAAGTCATTATCACTTCTAGTGTTTTTCTATCCCTTATACTATAATTCACTCTTAATACTACTTATTTATCAGTTATCTATGCACTGTTTATTTCCAACTTTTACCTTACCTTCACTTGTAAATCACTTATTGTTAATTACAATTTCACTAGTGTCACACTTCACTTTGGGGTTCTTACACCTACACTATTACACTATATCACTGTTTATATCATTGGTTTGATAGTGGGTGACCCCTATACTTATTTCTCTTTCATGACTTAATCCTAATGACAATTAATACTTAATAACTAATACTTACTGACTAATAACAATTCTAATTTGTGGTTTCTGGTTGCCTTTTTAATGGGTAGTAACCGTTATCTCTCCTTCCTCCTGATAACCCTTGTTTTGGTTTCAATGCTCTTGTTGAGTGCTATTTTACTTGTGTTGGTGAACCATTCTTGGTTTTCACTTTTGCTCGTCTCCCTCCTTCTTCATTTTCCTTGTTCGTTTAATATATTAGGTCCTTTCATCCGTTTCTTTGGACATTTTTGGGGTCATTTAAACCCATAAACTTGTTTCCTTGTGGTTTAGGTTTATTATTTTCTTGTCCTTGTTGTTTATTTGTGGTTCCCTTCTTTATGTTTGGGTTGTTGGCTCAATCACTTGGGTTGGGTTAAAGTCGTCGTATTGTCGTGTTATATTCCTTATACTTTTATTTAAAATCCATCAGTTCATTTGATAAGAAGTATTTTTACAATTATAAATATATTTTTTATCTCTGGTACGGGGTTGGCTATTTGTGTCGTGACAAAATATATATATATATATATATATATATATATATATATATATATATTTAGTCACTTTCTGCTACAGTCCGTTTCTTGATGTATATAATACATTTAATATTTAATTAAATTTACCTCAAGATGTTATTTTTCCTTTTTGGAACATGTTTCTGGTACCATCTTGTACCCATCCTCAGCCTTCCGGTTTTTTTGTCTGGTGAAGTACATATGTGTTGTTGGTTGACTATTATTATTGTGGCTTCCTGTTGGCTTCTGGTATTTCAAATTGGTTTTATTGTGTGTGATTGTGGTGTATGTGTTTGTTTTTTGTGTATTTTCAATGTTGAGTGCTTTGAATATTGTGTCGTGTTTGTATTGATTTGTATTTGTTCAGGTATTAGTTTGTTTTCTGTTTTATGTTTGTATATTTGTAAATTTTCCCAAATGTTCATTATGGTGCCTTTGTGTGGTATATGTTTTATTAGTGTTACATGAATTCCCAGACATAACCAATGTTAGGGCTAGACCACGTAACAATAGAGACACGACTGGAAACACACAAGCAGGCATCGCCCTTTGTGAACAGAGGCTTGTCCTTTGTGTCAAATTCGTGGAATTGCCGTCAGTATCTGGCGATGACACTGACTGGCTCGTGTAACGGTACCGTCCGCCATTGTCCCTTGTTCCACGCCTCGTCAGTCAGCCACCCTCACTGTTGCTTTCAGTTCAGTCTGCCTCCATTCATGGAAGTGTTAAGTCTTTTTGAGTTTCTACTGTGTGAGCTGTGTCCTGTAGTGCGAGACCGTTCCTTTCTTTATACAGTACTGTATATACAGACTGGTGTGTTTTAGTGACGCTTATTCTCCAGTTTTATTGTGTTGTGTGTTCATCATGGCCCTTTCAAAACCAACACGGACCCATGACAAATCATTGACATTTGCTGAAAAAGTTTCTGTTATACGGAAAGTGGAAAAGGGAAAAAAAAGAAATCTGAAATTGCCAAGGAATTCGCGATACCGCCAAATACGCTGTCAACGTATCTAAAAAATAAAGAGAAGATTTTGAATAGTGTGTGTAAAGCCAGCGACAAAGATAGGAAAAGAGCGCGAGGACCAGAAAATCCTGACGTGGATGAATGTGTAGTGAAGTGGTTTAAGCAAGCAAGGGACAAAAAAATTCCAGTCAGTGGGCCCCTCGTCAGAGCCAAAGCTGAGGAATTCGCATCTAGCTTAGGGAAAAATGATTTTAAGGCCAGCACTGGTTGGCTCGATGGTTTTAAAGAAAGGAATTTCTTTCAAAACTGTTTGTGGGGAAAGTGGATCTGTTGACGTTGAAGCTGCAAATTCATGGAAAGACGATTTGTTGCAAATGATTTCTGATAGAGACGCTAAAGACATTTTTAACGTAGACGAGACGGGCTTATTCTTCAAATGCACCCCCGACAAAACACTTGCTTTTAAAGGAGAAAGTTGTAGTGGCGGCAAACACAGCAAGGAGCGCATAACACTTTTAATCGGAGCAAACATGGATGGCTCGGAAAAACTGCCTTCTCTGCCAAGTTTTCAGTGAATTCGCTAACCTGCTCAAAGATCTTTCAGCAGACGAAACTGTAACTGGAATAGTACACAAAATCCTAAGGGCAAGACAGAAGTTTAAAAATATAGCTTGTGGATTAGTGGATTCTTTTCAGATTGAAACACTGTTTTATAAATGCTTTCATGAGAATAATATGATGTGGTGAATGAGGACCCGACCTTTTATCACATTTATCATAAAATTAAAATAAGATCACAATAAACAAAGATTGCGTTGTGTCGTCTGTCTACACCACAAAAAAAAAACAAACAAACACTGCTGTCTGTCGTATTTTTTCTACTGTCCCGGGCCCCTCTACCACGGCATACGCTGGACCCCCTCCCTTGTGGGGGCCGCAGATGTCCTCAACAGACGATTTGTAAATTCCAGTGAAAGTTGTGTCTCTGACCATTTTCTAATATCCACATTTGTTATTCTGCCCTCCTTTGTAACGCTTACGACTCTTCTCAGATTGTTCATCTCCACAGTCTATGATGTGCTTTATTACCTTTCACTCAAATACTTTTACTTGTGTTCAAATTTCAAAATAAGTCTATACATTATCTTGAATACATGCATCTTGGAGTCTCTTTCAATTTCCTGCTTGGTTGAACAAGTAAAGGGCGATTCCATTGTCACGGGTGGGACAGTTGGACTGTGTTTTTCAACAGTCAAAAGTAAATATTGTAATGAGTAGCTCTGTAAAAGTGTGTTCGCCTCACACGTTGTAGTCGTTACTTTACGTGTATGCTGACTATGTCCGTCGCGATCTCTTGAATTACCAGTACTCGCGAGTGTGAACCTTACCCGTCCTTTGATATGTGATTGTAAATCCCGGCTGGCGCCAAATTGTTTAAACTGAAAACAATTAAAGAAACAGGACGATTGAGCGGTCGTTCTAGACAGTATGGTTGATTCAAATTCCTCCCGCCACTTGCGGGTTGATTAATATCGCTGGTAGTTCGCAGAGTTTCCGATGCCTAAGCGCTTACCGTCACTTTCGCTCGTTGCTAAAATATACAAATCATATAATGCAATATCCTATGAAATAAACAACAGTGGTTACAACTCTACTAGTTTATTAACTTGTAATTAGTTGTTATTCAATGATATACAAAATTATTTATTGTTATTAAACAAAGTTGCTCCGGCAATAAAGAGACAATTAATTCCCAAGGTAGGCGAACGATTCAGAACGATTTAGTTAGACATGGCGTCTACAAAAGTTTATTTTAATTTCGTTCAATTATTCTGGGTTCTTGTGGTTACGAAAAAAATATTAATAATGATTACAATAAAGTACATTTCCTTACATTGATGATACTTATATACTATAAGGTTTGATTACAATTTGTTCCTGAAGTATTAAAAAGTGTGTGTGAAAAGTTCGTAATTTTTGTCCAGGTTATATTCTGGTTTCATACAAGTTTAGTGTTTTATTTTTAATTAATCCTTGAAAGAAATTTGATTATCAGTTCGTAGTGAGAGTTAATAGTGTTGTGAGAAAAAGATAATAAGAATTTATTCCATAAATTCGGGTAATTCAGCAATACTTATCAAATCTGTTGAATTATGGTGAAGAGTTATTCATTTCGAAATAGGTTGGGTCCTCTTTGTCATCAATCTTCCATCATTTTTGAATTTAATTACGCCTGGCGTCTTTTTCGGATAAGTTGGTCTAAATTATTAATTTGGAATTTAATAATCTGGTCTTGGGCCTCGGTTGGATGGACTAGCTCCTCATCAGACTTCTTACTTCATCATGTTATTAATATTGATGACTTTTTTATTGTTTTTAATTAAAATTGAGTCGGCGTCTATTCGTCTTGAGCTTCAATAATGAACTAACAGTTTCTAACGAAATAATAATAAATAACGTTCAGTTGTTATGGCAACTGTCTGTCTCTCATTGGCTGTTCATAATTTAAGTCTATTGTTATGATATTTGAATTTTTATTCAAAATGACTAAATATCTTCTTTCTTCTGTCTTCTTATCTATGTATGAGATATTATCACAACTGTTCCTATTTTCTTTCAAAGATCATTTTGACATCCCACAAAGCTGGGTTTGTTTATGTATTAATGTTTTGACAATTATGTTAATATTATGTAATTACATTTCTTTCTTATTTTATGTTCTTAATTTAACTTTTACATCTTAATATGATTCACTAATTTTACTTAACTAGTTACTTGCCTTGGATTTTCTAATACAATAGTTAATTTCTTACAATTTGTTGATTTTGGATTTATACAGTTAGGCATTTTCTAGGCCTAAGTAGTAATTGGCTATATTTTCTCATTTTACACAAATTAAAGATTAGTTTACCTTTACATATATTTTGCTTAGTGTCACTTACGACTTGTTTACTTTTGGAATTGATTTGGGTTGTTTTATAATAATTGTATGTTCTCATTACTTTACAAAATCATGGCCTGTCTATTATTTTCTACTTGCTTTTCCAGTATTGTTAGGTTTGTAAGAATTTATCTCTTTACTTATCTATATTGCCATTTTTTATAACTTGTCTATTATTTACTATGATTTATAAAACATAACATGAAATCTAGGTTTATGGTCTATATACTTTTTTCAGCCATATTCCTTCTCATAAACTTAATTGAACAAATCTTTTAACAGTTACTATGCTAATCTTGTTTATATTTTGTTTATTCTTAACTATTTTGGTGACTAACATTATCACACCATTTATTATATCTTACTAATTATCCCTTTGAACATAGGATGCTTTACTTATTTTGCATTTTTATTCCTTACTATATATTTTCTTTTTCTACCTAACCATGGTAACACTAATATTTTTACTCATCATGGGATCTTTTCCCTGAATTTTCTAATCTACAATCACTCTTAATTCTAATAACAATAATGTTTTTACTCTCTGGCACTTTTCACCATTAAACTGTAGTGTTTATCACTGGTTTTTTGGTGTCTATACTGATCTGTAGGGTTTTATATTTATTTCGGGTTTACACTGGCACTTTGCACTTTTTTATGGTATTTGAGTGTTACTAGTGGGTATTCCCTAACATTAATTTCTCTTTTCTCACTTAATTATGTTTGCTCCCTACCTATCTCTCACTTCTGGGTGTTTTATTGTTTTATTCATAATTGTTACTTATACTATTAACAAGTTTCATATCATTATAGAGTTATTCACAACATTTAATCTCTATTTCTTTGGTTAGTGTACTTTAGTTGTCTTTACTTTATTTGATTTTAATAATTATCATTTACATTTATTATTTATTTAATTCTTTTTCATTATCATTTGAGTTTAATAATCCTCATTTCCTTTTCTTTATTATGTGTTTGTGTCTTTTTTATATCTTCTCATTTTATTTCACTTTATTTGCTGTTTGTTTCCTTTTCATTTACCTTCTCATTTTGTTTCATTTTATTGGGTCAGTCACTTGGGTTGGGTCATTGTCATTAGTCTCGTCATAGTAATTTATTTTCATTTGTTAAATATTTGATATAGTTGATTCATAGTTTTTTCCCTGGTATTGGGGTGGCTTTTTTGTGTTGTAACAATATATTCAATAATATAAAGTGGAAATTTAAAAAAATTATGTTATTTAATACAAAAATACTTGTTTTGTGGTTTAGTATTAATTTTAACATAATTAGCAAAAATACTTAATTGTTATCCGCATTTAAATATTTGTTACGGGTGGGACAGAAAATGGACACAGCTTGGAACATTCTGATCATATGTAGTAATCTCTCTGAATTGTGCATCCCAATCATTTTTTAATCAATACATTTAGATTTGATGCAAAATTCTTAACAGGACACATTTCTGGAGAGCACAAAATTATTAATATTTACCACAAAATTTGTAATCAATGACTGTCACAGGTGGGACAGGGCTTTGTCACGGGTGGGACTCGTGTGAAACTAGCAGTTTTATGTAATAAAACCATTTTTATTTCTACAATTTAAACATTATACAATAGAATACACTAAGGTAAGGTTAATTATACATTTTTTGTAAGATTACTGATACATTTCAAAGAGAATTAACAGAAATTTCATTACTACATTTTTAAAGTCCTAAATCTAAATTTTACATTTAAAAAAACTCTTAGTGTGATAAAAAAAACTGCAGTACCTTATCTACTTTCAAAAATGTCTACATTTCCTGAAAACTCATAAAATACAGTGTTTCTAACATGTTTTAATCTTGGATTTGAGAGTATAGATAGAACTTGTTGAAAGTCAATGTAAGATACATCTTTTTCGTCAACTTTGAACACTCTAGGAGAATCCCCAACCCCTTTCATGCACATAAACTTAATTTCTCCGTCTTCTTCTACGCAGCTCTGTGCAATAGCAGCATATCTGTATTTGGTGGATTTCTTTCTTTCAGTTTCAAATTGCACCAAAATGAATGTCCCTGGTTTGATCTTTTCCACCGTAGGTTCTGAATTTGTTTCTTCAGTTGTTGACAAATCACTGGGATTTGACTCTTCATCACTCACCTCAGAATCAGTATAAAGTAGATGGTATACACTGGATTTGGGTTCAAAAACTTGCACTCTTGTTAATGTAGCTTTAAGAAAGGCTCTACCACAAATTATATTATTTTTGTTGTATCCATTAAAATAATGCTTATTTCGAATCCCCTCAATTTTCTTGCCAGATTCCCAGCGTTTGTCTAGAATGCTTCTATTTTCATCAATATCTTGACTTGTTAAGGTGTGAAAATGTACTCCAGCAATACTTGATGTGGCACATTCTAGGAAGTCATTTGCGTTGTTGATTATAGCTTTTCTTTGCCTCACTTTATTCCAAACAACTCTTATTGTTATACCTCCTATACCGTCGACTGCACCTTTTCCGTGTGACGTAGCAAAAAAGAACCACTCTCCTGTCACACCCAAATCTTCCATCATGTAGCATAGGTTGGAAAGAGTGAACCTGTTCTTAAATTGTCCTGAGCAACCATCAAAAAATTTTGACAGGACAAGTTCGGAATTTCTTTCTTTACTTCTGTGATTATCAGTTTTAGGCAAGCATACACAGAATATTTTGTCATGCGATAGTTCATCACTAATAACAGCAAATGATTGTATTCCTTTTTTTGTCCAAGCACAAACAGTAATCACTGTAATTTGCTTATGGCTCCAATGAGCGCTTTGTATCTCATCTTGAGTGAGTGCTAGATAATTTTCTGCAACATCTATTTGTATTATTACCTCATCATCATTAACAGAGGTTTTCATGTCCTTGAAAGTTGCAGACTGCAACCTTTTTACAAAATGTTCTATGAATTTCTTTAATTGAGCCTGAAGTTCTGTTAATGCTTCATCAATAGTTCCATTACTTACAATCAATTTTGGGCAACAGTCATCTTCAGTCCACTGTTTCCATTGAACTATTTCAGATGTATCAACTTCTCCATCAATTTTGGTGTGCAAATTCATGATACACTTGTCACATTCATTTGTCATACATTTCTCACTTTCTATATCACAACAAACAAGATTTAGAAGATCAGCATGATTAACTGGGAAACTACTGACTTTCTTGTGAATGGCCTCAACTAGAAAGCTAAAGTCATGATACTTGCACACACATACATTGTGAGCCATTTCAGATGACAACACAAATAAATAATTTCAGATAAATAAAGTAAATGCCTCTTTTACTGTCATATTCATATGACGTTTTTGCAAATTTAATCTTTTCCCGGTTTTTGGATCTCCAACAGATTTGACGTCCTTGATGCCAGGTGCTTGTCTTTTTACTTCATCAGACTTAAAAAAGTTTTAAATTCTCAAAAGGTGGTCTTCTGGAATCATGTGATTTAACACCTTCTTATCTTCAGAAAAAATCTGCCTTGCCATTTTTGTAGGCAAGTTTTCATAAATCAGTTTTCTAATTATTGCTGTTTTCTTTGAAGGACTATAAGGCAAAACTTTTTTTACGCGAGAAATAGCTTTTCCAAGAGATTGAGGGCATTTGTACGATCCCAACTGGGGGAAAAAGAAACATCAAGATCTCCAGACTGTGGATCTACTGGCATTGCGTTTAATTTCTGCCTATATTTCTTTTTCCGTTCAGTTCCCTTCTTACGCTTTTCCATCAAAGACTTGTTACCAAGGACACTTTCAACTTCATATTTTCTCGTCTTCTTCTATCTCTTTCTCTCTCATTTTCTTTGTGCCTTTCATATTTATTGTCGTCTTGCCGCAACTTTTCTCTGAGTTTTCTCATCCGCTCTGCCGATGTTATTTTGACCAGTTTCTGGAAGAAAGAAAGAAAAACAAGAATAATTAGTCCACCAATAACTAAAATTAACTTTGTAAATGTAGACATATATAGAAAGCTTTGATTCTAAATTAGAAACGAGTAACAGTGTAGAAGAGTTCATATTAAGTATCATGAAACTGTCACGGGTGGGACAAAATAAAAGTTGGCATTTTTATCTTGTGCATAATGTATTAATATATTTTTATTGATCTATTGGACGTATTTAATAGTTTTTCTTACTTCAAACTAAAAACAACAATAAACTCTAAAAGAGTTAAGTCTGAATACAAACTTTTTCATGTTTTTGTCACGGGTGGGACAAATCGGTGCATCATCTACATTTAATACATTTATTGCATGTTTAAACTTACCTTTTTATACAATCTTATGCTCGATCAGAAGACAAAACTCTGCTCTTGAACCACACACCAAACAAATGACAACTTAACCATCAAAATTACTCCAGCTGATGATGATCAATAGAAGCGCCAACTTTAACGAAAGAGTCCTCCTAAAATATATTTTTTAAAAAGCTTATTTTTCAGGACTGCAAAATTGAAGCCATTTTCTTGCTTATAATTAATAAAATATATTTTTTCAAAAAAATTAATGTTTTCATATGAAGCTCAGTTTCATGTGGAATCGCCCTAAAGCGAGTTCTCAGTTTCAGCTCGACCTTTTGACATTTCTCGTCTGTTTGGGATAGTAGGTCTCACTATAACTTTTGAATGCATCAACTGATTTTTGTAAAACTTGACGTTGTGTGTTAGTACTTTTATCCTACAGAACCCTACTGTTTTTTAGATCCCCCCCCCCTCAAAACGGGGCTGGGAGGCAAAACTATGAGGGGCAAAATTTTGAAAAAATCACAAATCCAGATGGGGTTGTCAAAATTTTAACCAAAATGTAAATTTAGTATTTATTTTTGATAATTTGTCAATTTTGGGATACTGGGGGCCGCCAAAATGTGAACGACAATTTTGATAAATCCAACTTCATCGTGCTTGTTTGCTAAACTGCTAAATGCCATGTTCTGGACTAGGCGTTTCAGTGTTTCCACCATTTTCAAGTTCTAATGGTGCTAATTAGGACTTGAATATGGTGGAAACACTGAAAGACCTCGTCCAGAACATGACATTTAGCAGTTTAGCAAACAAGCACGACGAAGTTGGAGTTACAGAGACTGCTAATTCAAATAACAAGATTAAAAGTTTTGACAAAAATCACGAAAGCCATGTGGCATATCAGATTAAAAGGAATTTTATCAGACATGTAGATATTCAAAATTGGAAAATTCAAAATTTTTGAACTCCAGGGTCTAAAGCTGGGAACAAAAATTTGAAAAAATTGTAAAAATCCAACTGAGTGTCAGACCAAAGGGGATGTATAACATAAATCTGATTGTTTGGAATTTTTAGTGTTTACTGTACGATTGCTCTACATTTGTTACTAAAATTCGGATCACCACACTACTAAACAGAAAGTAGTGTGGTGATCCGAATTTTCTGATAATAATTGAAAAATTATCTAATATCAAAATTTATCCAATAATAAATATACTTCTTCAAAAAAGTGAGCAAATTCTGCAGATCAGTAAGAAAATTAGTTATGGATTAGTTTGGCAGATCAGTGAGCAAATTAGTTATGGATTTTTTATATATAACATAATACACGTGTAGCGTATTTTTGTCTTTTCATTTGACTTCCATGTTTTGTAATTTTTTTATGTCCTACTACTATCACCCCAAAGTGTTGGAAAGCTCTTGTGTTATGTACCATTCCCCCTCTTTTTCTTCTCTTGACTGAGGAAATTCTCCTGTTTATAGTCAGCGCTATAGTTTGGTATTGTCTCTGCATCTCATTCTTGTTTGTCCAATTATTTTACTTTTCGGACAGTTGTCTTGGGCCTTCTAGACTAATCTGTCTCTTGCGCCTTCGTCATCCATCTGTCAATATGGTTGTTCTGTATAGTTGTTTCCTTTCCTTTCCCCAGTCCACTGTATTTGCAGTTTTTCTTGTTTCTTAAATATTATCATTTATTATTCTGTCGTGTTGTATTTACTATTCCTTTCGATCCTTTTATTTTAGCAGATTGAGTTTTGTCTTTTGACCTTGCTTTTTCTCTGTATTAGGCTTCACTGTACTTAATTTTTTGTTTTCATATCCAAACTTAAACTGTATTGTTCCAGATAAAATCACTCATAATGATATCAATGATATGTTTGCTTTTGTGATTTGGGAACTTATTTTTTCCTGTTGAACCTTGTTATTGTTACCCCTAAATAGTTGACTCCTTTTACGTACCCTACGGTTTCATCACCTACTACAAACTTACATCGAACTGGTGTTGCACTCCAATAGCCGTAGCTTTACTTTTGGCTGTAGAGATCACCATCTGATATTTTTTTGCACATGTTGTTAAATTTATGCCGAAGTATCATCTTTAGTTCCAACTATAAGAATTGTATAATCATCAGTTGTCATTAGTTTGGTTTTGCCCTCATTAATTCTCATTACTTTCTCTTCTCCTACTGTGTTCCACACATCCAGATTCTGTTGCAATTCCATTTTGTTGCTGTGTATCAGGACTTCATGTATAAGAACAACCTGTACTTCATGGTATTGGGTCAGATTTTCAATTTGATGTGTAATGGTATTTCAAAGTTTTGTTTATGATAAAATAACATTAATTTGCCTCGAAAATATGTTTAAAATAATGTATTTAAAATGCCTTGCAGCATCTAAATACACATTTTTTATAGGTTCATTTATTTTAATGTGAGTCATAAAATGAAAATTGAAATTTGCACATTGTTTCTGTGAAGAATATTTTTGTATGAAAAGGGAATTATTGAGCTAACAAGGGAATGTTTATTAGTGATTGAACTGATACTACATTCGACATGTAAAGCAGAATAAAAGTACTGTGTTTCATTCACTGTGTATTTCCATTGTGGTTTTGAAAGTTATAATATATATCAAATCATCCTATGATCTTAAGAAGTGTTCAAGAAACAAACACGAGGACCTGGAAGATGCTAAAAAATAAACATTTGGAATACACCTTATAGTGTAACTAGTATAATTCATGAAGAAAAGAGGCTATGTGTACTCAGAGCACCGCCTCTAAAAATGTTTCAGAACAGAAAATCATGCGTAATAAAGCATTGTATGAATGTGTTAGGAAAGCAAGGAAGATCATTTGAGGCATCAAAGATATCTTTTTGTGGAAGATTAAAGATTGCAGTCTGTTGTATACATTGAGGAATACGGTTGTACTAGAAGAATTTGAGTAAAGATGTAACAACATGTTGGAGTAATTGGTGACAACAAGTAGAGAGAATACCCATGAAATAAAGAACAAATTCTGAAAACCACATTTGAATGTCGCCTATATTGTGATGGAGTTTTGGAACACCTCGGAATAGGTTGAATATCAGGCAAAGTGTCCAATTCTTGGTAGCATAGAAGAAGAAGATAAACATTATGAACAATATGGACTCAATGCTCCCTCTTGTGTTAGTCATCCTTTTGTCAAAAAGCTCGACTGTTATTGTTCCTTTTTTGCTCAGGGACATAAAAAAAGCAAAAAAGAAACAAGAAACACTGAGAAGGTTTGAAAGAAAGGTTGTCCAATGTGTTTATAGGCTGGTTAAGGAAGATGATGAATGGAGAATACGGAATAATGGCCATCAGAAGATGAGTTATTGAAGCTTCAAACATTGTAAGATTTGTAAAGGTTCAATGAATATAATGGCTAGGTCACGTAGAGTGGATTGATGATCACCGTACGGCAAAGAAAATCCTGAAGACACAGGTGTGTAAAAGCAGAAAGAAGGGGTCGACCTAGGATAAGATAGTTGGATGACCTGCTGCAAGATCTCAGAAGAATGTATGTAGTGGATTATGCTGAGACAACAATGGATAGGAAAACATTGGAGAAGATTGGTTTGGAAGCCAGGGTTCACGTTGGGCTGTAGTGCTAAAAAAGAAGCTGTCTGTTATTGTTATGCCATTATTATTCTTAAAAATGTTTTAATATAGCAAATTAATTCTGCTAACATATAACTGAAAAAGGATTCAATTTTCAAAATATTGCAAATTTTATATAACAAATTTCACTTAAACATGCTGGGATTACTTTTAAACATTTTGTGATAATTATCATGTGTGATTATTTTGTGATTAAAAAAAAAAAACAGAAGTATCCATTCTGTCCTTTGTCCAGATTAGACTGTTCTTCCTGTACCATCTAGTCATTGGTCTTCCCTAATTTGTTCTCCCTACACGTCAAGGCTGTTTTGGAATCCTTTTTTTGTGCACTTTGGATGCATGTTCTTTTGCATGTTCTTATATATTCCTGTGTTTTTTGCTACTAGTGAATATTTAAGTCCTGTCTAGTAGTGATCATATTTTGTCTTCTGTCTCCTCTAACTTTCTCTGATCTCAGGAACGTCATTTCTGATGATTCCAGTCGTCTCTTTTCTTTGTTGTTCAACACTCCAAGCCATACATCAGTGTGGGGACTGCCATCACCTTACCTTATAAAATTTCAGCCAGTTTTATCCATTTTGTATTAGTTGGATCACAAAGTCAGATATACATCTGTCTATTGTCGGGTTTCAGTTGAACAGTATCCTACCTTGTCGTTCTGTTCCTAGTAACACTGTCTCCTTCATATTTGCGAATCAGGATTTGGCACCTTCTTCCCCTCTTCA
This sequence comes from Magicicada septendecula, assembly GCA_034769895.1. Classification (NCBI taxonomy): domain Eukaryota; kingdom Metazoa; phylum Arthropoda; class Insecta; order Hemiptera; family Cicadidae; genus Magicicada; species Magicicada septendecula. The sequence continues at coordinate 558,429,585 of CM068369.1, forward strand.
CTGTTTCCATTTTCTTTGTGAGATTACTTTTGCATACAGTTGCTTCTCAGAGTGTGGCACACATTTTTAGCTGTCGTCTTCCCTACATGCTTTATAAAATTTCTCTTTATTTACTTTTTTTTTGTTCCTTATTATGTGTCTGTCTCTGTTTTAATATTGTAATTTAAACTTCTAACATTTCCTCTACCACCACATTTCAAAATGGTTGACCTGTTTTATCTTCCTTCACGTTTCAGTGCTACATGATTCAGATTTAAGGCTTCTAGATAAAATGTTTTGCAAATTGTTTACTTAGTACAAAGTAATGTAAAAAATATTTTTTATGGAAAATGGCATGCTAGTAAAATTGCAAGTAATTTTTTTTCTTTTTATGGCTATTGGGATTTCTTATTTTTCATTTTTGTACATATTACATAATTCTTATATAAGGCATTCTGTATACATAATTTTTTTTTTTTCAGAGCAAGTCGTGTTAACTAGACAAAATTTTTGTCTTTATATATCAACCAAGGAACACATCATTTACAATGGAAATTGCATTCTTTTCTGGTTTCATTGTAATACAAAAATATATTTATTTAATGAAGGTGATTTTGTTTGAAGACCTTTTTGTGCACCTTTGTTCATACATTCGTACTCAAGTATAAAAAAAATTAACGACACTGAAAAAGGTAGAGAAAGCAACGAATTATATGCTTTTTGGTTCCTTTACAATTATGTTCATTTCAGTACTGTATTTTAGTTGGTTCGTGTAATTAAGAATGCTCATGAACACCCCATATTGTTGGGTCATGGTAATTATATAGATGCAGTCAAGTGGAAATTAAACCTGTGTGTGTGCGTGCATGCGTGCTGTGCACACACATATGAAGGAAAGGGACCTAATCCATATTTGCATACATTGTTTATTTATGTTGTTTTTTTTTTGTTAATTTTAATTTATGAAAGTATATTGCAAATGAAAGTAATGTCGTAGCAAAAGATTTGTTACTATATCGAAAGCTGTGTTGAAAAGCTGTATGAGTAAGCTGTATGAGTTCAGTGAAAGTGGCCGGATGCATTCTGCGATTAACATCTGTTCGTGTCTTACACTGTCGTCTCGCTAAACATTGTCCTTCTCTAATATCCGAAACAGAATATTATTTTAATTTATTCTTGGAAGAAGTATTTAGATAAGCCGTTCAGGCATTACAGTAGTTGTAGTAGTGAAAGGAAGATGTTATTTATTTACAGTATCAGATATGCTAACACATAACAATTGCTGCTGACATTAGTGATTGACAATTAATGACAGAAAGAATTCACAGAAATTGCAATCTGTATGTAAACAAACTGTATGATATAATCAGTAAAGCATTGTTCAGCTACATGAAACACTGACAATCAACAACATGCAAATTGAGCCTGTTAATAATACCTGTATTTAGTAGAAACAACCTTGGATCGAGAGCATACTCGTACTGTTCAAGTGTGTAACCGAATAGAAACAGTAAGAACTACTTAGGCCTATATTGAAATGAAAATGCTGTTCATCAATTAAAGTCAGAATCTCTTAAGTTTGGAGATTTGTATGGTGCATTGTTATCTCTGTTCTTATTTTATATGGTCTTATTCTATACAGTGCAGATACTTGCTCGCTTAAAAAACATGACATGAACAAGTGTTTCACTTTCCTTTTTTTGTATAAGTGTGTTGTTTGTTGTATAAAAAAAAAATGTATGCATGGAGACCTTAGAAGAAGGGTAGAAATTCAACAAAAGTTGCAATTGAGTGGACAGAAGAAAAGTATTGAGGCTTTTGAATTGGATGCATGGAGTGTGGAAGGTTTTGAAAAATGATGTTGATGGCAAGAGTGTCAAGTAGTGGAATCTTGTGGCCAGTAGGTAAAGAAACTTTTTTTTCTATTCAGAAAGTAAATTGTTCATGGTAAATTGAAAGTAGAAGATTATTATGATGAAAAAGAATTTTGTGGGTGAGTTCCAAAGATGGTTTGTGACTTGTAAAAATTCCAAGTGAAACTTTAATTTGTATACTTGCATCCTGTAGACGTGGTTGTTCCAGGTTTGTCGTCTTTTAGCCAGTCAGTTCCTTATTTATTTTACATGTGTGTTTAATATTGATATTTGTTATTCTGTTTCTTTCTATTTTACACAAAGAATGGTTCCGTTGTATATATCAACACATGCGTTTAGGGTGACTACCAAAACTCCAGATAGCCATGATGATTATCAACCACCTTCTAAGAAGAAGTGTTACACTAAGCAAGCCATCCTTACGTATGTAACCAGGTACAAACATATAAACTGTACTGACTAAATTATACAGTTTCCTACGACAATTTTGGATTAATTTTGATATAATAAACCGTTGGCAAGGATGGATCTAAGTAGCAGAGGAAAAGTCCTTTAATTCAAAAGACACGGTCTGTTTCAGAACACTTGAGTAATATTGATCAAAATTTGAAAGGAATATAACAATAAACAAGCCAATGAGAAAGTGACTGAAAGTGATCAACTGACTTCGTAATATTTTGAAATTAACCAGATTCCCATCAGATCCGGAGGCAGCATGATGGTTTCTACTTTTGCTCAAAATGTATTTGCTTTCTTACGTAATTATGAATTAATATTATCATTAACATTTTCACATCACCTTACATCAGCAGCTCTGAAACTCCTCTGAGCTGTTGAATGCTTTTCAAGAGGGAAATTTGCCAATCAATACTATTGAGTTACATTAACTTTCACATAGCACCTACATAAGTATTAAACTGAATGACAGCACCATTAAAGGAAGATATTTTGAACACCAACTTTGAATTTTTTTAATATAATCCCCATTTTTTAACATCTTTGTTCTCCACTAATTTCTCTGAATTAATGAGCTTGTCTAACATGATATGTAACTACTCATAAAAGAAAGACAATAACCAAAAACTTAAAGAAAGGCTACATATTTGAGAAAAAATTAAACAAGTATTTTAAATGCATAATTTTTACCATACCCGTATTGTAATGACATTTCAAACCAAATAATATGTTCATGAGCACGCAAATTCACAAGTTTGAGGTATTTTCACATTTATTTTCATTATTTTTCTGCTCAGAATCTTTGTGGAGCATTAGTCGCTCTACAAAACCCAGTTTGGAAATAACTGCCTTAGACTGCAGTAAGGTACTTTTTTTTTGTAATTTTAGGCGTTACATCCTGTATGTGATTTGTAGACATCCTGAGAGTTGACTCTTACTTGATTCTGCCACTTTCTTCACTCTTCAAATGTGATGTGTTTTTGTGTTGCTTATAATGTTTCCTTCGATTCTCCCTTTTTTTTAACATTTTCTCTCCACTTTTGTAGTCCCATCCTCTTTGTGGATATTCTAACTTGATCATTCCATCTTACCTTTGGCCTGTCTGTCCCCTGAGCTCCTGGTTTCTGTATTCATAATGCATTCATTCATTCACTTCATGGTGATGTGGTACTTACAGAACCTCAGCCTCTGCAACAACGGCTTTCCCCTCTTCCCTGTCTTGTGTGCCAGTTGTCTTCACCTTCTGACTCACGGTTATCTGAGATTGCTCTCCAACTTTATCCAATCATCTTATTCATAGCCTTCCTCTCAGGCATCTCCCCTGCCAGGTTGCTCAGCAAAAACCTTTTTTGGGACTCTTCTGTCCCTCCATCCTTTCAACATATCCAAGCCAGTTAATCCTTTTGCATTTAACGCTTTTGAAGTTTTCAAATATCTCTTCTTCATTATTGTGTAGATTATTAGCAGTAGAGAATATAACTTGTTCAATAAAGAATTGTGTGAATCAAGGTTAAGCTGTGCACCACTTTTGTCACAGACCAATATCCTTGGACTCTCATCAACGTTTAGTTTTATTTTAAAAATTAATTGGCAACTCATTAGGAAATAAATATCGGTATGGAGAACCATACATGACTTCCATGTTTTAAGATTTATATTTAAAATCATTTTCGAAATGAAATGTTTCCATAGAAACTACATCTTTCTACTTCTTCCTTCAGCCTTAACCACAGTACTGTGGTCACTAACGTATACCACCTCACGTTAGCGCACTCGAATTTCACTGATGACGGCAGTCGATGGCACTGCCAAAACATCTGATTTTGCAGAAAACATTGGACCACGGCCAAACAGCTCGGGAAGGAATTTTAAAACAAACTACTTCTTTGTTGCCGATAACGTAGTACACATATAAAAAATTATCCCCTCCCTATGAACATTTAAAATTATTTTAAACTATGAACATTGTTAACACTGAGTTGCATATGAAAAATTCTATAGTATCATAAATGTGATTAAATTTAATTGTGGGATGGGGGCTTGTTAGATGTTAATGATAAGTATTGGAAATAACCTGTTATTTACCTAATTGGTAATATCATCCAGCCACGGTTATATACATGGATTTGAGCTGGAGATGTATACAAATTGATTATTGGGAATGTTTGAATACTGTGACGTAATATTCTCTTACAAAATAACAACGTTTGAATCTTCAGTGAAACTGACACTCTTTCATGTTAAAATGGTAGTCATCATAATGCTTTAATAATTAAATAATTGTTACCAGTAAGTTAGTCAACATAATTTATTAGCTTTCTATTAGTTCTAAAAACGTTAAATCTTTTTTGAGAATTCATTATCTGAACAGAACTAAGGAAATTGTTACATAAAGCTACTTATAAGAAAGGCTATTAAACTGTGTAGAAAAAATGGATAAACATAAAATAAGTGAGCCTAATATCGAATCTTGATTGACCTGCTTGTTGGGTAGAACAAGAGAATAACCTTGACTTTCAAAGACTCGTTCAGCAGGTGGAAATTTCGTGACTAATATTAACAGCATAGAAAAATAAATAAATTTTAATTTTTGTATTAGATATATTTCTGTTGTAATTGTGTCCTCGCGTTCAAACAATACACAATCCCTTTACAAAAGTATATTATATATTCAAGACAAAATTTTATGTAAACCTCTATAGCTCCACTTCTTATCAACGAGAAAACAGGTCAATTACTAAGTGTAAGCATGTAGGCTATATCCCACTTGTGCACTCCCCCTCCCCCTAGAAAAACTGAACAGATTCTTTCTTCTTCCACCAGGGAATAGGCGAATTGCCTGTTCTGTCCCAGAGGCAGTGCGTCCACTTTCACTGCTTCCTGTACTTTTTTGTTCAATAGGTTTGCATTGCCAAACTTCCTCAGGCAACCTGCCACTGCTATCCGGAATCCTATTGTGATGAGCAATCTAACCGTTTTTTCTGCAGTTCCATCTTGGATACTAAAAATTTTCAACTCTGCATATGTCTTCATTGTAGTGTTTATTCCTACATGTGCAGCCTTTAACAGATTGCAAGAATCTCATCTCCGATGCCTGTGCATCTTACTCAAGACGTTTCTTCACCAGAACAGAATCTTTCTTTTCACCACAAAATCAGTTTAACTTTTTATAATTTAGGCCATTCATGCATGGCCACCCTAATTAAACTTTTTTCATTTATTAATACATTCTCAGTTTCCTGTTCTTTTCAATGCATGCATTGCATCACGATCTGTTGCTGTTCAACTTTTTGAATTCACATAATGATCTCTCCATGGCTTCTTACGTCTCTTCAGACTTCTACCTTATGTATGTTATTCTTCACGTCACAGTCTAGGCTCCACTGCCTGTTCTGAAAACAGTCTTGTCCTAGGATGCCCCACACTTCACTAACTGCTGGGCGACTCAGCGAGGAGACACTCTTGCTTTTACTTTCCGAATGTTGCACCAATTGACTTAGTATTATTAATTTTATTGTCTGACACACTAAATATCAATTTAAAAGTCACCAATTGACTTAGTATTATTAATTTTATTGTCTGACACACTAAATATCAATTTAAAAGTCTCTGTAGAGATGCATTCAGTTGACGCGATGAAACTGTTTTTGTTAATAATTGGTTTTCTCATGCTTCTCTCTCTTCAAAGTGTAGCCTGCTGTTGATGTTAAGAATTTCATTTGTATGCTTTGGGTTTTTTTTCCGACATTCTTTGGGTATGAAGCCACTGTTATGTTTCAGTGACTAATTTATTGGTGAACTTTTGTGTGACCTTAACAAAAATAGGCATAAACTGTTAAGTTGTTTCAACAGAAGACAAATGTGTCAAAGCTGTGTGGCAAGTGTTACTCGAAAACTGTTGTTTGTGGGTATGAATAATGTTTATTACAATTAGAGAAAGGTTGATACTAAAAGTCGACAAGTTATATAACCTGCTACACCACCATTATAATAAAAAAGATAGAGATAGGACAGAACGCTGTAAAGTGCCTCTTTGTGTATGCCCAAGATGGCAAAATCAAAGCTAAGGTGGCGACATAGACTACAGCAGGACACAGAAAGGGCAACCATCCACAACTGGAGGATGGTTGCATTGGACAGAAACCATTAGTGAGATCTCCTTCAGCAGGGTAGGACCTACCTAGTATAGTCGTCCCCCGATTATGCTACTGATATTAGAAGTATTCTGTCAAAATTCATATGTGAGATGTCTAGAGTTTGGATTGACACGACCTAAAAAAAAAATAAATTTTGAAATATGTATGCATTCACGGTCATAGTTTTTTCAACATACATGAAGGGCTGGTGTAGAATGCATCGATTAAACAACTTACTCTATAACACATCTGGGATTTGCTCCAAAATATGGTGTTCTACTACTTTTTATTAGTATATCGAATGATTAAAGTATTATGGCAAGTCAGGCTGGCCATGTCAGTTGTATAACACAATGAAGATCGTGTATTTTTTTTCACACTCAAAAACATTACTTCAGATCAACATAATAGCCATGTTGTTTCAACTTCAGCAGATGTAGTTAGTGCATGTTTTATACTAATGAACGTTGCATTTTCTGTCTATCCAATTAAGTACTTGAAAGCACATAGTTTAATCGATGTAGTACGAATTGCTCAATGTCATAAAGTTTCACTCTAGTATGAAACACTAAGAGCACTCAAGTCGAATTAATCGGCATATAAATACTTATACATTTTATGAAATATAACTGCTTTAAGATCGCCAAAATTTTGCTATCTGATGAATGTCTCAGTATCATTATCTGCATTCAGTGAATATCAAAGAAGTCCCAAATGTTGTACAGCTTTCAAAAAATTATCTTCTCATCCTTTGTGTAATGTAAAATATGTCCCTAGGTAAAAAACTGAACTAAATGCTTGCCAATCTCTCTCTCTCTCTCTCACACACACACACACACACACACACACCATATTTATTTATTTACTGTAAGCAAAAGAAGTAAACTACAAGAAAAGTTGGGTGACAGGAGTATCAAAGAAATCATTATCACACTTGTTGAAATACATAAATAACGTGTTTTATTTTTATATTTTTTCCTAACTTTTGATGATGTTATAAAAATAATTACAGCATTTTAAAATTACAAAGACACATTCATGTTTTGCTTTCTTCTCTATTTTAATTTGCTTTTTTTTATTTCCAAGAACATGTAGCAGTGAGTGTACCCTGCTGTAATGTTAATAAACTTGTTTTAACAATGGTTATTGTTAAAATAAATCTTAAAACTTATTTGGTATCTTGTTTGCGAGCTTTTGTTTATTCTGATTAAATCCAGAATAATTTGGTTTTGATTACAAAAAAATAAAACAAATTGTAGTAAACACAATCTGAAAATATTACTTTCTCAAACTCATGTTACTTCAGGCATTAGGCCCGTTGCCTGTTGAAAATATGATTTTCTCCTTGTCTGTAATTCAGTAATATATGAATTATTGAACATTTTACTTTTGTAACGTAGAATATGATACACATTATTAAGAGGTTTGAAGGTAATTATGTACATTGTCAAAACATAAACAGAAAAATTTATAAACTTGAAAAGTTGTGAAAAATGAAAAACTGTTTATTATTGCCTACTTGGAAGTACATAAAATATATATTAGGAATGACTTTAATCAATTTTTTTGGTGTGGCAAGGTTTTCAGCCACATTAACAGATGTTTTAATTTCTTTGAAATGTTTTATAATTGTTTTTTATTACAGTGATCTGAAGTAGAGAACATATAAATAACACCCACTCAATTTGAATGTATTTATGCTAACACATTTGGCTTAGTAGCAAGAAGTTGTAGGTAACGCATTGAAAAGTCTCTTTTTCTTCTTCTAAAAATATGTTAAGCTCTTACAGGTAGGTGTGCGCCAGATATAACGTCTAAAAATAGTCTCTATTTGCTCTTGATGTGACCATACACTTTTTGTGTAGTGAAATATAATTTAAGACCGTTTTCAGTAAGAAATTAAGGAAACCAGATGATTTTGTTTTCCGATTTCTAATCTGTTATGTCTGATTGAATATATTTTTTCTTAAGTCTTTTCCAGTATACTGGTCATGTCTTGTATTACACATAAATCGGGGTTTTTTTTTTTTAACTACGTTTTTGACTTATTAATTTATCTAAAACTTACAAAGTTCTATTTAAATTAGAAAAGCTTTCTTGTCTTAACTGTAAATATATTCATATTAAACTATATGGAGGCATATATGATAATATAATTCCTGTTGCTTTCCCTACATACATTTATATATGCAGTAAATAGAAAATATAGTTTTGGCTGTATCATGCCTACTTTTATTTTATATTTATATATAATACTTGGAATTCATGTTTACTTCAGAAAGCTGCGTTTAACAGCATGTGCTATGACAAACCAAACAAATGAGAGTAGCACTGCTCATGTTCATAATTGTCATACAGTGCTTCTTAACAAAATGTATATCTTATTCTAATATGTGTAATTGCCCACTCATAAACTTGGTATTGACTGCTAAAACTATTTTTAAGAACAAATTTCAGTCTCTTTAAAATAATCATTCTGTATTGAGAATGTAAGTACCATATACATAATATATAATATATTTTCAAACGATTAAAAACTTTTTTTTTTAATTCACCATTACGTCTATTATAAACTATTATATATTATTATTGTATTACAATAAAATCGGATAATTCCTAAGAAGATATTTTTAACACATATCATGTTGAAAAGAAACAACGTATTGGGGGCAGCGGAACAGTTAACACTTAACTTTTTTTGTTACATTTTCAATCGTTTTCATGATTAATCCACACAACACAAACAGTAATCAGTCTTTTCTTATAATTTTTTTCCGTAATTCAGAAATATTTTATATAACAGTAATTAGGAAATTATAAAGTATAGAAAAAACACAATTAATAATAATAATTTAAAAGACACAAATAGGATCAATATGAACCTTTTCATCACAGCCAGTTAAAAAATGTATAATAGAGCTACAGATTTTCAACTAGGCGACGGGTTAGAACCGAAACTTAAAGAACTGTCCACAGTCTTTATTTGATCAGAAAAAAATACTTCAGTTCTTCTGCGTGTTTCAGTGTTATAATGTCGGCAAAGTATTTTATTATATTTTGATTTCAAAGTTGAAATATGGTCTAATTTGTAAGTTTTACAGATCAAAGTCTGTTGAAAAAGACAGCAAATCAAATATTTATTAGTTTTACGTGGTAATTAAATTAAAAATGATACCACCTAAAAGAAAATTTGTTAATTTGCCTAATTCAAATATGTTAGTATGGAATATTCCTATTTTGAAATCTTGAACTACTTCTGTTGAGGATAATCTACAGTTAGGGATTCTAATACAGGTAACGCACAGGATGCAAACATTACTAATAACGTAACTTTATGTCCCTAGTTGAAAATCCTACTTACTAATTGTAATTAATATATTTTTTTTTTAATGTTGGCACTACAAGGCTGTTTCATGAAACACTACTGCTGTCTTCTCAAGTAAATCTTTCGTTTCATCCAGAATACACCTAGCGATTTCTGGTAGACTAGACGATTGTTCGATTGGTCTGAAACCTTCGAATGATGACGACACCGAAGGTTCGCCATTTTCAACAACACACTGTCTGCCGTTATTTAGAGAACACTTGAACACTCTGCACGGACTGTCTTGAAGCCATGGAATTGAAGAATACACTGGACGGGTACAACATTTACTAGAAGGAATGAAATATGGCGACTTCAGTGGTTCGCTCAGAGTAATGTCTTCGTCACTTGGTGGCCTCGATATCGATACAAATCCATGATGATGTTTGTGTCGTCTGAAGTTGGTTTCACGTATCGGTGACCGAGGGCTTTCTGACACTTCGGATGGTGTGTAGTAGAGCGACTGTTCCTCAGGCGTTTCATCGTGTACTCCTGGGCAATGGTGTTTCATTAATCCATTATTTTCTGGTGCTCTTTTTTCGTATACATCAGCTCCAGTGGCAACAGTTTCCTCGAATACTGTTGAATCAGACCGACCGCAAGAACCAGTCCTACAGTTCTCCAGGTACAGGCTTGGCAGATTTTCCAGAATTTTGTTTAACGTGTGCTGCTGGTACTTGTACGATTCACGGAATCTAAGCACTTGGTGTGAACTGAACTTGCGTATTCTGTTCCTTTGGAAGACGTAGTTTTCTCGCACCCAACCTAACTGTGTTGTAGAATAGTCTCGCACACGTTTCACCTGTAAGACAATGCAAACGGTTATTAACTATTAATCTCAAATATTGTCATTCTTACTATTGTTCTTTCAAATAATAACACATCATATGCATTAATTGCTCTTCCAAAGTTAAAACAATGTTTTTTCTATACACAAAATTATATTTTTACAACTAATTGTCCGTAAAAATATTTTGGGCATTTTCTCTGATTTTGAGGAACAAGTTTCTGATCAGTCTGTGTAACTTGATAAACTTATCATGTTAAGTATTATTAAAATGAAACATAATTTCTATAATCGTATTCTCTCCTATTATTATATATAGTAGGTTTTGAAACGACAAAAATGCAATACACTACTTGTAGAAAAAACTATATTGAATAATAGCACAACACACAGATTTATTAACATATATGTACTGAAGACCAACTAAATTTTTACTCATTTAGGCCTATTGAATTATTTTAATAAGACATAATATGTTCACATTTGACCCAGTGTCATCAAGATGGCTCAATGTGCTTGAATTAGGTATAAGCATTACCTGATCATAATACTGATCTCTTATAGAAGAAAACTGGTTTGTTCCATAGTCACGAATGTCACGGATATGTTTGACTTGACCCTGGTAACTATCGCGGATCCAGTCCACTTGCTGAGCGCAGTTGTCTTTGATCCTGTGAACCTGATAAAGCGAACAAACAAAAACTTAATGAATGATCCTCAATGACACAATTTACCTTTTATGCAGCATTTATGGCTACAGCTAGTGTTTTTGCAGCTTGTTTTAATACTTGCATTTGTTATTTCTTCATTCTGAAAAGGTGTTGTGTCTGTCTTCACTAGTCTTCTTGGGCAAGTCAAGAAAAATTACCAGAAGTTATTAGACAAGGAAATTTATAATTCACAACATTATAGTAGTACTGTATATGGTTTTTGAATGAATTAACAACCACTTCTGCCTGCACCATTTTTAAATACAGTATATTTGATTATAACCATTAAGTTTATTAAAAATTATATATAGAAACAATCTGTTTAAATTATTGCTGGGTACTGAGATGTGTTTATTGAAGAGTTGTAAATTTTTTTAATAAATTTCTAATAAAGTACTTTACGTTTCCAACAAAGATACCAATACACTCGCAGTACATCCTTGAGAAGCATATTAGAAAACTAATTTAAATTAAAAATATGAAATTTAATTATGTTTTAAAAGCAGATTTGTCAGATTTTAAACACACAGCGGTGTACATTTAACAAAAAAAATCATTTCGCAAAAATGTATTTAAAACACTTGATATTTGTTGTATTCCAACATGAACAGAAAAACATCTTCGATGCAAAATTATTTATACCCAATTCTTCTTCACTTTTTAGAGTAGTATGCAGATTTTTTGTTAACAAGTTTTTAAACTTTTTTGAAACGTATAACAAACATTAATATAGGAAATAAATGGCCTTTTCCAAAATCTGTCTGTTATACACTTTTAAGTAAATAATTATAATAAAGTTCGGTATAAAAAAATTCAAAGTATGATAAACGGAATTTTGCATCCAAAATATTAGCAATATTTTTCTTTTAAAAAGTAGTCACATGTTCGGTTGATGCAATTACCTGAGACGTATAATTATCCCTAAGTTTCTCCAATTGTTGTGTCTTATAATGTTCAATACTTTCCAATATTTGATCAAATTGCTTACTTCGCGGTGAGTCAACCTCCTGACAGCACTTAACACTCCAACCACATCTGTAAATGTTGTTTTTTAATAAATGTAGTATCGTTAATGATTTGTAACACAAATGCTATCTTCATATTATGCTAATTTTTATTTAAACACCCTCTTATACACTACAGTTTTTTGTTCGTTTCCTATGCTGTTGCTTGTTTAAGGGTACCCGGTAAGGTCTATCTTTTACATGTAAAATTGGTAAATTTGGTGCACACTTTTCTCAAAACCTACTGGAGATAACTGGATGAAATTATTACCATGTATTCTTTGCATCATATAGTACACTTTAACGCAGGGATTTTGTTATTTGACTTTTTTTTACAAAAATATAATTTTTTCTTTGAATGTAACTTTTTTGTTTATAAAATTTATTGATTAAAAATTTCTAAAAACAAAATTTATGGCTCGATCAACAAATCCTTGTGTTAAAGTGTGCATCAGGTGGTAAGGAAAACATGGTGAAAATTTCATCCTGTTATCGTAATTAGTTTTTGAAAAGTGCACCAAGTTGAAAAAAACACAGGTTTTGGCAAACCGCAATAGAAAATTAGGAAGCTAATAATAGCATAAAACATGGAATAAGCACTTACTTTTTTATTTTAAAACATCCCAGCTCCATAGATTGGATTGTCTGGATCTTCTTTTTCATCTTCTAACCTTTTTTTGGCCTGCCTCTTTGCTTGCCTTGCTTTTTTTTCATCTCCCCACAGTGGCTCGTAGGGAGTTTTGCAGCCTTTCCTTGTCAGTCGCTTTCATCGATTCAATTGTATTCTTTCCCACATCTATTCCTAACTTACTTAAAACTTTGCACTTAGTAATCTGTCCACAATTGAATGTAGATACAGCTTCATACACTCCAAAGTGTAGGGTTTTGATTCTAACAAAGCCAACGTTTCGCAGTCTTGCCCAAATCACACTATTCATACTTTCATTTGTATTCTGTGTTTGTTTGTGCAAACACTTTTTTAGTAGCTCTGTTTCAGATAAGCTTTTGAAAACTGGCTTGATGAATTCCATAATAGCTTCTTGAATACTGTTTTTGTGGTTGTAAGTTTCACCTGTTTCTATGGCTTTTTGATACTTACACCAACTTTCTTTCCCTTAAAGTTTTAAACTGTAAGTTTTCATGTATATTCCCGTATAAATAATTTTTTTCCACTACTTTATAGCAACCAAAATGCCACATATTATATGTCAAAATGTTCAGAAAGAAACACTGTAACACTAGAAAAAACAGAAAATGTGAATTTTTTTAATTTTTTGTCTACCGGGTACCCTTAAATAAAATGCCTTCAAATAACTTTGTAATTTAATTACTATTCTCCACTTTAATACTAGACAACACTCGAAATACGCCGTGATTGTACTTACATAAGTAGAAGAGGAACTTTAAGTAAATATTAATTAATACAATTTCACACTTTGTATTATTTTTCAAAGTAAATTAAAGTATTGTTAAGATTGTTTCAGAAAATGTTTATGCTATACATATTATAAAGATATTCAATTGCAAGTCGGAAACTTTGTAAAATAGTAACAATAGTTTTATTAGTTATCACAACAAATAGTTAGCACTCTGGATAAGATAGGGTGTTTGTTTGAACAGCATGAGCGGTAATTTTGATAGTGTGTGGTACCAGCAAGTTATTTTCATATAATTTTGTGCATATTCTGTTTCCAAGAGTCGGTGTTTTAGAATGCTCACATAGAGTGAATCTTACAGATATATAAATTAGCAAACATACGAGTTTTCCTTATCTGCCTTATTTTAAATGATTGTATTATCTGTTAACAAGTAATTCAGTTATTTATTATAAAATATTAAATAAATTATCTTAAGTCTAAGCTCTATGATTGTACGTTGTGCGCGCGCGCGCGCACACACACACACACACACACACACTCACAATTTCGCATTTATGCCAGTTACATATGGTTTTGATGTGTGGAATCCAGTTCACTGCACAATGATTATAGAAAGAAATCAGGACGTATTGATTGAGTTAAATTAATTAAAATTGTGTATGTGTGAAACTGTGAAATATAATACATATCTATGAAAAGAAATGTCCGTAATTATTACAAATAATTAAAATGCAATATAATGTAATTACGTTACAAATTGTTAGTGTGAGGAAAAGAATGGAGGCTCTATATAACCCAATGCTGAGAAGCAGAAGTGTTAGGTAGAACAGGAGGAAAAGAAAAAGGATAAAAGAAGATGTGATGTATTTACATTAGGTCCGTGAAAAATAATATAATTAAACTTACCTCTTGAAAATCCAGCGAATCAGATGGACAATGAACGTAATTAGAATGGATGCGCCAGCGCATGATAGACCCACAATTATGCTCATTATCTTAATATGGTAAAATGTGCTGGGATCTAGCTGTACAATGATATGGGCCGTAGAATTATCAACAGAATTTGAAGCAAAGCACGTGTATAAGCCAGCATCAGGTCTTAGAACATCTGTGATGAGTAGCGAGCCATTTGGCAGTAGTTGGATGCGAGTCTCATCGTCTGCAGGTGTCATATCATATAAGTGTACTCTTGGGTGTCCATAGAACAACCTACTGGATGTTTTATTCAGAGGATTGTAATGAAAAATGTAACCCGCAGGAGTTATCCATACAATAGACGGTTTAGGCTCGCCGCTAAATGCGCAAGTAAGTACAGCTGAAGATCTCATGAGAAGCGTCTCATAAACTGTCTCACTCATCATGGGTTCTGGAGGAATGCAGTCCATTAATTGCATAGTTTCTATTAATCGCTTTCCATTACACTCGAGGTCTTCCTGTACTTGAATGTTTTTCTGTTGCGTTAGCCAGTCCACAAACCATGTGGACTGGCAGTCGCATTCCCATGGGTTGCCTTTCAGGTCGATGTAACTCATGTTTGTCAGACTTGCAAGAAAACTAGGTACACGAGTTAAGTTATTGAAACTTATATCAACGAACTGCAGATTATTATACCTGGTCAGTGTTGCAAAATTTTGTATTTCAGTTAGTTTTGGATTGTGATTAGCACTAAGAAACTTTAGATTCCCTGTATTTGCTAAGGAGGATGCAGTAATTGTAGTTATGTTTGTTTTATCTACAGACAAAACTTCTAACAAAATGTTGTTGTTGAACTGATGGTTGTGAAGTTTTATTATTGGATTGTTACTTATGTTAAGTATTCTCAGCTGACCTAAACTGTGAAATATTTCACTTGGAAAAATTGAAATGTGGTTTGAACTTAGATCCAGAGTTTCTAAAGAAGTTAATCCATTGAATAAATCTTTTGCTAATGACTCCATTGAATTGTATGACAAATCTAACATTCTAAGATTTTTCAAGTTGCTGAAAACATTCATGGATATACTGTGTATGTTATTACCACTTAATAGTAAATTTTGTAGTTTGTCATTTGACACAACAGTAAAGTTTTGAAGGAATGTAATGTAGTTTTGTGATAGGTCTAAAATTAGTAAGTTTCCAAGTGGAATATAAACTTCAAACTGAGCGTGCACAAATTCATTCTTTGCTAAATATAACTCTGTAAGAAGTGATAATTTTTTGAAAGTTTTCTCTGATAGTACTGACAGTTTATTGCTGGTAAGATTAAGTTTTTTCAAGTTCACCAGAGGATCAAATGTGTCATCGAGTATTTCTTGTATTTCATTGTCGCCTAAATCGAGTGATTCTAAATTCACCAGATTACTGAACGCAAGCTGGCTTATGTTTTGTATTGAACTGCTGCGATAGATGACTGTATTGAGATCCGAAACTATGCTACCGGCAGCAACAGTAGGAACCAAGTTGGAAGCCTGAAGGAACCGTGTGGTGACGTTGTGAAGTGTCAGGATTATAAGATTGTGTGGCAGTATTAAACCTTCGCTGGGGCGATCACTACACGATAAGTACACGCCTGGGTAATATCTGTTGACGTATGTACACTGGCATTGCGTGGGACACGGCTGCAGTTGTTGCAGACTTCCGTTGGTGTGCTCCACGGCATCGTTACTCGACAAGATTATAGTACAATATATGACAACAAGCAGTGTACAAGCTGGGCGCTTCATGACTTAACGCATACACTTGCCTATGTCACCCGTGCCACACGTCACCTACAACACACATACACACAGACTTCATCATTGACCTCTTTCCTGTACATCTAGAGAGCAGAGCTGTTCAACCTGATTGCATTCTCATGTTACTAATTGGGTCAGGATGATAGTAATTCTGTTACAATATGGAATACTCATTTAATCTTATTTGTAATGCTTGAAATAACAGCTATAGTCTAATAGTGTTAAGATAATTCTTTAATTAACAAAGCCTCCATACAAAAGATAGCTGTACTGAAGACCATTGAGTATGGCTTCAATTTACATTAAAATAAGTGAGTGACCAGTGGACATTGGCAACTCTGGCTGCGAATTGTAAAATGGTACTCGATGTTTTTTTCATTATCAATGAATATTAAAACTAGTTTATGTGTTATTATAATTTGATGTACAAATATTATATTAATTTCTATGTTAATAATTCCAGTTTAAAATTCATGTTTCCAGTATCCAAGTCACAATTGATTTAAGTAATATATTAACTTCTTTCAGTTCGGTCTTGTAACTTCTAGTAGCTTTGTGGCTTGTTTCTGAATAATCGTTCAATCTTCAGACAGATATATCACACAGATCTCACAGATATGAGATTGTTAAATATTAAAATTTTTATTAAAGTGCAACACATCAACAGTATGCGCTACTTGAACGGTGTATACCGTGTCATGTGTGGACGGATGCTTTAATAAAAATTGTAACGATCTTGTATGAGTGACAAAATATATATCTCCAGATAGAATGAGGACTCCGAAGCGTATCACAAACCTACTACAAGAAGTCACAAGACAGAACTGAAAGAAGGTATAATGTATATTAATAATTCCTTTTTTTGTTGGTATTATTTGTACAGAAAAGTATGATTTGCCATGGGTAGTCACATAAATTTTAGACTAAATTTTCAAAAAGTGATCCCAAACCTGAGGAAGTTTAGATAAGCTTCCTTTGCCAGTTTATAGAAAAAAATATAGCAGCAGGTCTCATTATTTGACACACTCGCATGCGCGCGTGCACAGTAAAGAAGTGCCCTAAATTTGTACAGAGTTCATATAGTAAGAATATAGAGGTAGGCTATATTTGTTCTAATAGAATTACATGGTGGTATGATTAATGGCAGTAGTAGATACTTTTCTGTGTACTGACATAAAAGTAAAACCTTGAATTGTTGTGATTTTGCATGTAAAGGCGAAGCGTGCACGCGTTTGTTTACAAAGAGAAGTACTTTCTTTATTTGGAAAGAACAAATAAACATGTCATTGTTTTTATTATTACAAGATATGCAATACCTGTTCTTTAAAAGTTTGGATATTTATGGTGTGGTAATATTCACATGGCACAGTTTCTAGAGGTCAATTACTTCAAACATTCCGAGACTGATATAATCCTAAGGCGCAATGTAATATCTTATTTTGCCCATGTATTTGTCGGAATACATGTTCAGTATAGTTTTCCAGTGACTACACAACATCTCATTATTGTTTTAAACAAATAAGATGATTATCTCTTTTTAACACTGTAATTGCAACACACGAGTAAAAGTGACTCCGTCTTCTGTAAATGTATTACAGGTTAAACAACTTTGCATTAGAATCTGTTTATTGCTAACATAATTATTTTGTGTGTTACTAAGTATAGATCCTTAATATCACACAGTGGTCCTATTATCAAATGATGAAAGATATAGTTAGGTCTAGATATAGATCTAGTCACTTACCTAGACACAAACTTTAAAATATTTGTGTTGACATTTTTATAAGATTAACCATTATCAGGATTTATACATGATTATTGTACCAGTATATTTATATTATTAAAGATAAATTCTTAATGTTTAGTAGTAAAACTATGGATTATAATAAATGATGAAAAGTATAGTGAGGTTTTGTCAGTTAACTAGACACAATTTTAAAATATTTGTATTGACATTTTGGCAATAAATATTGTCGACTTCAGGACCCACCACATTTATTCCTGTATTGACAGTGCACAGATGCTGAAGATGACAATAATTTCTACCTAAACATGAACACAAACGTTTAAAAATTGTGTCTAGTAAAACTGGCCAAACCTTGCGATAGCTTTCTCATCTAATGTTATGAACAATGAAAGAACTGTTAGATGCATTGACTTAACTGCAAAAATTGAAAATGCCAGGCAAATTTAACAGTGGACCATGCCGATAGCAAAGACAATTAATTTCCAGTGGCTCTGGACAAGAAAGTTTAAATTTTATATGAATTAAGTATGAATGACACTTTTGTATCACCATTTGTTGTTTCTTAAGTGCATAATATGTGTGCTTTTTCATAGATGAGTGATAACAACACAAACTTAACAGTTAATATGTATCTTACTGGAATAGTAAGGTATATAGCACATTAAACAACATAACATCGTTAATGTAGAACTTTTTTAAAACAAGAAATGTAACTTGCACAGATAGTTAACCATATTAAATTGATTATTCTATTAAAAACAACTAATTTTGAGAGGTCCACATTGGGCATACAATGCTGCCTAAAGTTTACCGTACTGTTTACAGTAGATAGTTACAAAATCACTGAATTATACAGATACATTATACCAAACAAACTGAACTTACATTTTCCAACTTTAATTTAGTACTGACAAAAATTTCTTCAATCTGAGTCATGGCTTTTCCCATCATCCCCAAATATGTGTGTATGTACCTACACACAAAGTTGCAATCTGTTTAGCTTGTAAACCATACCATAAGATACACTGTCCTTTTTATACTTAAAAATGTTCAATATATGAATATATGGTAATATATTTTTTTTTTGTGTGTTTTAAAATGTTTACAATGATTCTGATGTTTTCACATGTTTATTGTAATTTTAAAGTAGTTTTGGTTATGTTGAAGACACGTGAATTTAAATAGATTGAATTCGTGTTCGGTAGTGTAGGTACAAATATTACACACAAAAGCTATGGCAATGTAGATTTTGTTATTGCTGTAGCTTAGGTACAAACTATTGTGTTTTGTTACCAAATCGTGTGCTTTATATAAAATGCAATTATAAGCACATGTATTAAAAAAAAAAGTTTAATTCCGAGTTGTTAATTTGAAGTTTTATAAAGGAAGCGGGGTATACCAGGAAGCGGTATTGTTATAATTGTGTAATAACTATTTTTCTAATTAAAACAGTAGTTTCGACCATGAACGTGATTATTCACAAACCTTTTTACAAAATGGTCGCAGGTTTGCGTTGTTTCATTGTTGCTGACTTTGCGACAAATTGTATTCACTTGAAATATGTATGGCAGTGTTATTTCTTAATGTTGAATAACTTGAACGAGATGGATATGTTATTTATTACGTATTTTTTTTAATAAGTTAAATTATTTAGTCTAAAAAGTAGTTTGTTGTATAATTTGCTTACGAAGATGCAAAAATTCTTGTTGTATCGTACACCAGGTATGCTGTGACGCGTTCAATTAAAAACACAAAGAAAACAGAATGGTTGAAAACACTCACCTTTTCGTACAAGCGATTATTAGTAATAAATTCGCCATATGAATGTGATATGTTTTTACATAGTAATTTTCTCCGCTTACATTTTTCATTTGTGTTGTAGACTTGTTCTCCTAAACAACAATTCGAAGCAGTACGCCATCAACAAACTGCACTTTCAACACTATTGTAGTTCTTGGATTTCGTTGTCCATGACGTGTCCGTTACCTAACCAAATATAATTATTTCACTACCGACTCGGAATACCATCATTCTTGGATTTCGTTGTCCATGACGTGTCCGTTACCTAACTAAATATAATTATTTCACTACTGACTCGGAACACAAAGTGAAAACCGGTACAGGTTGTAAGGTAAAACTTTTACGTTTTTACCCATAAAATGTTTTGTGTTCCGAGTCGGTAGTGAAATAATTATATTTACCATTGTAGTAGTGGAAGCACATTTCTCTATTTTATTGACGTTACATTTAAAACATAATTACCTCTCACACACGTTTCTTCTCTTCAAAACAAAACAATTCACCTTTTATTTTGTTTCCAGGAGATTTTTGTGTAGTAAACAAAACTATAGAGTGAAAAGAATCGAATCACGGTAAGCTGGCTTATTATTGCTCAACACACACACACACACACACACACTCATAAGAGAAAAACAAAATAAATAAACACAGAAAATATTAACACAAAACACGTAAACAAATAATACGATAACTTGCACTTTTTTTTCTTGAAGTAAGAAAAAAAAATGTATAAACGATTGTGTTGTTACGTTTACTGCGTGCTTTCACGAATCGAACTGCGACTGAGCTAGCGCACAGCTGGGCCAGAGTGAAAACAAGATGGCGTCACAGTGCCGCCACCATTCAGTTACGCGACGTGTGTGTGTGTGTGTGTGGTACGTGCGCGCGCGCCCCCCCCGACTCCAGCAGCGGTTGTTGATGTGCACGGTCGTTTTCTGTGGACAGCTGTATTTGGTCAGGCGAAATATTTAATATAACAGCGTCGAAAAGCGTATAAGGAATAAGAATTATTTTAACACGCAAATATGAAAAGTTAAGAATGCATGAAGAAATGCAAAGAGTTAGTCTTAGAGTTATTGTCCAGAACAAACAAAAAAATCAGAAAATTAAAAAAAAATGTACCGTACTCAATACCGTTATTTTATTTTTTCCGTAATTTCAATTCTTTTTTGTTTATTTAGCCCATTCAGTTACCGTCAGCTCATGTTTATCCCTGTTTACTTTTCAGAATTCTTGCTATTGTTTGTCGCCTGTTTCTTTAAGTTTCACTCTCGTTAAGGATTTGAAACTTAAAACATACTTTATACACTCATTGAATTCTAGCCCGATGGTTCCTCGTACAATTCTCACTCCGTATTTGTGTTACAAGACAAAAACAAAATTCGTATTTTCCGAGAGCGAGTTCAATATACGTTGGATAAAATCGCCGCCCCGTTTTGTAGAATTTAATCGTGATAGCCTAGCACAAACTCGTAATTACGATATTCTCCAGGCTTATAATGATAATTGAGAAATAAGAGGGTACATCAAGGTATGCTACTGTGGATACTGGCAGGAAGTACGGCTATTTTGTGAATATATAAGAAGCAAAAAATAGGACTTTGGAAATATAAATTTATAGAACCTAATACGGCATGGTGTCGTCACGTATAGGCGTAAAACGTGAACAGTGACCAGTAAGTGTTATACAAATTAATGTAATCAAACACGTTTTTTTTTCTTAAAAATTACTTTTAATTATAAATACAGTAAAAATTAGTTTACTTACTTATAATTTACCATTTAGTATGATCATCCTTAACTTTAACACGTTACTTTCAGGCTTAGAATCTACAAGTTTTGTATACAATGTTCTTTCACTTTTTCTTTCACGATTCCACACATTTATCAAGGCATAAATTACGTTATTTTGTGAAGTAGAGGGCATCCTTCTCAGTTTTATTTCGAGATTGACCATAGAATTTCTTTAGTGTATTCATGTCGGGTGAATTTCCCGCCCAATCCAGTATAGGCCTACAGTTAAACCGATTGCTGCAGAAACGGTTTCCACATTTTTGGATATATATTGCAAAGTGCCAAATCCTCTTGGAAAATACCAGACCCATCTGGATGAAGGTTCCGCAGTTGTAGAACTATTCGGAAATGAGCAGTTTAATATGTTTTTCAGTATTCGTATTTTCTTCAGTCGGAACAAATTATTTCGCTCCATTGTGGGAAAAGCACCCCCAAAACATTATCTTTGTTGGACGTTTAACCGTTTGATGTATAGGCTTCGGTGCAAATTTTTCTCCATCACCTCGACGGACATGTTACACTCCGATGTCCCCTGGACTTGAAAATGGGTCTCATCCAGAGGTGCAATCCCCCCAAATTTGATTTCATGGGTAGGGTGGGATCACAATGCGAGAGTAACGGGGTAATGGGGGTCGCATATACGGCGGTACCCATTTAACGGTGGATCTAGGGGCTTCATAGAAAATTTTTTGAAAAACTAAAGCCATTTAAGCAATTATTGGAATTAAAAAACTAATGTTATACTTTTTATCGTTACGAAAGGTTTTCTAGTATGCTTAATCAATAACTAAATTATGAGACATGTAAAAGCCTGGTCAAACCTGGCCTAACATAATTAGTAGTAGGCTATATTCTACATTAGGTCTTATCAAGATAATCTAACTTGATTTTGTAATTGCATTCTTTTTCTTTACTGATTAAAAGTAATTTAAAAGTAAAAAAAAAGTTTGAGTACCGCGGAAATACCCCCCAAAATGAAAAAAATCGCCTTGAAAAATCCCCTCAAAATTTCCAGTGGTGCGACTTGCACCATGCTGTGGGCACCCCTGCTCTCATCAGAAAACAATACCTTCCTTGGTTCAGTGTTTACATTTTTGTGTCCACAGCAGCCGTCAGTATTTGTTTATTTTCACCGGTCCTCTTGCTTTTCGACCACCTTCCAGCAATCGTCGCGACCAGTTGAGTCGTGAACGTAAATTCGTGATCCAGCTATAATTATTCCTGAAGATCTAGTTATGATTATGATCAATCTTCAGTGGATCAATTTTACTTGTTGCCAGTAAATAGGTATCATTACTTGCAGTTGTAGCTCGTTTCCTGCCAAAGCGTCCTCGACATTTTGGCAGTTAGATATTGTCGAAATCGGCAATTACGAAAAACATCCATGACGTAGTGCACGCTTTTACCAACATGAATTCTAGTCATACGGTTGCCTTGTGTGTCCGCAGTTCTGTAATGTACAGTTTTCAGTTTACAAGTTTTTAATGTATATAAATTTAGAAATATACGCAGATGTAGTTGTAGAATTTGTTGTCATCTCTACGTAGTTGTTCAAATAGTGCGTGTGAAATGAACCCTTTTCATTCCTGTTTTGATTTACTGGATGGAGCCAGTGAATCCGTTCCCGCCTCCTATGCCTTCGGCTAGAAGTGTGCTAAACTAGTATTTGAAAATGACAGGTACGAACGAAACCGTTCCAAAAAAAAAAAATACGTACAAATACCTGTTATTATATACTCTGTTATACATATACCTGTATTATATAATTTGTTATAAGAAATAAATTGAAACTGAAAGTATTAACAGTGTTACTCTACACTGTGACTTTATTAAGCTGTTACTGTTTAAAAGAAAATAGAGAATTTGTAGGCCTATCACCCTTTGGGAATACTAATTTAAGTTTTCACTAGGAGTAAACAAACTGACATAGAATTAATATTAAATTATTGATTCCATTTTGGCTAGACAAGTCAGTTGCGAAACTCAGGCAATGTAATTTAGAGTGGACGTAATACCACAACAAATAATGTCAAAAAAATTTACGTGAGATGTGCAGTGAAGTTAACGTAATCTCCGAAATCACATTAACAAAAAGTACTATATGGCCTTAACAGATTGCGTTGGGCTGGTCATGTGCAGAGAATGGCGGAGGATAGAATCCCAAAAAGAGTGATGAATTATTTGCCGATGGGAAGGAGAAGGAGGGGAAGACCGCGTACAAGATGGCTGGACCAGGTTGGTAAGGAGGCAGTGAGGCTGGGTGCAGCAAACTGGTGGACATTGGCCGGGAGTAGAGACCAGTGGGGAAGATTTCTTTTGGAGGCCAGGGCCCGGACTGGGCTGTAGCGCCGAGGATGTATGTATGTATGTACTATATGGCCTGTCAGTCACTCTGTAGGTTATAACACAATATAATTCCCTTTTTCAAAATTTACCAAGTTGGTGACTAGTATAATATATAATTTGTTAGTATAATCTGTATGACATATCTGCATAACACACGAGAATAAATGTAACATCAGTATGAATTTTTTCATTTATTAAAAACAGCTTCGTCTCTTTGGCATAGAGATATTCTGAACCTTGCGTCGTTTTGTACTTGTATGACAATCGGCACATGCGCAGAATGAAGTATTCAGCATCAAAAAATTGCTGTGTACTCGTAGTACTCTTTTACTTGTTTATTCGTTAGTTGCCTAGGGGGATCCCGCGACTCGGAACGGGTATTTCGACTTTACAGTTATCGTTGAATCGGAACAGGTGTTTCAACTTTTCAGTCAGTGTTATATCCGTTCCACAAAAATAATCGTTCCAAAATACCTGTTATAAGCGAATTATATAAGCGTTCCAAGCGAATTATATAGGCCCACCTCTAGTGATAGCGGACGATCGAGGAAAAATCCGTATGGTACGGACGAAACCGTTGTGTGTGTGTGTGTGTGTGTGTGTGTGTGTGTGTGTGTGTGTGTGTGTGTGTGTGTGTGAGACAGTTTCGTAACGTCTCTTCGACTGATAGTTATGGAACTTTTTTTTCGTTCGTACAGGTGTTCTTATATAAAACCGAATCGTCTGAAGGTAACGAATGGTAAGATGCTGCGCGATCAGAGATTTTAATACAGTATATGTTTATGGTACGGATAATAATATATAGGCCTATGTCGTGTTGATTCTTAGGGGGTCGCAATATTCCTGTAAATTCTATTGCGTCGATTCTCGCTATGATACAGTGTTTACTACTAGATATTTTGACTGTTCCACTGAGATAAGGAGACCACTAGTTAGCCGCCAGTTGACATTGTATGATGGTGCAAAGTTTAGAAGTCGAAGTGCTCTCAGTTCACTCTGTCCGTGCGGTGCGATTGTAGTATTCTTTCCATCAACCCGATGTTATTGTCTCTCTATGTACGATCAATCAGATAAATCGTCGTTAAAAATATTTGCTTTAATTGATAAGATTAACGAGCGTTAAATTAAACCAGTATATTGTGGGATAAACGCATTAACCTACAACGAGAATAAGCGGATATCCTCCTCCTCCTCGTATGGCGCTACAGCCCCAAGTCGAGCCTTGGCCTCCTCTATCCTGAGTCTCCACCTCTCTCTGTCAGTAGCAAAGTATACTTCCATCCTCGCACTCCCAACATTTCCCTTGCGTCCACAACGACAGCATCTTTCCATCTTTTCCTTGGACGGCCTTTTGGTCCTTTTGCCATGCATACTCCCTATAAGGACTCTTTTAGATATTCGTTTGTGGTCCAGTCTTACATGACCAGCCCATTGCAGCCTCCTCAGTTTTACGTACACTTCTAGTGTTGGTTCGTTGAAGTGACAATATATCTCATCATTATGTCTATATATGGGGCCCAGGATCTGTCTCAGGACCTTCCTTGCAAGTATCTTCAGGCGTTCAATTGCTCTTTGTGTTAATATCGAGGTTTCACTGGCATAGCACAGGATGAGCCATATGATAGTTTTGTATATTCGCATTTTTGTCTGCCTGTGCGTAACTCTTGGCTTAAGGGTGGTGATAAGCGCGAAGTAGGCCTTGTTGGCTAGAGTTATCCTTATCTCTGCCTCTTCATTCCCATCTTCAGATATCGTCGGTCCTAGGTATGGACGGGGTTTTCCATGTCATGTGCTCTTGCTCCTCAGATAATTGATTGAATTCTGTAACTTCTTGGATGATCTCATTTTTCAATGTTAATCCTATTCTACCAACCCTGTCTCTACTGCAATCCATGAGTTTTGTCTTCCTTTTCCTTGTTTTCATATTAAATCTTCTTCCATTATCCAGTTGGAAATCAATGCTCTAAATAATCAATTTGTGTAGTCTGATTAAAATTAATATTCTTATTTCAAGAACTTATTATAAATTTGGAAAATTATACGATGGCAAATACATCTACCTTACACAAAATACACTCTATAACAAAAACTCGTATTGTTTTTACAATTACAATTCAGAGTAACTGACAAAAAGGATATCATTGATCTACATTAGTTTTTTTCAGAGTGTAAGGTGTACAATATTTAGTTGCCTAAGACAGATGTTGTACAGGGAAACATTTGGGTCGTTAATTCAACACTACCGTATGCGAGCTTTGCTGATGTGTTCCCATAGATAGGAACGAAATTAACGGTGGCCGAGTTTCTGTTGTAAACACGTTTCTGGCGTAAATGTCGACACCAGTTCTTGTTCCATTCCGTCTTACGCACCGCGGTTGCCAGCAGTCTGAAAGCGGGAGACCAAAAGGGCCATAACACGACGAGAAACGTGGACATCGCTACAGTAACTAGCTTTGTTCCTCGATAAGGAAAAGAAATGTTGGACACAACAACACTCCCTACTGCAAGAACGTTATAGTAAGTTCGTTTTCTTTATAAGCGGGTCTTTCATTGCTAGAGTAGACATCTCAACCAGTGGCGTATCTAGAATTTGGCTTTGGTGGAGAGCGGTCCGGTGTCGGGTCGGCTCCATACAAAACAAAAAACAAGTTAATGCTAATTAACATTGCTACACTTAAAGTGGCTGAAAAACGCGCGTGATAACATATTGTTACGACGGCCTACTGATCGTCGTACGGTACAGTGGAAAACAAAATACAAGACACCAATTAAGTCACTAATTACCAGCTTTAATTATCACAATTAACAGTTTGTAATCAACAAGTTATTCAAGAAGATTATACTCGTACAATAATTCAAGTTAATCTGTCCACACAAATAATAATGTTAACTATAAAGAACTCCGCACAATAATCACTTTTCACTAATAGCCACTTGAAACGCACTGAGTAATCGCCCGAAGTGAACTGAACTCTAAGCGGCAGGTGTAGGCTATTTATAGTCTGCAGGGTTCCATAATATGGTCTTTAACAAGCACTCGAAAATTCTAGAGGATACTTCAGCGCGGCCTTGGCACAAAGACACACCGGCTAGACTAGACGAGAAGCTTGTAGAACAACACCGTCGAACTCACGAGAGCTTTCCACATTACGCAACAATATTGAAACCAGACCCATTAAAGTAACCGGCAATAACACTAAAAATACACGTTTTTGAAACATTCTTAAAAGATGCATATTAACTGAATTAATTTTCCTATATTTCATATTTCAAACGTATACCTTAATGCTATGGAATAAACGTATTTTTATATTTAAAAATGAGTTACTACTATATTAACGTACACAGCTGAAAAAGATAAAATAACACAGCCTAAAAGTTAAGAGATTGACAAAATTCGTCAACTTTTTCGACCCTCTGGGGAGGTGGTCCGGTCCCTTCGCTCCCCCTCCCCCCGTTAAATCCGTCCCTGATCTCAATAACGTCTTCCCTGTAGTTTTTTTTTCTTTTCGCGATTTGAATAATCCACGGATGACACGTCCTAAATTGCCCCTTCCTATCGATGTCTATAATAATCCTTTCTTTTCATCCATTATTTCTACATACTAACTAGATCAGTTTCTTGTTATATATTATAAAATATAATTTCTTCTGCTAGTAGGTGTAATGTATTTTATTGTTTGAATTCATCTAGGTATCTTAAACAACATAGGTGACCTAGGTGAATTTACACAACAAAATACATTAGTTACTTGCAGAAGAAATTATATTTGATAATACATAATAAATCTTTTTGCGTTGAAAGCATCTGTTTTTGATGAAAATGAATGGTTTGATGAGGCGATGAATATTTTGACAAGGAAACTATTTTTTATAAGTTAGACAGCTATATTGTTGACTGCTGACGGGTCGCTCTCTCAGAACTAACACGTGATAAGACATCATAAATTGCCTTCTCCCTGATCGCTGAATGAGTTGATCTGCGATAACCAGCGGGTTGCTGGCAACAACTCGACAGTGAATAAGGGGCTTTAATTTTGTTTTGTACGATGCTATTTAACGTAAATATCGCCCTCTGTAACTGGTCTTCTGTTTTCTCCATGTGCATTACCTTGTCATCTGCATAAAGCAATGCATTTACATGAATATTGTAATAAAACAACTTTTTCGGGTTTGAGTTTCGGGGTTACAAAAATTATAATATAATAAAAAAAATTTTATTTATTTATTTATTTTTATATATTTATTTCTTTAATTACTAATTTATTGGATTTATTATGTGCGAATAACAAGAATTGTTTCCCAGCGTTAAATAGATTATAAAATGTAATAATCGATTAGTGGTTTTCAGTTACTCATTGATTATACTCCGCATTGTTCTTCTCTTCTTATCTGGGAGTCCAGGTTTCAAATATTACCTGAAATTCTTCTATATATCTTTTTACTAAGAAATAAAACTCAAAATTATAATATTAAGTGAATTTATTAAATTTATAACGATTAATCGATCTTGAATCGACCTGCTGATCCACAACTCGCAAACTCGTATCTCAGGGCAAATTGGTTTGGTTATATAAATTATTAATAATGAATTACAGGTTCTTTTAGCTGTTATTTATATAGTCAGAGAAAGGGCAAAGCTGAAAAGTACAACACTTACAAAAAAAATTCTTAATTATAAAAAATAGAAATATTATTTAATATATAAATGTTAATAAATTAGATTTCTCGAACCAACGACTCAGGACGATGTTCTGACGTCACCGCAAGCTGATGCTTGCAGTGTTCAAAATGGCCGCCCCCGTGCTGCGTATGTACGAGGCGTCTTCACGGCAGAATTCCTTCAAATAAATGTTGATTATTTATGTTTTTCTCATCCAAGCAGTAGTGATTAATTCCTCTTCATAACAGTGTAATTATCCTGGATTAGTGATCAGTTGTTCGGCTCGGCAATCAGTGTTCAAATGTGTTCTTGTTCAAATAGTTCATAAGGTTTACAATGGCAAATCTCGTATCGATAAAATTTTGAATTAACGTTTATATGTTCTAATATCTGGATTACCCCTTCCAATCTTCATAAATAGATTTAATTTGGTTTATTCCATTTGAACTCAGTGTTGACGACTCTTATTTTTAAATTTCTCTGTTTTATTTTTATAGGTTTAGTTCATATCCAAAATTATATCTTCTAGCTTTTTTAATTAATTAATTGGTGTGAGATCGTTCCGATGTATGCATCTCAACGTTTGACAACCAACTAACTCTCTTTCTTCTCCATACAAAAGGTCCTGCCTGATTTAATATTAAATTGACATTGTTTTAATCATCTGGCATTTCCGCCTCAATTATATGTTGAACTAAATCATTGACTTTTACATTATATGATTAATTACATTTTGCTTATTATTTATTTTTATTAAATACTAATTACATAATCAATTTCCTTATTTAATTCTGCGTTATTTAATACCATACATGATATACTTTATAGTATTATTTAACTCAAAAAGTCATATTTACAGTATATTTGGATGTAGACTTTAGCTACTGTACTTCCTGCCACATTAAATGGTTTAAAATTTCTGTTAGATTCTAATTATCATTGAACAAGATCATTGATTGAATTATAATGGCTAATTTTCTTTAATTTAGGCTTTTCCTTAGATTCCAGTGTTTTTACACTTGCATTTTTTCTAATAATATTTTATACCTTCCTTCAATACCTGTACAAAGTATTGTTACAGTTATAATACACAGTTATTGATTTACATTAAACAATTTTCATCAATTTAATTAATTTCATTTACTTATTTACTAATTATAATGTGGGTGATATTTGCCATTTGGCCTACATTCTATGTTAGTTCAAATACAATGTTTATTATTATTTCAGCTTGCTAATACCCTCTCTGACATACAATTCTTATAAAATCTTAACTAAATTTCCCTTATTTAATTACAATAATGTTTATTATTAATTGATATCATTAAAACCTAATAAATATATTCTATAACTAAAAAATTGACTCAATCTCAAACATTCAAGTCTTGAGTTCAATGAACTGTTAACATTAACAAAACACATCTGTTGTTTCATTTAAATTATTTATTTAAATTAATTTTTATTCAGTCTTTTGCTGTTTTTGTTCTAGTTTAGGGATTTACCCTTGATCACTTCACTATTTATTGTATTCTCTGATCTTATTTCTATTCATTTTAACTAGTCTTATAAGATCAAGAATCTCACTTACAGGGGATCATTAAGATTTGCTTTTCATTATAAAAATAAATTGCACTGGTACACTTTTAATTATATATCTAGAACCTTTACTTACACATACTTTACATTTATTCTTATTTTATTGTATTGTACTTTTCTTATCTATTTTCGTCTTTTTTGGGGTATTCTAATTTTATAATATGTGTTGGTTTTTTTTCCAAAAGTTATCCTTTTATTATGGAGGTTTGTTTATCCGGGGTATTTCCTTACATGCTCCTATCCTACCTGGGTATTATTACTCTATACATTGGATTATCACTATTTTCCTATAATTTATTATATATTGGATGGTTGGTTTTAATTTATTTTATTTCTTCGAAACCAAAATTTCAATTTACTGTGGTCCTTGATTAATTTTTATAGTAATTTTCCTTGAAGTCATATTATTTTTATTCTATATATGATTATTTTTTAAATTATAACAAGTTGGATTTTCTGTCACGCTACAATATTTCGCTGAAGTGATATTCTCGAGTCAACTTTAGCTCTCCATCGTGGAAATATGTCGTCCATGTAGATCTTAAAAAGTGTCGGAAAAATAAAACACGGAAGGATACCCGAATGAAATTTTATAAAACTGTGACTGTCCCCACATTCCTGTATGCTAGTGAGACATGGACTCATTGGTAAAAGTGACGCGAAGAGAATTCAGGCAGCCGAAATGAAATTTCTAAGGACACAAGGTTGTTCTCTCTTGGATCAGAGAAGGAACAAGGATATTAGAGGTGATTTAAACATTGTATCATTATTGCACCAGAAGATTGTAGTCCTCAGGAGATGGTGTGAACGCTTGAATCGAATGCCTGATGTCCGTCTACCTGTGACTGCCTTGGTTTATCACCCTACTAGGAAGAGAGATATCGGTAGACCGAGGAGGAGATGGGTTGCGGAACAGGTCTAAGGCCTAGTCCTTGGAGTGGTGATGATGATGGTGATGAATTTTGTTTTGTTTAAGCTGCATTCTGTGTCTGTAGAGCTAAATGTGTGATGTCTCTTGGCTGCTTGCCAAACGTTTTCCTTATCTCGGCTTATTCAGTTTTGTGGTCCCAAACGATTCCTGGGTCTGCGTCTTCCAATGGATAGAAAAACAACAGTAGTATAGCCGTAGCGAAGGAAGGATTCGTGTTACGAGTGACTAGGACGCGAGATTAGGATAGCCTGGCGACACGTGTTCAACAACAGTAGTATAGTCGTAGCGAAGGAAAGATTCGTGTTACGAGTGACTGGGACGCGAGAATAGGATAGCCTGGCGACACGTGTTCAACAACAGTAGTATAGCCGTAGCGAAGGAAAGATTCGTGTTACGAGTGACTAGGACGCGAGATTAGGATAGCCTGGCGACACGTGTTCAACAACAGTAGTATAGCCGTAGCGAAGGAAGGATTCGTGTTACGAGTGACTAGGACGCGAGATTAGGATAGCCTGGCGACACGTGTTCAACAACAGTAGTAGTCGTAGCGAAGGAAAGATTCGTGTTACGAGTGACTGGGACGCGAGAATAGGATAGCCTGGCGACACGTGTTCAACAACAGTAGTATAGCCGTAGCGAAGGAAGGATTCGTGTTACGAGTGACTAGGACGCGAGATTAGGATAGCCTGGCGACACGTGTTCAACAACAGTAGTATAGTCGTAGCGAAGGAAAGATTCGTGTTACGAGTGACTGGGACGCGAGAATAGGATAGCCTGGCGACACGTGTTCAACAACAGTAGTATAGTCGTAGCGAAGGAAAGATTCGTGTTACGAGTGACTAGGACGCGAGATAAGGATAGCCTGGCGACACGTGTTCAACAACAGTAGTATAGCCGTAGCGAAGGAAAGATTGGTGTTACGAGTGACTGGGACGCGAGGTTAGGATAGCCTGGCGACACGTGTTCAACAACAGTAGTATAGTCGTAGCGAAGGAAGGATTCGTGTTACGAGTGACTGGGACGGGAGGTTAGGATAGCCTGGCGACACGTGTTCAACAACAGTAGTATAGTCGTAGCGAAGGAAGGATTCGTGTTACGAGTGACTGGGACGCGAGATTAGGATAGCCTGGCGACACGTGTTCAACAACAGTAGTATAGTCGTAGCGAAGGAAAGATTCGTGTTACGAGTGACTGGGACGCGAGGTTAGGATAGCCTGGCGACACGTGTTCAACAACAGTAGTATAGCCGTAGCGAAGGAAAGATTCGTGTTACGAGTGACTGGGACGCGAGGTTAGGATAGCCTGGCGACACGTGTTCAACAACAGTAGTATAGTCGTAGCGAAGGAAGGATTCGTGTTACGAGTGACTGGGACGCGAGATTAGGATAGCCTGGCGACACGTGTTCAACAACAGTAGTATAGTCGTAGCGAAGGAAAGATTCGTGTTACGAGTGACTGGGACGCGAGAATAGGATAGCCTGGCGACACGTGTTCAACAACAGTAGTATAGCCGTAGCGAAGGAAAGATTCGTGTTACGAGTGACTAGGACGCGAGATTAGGATAGCCTGGCGACACGTGTTCAACAACAGTAGTATAGTCGTAGCGAAGGAAAGATTCGTGTTACGAGTGACTGGGACGCGAGAATAGGATAGCCTGGCGACACGTGTTCAACAACAGTAGTATAGTCGTAGCGAAGGAAAGATTCGTGTTACGAGTGACTAGGACGCGAGATTAGGATATCCTGGCGACACGTGTTCAACAACAGTAGTGTAGTCGTAGCGAAGGAAAGATTCGTGTTACGAGTGACTGGGACGCGAGAATAGGATAGCCTGGCGACACGTGTTCAACAACAGTAGTATAGCCGTAGCGAAGGAAAGATTCGTGTTACGAGTGACTGGGACGCGAGGTTAGGATAGCCTGGCGACACGTGTTCAACAACAGTAGTATAGTCGTAGCGAAGGAAGGATTCGTGTTACGAGTGACTGGGACGCGAGTTTAGGATAGCCTGGCGACACGTGTTCAACAACAGTAGTATAGTCGTAGCGAAGGAAAGATTCGTGTTACGAGTGACTGGGACGCGAGAATAGGATAGCCTGGCGACACGTGTTCAACAACAGTAGTATAGCCGTAGCGAAGGAAAGATTCGTGTTACGAGTGACTAGGACGCGAGATTAGGATAGCCTGGCGACACGTGTTCAACAACAGTAGTATAGTCGTAGCGAAGGAAAGATTCGTGTTACGAGTGACTGGGACGCGAGAATAGGATAGCCTGGCGACACGTGTTCAACAACAGTAGTGTAGTCGTAGCGAAGGAAAGATTCGTGTTACGAGTGACTAGGACGCGAGATTAGGATAGCCTGGCGACACGTGTTCAACAACAGTAGTATAGTCGTAGCGAAGGAAAGATTCGTGTTATGAGTGACTGGGACGCGAGAATAGGATAGCCTGGCGACACGTGTTCAACAACAGTAGTATAGTCGTAGCGAAGGAAAGATTCGTGTTACGAATGACTAGGACGCGAGATTAGGATGGCCTGGCGACACGTGTTCAACAACAGTAGTATAGCCGTAGCGAAGGAAAGATTCGTGTTACGAGTGACTGGGACGCGAGGTTAGGATAGCCTGGCGACACGTGTTCAACAACAGTAGTATAGTCGTAGCGAAGGAAGGATTCGTGTTACGAGTGACTGGGACGCGAGATTAGGATAGCCTGGCGACACGTGTTCAACAACAGTAGTATAGCCGTAGCGAAGGAAGGATTCGTGTTACGAGTGACTGGGACGCGAGGTTAGGATAGCCTGGCGACACGTGTTCAACAACAGTAGTATAGTCGTAGCGAAGGAAGGATTCGTGTTACGAGTGACTGGGACGCGAGGTTAGGATAGCCTGGCGACACGTGTTCAACAACAGTAGTATAGTCGTAGCGAAGGAAGGATTCGTGTTACGAGTGACTGGGACGGGAGGTTAGGATAGCCTGGCGACACGTGTTCAACAACAGTAGTATAGTCGTAGCGAAGGAAAGATTCGTGTTACGAGTGACTGGGACGCGAGAATAGGATAGCCTGGCGACACGTGTTCAACAACAGTAGTATAGGCGTAGCGAAGGAAAGATTCGTGTTACGAGTGACTGGGACGAGAGAATAGGATAGCCTGGCGACACGTGTCGTAGCGAAGGAAAGATTCGTGTTACGAGTGACTGGGACGCGAGATTAGGATAGCCTGGCGACACGTGTTCAACAACAGTAGTATAGCCGTAGCGAAGGAAAGTATCGTGTTACGAGTGACTGGGACGCGAGATTAGGATAGCCTGGCGACACGTGTTCAACAACAGTAGGGCGTGATGTTGTAGTGTCATACTTTCGTGGGGTTAGTGGTAAACCTACCCAAGTCAACTCTTATGAATTTATAGAAAACTGAAATTAAAGAGATATCAAGTGTAGATTGAATAAAAGGATTAAATAAAACTGATTTTCCAGATTAATTTTTTTTCTATTTGTATCGGCCATCTGAGGACCACATGCCAATTTCAACTCTGTATTCCTTGTTCTTTTCTTTTTCTCCAATATTCTTTCATCTTTGCACTATGTCCCTTCTTCCTGTTTTCGGTCCACTTTGAACCTTCGTTTTTCTCTCTCCTACCCTGGACTCCTTCCATTTTTAACATTTATGCCCTAAAAACTTCTCTTTCAATTGCTTCTTCTGCGTTTATATTATTTTTTTCTAAATCATTTTTGACTTCTTTAATCCAGCTTGATGTTGACTTCTTTTCCCACACATATTTGAAGATCTGGTTTGTTAACCTATTGTCGTCCATTCTATATAAGTGTCCAAAAAAATACTAGTCTTCTTTTTCTCACTGCTTCTGTTATATTGTCTATACTTTGATATATTTCATCATTACAAGCGAAAGGTTAATTTTTATTATTAATACAGTTTTTTTATCGACTACATAGCTGTAAAAAAAGAAAAAGAAAAAGATAACTGCATATAAAATGTCGTTTTTGAAACATTTTGCAACATAATTAAAACTTGGACGTGGGTAGTATTACCACTAAACCCCCGATATTAGGGTAATTTCATGTTACTGACACATCTTTCCAGAACTGTATAGTTATCTAATTGCCGGAGACCGTTAACGGCAATCAACGTAAATGGTTATAATAGATAATGTTGTAACGGGCAGTACTAGATTGCGAAGTCGTTCATTTTATTGTTATTGTCTTACAGATAATTGCAAAATTGCCGCGCGCGTATGATTTCGTGCTGTGCCTCTCTTATACTGTACTGTTGACCTACAGCAATAGAAGTCACTCACTATTTTGAACGAAGTGCATTTAATATTACATAAAGTTTTGATATTAGATAATTTTTACTTCCGTGTTCCGTAAGGAAATGGAAGTATGGTAATCGCGAAAAAATCGTGTTTGAGACAAGGGCAGATACTGATTGTACTACCCTCAAAACATGAAGAAACGTCATTTTACTTCCATGTTCCATAAGGAAATGGAAGTACGGTGATGGCAAAAAAAATCGTGGTCGAGATTATTGCAGATTCTGATTGTACTACCCTCAAAACATGAAAAAAAGTAATTTTTCGAAAAGTATCTGTGTATCTGTCTGTCTTTAGTTTTTTTTTCTATGGCAAATGATAACAGCCGCAAATTCAAACAGAATCAAATAATTTTTTGCATACAGCCCTGATTTGTAGAGTATTTAAGACATATTATTTTTGGTGAAGATCGGTTAAGGGAAAGGGGTAGTTTACCTGCAACTTTTTTTTATCAAGGGTAATTTTTTTTCTATGGCAAACGATAACAGCCGCAAATTCAAACAGAATCAAATAGTGTTTCGCATACAGCCCTGAATTATAGAGTTCTCAAGACCTGTTGCTTTTGGTGAAGATCGGTTAAGGGAAAGGGGTAGTTTACCTGCAACGTTTCTTTTTTATCAAGGGTAATTTTTTTCTATGGCAAACGATAACAGCCGCAAATTCAAACAAAATCAAATAATGTTGTGTATACATCCCTGAGTTGTAGAGTTCTCAAGGCCTGTTGGTTTTGGTGAAGACCGGTTAAAGGAAAGGGGTAGTTTACCTGCAACATTTTATGTTTTAACAAGGGTAATTTTTTCTATGACGAACGATAACTGCCGTAAATTCAAACAGAATCAACTACTCTTTTGCATTCCTTTTTGAATTATACAGAACTCAAGGTCTGTTGATTTTGATGAAGATCGGTTAAGGGAAAGGGGTAGTTTACCTGCAACGTTTTGTTTTAACAAGGGTATTTTCTATGGTAAACGATAAGAGCCGCAAATTCAAACAGAATCAAATAATTTTCTGCATACAGCCCTGAATTGTAGAGTACTCAAGACCTGTTGTTTTTGGTGAAGATCAGTTAAGGGAAAGGGGTAGTTTACCTGCTACGTTTTTTTATCAAAGGTAATTTTTTTCTATGGCAAACGATAACACCCGCAAATTCAAACAGAATCAAATAATATTTTGCATACGTTCCTGAATTGTAAAGAACTGAAGGCCTGTTGATTTTGGTGAAGATCAGTTAAGGGAAAGGGGTAGTTTACCTGCCACTTTTCATGTTTTAACAAGCGTAATTGTTTCTATGACGAACGATAACTGCCGCACATTCAAACAGAATCAAATAATGTTTTGCATGCATGCCTGAATTGTAGAGAACTCAAGGCCTGTTGATTTTGGTGAAGATCGGTTAAGGGGAAGGGGTAGTTTACCTGCAACATTTTATGTTGTAACAAGAGAAATGTTTTCATGAATAACGATAACTGCCGCACCTTCAAACAGAATCAGATATTTTTTTGCATGCATCCCTGAATTGTAGAGGACTGAAGGCCTATTGATTTTGGTGAAGATCGGTTAAGAGAAAGGGGTAGTTTACCTGCAACGTTTTATGTTTTAACAAGAGTAAAGTTCTTAATTTTGATAAATAAAGGATCCTGATAAGAAGCTCATAATAATCCACTGTAGAAACGTAGATGAAATATCTATAAATGAAAAGGATAGGTAGTTAAAGGGTGAGGGGGTAATTTTTTGTATTGGTGTTATAAATTTATTCGACTGAAAACTTAAAAAAAATTTCAATAAAATATTAACAATTGATATCGTTCCATGTAAACAAAATATCGTAACCACGGATACGTAAAAAAAATAATTTTTCGTTTTCAGAAATTCACAGATTAGAAACGCTGGGCGGTATTCTCTTTCTTTCGCGTTGTGTAAATAAAAGATAACTTAATCAAATCAATTCTTTATTTTTAAAATATTAACAACTATGTTCAATTTGTATTTTGATTATGTTTCTCAGCGTTTTTACCAAAAGCATGCTGATATATTTAGTTTAGTTCTGGGCGTACATATTAATATTATTAATAATAATTTTATAATTAATTAGAACACGGAAGTCATGTATGGTTCTCCATACCGATTTTTCTACTATCTCTGTAGTAATGTAACAATCCGAAAGATTCCGATTTGGGTTACACTTGCATATAGTCTGACACCCTGCTGGAGTGTCACAATTTTTTCAAACTTTTGTTCTCTGGGGTCCCAACATGTATTGTGCATAAATAATATGGAACGTCTAATAAAAAATGTAAAACAATAAATAGTGTAAAATTACATGCGCGCGCACGCATATTGTATAATATAATAACGAGTGTAGAATCGTCTGTGGAATCTGTCTTTCAACAAGATTCGACATTCCAGTCTTTTTCAGACCATTTTCTATCGTCAGCCCAAGGGATTTTTTTGTTGTACTGGAATGCATTGCAATATTTTCTTCATCCGTCTCTACCATGTGCCTCGGCCCCTCTCTCTCTAACTTGTGTGAAGTTGAAAAATTAAATTATAACAGTTAAGGGGGAGAACCGCGCTTTTTTTGTCCAGTGCATTTTAAACGGGCGAACAGAGGTTTAGTTAGGTATCATTAATTAATGATGTATTGAAGCTATGTATTCGAAATGTCGACCATACCTTAACACATAATATTTGAAACATAATGTAGGCTACTAGTTTGAAGCAATTTAAGAAAAAAAAATACCAATAAAAAATAATAACTTTGTATAAATTAAAAAAATTGTATGTAAAAATTGTTTTCATCATTATCATCATCATCATCACCACTTCAAGGAGTAGTCCTGAGACCTGTTCCGGAACCCATCTTCCCCTCGGTCTACCGACACCTCTCTTCCCAGTAGGGTGATAACCCAAGGCAGCCACAGGTAGACGGATATCAGACATGCGATTCAAGTGTTCACACCATCTTTGTTTCAATCGCGTCTAACATCCTCGTTCCTTCTCCGATCCAGGAGAGAAAAAATTAATTTTTTAAAGGAAGAGATTAATTTTAGAATATTTTGATTTTGTTTTATATATATATAACGGATCTTTACAGCTGTCGCCGTTTCTCCGTCGCCAACTTCCATTGTAACCTATCGTAGCATGCAAGTTCTTCTAAATTTCTTGCAACCATTGCTTCCGCTACGTCATCTCGCCAACTCCTCCGTGGACGTCCTCTTTTCCTCCTCACCGGTGGTATCCATTCCAGTATTTTGCGGGGCCAACTGTCATCTTCCAATCTCTTCACATGCCCAAACCAAGTCAATTGTCTCCTTTCTATTTCATCTGTTATTGTCCTGTCAATTCATCTCGGCTCTAATAGTCTCATTTCTAACCCTGTCTAATTTTGATCTTCTACAACTCGTCCTGAAGAAGTCCATTTCCGCTGCCATCAGTTTTTTCTTATTTACGTTTTAAACGTTCCAAACGTCTGCTCCATAAAGGATTACACTTTGCACCATGCTATTATATATATGTTTCTTTGTACTTCTGGTTATACTTCTTTCCCATAGAAGCGAATTCAGCGTTCTTATAACGGTTCGCTCCTTGTTAACACGTTCTTGAATTTCATCTTTGCTGCTTCCCTGTTTGTTGAAAATAACGCCTAAGTATTTACTTTTTTCAACACCTCTTATCCTGTCCAC
Organism: Magicicada septendecula; assembly: GCA_034769895.1. Lineage (NCBI taxonomy): Eukaryota > Metazoa > Arthropoda > Insecta > Hemiptera > Cicadidae > Magicicada > Magicicada septendecula. Next base: position 558,468,878 of record CM068369.1, read on the forward strand.
ACCCAATTTTAAGTCCTTAACGTCTTCGTTGCCCACTATCAGGTACTCACATTTTGCCATGTTCATTGTCAAACCAGCTGCGTCATATTCCTGTCCACCATCCGAGGCTGGTTTTTGTTGGGTTTGTTAGCATCTTATGGCTTTTACAAGTGTAGGTTGCAAGCCTAACGACTCAGCCCCCATCCTGGAGGGCCAGGGTTTGATTTCAGAGTGTCCTTCTCTTAGGTAGGTTGCCTTCTCTGCGGCTGAGGAGCCCTACCTACCCCGCCTGTTGGTCCGCGGGAGGTATTTTATTTCCCTCCTACCCGCCGATCTAGTAAGAACCAGATCGGTTAGGGCATTCCCCTATCTGCCACCTGGGGACGCGCCCTCTAGGGGTTACAGGCTCCCCCGAGGGTTTGATTTTGTTACAATGTATTATTCAACCACAAAAAATATGAACTCAATAGAACCTAATAGTTTTTTTGAGAAAAGTGTACCTAATTGTTGAAATCCATGGTTACGGAAAACGCGCGTAAAGCTAGACAATGAGAGCCGGAAATCAACAATGTGTAATACGTTTCATTTTGTTTTTTAACGGTCACATTAATGTAGATAACCTCGTAAAAGTATATACTGTTATGATGGTTTCACCGGTCGTCGTATGGTACAGTGGAAAACGAAATTGCAGACACCAGTCAAGTCACTAATCGCCAGCTTTAATTTATCACAAACGACAGTTTGTAATAAACAAGTTATTCAACAAGATTATACTCGTACAATAATTCAAGTTAATTTGTACACACAAATAATAATGCCAACTAATACGAGTCCCGTACAATAATCACTTTTCACTAATACACCACTTGAGACGCACTGAGTAATCGCCCGAAAAAAAACCGTCGCCGAATACTTATATGTATACCCCGCTGAGATGCCAGAATAATCTGTCACTTTGGATGACGTGTTAAACAAACAGGCGCTCTCGAATCCACTGGAAATAGTGTCCTTGAACACAGCGCGCTGACCGGTACGGTCTGGAATAGACTCGATTGTGACGCATAATAAGTGTCACGTAATTGTCTTTCATCTCAAAGTAGCAGCAATATGTACGCACGCACACATTACAGCTGGGCTCTGCTGGGATAGCCGAGATACTTGTAGAACGTTCCGTATTACGTAACAATATTTTCTTAATCAGGATTAAACGGAGAGTTCTTTGGGATAGACTGTTGATCTCCCCTAATTTGATTTTGTATTAAAGGCGAATGTTAGTCACACGTGTTTGTTTCAAAGCGACAGTCAAACTGTATTTGGTAAATGAAAATTAAATGCGACAAGATAACATGTAAACAGGGCAGAGAGAGAGAGGTGTGAGCGAAGCAGTGTGGTGGTGCGCCGTGTCTTGTCTTATCAGCGAGGAATGCAGTCGAGAGCAATGGGCGCCGTAAACAATCTAATTATTATTCCTCCTACAGTAGCGTATGTGGGGGCGAATGAGCAAATAACACATGCTCCTACACTTAAGGCCAGTTAAGCTGTTGTGGACTGAGCGTGTAAACAACGATAAAGGACGTTGGGGTGGAGACATTTGTTGTCTGTAATCTAAATAATTACGAAACAATTTGTTACTATTTATTGAAAATACTAAATCATAAAGTACACTGATCAAATAGTCGGTCTCGGCACTTGGTAGAACATTTCTTTCTTTTTTTTTTTTTGTATCGGCCGTCTAAGGACCACATGCCAATTTCAGTTCTTTATTATTTGTTCTTTTCTTTTTCTCCAATATTCTTTCATCTTTTCACTGTGTATCTTCTTTCTGCCGTCAGTCCACTTTGAACCTGCGTTTTTCTCTCTCCTACCGTGGACTTCTTCCATTTTTAACACTTTTGCCCGAAAAACATCTTTTTTCAATCGCTTCTTCTGCGTTTGAATTATTTTTTTCTAAATCCTTTTGGACTTCTTAAATCCAACTTGATGTTGACTTCTTCCCCCACAGATATTTGAAGATTTGCTTTGTTAACCTATTGTCGTCCATTCTATATATATGTCCAAAAAATACTAGTTTTCTTTTTCTCATTGTTTCTGTTATATTTTCTATACTTTGATATATTTAATCATTACTTCTTAATTTCCAACCTTCAGAAGTTTTTCGTGGGCCTAATATTTTCCTAATAATTCGTCTTTCCAGTATTTCTAGTTTGTCTAAATTATAATTCATTGCTACACATTCACTTGCATATAGTCATTCTGGCTTCACCTACTGTACTGTAATGCCTTATTTTCGCATTTTTAGATATGCACTTTTTTTTGTAAATATCTTTAGTTATAGCCTACCATATGCTCTTTATATTTTATGAATCCTTTCTTCTATAGCAGATTTTCTAAACCATTGTCTTGAAGGTAGAATATTTTATTAATATTTAAATTTAATAAAGAACTTGTTGTAATTCTGCAGAAACTTTCTATTTTCCTACAAATGGTTTTCACCGGTTACAGCAGCTTCAGAGGTTAGATTTGTCAGGAAAATAAAAAGTGCCACTAGAACTAAACCAAGTGTTTATTTATTAAATTTAAAAAATCATAAGGCTTCCGATTAATATTTTCATGGTGGTAGGTGGTAGGATAAATAATACGGGGTGTAGACTATGAAAAACACTAGTGCTTCAATGTTGGGTTACTAGAAAGAAAAGTACAATATACTCTCTCTCTCCCCCCCCTCTTTCTCTCCCTCTCCCTCCTTTTCTCTCTCGCATGTGCGAAGTGAATGAAAATTTTGTTAGCCTCGCAACGAGGTGTTTGTCTACTGCGCATCGAGACCTGAGTGTTTAATTTACATCGTCCTGCCGCGCGATATAATATGTAATTGCGTATAATTGAAAAACGAATACCATTCCCACCTAGAAAAATGTGAATTCAAGGAAAAAGGCGTAGGAAACGAAGTGTTGAGAAGGGGAGGTGCAAAGGTGAAGGATCTGTCCTAAATGAAAGAAACCCACAATATCGTAAGTGGAACGAGCAAGAGTTAGCCACAAAATGAAGGAATAGGGGGTAGAGGACCAAAGACTGCAGAAAGTGAAGGAATCTGTGGGCTGAAACGATGAGGAAGAAAGAAAACAAAATGAAAATTGCGAAAGCTTACGGACATAATTACAAAGCGTTGCAGTCTCATTTGCAAAAATTGTGTTTGATAAACTGAAAGGACACAAACTGATACGTAAATGTTTTGCTGGTGACCGACCATGCGGAAACAACCCCACTAAAAAGCGTCAACTGACCTTATCAGGCAACTTTTATAGACACGATACGTGGGTTGTCGGTAACGAGATCGCATCAGATGTTCAGTCATGCATGCAAGACGGAATTATTGATGAGCGGGTTTCGCACGCGTTGTGTACAAATTCAGACGTAGAAAGTATTTTATACCAATATTGACAAGAACAAACGTCAGCTAAGTAAAATTATTAATAGTTGACAGATTTTGTCCCACAGACCTAATGAATTCATAATGTGAACTGCAGACATCACACACAGGCGCCACCATCTTTGTGAAACCGAATATTGTGAGCCAAAATACTAGATATTCTTACAGGATGAAGTTTTTCTAGAAAACCTTTTTGTCACACCTGGTTGTTTTTACACGCGTTATTTTATTAACTACTTTCTACGTATTAATATCAAAGACGACACCACCACCACCACCACTACTACTACTATTCCACTGCTATTATTTTTCATTCTTATTAATTTAACTATTAGACCGCCCCCATACACATACACATAATCACATCATCTTGTGCTGCCTGTTCCGCCTTCAAAGATCCTCCAGCCGTCTCTTCCTGGGTCTACCCACATACCTGTCTACTGTAGATTTATATTACCAGACTTGTTTGACAGTCTTGAATCTGACATTCTAAATGTTGTTTCCACCATTGGTTGTAATCCTTTAGTTATTTATTCAAGTTAAAAACTTGTAACTGTTCTCTTATGGCCTCATTTCTTATACGGTCAAGTTTAGAACATTTTAACTACTCTTAAGAACGCCATTTCGAGACCTGTATTTTACTGTCTTCTTTCTTGGTTGTTGGCCATAACTCACACCCATAGGACAGTACAGGGACTGCCATAACTTTGTAAAACTTTAATTTTGTATCTCGACGTACCTTGTTTCTAAAAATACGGTTGATTTGTTCCACAGATCGTCTGGAACTTACCTAACTCAACTTCAGTATCATAATTTCTGTCATAGCCAGTATCATTTCCCAAATAATTAAAGTGGCTCACCTGTTCTAGCATTCGATCACTAACTATTATATTTGTTCTTATTGGCTCCTTACCGCGAAATGGCATTTCCTTTGTATTTATAGTGGGAATTTTCATTTTGTGTTGTTTGCAAACCTGATGAAGCTTAAATCAGATTCTTTTTGCAAATCAGATTCTGTATTTTGAAGTACATGCAAGTCCAGACAGACGATAATAACGGAGTTTTGACGCTTTTTTGTTGAAGGCTTCTCAACCATGAGAATTTTTCAGGCGTACAAGCGTGTTTTTTCGAAATTGTTTTTTAAAAAAGCAGACCTTTAAAAAAAATTTGAATTACGTGATTAATTTTAAAACTGCACTTTCTTTAAAATTAAACAAAATGTTGTCATCCTGCTTGTATTAGATTTTCAGTTCTAATGTAAGAAAGTTTTCGTACTTTGTGGGTAAAATATCCCGTCAAAGTCCAGGTATAATTTTTCTCCGTTTTGCGTTGGTATCAAAATTGATATTCTGTTTCACCTGCGTTGTCGTCGATTTCATCGCCATAATCCTTTCTAGTATGGCATTGTCGCATTTCCATCAGTATGCGTGAATTCTTCAATTTCCAACTTGTTGAAATACCTAACTTCCGTCATATTCAGCTCCTGTTGCCTCTGGCACCAGAAGACTCTGGCTGACCGAGTTAAGTACTACAGTGAACAAGCAATTTAAAATTATTTGTTACACTCGTTTTTCACCAACTATCTGCGAAGGTCAGTCTCAAACCTCGTATGTTTGACAAACAGCTGAAATTCAGTAACGTGGATACGGATAAACGTGTGTTGCTAGCAATTCCTTGCTTCCCAGATAGGTTTTTGTAGTAATACATAATTAAGATTCACATAACGACATAATTAACACTGACGATGTATGCCGCGGGTCCGTTTCCTCGCCACTCTGTTGCTTCATTATAGGCTACAGTTTGCGTTCCAGGCCAGCACACATACAACAGTGTAACGCGTCTCATTATAAACGTGTTTTTAAACCAACGTGTACCTCTTAATTTTGTTAGTTGTTGTTATGGTAAATTTAATTGGATTTTTCTGTACGTGCTTGGTAGAGTAACAGCGAAGAGGGGATGCCAACACTGAAGTGGGCTCTTTCAGCGTCTTTAAATTGCTGTAAATTGAACTCCCGTTTAGTTCAGTTCTGAAGGGAATACGCATACTAATCATAGAGCTTGTTAAATTAGGAAGTCTGTGTCGTCTCTCTCTCTCTCTCTCTCTCTCTCTCTCTCTCTCTCTCTCTCTCTCCGCAATTCTGTTTCTACTTTGCTTTCCCCTTACTCGTTTCTCGTTCCCAACACTGCGCGCGTGCGCGTATTGTATGCGTTATAACAGTGTTGCCCAAACGTATGGTAATGCAGGCCAATTTATTGTTTCCCTCGCGAACCCCCTTCTACTTCTTACTCATAAACGTTATCGTATACACACATATACACATGAATGGTTTGTACAGATGAAATTGTAAGACATTAAATGCATTGCAAAAATAATTATTGATGATCGAATTTTTAAAAAACAGGAGAACCACTTTTAATTATTTGGGAAAGATATTGGCTATGGTAGAAATTATGATAATGATGTTAAGTTAGGTAAGTTCCAAACGATCTCTGGAACAATCAACCGTATTTTTAGAAACAAGGTAAGCCTACGTCGGGATACAAAATTAAAGTTCTACAAAGTTATAGCAGTCCCTGTACTGTCCTATGGTTATTAATTATGGACGACAACAAAGAAATAAAGACAGTAAAATACAAACCTCGGAAGTGAGGTTTTTAAGAGGGGTCAAGAGGTGTTCTCAACTTGACCATCAGAGAATGAGGTCATAAGAAAACAGTTACCAGTTACAAAACTTGAATGAAAAATTAAAACATTACAAACAACGGTGGAAAGGATAGTTAGAGTGAATGCCAGATTCAACACTGTTCAAAGAAGTCACAAATTATAAACCTACAGAAAACTGGTGTGTGGGTAAACTCAGGAAGAGATGCTGGAGGATCTATGAAGGCGGAACAGGTAGCACATTGCCTATGCCGTGTTGTGAAGAGGATAATGAAACGGTTTGCGCAGATCTTGGTGGTGGGGAGACCAACCATGCAGCTGTCCTGAACACAGAATCATTGCACGAAAAACAACGCGTGCGCAGTGAGATCTTTTGACACAGCGCTACCAGACACCCGTTTCTTGTCTGATTATTTTGACTGTACAGTTTTATTCGTACGGAAACTAATTAAATGATATTAATGCATATTTTGGCCTATATATAATAGAATTAAACAATTAACAAAAACAATTTCAAAATTCCAATATTGTGTATTGTATATTCAATATTTAAATTTGAAACATACATTCATTTATATTTAAATTTTATATTCATTGTCGGCAAGTAGCTTTTTAAATGCCTCAAAACACGTAAGACTTGTTTTTCTAAAATGTAGGGTAAATTTGTTAAAAAACATAATTGTATAACAATGGTTATAATGGTTTTTTTTTCAGATACAAACGTTAAAAATTTTACCACATACACGTAAAAAAATACAATAATACATACGCCGTTAAGCAGATAAAAATAAATAATACATATGGTACAGTTTTTTGTATTCAATAGGCCTACATACGAGACGAGCTATCAATTTGTTGCTTAACAACGGTAGGCCTATATCAAGTTAGTTAAACATTATTTATTAATTCGTAATATACTGGTTGTACGATTAACGTATTTAACTTCTTCCTGCGGCCAGAAAGGCCGTCACGGACCTCTTACGGCCGGTGGTGAGAATCACTGCAATACCACGCTTAGGTAGAATTAGAAGGCAAACTGGAGTAAAGCTTGAGAACTTTAAATTTGAGAAAAAAATTTTAACTTTCAGTGTTTTAACTTGAAGGGTTTTTTCAGTTAGATAATAATGTGAAAATATTATAGCAAAAGACTATGTGACATAGAAGGGGGCGGTTGAGAAGACGATTAAAATGGAGTTGCGTAATATCGTATCTTAGCCAAAGTCAAAGTGTATTATAATTAAAAGTATGTAAATAAGATATATTTGGAAGGATGCGGACGTACGTATCTCAGTACGCGATTGCATAAGATCAGATGTTACGCCAAATATAAAATTTGGCATTGTTTGAGAGGACAGGTGAGTCGATTGGAAGCAACTACAGTCCACCACCATTTATTCAACGATAAACACGGGAGATTAGAAGACACTGAGTATAGAAAATACAAAGCTTTTAAGATAGGGTATAATTACGGAGGACCGTAAGACGTCAAACTATGGTGGAAAATCGCCATTTTAATTATCTATTGAACATGACACACCACAAGGATTAAATTTTATAAGACATTTGTAATACCCACGGTGATTTATGCGAGTGAGGCGTTAGTCATGACACAAAAGGAAAGCGGCAAGATTCAGAGTACTGAAATGCAGTTTCTTCGAAATACTTTAAATTATACATTGCAAGATAGAATAAGGACTGAAGACATCAGAGCAGAACTCGAAGTAAAGGAGATAAATGAAATTATTTCAATATACAGAAGACAACGGCGGGATCATATGCAGAAAGATGACAGAGGGTCGATTGGGACGAAAGCGGCACTGAACTATAAAGCCATTGGTAGAAGAGACGTGGGTCGTCCGAGGATGAGATGGATGCCGTAACAAGCCTATATAACCTAATCCTTGAACAGGAGAAGAAGAAGAATTATCTACGATGGTAATGTGGTCTAAATTGGTCTTGTGTTGACATTGTGTTTTGCTTGAAACAGCTTTGTGAAAAGACTATACAACCATAGAGTATGATTGTGTATCTAACATTTAATGACTTGCATGAAGTGTGTGGGATAGCGTTCCATTATCGAAGCTTTGAAGCTTTGACCAGTTATGTCGCCAAGCTGGTGTTAGCACTGCTTACCAGGGTAGAGTGAAAAGTGCCGGGCCTGAATTAAAAAAGAACACTTTTTTTTATTAACTTGCATTTATTTCTCAACATAATCTCTATTTAGTTCTGTACACTTTTTCCAGCAGTGGTCTAAGTGGTTATGCAGACTAGTAAGCCGATTTGCCGAGGTCCTCAAAGTAGCCATTTCTTGCGGTTCAGGAACAGATAGAAGTCGCTCGGAGATAAATCGGGTAATACGGTAGGTGAGGAAGCAATTCGCTAACTTCAATTAATTGATTTTAGCCATCGCAACATTTGACGTGTGGAACTGTCATTGTCGTCTTGGTGAAGCAGTACTTTCTTTTTTCCCTAAATGTGGCAATTTTTCCTTGATTTCATCGTTTAAAAGGTGCAGTAGGCCTACATAACCACCTTGCATAGTATTCGCCACTAATTGTTTCCCCTTTTTAAGGTAGTCAATGAAGATTACTCCAAGTGCGTCCCATAACCTTACTAGCAGAAGGAATTGTCTTTGTTTTCTTTGGACCTGGTTCGCCTTTCGCGGTCCTTTGTTTTGACTGTTGTTTTGGTCTCAGGAGTGTTGTGGTGGACCCAAGTCTCATCAACGGTTATGATATTCAACGCAAAATTTCGGTTGGATTGCGCGTGTAGAGTTCCAAACAATCGGTTGAAACATCCTTTCGACACTGATTTTGGTCAAATGTCAGCAAACATGGCTCACATCTAGCGCACAGCTTTGCCATACACTGATGTTCGTGTAAGGTATTGCGCACACAGACTATTGTTTGAAATATTTTAGGGTTTATTGTGTGAGTGATTACTTTACTAATGAAAATATAGTAGGGTAATCGAGATTTTTCTGATGAGTGATAAGTTATCTAATATCAAGATTTATCCAACAATAAATGTACTTCGTTCAGAATAGTGAGCGGGTTTTGTAGCTCAGGAAGTTACATCATTTTAAGTTATACATCATGTTACAGGCCTACATTTTTATTACTTTTTAAAGTAAAATCGGCTATGTCAGGCCAAAACAGTTGAATAGAGAAATTAAATTAAAAAAATAAATGTTGACAGTTGTTGAAGTGGAAAAGGTAAGACTTCACGGTTGGAAACAACTATAGTTTCCTACAAACATAGCGTTGCTTCAAGGTTTTACCCATTTCCGTATTTCCTTACGGCAGAGTGACCAGTATTGTGCAACACCTATTTACAGAGGCCTACTGTTTGTACGCAATATGTTTATAATATAACCTGTCGCCGTCTTGATTGCATTGTTATTTCACTTGTTTACACAAACAATGCGGTAAATTGCTCGTTTACATTTTAAACTAATACCAAAGGTCGTATAGACTAATCCACTTCGTAGGCTTACACGGCCGGATTCCTTCCCGGGCTGTTTGGCCGTGGTCTATTGTTTTATACAAAAACAGACCTTTCGGCAGTCCCATCGACTGCCATCATCATTGTAAAATCGAGTTACGCTAACGTAAGGTGGTATACGTTAGTGACCATAGTACTGTGGTTAAGGCAGCCTTACGTTAGCTTAACTCGATTTTACAATGATGATGCCAGTCCTTGGCACTGCTGAAGCGTCTGTTTTTGTATAAAACAATGGACCACGGCCAAACAGCCCGGGAAGGAATTTTAACAACGTTGTATAGAATGTTCATAAGAGTTTGTATATGTAATAAAATCGTATAATTTGTAGAAGTAAAAGACACGCTGTTAGAATACATTGTAAAATGACAATTTACATGATAGGCCGACTTAAAAGAATCCTCGCCATCCGATTACGAATCAACGTAGTGTTGACATACATTTTGGGGGAACCGAACAGCTGGTTATTGGAGGGTAAGGAGTCAATACGCCAGTAGGTTCATATATTATAAAAACATCGGTGCTTATACGTATATATCTTGGCGTGACATTTGCACAAGAGAGCAGTAGTCGTGAAGATACCAGCTGCAAAATAAAACACGGGAACACGGTGATATAGGCCATCTGACGTCTGAACTTTGAAATGGGAACCCAGGTGTACATAATACAGATTATGTATTATGCCGTCAGAGAAAGACCTGAAGGTTCCAAAGCAGGGTCAATCCATTCCAAACAAGCAAACAAGTGGTCCAGCCCTGGTTGCGTCACCATTTCAGAAAATAATGACCATTTGTAAATCCATTCCCTTATGTTTTGGTAGTTCAGAACATATTTTCTATTATTTTTAATGTATCCGGTTTACTTACTTTTGGTACTTTCTATAAATTTAACCGGCTTTCTACTTGGCCGGCTCTAGTAGAATTCCGGAATATTAAACGTGGCAACACTGGAACCAGCTGATATTTGAGGCCCACTAGACGATCTCTTAATTTATGTATTTCAATAATCAAATCGCGTCATTTTTAATTGGCGGATAACAGCAGTTTTATAATACTTCATTTTTTGCAAATTAAAAGTTTAGTACGTAAAATACTGTTATATTATTTGAGAAATATAATAATTAACGCAGTCACATGATACGAATTCAATAATTCGAATAAAATTAATTCATTAGGCCTAATACTAATTCACTAACTTCTTCAACTTAAACGTATAGTACTAAGTGCGCACAGACCTATAATTTAGATTTAGCTATAAATAGGCCTACTCAAGATTTTAGTAATGCTATGAAATTAAATTAAAATATAACTTGTTCACTTTAGCGACTTTATTACACTATGCTTATATGCCTCAGACGCAACGTTGCTACGTTTAATATTCCGGCCTTCTACTAGAGCCGGCCATGACTCTACTCACATGTAAAAAAATTAAGGATAAGATTCTTTTCCTTCCGGTTGAGAAATTACACTATGAAATTGAATAATTTTACTCATTCTTGTTCGACAATTTCGGATACAAAGATCACCTGAACAGAAACAAATTATGTCATCAAACAGGGCTCCAAATTGTAGGCTAGAATGTACCGAAAGGAATGTAGTTTATTTGAAAGGCCTAGGACAACCCCGTCCCGAAAAGTTTAGAGTAAATGTCCGCAAACTTGAAAAACGGCGTGCGCCATAAAACAGATATGACCGTCATCTGTAGACCAGACATACAAAAAGTGAAAGAAAATATGTTTTGAACTACCGACACATAAGGGATATAAAAAAAAAATTTTCGTCAAATGGTCAGACAATCAGTGGTGGACCACTTGAAGTGGATTCACCCAGCACTGAGAGAATGTGGACGTCTGAAGGAGAACGTCTTGTACAGTGTCCAGGGAAGGAGAACATAGCCTTCGTAGTGAAATGAAGGAAACAAACTAAGCAATAGAGCCACATTGTTTTACAGATTTATCTCCCCCGAAAAGTAGAGGCGAAGGGACAAGAATGTGAGGGGTGAAAATTTTGGAAAAATCTCTAAAATTCATGTGGATTAACAAAGTGAAGAGAATTTTTTTAACAGAAGTCTGAATAGTGTTCAGTTTTGGAAATTTCAAAAGTTTAGGATACCACGACCAAAAAAAGGTGTAATAATTGTGAAAAAATTGTAAAACTTCATGCGTGGTATAAGACTAAGGGGAATTTTAATTCATCTTTCACGGAAACTTTTTAACTTTATGAACACCACGGGCAAAAATTGGAAGTCAGAATTTTGAAAAAAATTGTGAAAGTTTGTGTGAGGCAGTAAATTGTAAAGAATTTTATTCAAATTTTTTGAATATTTTTGGCAAAATGATTGTGTCAACACTCCTTACAAATATTAGGCCGTTGTCAAAACGTTTATAAGCGATATTTGCACAAACTATTACATACATAATGTTATCAGTCACACAAATATACGTATGAAAAGAATTAAACATAGGTCTGTGGATATCAATATTTTCATACATAATATAGGCCTACATATCATACAACAGTAACATACATAAACTTAAAATCTGTGACTAAACTATTTGTCATTTAGACAGTATTGTTATTTTTTTTTAAATATGATGTTCAGGATTTTCAATGTTTATCGTATGATAATAACTGAAAACAATAACTTAAAAAGGTAGTCTATTGTCTGCTATACTAAAAAAAAAATAATAAAAATAATAGCGTAGTTGTCAGGGTTTTTATAATTTTATTTTTCCTTTTTTACTTTTAAAGGTATGGCAAAATCTTCGTTAACCGTGATAACGACGTATAGTCACCTCGTCGTGGTGATTGTCGGTTTACGCTAAGAATCATACTTACAAAGAACTTTACTCACAGCTTAAAAAAAAAAAAACTAAACTAAAATTTGTAAACTCGTTTTGTCTAATAATAAAAAAATATTTGGTTGATAATAGTAAGAGAATTTTGCAGTTGACGGATCTTACTACTGTAGTTTATTACATTGTACGAGTATATTCTTACATAAATAAAGAACACAAAACATGCTGGTGGAACGGAAGCAGGGAAAACATATTGCGATGACGTTGTTGCGGTTGTGGCAAAATCGATATCAAGTTGGCAGTGAAGGGCACTGTAGTGCACTACATTCGTGTTTGACCGCGAGTTCGACACTGGGTCAGTCAGTACGGCCATTCATTGTTTCCAGGTCCCACGCCGCGCCCCTATGTACAATTCCGCCTTTCCACTGTTCTGTACAGACCTTTGACTCTCTGTTGGGCTTGCGATAACGAATGACTAATGATGCATAGAAAGCAAATACACGTATTTGTAGAGATGAGATAGAGCGAGGACCTCACTCTTCGATGTCGTTTCTTTAAACACACACGGTAAATTATGTTAGGCGTGTGTGCGATCTGCCGTTGCTTTTGTGTATTTTGGAATATGTTTCATGCTCGTCGGTGCCGAATTTAACATAGACTACATAGACTCCAGTTTAGAGGCCTACACCACAAACAAAAAGAAAGAAACAACAATCAACGTGCAAAAAAATTATTTTGTTTGTGTTTCAGAGAACAGTAGAAATTATTAGAGGAAAAGGTGATGTTATGAGCCATGTACAGGGTAGAGTGGAGCAAGAGTGCACACTTAAATTTTAAATATTCGTCTCAAACTGCACTCATTGGACTGAGTCTCATTATATTTTGACAGAAATATCATGAATCCCGTAAGGAACGATTACGACCCCCCTTTTTATAATTTCAACTACTAGAACACATGTAAATAAATTTATTTCCAAAACGTGTCAAATTTGGACATCAACCTGGGAGACGAACTAATTTATTTCAACTCTTTTTTACAATGAGTACATCGAAGAAGGTGAAAAAGAGAAAACTATCATCAGCCACGAGCGGTGTATGTACAAACTCCTAGAATAGAACGTCAAGGAATGTTTTCCTAACGTGGAAGTGGGACTTCGAATGCATTTTTCAATGATGATTATCAACATTAGTGGTGAAAGATCATTTTCGAAGTTGAAACTTATTAAAAATGGGCCCCGGACTACCGTGTCAGAAGATTTTATCAGAACTTTTTATCTCTTATAAGCCTAGAGAATGATATTTTGAAACATTATCTTATGAAGATGTTAATATTAATCGTAGGCGAGTGCCAATATTTCAAAACAAATCTTAATGAAAGTAGTATACGGTACTACAATCTTTTTATGATGCAGAAAAATTATGATTTACTTACAGATTTGTATAAGGTAAATATATCATAATACGTTTATGTTCTTTTCAAGAATATGCTTTATTTGTGATAATTACAATGACATTGTTTTACTTTCCTTTGGAAATCAGTTGTTTTAATTTTTCCTGTATTTTTATTCCGTTTAAGAACTTTTGAGTCTAATACAAAAGTGAAATGTTTTATTATTATTTTCAGATTCCAGAATGCCATTGTAACCGTTAAATTGTTTGACATACTATTGAAAATTTACAAAAAAAACTGTGTATCCCAATTTAATTTGTTCACTTAACAATGATTTTATTTGCAGTTTATTTTCATCCCCCCAGCCCCCGCCCGGTAGTTGGGGGCCCGCACCACGTGTTAAGCCTCGGTGCCCACAAACTCTAAATCCGGCCCTGATGAACGTACTTGTATAATTGTTATACTTGTATTACTGTATCGTCCACAAGCCTTGGCAGTTTTTTTTTTTTTACATTCAAATCGGGGTTTAGTGAGCACCAAGCTACTAAATATCATGACAACCAGTGGTGTAACTCGTTTTTCTGGACCCCTCTGCAGGAATCCTTTGCGCCCCCCTCCCTAGTACCCTCACTTATTTCATGCCATTGTTCCCTGCTGAACACTAACCCCTCCTTATAGCTGTGACAACTACTAAAATTATATAACGGGAACAGAATAAGTTTTTGATCAATGTAAAAAAAAAAATATTGATTATCAGACATGTCATTAGTAACCGATTGTAATTTTAACATTTACTGATCTGATACGCATCCTGAAAAAGTATAAATTTTATTAAATTTAAATTCCTGGAGATAGTGAATGTTTATATTAAATTTTACATCGTACATTTTATTAACTCGTCTCATATTTTTAAACAAACCAAAAATCTGTTTCACCTTTAAAACTTACTGTCATCTGCTTATAGCTTTATAATTTGCATAATTTTAATACAAGACTAATATTGCCACTGGAATTAAAGAAAACTATTTTGATATAAGATATATTATTTTACAAAAATATGATTTTTGTGTTTCAAAACATTACTTGGAAACGCAATTCTCAACTGGAATCACCGCTCCACTGAGCAGCTAACCAAATCTGTATATATAAAACTCAAAGTCTGAGTACTTGTTTCTTTGAATTGAATATAAATCCACATCGTTACACCGTTGCCACCAAATTTTGCACAGGGAACCTTTGAAACAAGGCAAAAAACACCTCTAACTTGGAATTCGATATTCTGCCACGTTCGCACGATTTAGGGCCTTTTAATTATGCCCTTTTGTTGACGCGTATAAAGATGTCAACAACACCATGGGGACAAGAATTAATTACCATAGTAACAAATAAATAAACAATTGATATTTAGCGGCATCGGAACTGTACCTTTATCCGTGTTCCTGCAGCACATTTTCGATTTTTTTAGTATGCGATTGTGTCGATATATTACGATGTGGTAAAGAAGAAGTATACTAATTGTAAATTGTCCTATTTCGTAATGCAAAGCGAAATACGTGTTGATTTTATTTGTGAGGTTAGGTGACAACGGTTTTTGGTTTTTAGTTTACTGCTGAAATAAATAAAAGCCATGGTTGAGGAGAACGTAACGTTTAATGTGTATATACAATGCTTATAACACAGTAACATTAGAAAAAAGAACCTAACGTTTTTGAGTTAACGGGTACTTGTAATTTATACTCTTCAAATATATCATTAGGTACTGGTAAACTAATAGTAAAAATATTACTGTATTTGTTTGTGATGTGAACTGCATACGGGGAAATTTGGTAACCCGTCGAGGAGCCTCCTTTGTGTTGGGAATTTTGGATTGCTACACCGTGGGCCGCCCGCGCTACACTGAAAGAATCAGCCTGTATATACCCTGACCGAAAGGTTCGGGCAGCCCGTTGAGCCTCCTTTGAACTGGGAATTGGGGATTGCAATTATTTCCCGTGGACTAACGAGGAATTCCCGGAAAGCTCGCGTTAATTACGTCCGTGCCCTATGACTATACCGCCCGTCGCTAATTCCAGTCTCTCTCATCACACGCGCGCGCGCGACAGACTGCTGGACAAAGCATAGCCTGTACGGTCCAGTAAGTAGAACGTACGTATTTTTTTTTATATTGTAGCATTGTGCACGTGCTCAGGGAACGCGCTTGTTGTGCCACGTGACATGGATTCTTGCGAAGTGTGTATAAAAACAAAGCAATCTCGGGAGACTTCCACGGTAATCAGACACTGCAGGTCTCTGCGTATGACCACGTTCACTGCAATAACAGTAAACTGGAAATATTGTGTTGTGTATATATCGCGATTTTATGGACAAGGGTAGATAAATTAATGTTGTGGAGGCGAATAGGCTGTATAGAATAGTGGTTACAATCTTCTACAAGTATTGAATCGAAATTGGTTCACTCCGGCGGCAAGCAGATAGACTAGAGTTGCGACTCCACCACTTGATTGGGCGTCCCACACGTCTCCGTCCATTAGGGTTATAATACAGGGGATGCAATAGAACGTTGCATCCAATAGAACAGTGGTTGTCATCCATTAAGTAAAGATGTTCCAAACATTTTAGCCGATGTTGGGCGATGCCATCGACTATACTCGTAACATCCGTTACCTATGATCAGATGATGAGGTTAAGACAGATTCTGAGGAGGATCTATTGAGGTGTACTCTAGGTGCCGGAATGCGGCGTATGAGGACAAACGCCGAATTGTACAAACTAGACAAGGAACCGGACATCATCACAAAAGTAAAACAAGGTAGAATTAGGTGGGCAGAGGTCACGTACAATGAATGACAGAGGATGGGGCAGTGAAAAAGTATTCATTGGACGACCAGGAGGAAGAAGAGCAAGAGGGGGGATAAGAAGAAAACGGGTGGACGATGTAGAAGACTGGAGGTCAGAAGGTGGCGAAGAGTTGCAAGGATAGGGAGGAGTGGTGGCCCGTTGTTCTGGAGTCCAGAGCTCTTAGTGAGCTGTAGCGCCGTAGAGTAGTAGCAGTGGTATATCTGCATTCCTGGTATGTAATTACATTTAATTTTATTAGCATTTAACCAAGATATAATATTTTCAAATGAGCGCTTTCCCTATTGTACTTCACGTTTGTATACTCAAAAACTTTGAGACGCAAAGAATTCATTTAATTACGTGGGAAGAACTATGAAGTTCTCATTTGTTTATTTAAAAAATAGGGGTTCCAACCTTCAACCTATACTACCCGTCACCCACCCGGAACGGTTCTTAGTTACGTCGCAGTAAAATGTGATAGTTGTTTATTTTTGAATTTCAGTAACTCGGATTGGCCTTTAAAGGTAAATATCCAGCGATGACTAGATAGTTATAAACAACAGCACTTTAGAAAAAGTGAGCCGTTTCATATCTCGTGTGTGCAGTAAGCTATGAATCTGAATATGATATAAGAGAGAAGATAAGTTAATTTAGGAACATTCGAGGTACGGTTCATAGAAATCTTAGAAATAAATTAAGACACAGAACAAGGATTAAATTTTATGAGACAATTGCAATACCCACTTTCATTTATGCAAGTGAGGTGTGGGTCATTACAAAAAATGAAAGCGGCAAGATTCAGAGTTCTGAAATGCAGTTCTTCTTTTTAAATTATGTATTACAAGAGAGAACAAGGAATGAAGATATCAGAGCAGAACTAGAAGTAGAGGACATAAATGAAATTATTTCAGCTTACAGAAGACAATGGTGGGATCATCTGCAAAGGATGACAGAGGATCGATTGCCGAAAGCGGCACTAAACTATAAAGCCATTGTTAGAAGAGGCGTGGGTCATCCGAGGATGAGATGGGTGCCGGAACATGTTTATAAAACCTAATCCTTCAAGAGGAGAAGAAGAAGAAGAAGAAGAAGAAGTAACGCGGATAATTTTGTACGCGAATAATTTATTCAAACCAAATAGGGTTGCCGCTGATTTCTTGTAATTTAGATATAAAATGCAGTGCTATCATTTATTTACACGAGTATCATTTTAGCTGATCCAACCACAGGCCTGCCTCCCCTTGTTTTCGTTCCATTATTGATAAGACAGTTGATTGCCGCTAGAGCGGTTCCAACCAGTAAGTGCTCTACGGTCGCGCTTTCAGCGATTTGCGTAATTTATCGCCTCATTGTTTATGTATTCAGCACAATTGTAACGCCATTTCCTCACCACAGTTGAACGCGAATTCATCAAATTCCGTAACAGCTTGTTTTACGTATTATTAAAACAAAAGGTTTTTGTAATAAATTATTTTAACAATATCTTTGTATACTTTTTACATTCTTTTTGTGCCGTCACGTGACTCTGTTCACTCATCATTGTATACGCAGTTCAGGACATAATGTCCCGTGTTCAGTACATTTGATTTGACGTTTCGTTAAAATTTAAAAAAAAAGTTGGATTTACATGTTCCTTGCATATGATATGGGTCATGTGGTTTCCAAAAACGTTTTAAGAAGTCGCTTTTCGTACATGGTTACACAGTCCGTACGGGGACTCCGTACACTACAATAGTTGCGTCAGTCGTACGGTTCCCTCTGCCAGAAGGATAACAGACAGCATCAAAGCAGTTGAGATCAGTGGTAACTAATTTTTTATCTCGCATCAGTGTGCTTACTTACGTTGTTGACATGTTTCTGCGCGCTAATTAAACAACAGTTCTTCTTCTTCTTCTTCTTCTTCTTCTTCTTCTTCTTCTTCTTCTTCTTCTTCTTCTTCTTCTTCTTTTCTTCTTCTTCTTCTTCTTCTTCTTCTTCTTCTTCTTCTGTGGCGTCACAGTTCGAAGTCGAACCTTAGCCTACGTAATCATCCGTCAGCATTTTTCCCTGTCCTTGGCGATGATGTCCTTTGTTTTATTTAAAGTAAATTATCTGCATCCCTCGCCACTACGTCAATCCAGCGTGTCTTGGGTCTTCCGACAGGCCTTCTACCCTCGATTTGACTAAACAGTGCCTTCCTATGTATTCGGTTGCACCTAAACAACAGTTACACCGACAGCAAAATGACGACTACACGACGAGTCGACTCCTTTGAAGGCAGTAAGCTGCTGTTGATGAATACTGATTGTGGCAACGCGGCGTTAACGTGGACTCGAACTGGTAATCTCTCATCTTACTAACGGTGCAATGTGATTGGTGTGTCGCGCAGTTAAGAACACTGTAATTCATCATAATGACTTCCAACAGTTATCCTTTTAACCAAGGCAGGTATGATTTTTAATTTTCTAAGCTTTCCAGTTGGACGAGAGATCATCGTCGGCCGTCGCAAAACTTTAATTTATTCTCCTTCCTCCCAGGATTGAACTTAACGTCTGTTCCTGTTCGGGCGTGTTTTCAGTGGGCGAACTAACGCTCACGAGGGAGCGAATCTTAGTTTTCTCGGTCAATATAAACAGGACAGCCGAGCGAACATTTTCGTTCGTGGGTGATTCGTTAGATAGGGAGAGCCAATGGTCGCTCAGTATGTTCGTTGGATGTCGCTAGTGCTCGGTTGGTGTTCGATATTTTTCCGAATTCGTACAACAAAATGGAGTTGACGCAAGTGTATACACCTACATTTATGGATATATCACTACACCTATATTGTGGTATATCACTATGGATATGGTTATAGACTTTATAATTTTTCCCAAAAACGTAAAAACTTATTACAAAATACATATCAATATAATTTTATTTTTTACTAAAACTGTCTTGTGTCGGCTTTCTTAATTTTGTCTTATTTATTTTTTTTTTGAAGATGTTTTGGTATGTTTCGAAATAAATAATAAAAAAAAATCTATTCCTATCCTACTCCTATTTTTAATGCAAAGAGTGTAGATTCCTCCTCGTGCTAATCGAAACCCGCGTTCTTGGGACTTTGAGTGACACGAATAACCCATGCGTAGTCCATTAATTTACACTGTTCTATACTCCGGGCCACCTTTTGAGCAGACTAAAGCGGAAGTGAGGGAGGGAGTAGACCAGGGGAAGGTGCGGGTGAAAGGGGCAGCGCCTATGGTGTTCTCAGATGGTAGGAGAGGGGCAGGGGGCGCACGCCTGTCAGCCATAGATGTACTGTATATATACATCTATGCTGTGAACACGAGTTATGGCAATGCTGTCGCCAAGGCGGAGCTGCCGCACTTACTCTGTGAATATCTTGACCACGTGGGTTTTAACATACCGTTAAATGGCGGGATGGGACTCCACTAACACGAATACGTTAATGCATTAATCCTTTTAAATGTGCTTAAGTTACAATCGGTGGTCACGTTGACAGCTGTGCTGTATTGTAGTGCTAGAGCACAACTTTGAATCGCGCGCCGGTTCATTTGGCAACCAAGGCGAGTGTGACGAGGCGACGACATCACTTCCGCTTTAGTCTGTTCAAAAGGTGGCCCGGAGTATAGTACAAGATGAAATAGTAAGCCATGAAACGGTTGGCGCAGATCGTAGTGGTGACAGGGATGGCAATACAGGAAGTGTGGTGTGAGGTGACCAATCATGTTCTGAACATAGACCTAAAACGATTCCTCCAAAAACAACGCGTCAAAGAAATGTTTTGACGCATGCGCAATAAGATGTTTTGACACCGCAACAAGACGCACATTTCATATCTACTTAGGCTAGCGTCACGCATACCGTTTTCGACGGTGCGTTTTGTCACCAAACGCAACACATTGTATCAAATGTAGTCGGTCACACTTGGCGTCCTGCGTTTGCGTCTGCGATTCAGACGCTCCAGGTCGCGTTCGGGTGCGCTTGCGTTGCAAACGCTCCCCATGCTATGTTATGGAGACGGTCAGACTAGCCGTACAAGACGCTGCCTGTCGGTCCCCCACCACCGCATCTTCCCGACTCAACAGTTGATGCAATATTTTTGCTGTGGAAGCGTGGTGATTTCGTGCATAGTGAAGTGCGTAATTTAGTAATTTTGTGAAATGTTTGACACAGAACTCTTCATTAATGAAGTTAGTATTCGTCCATACGTTAACGTGGCAGCTAGTCTTTCCTCAGCTGGTATACTCAGACGAAACCTTGTATTTTCTTTGAAATTTCTCCTTGAACAAAAGACAGCAGTTCATCAAAGGACTTAGTGCTCATGCGAAAGTAAGAAAAAAAATTTTCATCATCCTCTCTCAATTAACTCACTAACGTATGAAACTGACCGTACTTCAATCGCACTGTATTTATTGGATGTACACCTGTTTTTCTTCTTTTTGAAATAAGAATTCACAGCCAAAACGAGCAACAGGTCTTGTTTACTTGCAGCCATCTTGACAACTGAGCTTACGCAAACGGTAAATGTGACACCCCCACATATCTGCGTTTTCAACGGAGAAGGGCTACCGTTCCGAACGCAGCGTCGAAAACGGTAAGTGTGACGCTAGCCTTACTGTAGCTGCGCGTTTCGTTTGTGTAAAGTAGTAGAAGGAATGCACAGACAATGCCGTATGAAAAACACAACCTTTGTGTTTCTTGCCATCAGATTGCTCCACAAAATCTAGTTCAAACATTCACATGCGTTCTTCGGTTTTCACAGTGAGACCGTGATATTATCATCATCATCTTCCTCAAGGATTAGGCTCATGCTGAACTTGCTACGGGACCTACTTCGCTCTCGGCCGCCCTACATCTCCATTGCTAACACTGGAATCCTGTCAGACTCCATTCTTCTCAGATGTTCACACCTTCTCCTTTTGTCGCTCCTTAGCTGTTCCAACAACGGGTCGACGCCCAGTTTCGTCCTTATATCCACATTCTTCTGTCTGTCGTGAATGGTACAGCCCAGAGTACTCCTCATAATCTTCATCTCCGCTGTCTGAATCTTTGTTTTGTCTCTTTCTGTTATAACCCTGGCTTCATCTCCATACATCAAACTGGTACCGCTACTATGTTAGAAAACCTTATCCTTGTTTCATTCTTTGTCTTATTTTTAAGTTATCTGTGAATTGTTTCACAGATATTCCGAAATGTGTTTAATTTTTGATGCAGATCAGTTTCTGTCCCATATGTAACGTAACGTCCCAAGTAATTGAAATGCTGGACTTGTTTGTTCCATAATCTTTTCATGTATAACTGTTAAGTCTTGTCCGCTGATATTTGAAAGCCACATTCATCTGCTATTCGATTTAGTATGTACATTAGGATGGAATGAAAAAATAGTTTTATTAATTTCGATATGTAATAGTGATAAAAAGTTGTCTATTGCCTTTGTTAAGACAGTGTTAAAGTATGCTCACAAATATAATATATTTAGAGGTGCCGCAAAAGAGTTGAAAATATGTATTTTTAAGTAGATTTTACGAATTTTGACAAATTTGGTATAGTAAAAAAAATTATTTTAAATACCAAATGCGTGTTTTAAAGGTTGAAATTATACACATAAACTACTCTGTAGTAGATAATTACAGTATGATACTGCAAAACTTTAATATTTATGCTACTAAATCTTGCATCTTTAAGGGAACAAATTTTACAAAAAGACTGTCGTCGAAGAACATATTTCATTAGTAGAAGAGCCTGGTTCATCCTTTCTAGGGCACGTAACTCCTGCTTTTGGAACAGGCGAAGCTATAAAAGATAGCATAACAGCGTATTTTAATGGTAACAATCATTTGAACATATCCAATATAACTGCTATTGGATGTGATGGAACAGCCACAAACACTGGAGTTAATAATGGTGTACTTGCTTTAATGGAAAAAGATCTAAATAGGCCACTGCAGTGGCTGATTTGTTTGGTCCACGGTAATGAGTTGCCTTTGCGCCACCTGTTTTGTGCATTAGACGGAAAAACAAAAGGCCCCAATGAATTTGGAGGGGTTTTAGGCAAACAGCTTGAAAACTGTAACGAACTTCCAGTAGTTAAGTTCTCTCATATACAACACAACCTTCCTAATCTTGAAATAAAAGAAGATTTAAGCACAGGCCAAAAATATTTACTTGAAATGTGCACATCAATCTCAAGTGGTGTATGCTCTCCAGATCTGACCTTAAAAAAACCAGGAAAGTTGGCTCATTCACGATGGCTTACGTTAGCAAGTCGCATCCTTCGGTTGTATGTTGGAGCAGAGAATCCTTCAGATAACCTTAAAACCTTAACAGAGTATGTTGTGAAGGTGTATGCTCCCATCTGGTTTCATATTAAACTTAAACCATCATGTGTAAATGGTTCCAAACATTTTTGGAGACTGATAAAGTTTTCACGTTACCTTTGTGAGCAGCATCTAAAAATAATTGACCCAGTTATTCAAAGCAATGGTTACTACGCTCACCCAGAAAACGTGCTTCTCTGTATGTTATGTGATGAGAGAAAACACATAAGAGAGCTAGGTCTTCGCCGACTTCTGAAGGCAAGATTGGAACACAAAAATGGCGTAAGGAAGTTTGTGGTCCCCAAGCTCAACTTTCATGCTGAAGATTTCATTGATATGACTAAGTGGACGGATATAACAATCACAGAGCCCCCAACGACAAAACACATAACTGATGAGGACTTAAAAAAAGTATATAAGTGAAGCAAGAGAACCTAGTTGCCAGATGCAATCTATAGATTTCCCTCGTTTTCCCTGTCACACACAAGCGGTAGAAAGAGTTATAAAGCTTGTGACAGAGTCATCACTAAGTGTCTGTGGTCCTGAAGCAAGAGATGGCTTTGTTAAAGCAAAAATTGCTTCGCAAAAGATGATGCCAAAATTTGAGACCAAAAAACATTTTATCTAAGTCTCAAGAAAAGTTGAAAATCAAAGAAATGTGAAACTAATGAACTAATGGAATATTATTATTATTTTTTAATGTTTACTTTGTTTCAATGACACTGGTCATTAATTATGTCATTACCTTTGTTCTTTTTTCTTCAATTTTAGTGAGTTGGTAACTGTTCATGCTGAATGTTTAAGTTTAATCCCTTTCTAAAACCTCTTTATAAAGCAAAACACCCGAAACAATCGGTAAGTTTATTATTATTATTAATCAGTTATTTTAAGTAGTTTTAGATACTATTATTTTAAAAACTGTGTTTAAACAACAATTTGAAAGTAAAAAAGTAATTATAATAGATCAATTCAAATTGGATTTTACATTGGTAAAAAGCCCATTTATTTAACTTTTGCGGAAAATCAAGGTATAAATTTAGAGCAACCAAATTTCATATCATTGTTGTTATAGTAAAGAAGCATCTATTGATTGCTATTAAAAACAATGTTTTAGTGGATAGTTAGTGAGGATCGGTCAATAATACAACTTTTAGTTGCGTCGACGTTTCGACAATATTTATTGTCATCTTCAGGACAATTGTTGCTGACGCCAAACACAAAACTGTGAGTTTGGCGTCAGCAACAATTGTCCTGAAGATGACAATAAATATTGTCGAAACGTCGACGCAAAATAACTAAAAGTTGTATTATTGACCGATCCTCACTAACTATCCACTAAAACATTCACTGATTGACGGTCACTAAAAATTTAAGGATTTAATTAAAAACAATATTTGATAAAAAAAATGTAAAACTAAAGTAGAGAAAAAATTTATAATTTTATGTTAAAGGATTTTTTGTAAAAAAACCTTATTTTTAAGGCTCTTGCGGCACCTCAAGATATAAATATAGAACAACAAAACTTCGTAGTGTTATTGTTGACATAAAAAAGCAATTTTTAAATGCTATTAGAAAGTTATTTGCTGAAAAAAAAAATGTTGCCCTCTACTTTCATTCCACTCTAATGCACATTGACGACAGTGTTGTTATGCTGTTTTTCTCGTTGGTTGCAAATCAACACGTGGACACCTTTATGTGTAGAAGTCACGTGGCGTTGTGTAAATATCATTATTTATTTCGGGCGTGTTTTGTCAAAACATCTTCACGACGGATAGCAAGCGATAGCAGGAGCAGTGTATATTAATAATTCATACACATAACTAGGGGTTCACTAACGTTGGCCGGCCGGTCAGAACACTCAGCTGTTAACCTTCCGTGAACGATGAATATTTTACATACGCGCGCTCTTGTGGTTGTTTTAATTTTAGCACAAGGTTATGGTTAATAAATAAAATGAACCGACCAGACCATTCTGGCAGTCTATTTTGTTTTCAAATAGAGATCCAGACTGAGTGGAAACTAAGAACTGTGTACAGTGGATAGTTATTTTAAGTTGGACAGAGTCGAAGTTGTGGCTATACATAATTTACATAGTATTCAAAACGTATATTTAAGTTCATTCATTGTGAGTGTACAGTGTTGCCTCAACTCCGTTAACTCAATTATCCCTCTATCTACCTCACGTTTTTTAGCTATATGTTATATGTCATTATTACTAAACTATTATTGTACAAAAATATTCAGTATCTTATAATTTTCTTTTTAGCAGACTTATTTTTGTAACTCCTTATTTTCTCACAGAATTCTGTTATAAAGACAGTACATCAAAAAAATGAACACAAGGTCATTGAGAAACGTATGCAGTAATGAGCAATAGCCAAATTGTACAGGTACATACATTTTTTTTATTATCATCATCTTCATGGATAGGATTTCTCCTGTTCCAGCCTCATGATTCCCGCCATCTTGTGACTGGCCTGGCTACAGATCTTCCAACCGGCTCATACTCATAAGCCAACTTCGGAAAGCGAGTATTATCCGTTCTTTCTACATGTTGTTTCCAGCAATTTCTATAATACTGAATGAGTCCATTTTGGGAAACTATATCGAGTTCTCGTCTAATATGCTCGTTTATTATATGATCGAATTGTGTATATCCCTTTACCGATCTCAAATAGCTCATTTCTGCAGCCTGTAATTGGCGCCAGTCCTTCTTCCTTATAGCACACGTCTCGCATCCATCGAGTACATCAGTGCTGCCATTGTCTTATAGAATTTGATACACGTCTCTTGCCTAGCTATCTTTGTCCATCTCAGTATTACACATACAGTTTGGAACCTATAGGTTTTTTTTCCATTACTGGTAAGGCTCAAGAGGTAAGGCCGGTCTGAAAATAATGGGTACATTTTTTGTAATCGTGATAGGCCTACTCTATTATCTCCCTGAATTACATAACTCATTCACTATTTTGAACGAAGCGCAATTATTATTGGTTCAAAAATTTTATATTTGATAATTTTTCAATTTATCAAAAAAATTACTAAAATCCCGATTTTCCGTGTTTTTTTTTTTTTTTAGTGAAGAAACAATTGTAGAGGAATCATGATAAACGCTCTGAATTCCAGACAATCGGATTTTCGTTAAAATTCCCATTAGTCTGATACTAGGCTGGATTTTTACCATTTGTATGCCAAACTTAGGATTTGGGGTCAAAAGACTTAAAATTTTGAAACTGTACCCCATATTCAGACTGGTTAAAACTCTTTTTTAATTTTATATCACACATGGAATTTGCAATTTATTAAACATTACATCACTTTTTGGGTCCTGGTGTCCAAATATTTTTATAATTTCTGAAAATGAACACTACATTCGTATTTTCATTAAAAATTTCAGTTAACTTGATACTCCACGCGGACTTTTGCGATGTTCTCAAAATGTTTACTCCCTCCCCATTTTTTGTAGGACCCATCTCAAAAACAATACTGTTCTGTAGGTTGAAAGTATTAGACGCACATGCCAAGCATATGAAAATCGGTTTCTGCGTTCAAAACTTATCGTCAGACATACTCCAAATAGACAGACAGACAAATGTCAATCGATCGAGTTAAAACAGAACTGCCTTCGCTCGTTCAATGGAGTTAAGTGAGAAAATCTCGACTGTTGTTATACATAATAACAAAATAAATAAATAGTAATAACAGTAAATTATTGTATTAATTATTACGTTAAATCCGTCACTGCAGATCTACATATGAAGAAGCCGAGAACAGTCACTTTTTAACGTGCCTTCTTCAACAAAGTTTCGTATATATTGACATGGAAGTTAACTAAAGAGGAACTGAATTTATTCTAGTAAGGTGATGTGTAATTACCACATAACCGGTGACACACATTATGTAAATTTCCTTTGCGAAAGTAGCCTCAACTTCTTCCGTGAGAGAGCCAAGCACGTCTTCGATGTCTCCTGCTTCTTGTTCCTAGAAACCTTCCATTTGTATTTGTTGAGTCGTTAGACCATCGGTGATGTTATATAGACTTTATAACAACGCTTTCCGTGCGCGGTCATCATTTTATTATTTGTACTTCCATTTTCATCTAGTCCCGCCTTACGTTTTCCGATTTGCATCGTCTCGATATTCGCGTCAGTCACAATCCGGCTCGCTTTGACGTGTTAGTGTGTTCTTAGAACACTCTTACTCTTCGTGTACCTACGTCAGTTAGATTGCTTCGCTAGTATAATTGACAGCTGCATGTCCAGTCCATGTGAACTCAACGCTGCCACAGTTACTATAAACTAAAACGTATTAATTACTATAAAATTTACAGACTATACAATCACTAAAATAACATCCCTCAGCCGTTCTTCTTAATGAAAACTGTTGAATCATTAGGGTAGTAATTGTGGCTGCGTTAAGTCCACGTGGACTGGACTTTCAGCCGTCAAGAATAGAAGTGTTCTAAGAACACGTTAACGCATCAACGCATCCTACATGGTGACCCTTCCTGTACGCGGCCTAAACAACAGTTGGTTGCAGGACAGCGTTAGATATGCCCTTAGAATATTGATTGTGGATAGGCCTATCTATACTGAATGTGAATGTGGCGAGTCTGTAGTAAAGTATACTAAGCCAGAACCGTCATAAGGTATAGTTCTTTTGTCACATTAGAACAATGTGGTGTATGTTTTTTTTTTTTACATTGATTAGTATTGTTGTTGCTATTTATCGCTCTGATTGTTCCTTGGTTTAAAACGGTGTTTTTTTCTGTTTGTTTCAGGTGAGTTTTCTCAAGTCTGCTATTTTATCAAAAAGTGATAATTATGGTTATTTGCCGGGAAAGGTAAGTCATTTTATTACATTGGGATAACTGTACAGTGAACTACGCGGCGCTATTCTCCGGGCGAGTGCGTATTGGCAGAACTTCCTTGCTTTGGTTTCGGTGTCAACATAAATCGTACGCTCGTCTGCGGTCACTGTTGCCTATACATTCCAACAAGGCTATGACCCGTAATCTAAGTAAATTGATCGTCAACGCGTATTTGTTGTCGATCATCACCTGTGCTACCCCGGTCTGGGGATACCTTGCTGTTCTGCATAAAAAAAGACACACAGCGTTCTCGACAGGCGGGCTTCGGCTAACGGCCAAAGGCCTCCTTCGCGTTCCTTCTCACTTGTTGAGAAGCGGACTCGGTGTATGCTCCTTGGATGACACCGTGCGGCGGTTTGCAGAGCATAGCCGGGTTTGGCAGGTAGCGTATACGTCCAGGCAAATACTGTACTAGGTAGCTAGTACGTGCATGCCGTTGTAACGGTCCGCAGTGGTGCAGAATTGCGTGGTGGACCGGACCTCATGGCAGGAACTCCAGCTGGGAACTCGCGCCCACTCAACCCTGCCACGACAGTTTACCACAGAGTAAAAGCTCCGATCTCCGTAACACTAAGGTTGGTCGTGTTACCGATTTGAGGAATTTCCATATAATAGCAGACATTTATGGTCCTCGTACAGCAGTAAGTTAATCGTTAATTCTAATTAGACTGTAATTGCAATTCTAAATATTTTTCCTCCTCCTCCTATCCGTTTTGGATATTGGCAACATGTCGGCTGTGCTTTCTCTGGATAGCTCCGTTGGTGACTTAGAGGTCCAATTTCTCAGATTCCCTAACCAGCAGATTATTCTTCTACAAACACCTCTCTTCCCATGTAGAATGGACTGCAGTAGGAAGTTTCGCTGTAGCTTTCATTCGTCGTAATGTGGCCGAGTTACTGGAGCTTTTTTTACAACCTTAAAAATTGTCTCAGAAAATCATGTCGGACATGCGGGCTCCAACATGTAGACAATGAAGTAATAAGACAAGCGAATAAATGTCAGAGAAAGATTTAATGGAACGTTGGACAGTGTAAGTTAATGTGTTCGGAGACTACAGCGAATAATCAACTAGAGGTGGCCTAGTTTATTGACCGGAATACCGTCCACGCAATCGCGGGAATAGACGTAGGCCTCGAAAATTGGAGACAGGATATGTAGGAGCAGAAATTTACAGGAGACTGACTGGAGGTTGGGATGCGACGAATGTAATAGGCTCCCCGTATGTGTATATCAAAACTTCCCTGAAGAATCACTGGAAGTCTTTCATTCTCTGGAGAATCTCTTCACGATCTGGCCATGACACTCCCAGCCACATCTCAAGGGTTCCTAGTCTTTTAGTGAGTGATTCTGTCGAAGTCCATGTTTCCAAACCATGTATAGGACAGAGAACACATGACAGCGTGGAGTGGTCATTGTGAAATCACGACTTGCAAAAAACTTTCCCCGTATTGTTGAACACGTCCGTGGCGTTCCATTGCGAGCAGTTGCTTTCTCTGCGTTATACCATTGGTCGTTTATGATGGTACCGAGATTTGTGTGTTTATGTACACGTTCCACAGGTTTGTGATTTATCGTGAGACTACACGTAAGGATACATTTTTGCTAATGACCATCAATTTTGTTATTACAATTGAAATAGTAAGACATGAGACGGTTCGCGCAGATGTGGGGGGCTGTGAGATGACCAACCATGCAACACACCAGTCATGCAGCTGTTTTGAACACAAAATTGTTGTTCCGAAACAACGGGTCTAAGTAACGCATGCGCAATGAGAGCTTTTGACATAGCGCAACAAACAGCCGTTTCATTTATAATTGTTGTAGCTGTACATTAATATTAAGACCGTATTTGCGGCTACCCTATTGACAAGTCGTTACAAACTTTCCAGACTGTCTGTAAAGTTGACAATGTCGTCTGCATATCAGATATTGTTTATCCATTGCCCGTTTTATTGGAATCCCAAGTAAATTTCACTAATCTAAAGCTAGTAAACAAAACTACACTGCACTGTCGTCTACGTTGATCTACTCTATAGAGTCGTCATGACAGTTGTCTGACATTGTGTCGTGAGTTGTGTTTATTTTCCACTTCTGTCCACATCGCCCCCACTCGATGACAGCTTCTTCCAAGCAACCCGTACTTTTTTTACAGGATTACAGCCAGTAGCTATATAGAATATTGCGTTATATAACTTTGAAGTGGAACTTTAATAGTTTATAAACTTTATGGTTATTCTCGCGCGCGCGTGTGTGTCTTTTATGCAGCTAATTTCACATCTGCACAGATGTTCACAGCATCTACGTCTTCTATCTGAGATTTGGAGGCCCCTACTGCTGATATCAGTTTCTATACCCATGTTCCACGAGAGTTTAGGTCTCTCTTTTTTTCTTGTGGGTGCCCAATTCCATACTTTCTTGGGCCATCTTGTTTCGGACATTCTATTTAGCTGGCCATTTCAATTGCTTAACCTCGATGGATTCTGTGACATCTACCCTCTACTCCAGCTCGTATTGGTTCATCGTTAAAAAAATGTCATGTTTAAGTATAGGGAAACTGACAAAATTATATATAAATAATGTTAAATAAATCGTCTCCACTTTACGATTTGCCTAAAATAGATACTTTGTCATAGTTCGTAACATATTACCGAATTTTGTCCTCAGTCTAAATAGACTTTTGCAAAAGGTAGTTTATCAGAATGTCGTCATGACAGGTAGTTGTGCGCGCGCGCGCGCGTGTGTGTGTGTGTGTGTGGAGGGGTACTTATCAAGCCCAGGTGTGTCACGTAAGACCGCTGTATCATTTTCCCCAGCGATAGGTGAACAGGTTGACCCAGTAGTGACCTTAAGGTTTATACTCGTGACCTTGACTATGGTACAAGGAATAATGTTATTCTAAAGCTTTCACGGCCGATGTCAGCTGTGTTAGAAGTATGTACCGGGCTGTGTGGCCGTGGTCCAGGGTCCAAACGTTTCAGCAGCACCACTGGCTGCCATCATCAGTGGAATTCGAGTCTACCTGAAGGCGGGTTGCTAAACGTCAGGCCCACAGTACTGTGGTGAAGGCCAGCCCGCGTTCAGGTAGACTAGAATTCCACTGATGATGGCAGCCAGTGGTGCTGCTGAAACGTTTGAAAACCCTGGACCACGGCCACACACAGCCTGGTACATACTTCTAATACAAAGGAATAATGTTATTTTGCGTTTGCACTTCCCGCTTATTGAATTAAGTTGTTTGAAGTAGCTGTGTAGGCCTATTATATTTAAAACTGCCAGAAGGGTTGGTCAGAACATCTATTCACGTTTCGAGAATAGGAGAGGTTTAAATTTCAACAGTACACAGGATATGTGAAGTTCATATAAGTGGAATACTGAGGCTACAACACATTTTCTGACGGCCATAGACATGTTTTAAATTGATTTTGTTCTTTCTTTGTAAAGTACGGTAGTCATAAGTTTTGAACCAAGCTATGTTTAAAAAAGTGTGTTATGTCAAAATGTTCACAATTTTATACTCTTTTATGTCATGTAAAATATTTGTTTGTAAGTGCGTGGGTGCGCGTGTGATTTACATTTTATTTAATAACTTCGTTGAAAATTAACATTTCGTTCTGAAACTTGGACAGAGTATTCTCATGGTTATAAGCTACATTTTCCATATAATCAATTCTCCACAACTATAATTTTTATACTTTTTTTTATGAAATCAGTCTTCTCTTATTCTCGTTATCTCCTAGAAAGTAATAAAATTTGTAGATTAAATCTAGACAGGCCTTTGCAGAATCGGACAGAGTTTAAGCCTGATTTCAGTCTATCTGTTTTCTCATCTGTGACGTTGCTAGAGTTTCCACCAATCAGATGGTCTAAAAATTATTTGAGTCGGACTCTTACAGCGTACGGATGGCCCAGTTTCTTCCGAGGACTTGACATTGAAACACGTAATCGCTGTCACGAGTTTTTCGTGACAAGACAGGTCGTTTTCCTTAAGACTTAGAAGTTGGTTCACGGTTCGAGTTCTTCGTAACCATTACCACTTATAGAACTCAAATAACTAGGAGTGTCACTGACACAAATGGGCGGAGCATTTGATATCCGTAATAATTTATTTATCAATATTCTTACAATCAACAAAATATATACATTTTTGTGATACACACTTTTTATTGAATACATTACATTATAGTACAATATACATTAATTGTAATTAGACATATTCCACAACCTTTGCAACTCATCCCTACGATCAACCATCCACGATGCTGGAATTCGAAACGATAATCTGAAACTGAGAATATCTTACAGACGACATTTTTTATGAAGAAAGTTGCACGAAACGAAAAATAATCTTCAACAATTGAGGGATTCTCATTTATAAGTTTGTGCCTTTTCTGAGCGATTCTAGATTCGTAGGGGCAAAATATCTGCCGTGATATTTTGAGTTAACGCGAGAACACTTCAAGAAGCCGGATTTGTGTAAGCTCAATATAGAATCTTTTTAACTTAGTTTTAAATCCCTGAGATTAAGGTTATTCACATTATAAACAATAACAGTATCATATCGCAGTGTGCGTGTGTGCAAAGACGTGAATTGTCAACGTAAATATTTCAGCGTTTGTGATCTTCGGTCGGTCGACGTGCAGAGTCGGAGCGGTGCAGGCGAGCAGCGTGCGGAGCGTCGAGAATCTACGCAAACTGTGGAATTCAACTCACAAGTAACATATTTGTAAAACAAATCAATAGATTCATTTATTGAAAGACAATTCACTAATAAACAACATTATAAATTAATAAGACAATAGTAAATTTTTTTAATGTTTTAATTTAATAAAATTTTCCTACCTCCAGATATAGACTTGGTTTAATAATTTCAATGTAACCTATCTTAGTCCAGTCGGGATCAGTAAAAAAAATGCTTTGGTTGACTGTACTCGTCGGAGCGCAAATTTTTATTGGAATGTCTCCCGAAGGATGCCTATAATGAGAATTTCGGTTTGCACCAGAAAAAAAAAGTTGTGCTAAAGTCAGGAAAAATCGTAGAGTGAAAAAATAGACATTTTGGGCCCTGTTTTATGGCCTTTTCATTCGAATATCTCGGTAAGTATCGTATCTACGTGGAAAATGAATAGAGGTTAATTTATTCGCAATAAAATTTCCTATCGGAATATGCTTTTGTAATTTGGAAAAGTCAATTTTCCGCGTCACAGGAGTGAAAATTCGCGAAAAAAATGTCGCTTTGGAAAACTGCTTATCGGAAAATGAAGAAAACTCTTAATGCTTCTAATAATGTAGCTAGAAAAACTTTAAGTTATAACAAAAACAATCGCGCAAGAAAAAACACGATATCTTTTTTCGTTTTTGCACAATAATTTTACAATCTAGCAAAATAATTTTGAAGCCAGCCAGTTTTGACTTCCCCCACCACCACCACCCAGCAACTTTTCGTGCGGTAGGTGAAACTTTCTTCGGTATTTTCTCTATGTAGCCAAAGGGTGCAAGTTTTTAAAATGTTCACATGAAAAGTACTTGGAAAAACGAAGGCTTTAGTTCAAGAATGAGGCTCATAGCATTAATTGTTTACTAGTAAACACCGGTGAACTTTGACGGGCAATATCTCGGGAACGAATTAACGAATTTCAACTTTTTTTTTGTAATAAAGCGTCTTGCTGAGTACTTTCATCCTGTAATTTTTGAATTTGATAGGTTGAAAATTCGGGAAAATATTCTATTTGTTTATAAGTAAAAAAATTAATTACAATTTCTAAAAATTCCCTAGGCTCTCCTAATTAATCAATTTGAATTTTTCAAAATGGGTTTAAAAGTTTGAATGCTCTTCTATGAGTAAAAAAATCAGCGATTCATACAAGACTGTATTTTTCAATGACCAATATTTTCAAAATTTTCAGATTTTCTGGAGAGAGCTAGATTGCAAAATTATTGTGCAAAAACGAAAAAAGATATCGTGTTTTTTCTTGCGCGATTGTTTTTGTTATAACTTAAAGTTTTTCTAGCTACATTATTAGAAGCATTAAGAGTTTTCTTCATTTTCCGATAAGCAGTTTTCCAAAGCGACATTTTTTCGCGAATTTTCACTCCTGTGACGCGGAAAATTGACTTTTCCAAATTACAAAAGCATATTCCGATAGGAAATTTTATTGCGAACAAATTAACATGTATTCATTTTCCACGTAGATACGATACTTACCGAGATATTCGAACGAAAAGGCCATAAAACAGGACCCAAAATGTCTATTTTTTCACTCTACGATTTTTCCTGAGTTTAGCACAACTTTTTTTTCTGGTGCAAACCGAAATTCTCATTATAGGCATCCTTCGGGAGACATTCCAATAAAAATTTGAGTTCCGACGGAAAAAAAGCAACCCAATACAGATCCCGACTGGACTATCTATGCAGTTATAATTTGTATCGTTCCAATATATATATTAAAAAGATGTTTCCTTGAATCGCTGTGTAGATACCGCTGTCTGTAAAAGTGCGAATATTAACGTGTGGAAAGATAATAATTTGTTTGTTTCGCCACACTGACAGTTTACAGAGCGGCGAATAAAATATTTACCACCAACACCACCACGGTGGGGGGGGGGGGGAGGCGACAAGAATTTTATTAACGTTTTATGTGATATTACAGCATTCCCGTCTTTTGGAATTTACTAGAATTGAAAGCCAAGGAAAATTTATTGTCGTAACAACAATTCACGAGTAACTGCGCAACATTTTAGTATCATGTTTCATGGCCCAGACAGAGCGCCATAAATAAAACTATGATTTCATGAAACGCGACATAAAAGTTTGACGAAATCATTAGGTGCGAAAATAAAAACGAGTTAAAGAAACTGCAAGTTGAAGAAATTGAATTTGCACATGAATGCGCAACTGTCGTTCCATGAGAACAGCAATTTTTGACGCCCGCTCTGGAGCAGATCGATGTCCCTGCTGCCTAGACATCTTCCAGCATCGTTCTATATGTTTCCCGGCTAGCCGAGCAGTTGAAGTGTCTGTCAAGACTGTGCACTCCAGTAGATTCCAGACTGTTCGAGCACCCTTAACTAGGCAAATTATGTTGGCACGCGGTCAGGAGTATGAAAATTAGTCTGGAACGTCTACGGGATCTGTATAAGCAACAGCCGCTGGCTTAGTTACACCTGACATTATTATAGAGTGCGGATTAGTGGAAAGCGATTATTGTGTTATAGCTAGTCCGGAACTCACTATTATAGTTTGCGTACGCGATCTGAGTGTTACTTGACAAAGACCCATAAGCGAAAGCTACGGTCTTGTGCGCTGGACCTGCAAATCTCGTTACGTGACTTGCGTCCTGACTGTCCGAAACGCCCCAAGAGTCCGTTCCGTGTATGCCACTATACAGACACTTTCCAGGGAATTCTACCACCTCTGTGCTTGTTTGGACGGCAACCCCCTTGTCAGCGCCCTCAGTCAACACCCGTCTGTTCCAGATGAATCTTGCATCCGGCCTCGACGAACACTGACCCCAAACACCGGCCGTCTATTTGAAAACGTACGGCCGGTGGCAGGCCCAGCAGGGGCGTATTTACTGGGGAGACGAACGGTACCGGACCACCCCCCTCCCCGAGGGTCGAAAAGGTTGACAAGAAATTTTGTTAATCTCTTAACGTGTCGGTTTTTTAAATTATTTTTTCAGCTGTGTTTATGTTAATATAATAGGAACTCTTTTTTTTTAACTATACAGACTTATATAACACATTATTTGGGTATGCGTTTGAAATATGAAAATCAATTCCAGTGACTCCGGAAGAAGTTGTACTAAAGTGTCCAAAAAATCGACGCGAATTGATCTCTAAAGTATGTTCAGTGTATATTTTTTTTGTGTTTAAAATTTTCCTGGTTTACTTTTTTTTTATTAACCTATACTTACCATTTTCGAATGTAAATTCAAAAATTTTTTGAATTATAATTATAATTTAATTTTATTATTATAATTTTTTCCAATATTACGTGTATTTTTATTGTGTTACTACCGTTTATTGTAATAGGATTGACTTCAGAATGTTATCACATGTTTTTCAGCCATTTTAAAAATTATAATATTTATTATTCTTAACATGTGTTCCTTTTATATGAAGTCGAAACGACCGAACCCCCCCCCCCAGCCAAATTCTAGATACGCCACTGGACAGGTCACACCTAGACCCCCCCCCCCCAGACACACATCCTAGTCTGTTGAAGCTCTGAACTCGACGTAATGGCGGGCAAGCCTTGCACAGCCCCCGAAGCCTTTTTCAGAACCCTTGCACAGCCCCCGAAGTTTTTTTCAGAACACCAAGGCTGCTGCGGTAGCATAACGAACTTCTTTGCACGGGATGTTTCGATTATTTTTTATCATTGTGAATTGTGAGAAGATTGAAGCCAACGCTCCCTCGGCCAAACGGATTTAATAGAAATTATCGTAATCTGTAGACTTCGACCCATGGTCGACAAACGGTATCGACAAATCACCGTGTTTACGCGTACACTGGGCCAACAGTAAATTAAAGAGGTCTTTAGATAAGCAAGCAAGGTTACCGATCACGAGTTTTGGTTAGTTTTCCGAATCGCCTAATCTCGGCTGGCAAAACAGAAATAACGAAATCTTTGCCGGTAGGAATCGAATCCACGTCACCGCCGTAAAACTGTAAGCACCACACGGCAATAACTTAAAGTTTTAATTATTCGTGATTGCTTGTGCGCATTTCGATGGCTGTTGGGCCCATTCCTTTGTGACTGTATTCATTATGCCTAACTGTTTTCCAAGAATATGAAACCTGTCAAAGTGCAGGTCAAACGTAAACACATTACGGGTAGAGTGGTTATAGAATTTTGCAATCGATAGTATAGTATTGGCACAAAAGTTAAACGGGCCCGCGGCCAAACGTGTCCAGTAAAAACCGCGATACAGTCGCCACCGTTATTATCGCCACGTAGCAATTAACACGTTTATTTGCGTTGCTAATGCTTGCCATTGTTTTGTTTACAGTGTTGCCGTTTTGTTGCTGCTTATATAATAACAAACGGACGCGCACACATTGAAGACAATTTGTGGAACGGATATTCTGCATAATCGGCATAATTGCCGCCGTTTTACTAAAACAACCAACGGCATACTTTTAGGGTGACATAAAATATTTAGTGCGTATTA
Source organism: Magicicada septendecula (assembly GCA_034769895.1). Lineage (NCBI taxonomy): Eukaryota > Metazoa > Arthropoda > Insecta > Hemiptera > Cicadidae > Magicicada > Magicicada septendecula. Next base: position 558,505,815 of record CM068369.1, read on the forward strand.
TTATCGGTATCAATAATTTTTAACGGCGCGGGTGGAATATGAGGGAGATAGAGAGAGAGATTACAATTTATCAGGGTTACTTATATAGACATTTGTTTGTTAGTACATGACCACAGTATAATCCAGCAAGTATAAACTCTAGTCATCACATCATTTACGTCATAGATTAGGCATTGACTATGCCTGTTCCCATGTGTGTTCACATGCCTGTTATGTTGTGTCCATCTTGCTTTTGGTCTCTTTTACCTCTATTGTTGTATACTACCAAACTTTTTTTGCCTATGTTGCCACCTGGCTGTCTTTAAATGGCCTTTCCATTTGTTGCGATACTGTATTTTTATTATTGATTGGAATATGCTTAGTTCCTTTCTGATATCATTCCCCTTACCATTTCTTAATGTGTATCCTGCCACTGAACGTAAACATTTCATCTCTTCAACCGGGATAAGTGTGTAATAATGTCTAGACCTCTCTACTGTATAAAACGGTAGATTGTATTATTGCGTAGAAGGAACAGTAGCAGGTGTCAGCTGTCAGAAATGATATACGTTGGAGTCGACCAGCCGCTGTTCGGACAACGACACATTAGCGACGAAGTAGGTACGGCTAGAGAAGACGGCCTCGGTGATAACAGATGTTCGGCGGAAGAGTATTGCGTGGGAACGAGCTGCAGTGACAGAAAAACAAAGGAATACGTCTTACCGAGCCAATTACCAAGAATACGAATACGATGGCGACGCGAGTATTGTCAAGCCACGTGTGGGAGCTTAGCGACGACACACAGATGTACAGAGTTCACAATGGCAAAACTCATATGGACGTTACATGAACAAAGGACCATGCATGGTGAAGCAGCGGTGAACTTGTTTACCAGCTAGAGTACGGGCAGAGCAGATGTGCCTTACCGAGAAAGCGACCTCCGTCAGCGTGTGAACGAAACGAAGGAAGTAAGGGGACAATACTACAATTGGTCACACCTAAACTAAAGGACACACGGGTAACTGGACGGCAATTAGTAGGAACGAGCTGAATGGAAATACAAGAACAATTGGATGATGGACAAGCGTGAAATTCGGTCTTTCGTCTTACAGCAAGGGAGGAGCGAAACAGGAAGATATAAGAGAAGGGATCTAGATGAGCCTACCACGAATTAGAGTTTGGTAAAGGCGGTTCTTTAGAAGACGTTACCAAGGAGACAAGGGTCCAGAGCGAATAAGGACGAAGCCAGGAGTCTAGCTAGAGACTCAGGGAGGAGTTTTCGTGGAAAATGAAGACGAAAACCAATAAGAACGTAGATGGTGGGAAGGAGTGAATTGGATGCAGGAGAGTGGAAGGACTCAAGGTATAAAAATACGTGTTGACGATGAGCAAGGGGGCGAACGCGTCAAGTACCTCGGGCTCCACGTGGATTCCCGACTCACCTGGCGAACCCATACAAATTACATCCGACAACGCGCTTCGGCGCAACTCAGTAGACTCTGGCCTGTGCTATCTAATCCGGCAATGACCCCCCGGCTAGGTAAGCTCATAGTCAACTCGTACGTGTTGCCCGTGATTACCTACGCCTGTCCTGTTTGGGGATACCTGGCTCGTGGTCATAGAACAACGCTCCAGCGCGTACTCGACCGGGGACTGAAGCTTGCGTGCAAAGTCCCCCGGAGGTACTATTCTTGTCTTTTGAGGAGAGGACTCGGTGTCCGCTCTCTTGATGACACCGTGAGACGCCTGGCGCGTAGATTCTATGTTCGTTCCGACAGAGTGACCCACAATTCCCTCATTGCCGGACTTGGTAAATACACCCCGCGACCAGGTGAGTCCTGGAAGCGACCTCGTCTATTAGTCCCGGTGGTATAATCCACCAATCGCAGGTCGCTTCAGACCCCCCCTAAATAGATAAAATAATATAAAAGGAACTCAAACTGACCCAGTAGCAGGAGTCCTTCCTGAGACTCGGGACACTGCACCATAGTATAACTTTGTCTTATGCATTTTGTCTATTATATTCGTCGGGAGTCTGTTTATTTCGCCAGTACAAAATCGTAAGTCTTATTCTATTTAGTAACAATAAGAGTCTTAGTTATGGAGTTTTCTCAATAGTAATTTTGGGATCATTAAGAGATACCTCACGGGTGTTTAATGCGCCGGTTTCCCCTTGCCTTCAGCATCCTGTGCCCGACAGGATCATCCGTCTCTCTCTCTCTCTCTCTCTCTCTCTCTCTCTCTCTCTCTCTCTCTCTCTCTCTCTCTCTCTCTCTCTCTCTCTCTCTCTCTCTCTCTCTCTCTCTCTCTCTCTCTCTCTCTCTCTCTCTCTCTCTCTCTCTCTCTCTCTCTCTCTCTCTCTCTCTCTCTCTCTCTCTCTCTCTCTCTCTCTCCCCCCCTTGTTCCTGTATTCGCCAGCCGCTTGTTAAAGAAACGTTACTTGCTCTTTACCTGTAGCGAACGTAAAACCCATAAGCGCCTAAAACGTATTTCCTATCTCGCCCGTTGTCTCATCCGACTGTGGAACGTCCCATATAGTTACGTGACTGCTTGGAATCACTAAGAGATACCTCACGGCTATTTAATGCGGCGGTTTCCCCTTGTCTTCAGCATTCTGTGCCCGACATGATCATCCGTCTTCAGATAGGTTTCTCGCTCCTTGTTCCTGTATTCGCCAGCCGCTTGTTAAACAAACGTTACTTCCTCTTTACCTGTAGCGAACGTAAAACCCATAAGCGCAATGTATATCCCTATCTCACCCATCCGAGTGTGGAACCAAGAATAGATACCAAACCGGTGTGGCAAATTACCTTCAGCCGAATAGAAAACGCAGTACAGTAGGCGGATGTAGGTTTTTTTTTTAAATTTAACATGTTAAAACTTGTCTGTAAGACCAACCGTCAACTTATCTCTAATACCTCTTAATACTAAATACATTTCACACACATTATGTCCAATGACATCGATTAGACTAGTCAATTCTGGTGTTCTTAACTAAACACTCTCACCCGCGCATAATGCTGTGCTTTTATAACACAAAACACTACACAAGTTCAAATGGCTTTGTTCTCTTCAGTCTTAGTAACACGTGTTGATTGTCCAGCAGCTGAAGACGTTCTGCATTTTCGTGGAGGTGAAGCCTTTATTCATGCTTCTTCGCAAACCTTTTAATCTCTTCTTTAATTGTTGGAATACCTGGATCTCTGTGGATATCGGCGTTTCTAACATACCATGGTGCATTCACCATGGTCGGCAAAACTTTGTTTTGGAATGTTTGTATTATCCTGATGTTACTATCTTTCGCGCACCCCCAGAGTTGAATTTCATACAGCCAGGTGGGGTTAATTATCTGATTATACATCAGAGTATTACTGTATAAAGACAGGTTGGAATGTTTTCCTATGAGCCATTTATATTGTCGGAATGTTGTGTTAAGTTCCTCTTTTTCCTTTTTTACAATCACGCTCTTTCCATCTCAGTTTGGTATCCAATGTCATACCCAGGTATTTGACTTTGTTTTCATAAGGAGGTACCGTTCCATTTATTGGTGATGATAACCAATGATGGAAGATTATTCAGTCTTTTATTGGTGAAATTAATGTGTGCCGATTTGGCTTCGTTAAGTTTAATTTTCCATTTTTTGGTCCATTCATATATGTTATTGGTAGTTTTCTGCAATAAAAGTATGAAGGCGCAGATGCATTGCAAGTGGCTTCCTGTGATGCTAAACAGCTAGGCCTACACAGCCTGACCGCAAGCTGACCAAGGCCGTATGTACTGTGAGTTAGCGCCCATTGTAATCCGAACTGTGTTGGGTGGTGTGGTGTAATTGCAAAAGTCATGATTGTGTCCGCTGTTTGATTAATATTTGTCACTCTGTATCCAGTTTGTAATGGTCAGCATGAGTTTCTATATGGTTGGTGTTTATTGCATTGTTACTCAATGGATGGAAAACCAACCAGTTAAAATCGCAAAAAATCGTTCGTTGGCGTATCAAATTAAATACAATTTTAACGTCTGAGTGTAGTGTGTTGTTAAGTTTTGAAAATGTTTAGACACCGGGACCCAAAAAGTTGTGAAACGTCCAGCAGGGTGTCGGACCAAAACCAGTTGTAACCCAAATCCGAATGTTTCGAATTTTTACTGTTAATTGTATTATTGTGCCCTCTACACTGTTAGGCTGTATTAATAATGAAATAGTGGATTAATATGGATTTTTACTTCCATGTTCCATAAGGAAATGGAAGTATGGTGATGGCGAAAAAAATCTTGTTCAAGATAAGGGCTGATTCTGAGTGTACTACTCTCAAAACATGAAGAAAAGTCATTTTCCGAAAACTGTCTTTGTGTAGAATTTTTTCTATGGCAAACGATAACTGGTGAAGATCGGTTACGGGGAAGGAGTAGTGTACCTGCAACGTTTTATGTTTTAACAAGAGTAATTTTTTTCTATGTCGACGATAACTGCCGCATATTCAAACAGAATCAAATAATTTTTTGCATATGCGCTTGAGTTGTAGAGTACTCAAGGCCTATTGATTTTGGTGAAGATCGATTATGGGGAAGGGGTAGTTTACCGGCAACATTTTATGTTTTAACAAAAGTACTTAATTTTGATAAATAAAGTATCCTGAAAAGAAAGTCATAATAATCCACTGTAGAAAAGTTGATGAAATATTTATAAATGAAAAGGGTAGTTGAAGGGGAGGGGGTAATTTTCTATAAATAAAAATGATAGTTGAAGGGGGAGGGGATAATTTTTTATTTGTACTACGTTATCGGCAACAAAGAAGTAGTTTGTTGTTAAAATTCTTTCCCGGGCTGTTTGGCCGTGGTCCAGTGTTTTCTGCAAAACCAGACGTTTCGGCAGTGTCATCGACTGCTGTCATCAGTGAAAATCGAGTGCGCTAACCTGAGGTGGTATACGTTAGAGACCACAGTACTGAGGTCAAGGTTGAAGAAAGAAGTAGTTTCTATGGAAATATTTCATTTCGAAAATGATTTTAAATATAAATCTTAGAACATGGTTCTCCATACCGATATTTGTAATTTTCTTCGTAATTTAAAAATTCTCTAATATCAAAATTTGTGTGATAATGAATAATGTACATCATTTGAAATAGTGAGGGAGTTGTGCATCTCAGGATGCATACTAGTTTAACGACGCCACAGTGGTAGATGATTACGATTGTGTTTTAGAAAATTGTTTTCTTCAATCGATGTAAATCGTCGGCGTGAATATGAACGCGAGGAACAGAATTTGTTCCGAACTGACAGCTTGTAGCGTGGGCATGAGTAAAATATTTCGGGAAGAACCAGTCTTGCTTAAACATTGAAAATATTACACTCAGTCAGCTGTTTATACATAGTATAGCCTACTCTTAATCGAAACATATGACCTACTAGTTAATGATCCCTGACTTGCAGAACCAGCTTACTATTTTGAACGAAGTACGTTTATTATTACATAAATGTAGATATTAGATAATTTTTTCAATTATAGGAAAAATCACAAAAATCCCGATTACTCTATAATTTCTTTAGTAATACAGTATTCCAATTGTAGAGCACACAATCTTATAATGAACACTAAAAATTTGAAATGTTCGGATCAGGGTTACAGTTCCTTTTAGTTTGACACGCTGATGAATTTTCACTTTTTTTTTCAATTTTTGGGCCCTGGGGGCCCAATATATTTTGAAATTTTTAAAACTGAACAGTGCATTTAGACATTAGTTAAAGTTTTAATGTGTGCATACATTTTTGCGACTTTATCAAAATTTTCACCCACTTTTTAACCTGAACACTATATTCAGATTATTGTTTAAATTCCCTGTTATTTGATGCCCCATGTGTGGGCTTTTGCGTTTTTTTTTTGGTAACTTTGCCCCCCCCCACACACATTTTTGCCTGCCATCATGCCTATGATTTCGGGGTGGGGATCACTCTTAAAAACAACAGTGTTCTACGGGGTAAAAGTGTGCCAATTTTATGAAAATCAGTGGATGCGTTCAAAAGTTATCGTGAGATAGACAGATCGACAGACAAAACGGTGGACATAATTCCCAACTGAGAGCTCTTTTTCGGTGTAATGGACCGTGACGGTGTAGACTATTTTTTCAAAAACAAACGTTACGCCCAGCGTACAAAATACGTGTGTGACGACGAACAATAATACAGTAAACCCCCGTTAAGGCGGACCACCGCTTATAACGGAAAGCTCTAAGAATCATGGAATGCTGAAAAATTAAAGACAAACAGGGTCAAAAGATTACAGTCAGCAACGCTGGATAATGTGAGCGAAATAAAAGATTACTTGAACTGTGTGTCATTGAATGAATATGTTCACCAATCAAAACATGAAAACATATCGTTCTATTAGGGTCACTTGCGACACCTTCCTAAGTTAAAGAAATCAACTCTTAATCAATCTGAAACAAAATTCAGTAATTTTTTTAAGCCAGTAAATATGAAAATGGATTCTGACACATAGCCATCTTGTTTTCGATAAAGATAGATATTCGACAAAGTTTTTACTATAATTATGTACAGTAGAACCTCTGTTAAACGAAACACAGGGGGGAAGGCAGTTTCGAATAACCAAAATTTCTGATAATAATTTATGTCATGTTATAAAGTTTGAGGTAAAATAACTGAAGACAATATACAATAGTATCAAAAGATTTTAATAAAAATCAGACTATTTACATAAAGTTATTTTTTAACACTAATTTTATGATATTTTTTATTTTTATTTCCTTTGCTTTTTCTTGCAGCAATATCTCGCCATGGCTTCATTAGCAGAAGCCTTTGCTTCATTCGACGGAAACTGCAACACTATCTGAAAATATGAATAAAACTCCGTGAAAAAAACACGTATTTCATATAGCCTAATTTAATGCCCTAACCCAAAATAAAATCTCTTACCCCAAAGGCATTAAAGATCTCGCCAGCGGTGTCCTAGCTGCTGCTGTGTGCTATGTCATCGTTTTCATCGTCCCTTTGTTGCGTGAACCATAAGAACAGCCTTTACGTTCTCGTTTTCACACGTCTTCATTGTTTTCTTGTTTGGCATCTTCGAAGCATGCTTATTTTTTATCTTGACCCAATCAGAAAGTAGTAACATCAACACCAAAATCGGTTGCCACAGTTCGCAAAATCTCGTCATCTTTAATTCTTTTAATTGCCTCTAATCGTTATCATGATCCGTTTCCGCTTTGTTGTTAACATGACACACTTTTTATTACATGATTATTACATTAGTTCACGCGTTTTATCCGGAAAACAAATTTTCATTGTAAAAATCGGGAATATATAATTTTTGTTTGTTTGCTCAGTCGTTTTGGTTAAAAGTGTTTCGGTTAATGGAGGTTCTACTGTATACTCCTCTAAAATACAAACTGTCGTTTAAAATGGACTAAGTTTTTTATTACAGTTACGTACACAGGATTTTGTGTATAAGACATAGGACTAACTGTTTTTTATTTATGTACTTTTATCTGTTTCATACAAATACACTAAAAAGAAATTATATTTTTACCCACATAATTTAAATGAGTGATATCAATATGATAAGGCCTACTTGCTATATACAGCTACAACGGACTTTCAATATAACGGACACCTCACTGCTCCTAATAGTCCGTTATAATGGGGGATTACTATAATTAAATCGTATTTTCAGCAAGTTTGGATATTCGACTCTCTACAGTGATTAAATAGCGTAGTACGGTATTTAACACTGAGTGCAGAAACAGACTTGTTGCTCGAAAGATTGTAAGCCATGCATCAGAGACGTGGCCCGTCAAGATAAAAGGAAGGAAATGTATGCAAAGTTTCTAAATGTAGTTGTAACGCCAAGAATGAAAACATTACCTGCGTGATCTCCAGGTATAGCTCAACTCGGCAATCTTGCCTTTACCTCCTCTGCGGTTGCAAAACGTTTCCTTTCATCGTGTTCTTCGTTTTTGAGAAGAAGAAGAAAAAGTAGCATGGGGTCGTATCCGGTGAACAGGGCGGCTGCGGCATTACAACGGTGTTGTATTTTGCCAAATACGTGCGAATTGGTAGTGTAAATATGAGCCGATGCGTTATCATGGTGCAAAATCCAAGAATTGTTTGCCTGCCCACAGTTCTGGTAGTTTTTTCGGATTGCCTCGCGCAGGCTAGACTTCAAGATAAGTACTCTATATGGACAGTGCACGGACCTGACGGTAAGAACTTTTAATAGACCATTCCGTTGTAATAAAAGGAAAAGATAAGGAAAACCTTTACATATTCGATCTGACTTGCCGTGCTTTTTTTGTTTTCCGTCTTCGGTGAGCTTCCATTGGGACGATTGAGCCTTTGGGTATAACCGTACGTCCACGTTTCGTGTCACCTGTTTATGACGGTTTTGCGTAAATCTGCGCAATCAGCAGCTTCAGCCAACATTTGGTCAGCGATGTTTTTGCGTTGCTGCTTTTGCTCAAATTTAACTGTTTTGGAAAAACTTTGGCTGCTATTCGTTTCATGCCCAAAACGTTACTAAAAATTGTTTCACAAGACTTGTAAGATATAACGACTTTCTCAGCAGTAATGTACGGCGATTACTGAGTACGATATCCTTAACTTTTTCCACGTTTACTTCGGTAGGGTGTCCAGTTCTGTTGTCATTGGAAACGTTTGTACCGCTCGTAAACCTGTCGTTTGGACGTAGCATTCTACCCGAAAGCAATATTCAAAAATGTTACTAAAAATTGCTTCGCCTGACCCGTACGATATACCAACTTTCTCAGCAGTTCTTCTTATAGTAATGTAAAGCGATTGCCGAGCACAATATCCTTAACTTTTACTTCCATGTTCCATAAGGAAATGGAAGTACGGTGATGACGAAAAAATCGTGTTCGAGATAAGCGCTAATTCTCATTGTACTACCCTCAAAACATGAAGGAAAGTCATTTTTCTAAAAGTGTGTGTCTGTCTGTCTGTGTGTAGAAATTTTTCTATGGCAAACGATAAAAGCCGCACATTCAAACAGAATCAAATAATTTTTTTGCATACGTCCCTGAATTGTAGAGGACTCAAGGCCTATTGATTTTTGTGAAGATGGGTTAAGGGAAAGGGTAGTTTACCTGCAACGTTTTATGTTTTAACTAGAGTAAAGTACTTAATTTTGATAAATAAAGTATCCTGAAAAGAAGATCATAATAATACACTGTAGAAACGTAGATGAAATATCTATAAATGTAGAAGCTAGTTGAAGGGGGTGGGGGTAATTTTGTATAAATGAAAATGACAGTTGAAGGGGGAGATAAGGGGGGGGGTGACAGTTGAATTTTTATTTATATGTCATGTGTGCTACGTTGTCGGCAACAAAGAAGTAGTTTGTTGTTAAAATTACTTCCCGGGCTGTTTGGCCGTGGTCCAATGTTTTCTACAAAACCAGACGTTGCGGCAGCGCTGTCGACTGCATTTATCAGTGAAAATCGAGTGCGCTAACGTGACGTGGTATACGTTAGTGACCAGAAGAAATTAGTAGTTTCTATGGAAATATTTAATTTCGAAAATGATTTATAATATAAATCTTAGAACATGGCAGTCATGTATGGTTCTCCGTACCGATATTTCCCACGTTTACTTCGACATTTGATTTAGCTGTGCAGTTATCTTGGCGTTATCAATGTCTTTACGACCCTATTGGAAACGTTTACCACTTATAAACCCTTAGCTTGGACACAGCGTTCTCGCCAACATTTGCACTACTTCACTGCCTTTGGTATTATTCTTAACATAGAATTTAATGAAAATTCTGTGTTCCATTATTTCGAGAATATAAAAAAATCGCCGAGCGCGCCAGAATGCGTCGTCGTCAGTATTCGCTTGACAAACACAACTAACCGTCTGGTATTCCTAACAATTGACACGTACGTCACGGGAAGTGGTACAACATAAGAGGAAAAAATTGTGTAAATTGAAAACGTCGAGCATGCAAAATTAAGTAATCTCCTCCGTCTCCTCCTCCTTACAGCCTGTTTCGCCTTCACTGAAGCCATCTCTTCCTTGGTCTAACTATATCTCTTCTTCCTTGAGGTCGGTATCTTATTACTTGTTTAGGTAGTCTCATATATTCCATTTTCTCGATATGCTGCCTCCATTTTGTTCCCTCACTCTTCTGACCATAGAATATTCATTTAACTCGGTTCTTACCTCTTCATTTCGTATTTGACCTCTAAGGGTGTAACCGTTGGTTTTTGTCAAGAAATTCATTTTACAAACGGAATTATCACTGTTGCACACCACTATAGAAAAATTATTCCGATTAGCGCTTTCAAGCTTCTCAGCTCATCGTCAGATCGGAAATAACAAGAGGATAAAACCAAACTTTTCACACCCCCACCCGCCCCACTGTCTACACACACCCCCGCCAACAAGCTATAAGTCAAATGTCCCTTCCCAACCTCCGAGCCCTGTCACCCCCGTCTGTACAGTTACATATTTTTGCGCGTGCGTACATTCTTTTTAAAACCTAACGTTCTAAAGCCTTTCTCATTCACACTTGTGAACTTCATTTCACTTTGTTTGTATTCTTCCCTCATCATTTCTCGTCATCGTCCAAGTTTCACTTCCATAAGTTAAAATAAGTATTGCCATTACTTTACAGAAAGAAATTAAGTAATTCTGCTTATGTATTTGATCTCATCTCGTATAGTTACCAGCCAGCCAGATTCTACCGACCTGCTCAATAAGTCTGTCGTTGTTACGCTCACCGGATTCTAATTACAGACTAAGGAAAGCGTTATTGTAACGGCTAATGATAGTCTGACACGCATACGGTTGCAGTGCCAGCCCAGTTAGATTGCGCTTGTGGTATCATCATCTCCACGCCACGGCATAGGCAAGATGGCTTCCTGAGTCTATCCATACCCCTGTTGTACTACTAGACTTGTCTCGAATCTGACATTGTTTCTAAGTGTTCTTTCCGCCGTTGTTTGTAAGCTTTTAGTCTTTCATTCGAGTTAAAAACTTGTAACTCTTCTCTTCATTTCTTATACGGTCAAGTTTAGAACACATGTTAACTACCTCAAGAACATGTTGAGGTATAGGTTGAGGCATTTCCGAGGCCTGTATTTGTTTCAAGATTTTAACGAAGTGTTTAACATTCAGAATAAATATTTCATCTTCAAGCTTTTAAAATAACATAATATCAATGAACTAAGTTGACAATAATAAATTAAAATTTTTTTTTTAAGATCTTATGCTGTTGAACAATGTCCTAACGAAGTTTGTACACGAGAAACCAACAAAATAAATATTTGCATGTTTAGAACGTATTATGAATAAAAAACAAATCTGTTTTGTATTTGCTGAGGCCATTAACATTAACACACACACGTATTTTTATTTTCGGTGTATGGTCCGTTTTGTTATTGTAAGAAATACAATAGCTGTACTTTAACCAAAATATATTTCAGTTTGCGCGCGAACATTTTCCTCCCCTACAGTTGAAGGTCGTTCGTCAGCGACGCTTCGTATGTAACAATTAATAAATCACAACACCGTAGGTAATCTCGTCCATGGTGTGGTGTTGGGTTATGCTGATACGAACGCCGATCTCATCCAAAGCCTTACGAAACTGCACGAAGCCCGTATTGATCCTCGCGTATCTGGGTTGACAGAGAGAGAGAGAGTGAGGAGAGAGAGAGAGACGTCGGTCGTTGTTAATAATTTCCCACCTGCATGTAGTTTGTATGTTTTTATATATATGTGTGTATTATGTATGTATATACATAAATAACAGAAAATGGTTTAATTTAAATATCTAATGACGTGTGGCGCTATTCATTAAAAGTGCCATGCAGTAAATTTAGCGAACTGTAGTGTATAAAATACCCTTGGCGACGACTTTAGAATGAGTAGATTATCCTTCCAAAGATGTAATCATGAGATATGATTACAAAGAATTCATGAGATAAGAGTTTCATTTCGTTTATGGCATATTTTCTGAAGAACATGTATTTTATTATTTGCGAAAGATTATTATTTTTCTTCCTGTGCTTCTCTTGTACAAGGAGTTCTCTATTCTTTGTCCTTACACATTTCAGACAACCAGTTTTACATCATCGTTGACAGAAAAAGTATTATTATTTTCGTTGAGCAGTATCTATTTTCTCAGACCGCATTTCAATTAAAATTAGTGGATTCCAAGCAATCAGACCAACTGTGATTAGGAGAATTTTGCCAAAGGATAACTAGAAACGATTTCAAAGTACGACTAAAAAGTTATGCTAATTCCAGCGTAGCTGTATGGTTGTGGGTACTTCCAAGACATAAACGACAATCATCTTCCTCTTCGTCGTCTTCTTCTTCCCTAACCCGTTGGTCCGACGACCATCTTTTCTTTGTTCTTCCAGTATTCCCCTCGTCCTTTTGGATTGTAAACCAAAATTGTTTTGGTATCCTGTTCTTATGCATCCTTACAGGATGGTCTGTCCAATCCTGTGTGTATTGCTTTATCCTTTCGTTTATGTTGTATATTCTAAGGATGTTCCTTATATCATCATTTCTTAGCGGGTCTCTCCGTGATACTCCTAGTACTAATCGTAAAAATCCCATTTCACTAGCCTGTATCCGGCTTTGTGTCTTTGCGTTCAGTGTCCAGCCCTCACTGCCATCACTTTATAAAATTTCTCTTCTGACCCTTCCGCTCAGTGTTCTTTTTATCGTTCCGCTCATGTGATTAAACATCCCTTTTTTTGTCGACATCTGTCTCACCAACATTAGACAAGTCATGTCCAAGGAACATTACGACTTCATTCGCGAACATTTATATACGTTCAGTAATGTTTATTTCCACTACAAGAATTTCTGCCTTTCCGTTTCACTTCGGTTGAGATAGAAACGTCCTTACCTATACTCCTAGCTATTCAATAAATAATTGGTAAAATCCAACACCAGTAAACGTGTTGTGGAGTGGTTATGAAGGTTAGGAAATAATTTATTGAACTTATGTGAACGTAAAATATAATAAATCATTTAATAAATCACCTATTATATAATTAACTTTCCAAAATAAGTAATGATAATAAAACTCGTTTTTAACATTAGAGCAGTTAGCGGTTAGTCTACGAATTGTCTTTTTTAAAACAGTTTATACGTATTGGTATTCGAAAATATATTAAATATGTTAGAATCCAAACTACCAAAGACACTAAGCTTTAAGTTTTATGAGACTATGGCTGTACTGGTGGCGCTGTATGGGAGTGAGACATGGGTACTTTCACAGAGAGACACAGGGAAGGTTACATCAGCAGAAATGAAATTTCTCAGGGTGCACGTTACGAGACAGAATACGTGTAATGCACAGATAAGGCGAGAATTACAACTTTTTAAACTACAGGATAGAATTACTTAATACAAGGCCAACTGGTGCAAGCATTTGGGGAGAATGCAGCAAGATCTCCTTCCCAAACTTGCCTTGAATTATAAACCCACAGGGTATCGTAGTGTGGGGCGTCCGAGGACGAGATGTTTTCCCGAACAGGGCAGTGTAGCCTAATCCATGAAGTGGAGATGATGTTAGAATTGTAGATTGCGAATAGAAAAGTAATATAAACTGCGTGAAGGTTTCAACAGTTCTTGTAATGTGTTGTAGAGAATAGTGTTTAATTCTAGCTCAGATATATACTTTGTTCATTATTAGATTCCAGCGTGATGCATGTATTTGCAATTAAACCGGATTCGTTAAACGCGTGGTCGCATCATGAAACCCTCCGCTTTGAAAACAAACAGTTCGCAACTGATTAGTGTTAATTGATTAAACATATATAAACACACCTTTTTCTTAATAAAACTAAGTAATTCTTTAGATTATATTGTTTTGTTAAGAAAGTTTTTAAGTTTGTACTGTATACGTGTCTGTGTTGTAACGCTCCGGCTCCACTCTAAGAATGAACAAACTTACTAAAACCTGTGTCACACTATGCTATTTGACTAGCCGCTACTCGCGTAGCCCCTAGTGCAACATAGTTAAGTACCAGCTACTAGCGCTCGCCGGCGAGTGAAAAATTAGTAGATAGAGAAGTTGGACATGTTCAACTTTTGGCGCTACTAAGTAGCCAGTAGCCGACCTTGAGAGCCCCAGACTCACTAGCCGCTACCGAGTAGCGCCCTAGTCGCCCAGTGTGACAACGCAGTAGCGTGAAGTAACGCGTCCCGTTCTTCATCACGTGCTTGTCTCGGTAGCGTTTGTTTTGGTTTCGTTGTTGTATTGTTTTTTTTTAGTGTTCTATTTCTACATTTACAATGAATGATTTGTTAAAGTTGCCGGGTGATGAAATAATTACATTCCATAACATATTACTAAATATGATTGTGTGAGGAACATTACGTCCGTAGAGTATTTGAGACGCAACGCGAAAGAACCTGCTTTCGGTCGGTTGTTAGATGAGCTGGAACTTGGTTACAAAGGAAGATAATTAAAAATTAAAACACCCCTTGGAGCTTATCGTTATGAACTGCGTAAAATTAAAAAGTCTAAAAAGAGTAGTGGCGTGACGGAAGACGTATACAAACCATTTAGTTTGGTGAGACTTAATCTAGTAAGTCCTGAAACTTTGGTAAGGCTAATCGCATGATGTTATGTGGTACGATTGGGGGTCCTGAATTGTCAACTCTCTTATTAGCGTTGTTGAAGCACCCAGTTTATCCCTTCTACCTACCCATAGCCGAACACACATGCATTTCTTTTCGTTCCTTGCAACTGATTACAAACCTCTCTAACACCAATCACCAACAGGTGTCTCAAAGCCTCGCGTCGCACACCAACAGTGTCATTTTGCCAATATTTTCAACCTCAAACCAATCTACGCAACCACGTACTTTGTTGTAGTAGCCACTACTAAACAGCGGCTACCTAAAAACAGTGTGACGTATAAATAGCCAGCAAATGCAGTAGCGGCTAGTGAAGTAGCATAGTGTGACACAGGCTTAACGTATAAATCATACATAAGTGCTGGCAACGGTCAACGAGTTAGTGTGGCTGAGTTGCTCCAACTGGACTATAACAGTGAAATACGAGTAATATTGTGTAATAGTGGTAAAACACAATAGTGCAGGCAGTGATAGGCAACTATATGTTTACGTTAATAAAATTTATCATAGTGAGCGAAATTGGCTTCCTGCTGGATCGCTTGCCTAGTCTTATTCGTTTGGAAAGTAAACTTTAACCTTTGTACACCGTACTAACTCTAGACGTTGTCAGCTGTGCATGTTTGTCACGCATTAATGGCTCCATTAAACTGTATTCTTAGAGTAAAGGTCGTATACGTATAGGCGTTTATGGAAACTGGGCCCTTGTTCTACTGCTTCAATATTTAATATTATTAATAATAATAATGTATATTAATTAATTATTAATATATATTTTATATATTTCTCCGTGTTGGAAGACCGTGCAGTTGAGAGTCGATGACACTGTTGAGATCGTAAACATATCACGTGAGCTTGTGTTTCATATTTTAACTCACGAACTTGGAATGAAAAAGCTTTGTGCAAGGCGGTTTGGCCGCGTCTGAAGTTGTTGCACTTATTTGGTCGTCCACTGCAGGCGCCATCTTCAGTGCTCGTACGACCAAATTCAAACACGAGTGCTCTATTACAGACCATTGTTTTTGAATCCGCAGCATTTCCTAACAAGTTTTTCATTTCGTTGTGAATTCCCATTGGCGCGAGACCTTTCTGAAGAAACAATCACAGCACGATGTTTGAAGTTGTTCATTTTTGCTTAACTCGTAAATTCCGACCAACTGATAAACAACGAAAGAATGGATATACATAGGTTGGGAAATTAACACGAGATATGACTTTTATAACACACACAAAATTGTAATTCTACAACTAAGCTATATAGACGTCCCTCTGCGAACTTTACAACTGACCCTTGTATTCTCTGTACCCCACCGTGTAGGGAAGCTTATCGTCACCACCTATGTGGTGCCGATGGTTACCTACGCGGTCCTGTAAGGGGCTGCTTGATCAAGACTCGTAAGCGAAAGCTTCAGTCTCTCCTGAACCGAGGATTGCGCTGGGCTTGCAAAGGCCACTACCTGACATCCAACAGAATCATCCGAGAATCCCTGCATGTCCGTTCCCTGGACGTAACTAATATACGGACACTGTCCCGTAAATTCTATCGCCGCACCGCCCGCTTCCAGGGCAACCACCTTATTAGTGCCCTCGGTCAGTCGCTACCAATCTGCGCCAAGTGAATCTTGGACCCGGCCTCAGCGAACACTCGCGCCCTCAGTTAGGTAACTAATTGAAGACCCACGGCCGGTGGCAGGAGCTCTACTTGAAGCTCGGGACGCAGTACACGAGCGGGCGACGGGCATGGCCTTCCGCACAGCCCCACTTGTTGTCTCTGTAATATATTCACGGGAATATGATAAAAAAGCGTACGCAGATTGCGTGAATAAAGTGTGGTGGTCATCGAAAGGCATAGGGGGACCCTGTGGGACTACGAAGTTGGCAAGCCTGTACTACCGCCAGTCGGAAGTCCTTGATGTAATACTGTGTTCTTAATGCGTGGGGCACTTCCCGACACTGCCTCTGTGGACCAATCAGATTGTACCGTTAGTAAGATGAGATTACCGTTTTTTGATTCCACGTTGTCACTGTTTTGCCGCAGTTAGTATTCGTCAACCGCAGCGTATCACCGTCAATGGAGCCGATCCGTCGTGTTGTTGTCATTCTGCTGTCTGTGTCGCCGTTATGTAGTGATATTCAGAAACGTGACAACAACGTATCTACGCGTTGAAAGATAAAAAAATTAATTACAACTATTACGATTGTTTTGAGAATGGAAAATCTAAGACCGAACTAAATCAGTCGCAACACATACCTAAGGGCCTCCGCACACAGCGCGACTTCACCGCAACACGAGTTGAGCAACTGGTTTGAGACCCGATCGTTTTGAAACTTTAGTTGCTAACGGGTCGTTGTTGTCCGCAGACGGAGCAACTAAATTTTGACCAAAATGAAATCAGTATGGGTCAACCTGCCCAGTGAAGATTATGTGGATAGAACTGTAGTGAGATCTTTTGTTCACATTCTTCTTCAAACAAATTTTAGACACTAACATTCTTGGTGAATATTAGCGTAATACGTATAGTAAATGTAACTGTGTGGTAAAAACTTCCTAAAAATCAGCCGGCTATCTGGCAAAAAACGCAAAACTTTCACATGTACAATATTTATTTTTAAATTACAAGAAAATTCACTTTAATGTATTTGTCTTTTTGTACTTCATTCTAAATGGAATCGTCAAAATTATATTTCCCGCACACAATTTAATTAACCTTAAAAAAGTTGTCTATTTTTGTTTGTTTAGTAATGTTGTATCTGTAGATATCAAAATAAATATTCCTTGAATTCATGGGTTACATTATTAGTTTCACCAAATTGTGTTAATTATGTTAAACGAATGTTTGTAATCCTGTATTTGTAACAAACGTTTGTTAGTACCTTAATCCAGGAACAAGCCAGCGATGAAATGCTCGTTCTACCAAGTCGGTAATGCGTTCTTACTCGTTAAAACCGAGTTTAATTATCATTACTAAGATACAAAACCAAACAAATCTTGTACTTTTGCTCGTTACTTCCGAGTTCTCGTTATAAGCGAGTTCCACTGTACATATTAATTTTTTAACACATTTCTATGCAACCTATGAACAAATGGATTACAAATCTTGTATACAACTTTTTAGACAAGTTATAAGTAACTTATTATAGTAGGCCCTACACGTATTAAAAAAAGACGAGTAAAACATACTGGTAAAAGATTACTGGATAGGCTTGTATTACAGCTATCAGTAGTCGAGGCGTCGCCGTGGGTTATCAGACACGAATTTGTTGTAAAGTAAAATCGCATTATCAGTTGAATATACGTATATAGTTCGTGTTAGAATTACGGAATTTACTGTGGCTACTTGATAACAGGCTGTTTGTTTGAAATTGATTGTACGTATCCGTTTGTGTCGGCGCCCGCTCGTTCGTTTGTGTTTTTCTCACGCTCATTCAGCCCGATTAGGGCCAACCCCATTACGGTGACGTTTGTGGTAAGTTATTTTGCCCTTTACTCTAGCTTTATTAAAAGAAAAATAGCGAAGGGTGGTAGACGCTCCATTATACCAAGCTAAAGCGCCGACGAGCACTCACTTGGAGCGACCAACTGTGTAGTCTTCATGCACTATGGTTGCTGTTGTCTCTTGTGCTCTCGTGTGACGTTTTTATTACTGTCTTTCTTTTGTTAATAAGTTAACTAATAATTTAATTTTGATAAATATTTTGAACGAAGTTTTTTTTTGTATCGGCCATGTAAGGACCACATGCCAATTTCAATTCTTTACTTTTTGTTCTTTTATTTTTCTCCAATATTCTTTCATCTTTTCACTGTGTGTCTTCTTCCTGTCTTCAATCCACTTTGAACCTGCGTTTTTCTCTCTCCTACCCTGGACTCCTTTCATTTTTAACACTTTTGCCCAAAAAACGTCTCTTTCAATTGCTTCTCCTGCGTGTATATTATTTTTTTCAAAATCCTTGTGGACTTCTTTAATCCAACTTGATGTAGACTTCTTCCCCCGCAGATATTTGAAGATTTGCTTTGTCAGCCTATTGTCCTCCATTCTATTTAAATCTCCAAAAAATAATGGTCTTGTTTTTCTAATTGTTTCAGTTATATTTTCTATACTTTGATATATTTCATCATTACTTCGTAATTTCCAACCTTCTGAAGTTTTTCATGGGCCTAATATTTTCCTAATAATTCGTCTTTCCAATATTTTTAGTTTATTATTACATAGAAGTATATTTCTAGAAGTATGCCTATATTACATAGAATATTTGTAGAAGTATATTTATTATTACATAAATTTCAGTATACAGGTAGGCAATGTTTCAGTTATGGGCAAAATTACAAAAATCCCTATTACTCCACTATTTGGTAGTAATATAACAATTGTAGAGCACACAATCATAAACATTCGGGTCTGGGTTACAATTCCGTTTAGTCCGACACCCATTTGGATTTTCAAATTTTTGTTCTCTTTTGGTTTTTAGCCTGGGTCCCAAAATTCGAAATTTCCAAAATGTACACTACTTTCTGATGGTTGATCGTTAAAATTAGTCTTAAAAGAAGGTTCGAAACATGAACCAAAATGCAGAAATATATTACCGTTCAGGGAGACTGTTTCGAATCTACTAGCTATAGTGCGTCTTATATTACAGTCACGTGATTAATAAGCTACATATGTGCGGAACCATCAGAAAAACTCTAAAATCAATTAGTAAAAAAGCACACCTGAAGTTCTACAAGGTGATGGCCCTACGGGTCTGAGAATTGGACTTAAACGTAATCCGAGGCCAGTCGTATTCAAACGGCCGAACTGAGATTTCGCAGGGACGTGGCGGGCTGTACTCTTCGAAATGTCGATGTATGGTAGGCACTAAATACTATGAGTATACTCGACAGGATCGTCCAGTATCGGTTAAAACGGTTGATCCATCTTAACCGAATGGATGACTGCCGCACTATGGAATTATAAGCCAAAGGTACGGATAGGTGTGTGGGACGTCGAAGCAGCGTTGGAGTGACCAGCTCTAGTCTATCTGCTTGGCACGTGAACAAACCATTTTTGTTGAAGTATTATTATCCGCCGGGTTGTTGGCCGTGGTCGTTATAAACAGACGTTTCGGCCCCACTACGGTGTCCGCCAATTCACCTCATAGATGAGATAGAGACTATGTGTTCTGCCTGAAAAGGCCCACTTTGCGTCTTTTGCGTTATACGACCACGAAGCATTGGCATTGGCATTTTGTTCATCTTTCATTAAACTGAGTATAGTTCTCAGAATTTGCTATCTCTGTTTACTGATTAGTTAAAAGCTGCGTCCAGTCTCGCCTGTGTGTGTATGCGCGCGCGCGCAAATAGTTTTTCCAGTCGGTCATAGTGTGCGTACTCATGTTGAGCTCGTCTGCACAAAATTGTGATGTGGTGTGTTCCTTAGTCCACGACAATACAACGGTGTCACAATACAGCCTGCTGCCCTCTAGCCACGTACCGTTACGTAAACCGACGGTCGTCCTACACTGTGTTTTACCACATCTCCACCTACAAATTTTTTCAGACAGCTGAAGAGTCATTTCATGACCATTCGCACAGTATCGTCTTTTGTGTAAAACACCTTTGTCCTTCAAAAACTGCACTCCCTTCTCATTACTACTTATTTCCCGCACTAAATGACATGTTGCTGAACGCACCGACAAGACAGGAATGACCTACGACTACAGACGGTGGAGCGATAAGATAACTTATAATTATTCTTGTATAGTGTACGACAGTCTGTAAATGAGAGAATATCATTTTAACTAATCAGTAAACAGAGATAGCAAATTCTGAGAACTATACTCAGTTTAATGAAAGATGAACAAAATTCCAATGCCAACGCTTTGTGGTCGTAAAACGCAAAAGACCACCCACTTTTATAAACTTTTGTACCAGCATGTTCTAAGCTGGAAAACAGCATCAAGTGCTCTCTGACTGATTTGGGAACACAGCATGCCAGGTCCTATTCAATAGGAGGCTTTCTCTCCATCCTGTGCTCCCAAGTCAGTCAGACAGCACTTGATGCTGTTTTCCAGCTTAGAACGTGCTGGTACAAAAGTTTATAAAAGTGGGCCTTTTCAGGCAAAACACATAGTCTCTATCTCATCTCTGAGGTGAATTGGCGGACACCGTGTCAGTCTAGATGCTGATGATGGCCTGAGGTGGTGGGGCCGAAACCTCTGCCAATAACGACAACTGTGGATCGCGACCTAACAGGGAGTCCCTACTGAAAATGGCCAAAAATTGATAAAGAAAAGAAATTTTTTTCGTCCCAAATTGTTTTGTGGTTAGTTCTTTATACGAAAAACACCCTAAAACATTTTTCCGAAATATTTTGTAGGCAAAAACAATTTGTTTTTGGGGAAAAAACTAGCACCTAATTCATTTAGGTGTTATAACAAAACAATATTATTTATATAATACAATCTTACAGATATATATCATATTAGTACTAATTTGGAAATTAATGTTACATGTATAAAACATCAGCTGTTAATCAGATGTGTGGCATTAGGTGAATTTTAGTGACAATGTAAAAAAGTGAAATGTGGACTGCAGAGACATGATCGATAAGAAGATTGATAAGGACAGCCGCATATTTGTTCCTATAAATTATTAAAACTGTAAAATAAAATATTTTATTGTATTAGAATTTATTATTTTTGTACCCATTTATTTAATTAAAAACATCACGCCTTTGTACTCCACAAATATTTAATTTTCCAACAGAAAGGAATATGTTTAGAAAATCTTAGAGTTTCCTAATTCAGTTTTTCATGTTTTTATACATAGGCCTACTTTTTGATATATGTAAAAAACTATCTTACTTCTCTGAAATTTTGCATAGGTCTTTGGGATATAATTACGTAAAAAACACATATTTTTATTTAATTTGGGCTTATAGTTCCTGTGTAATCAATTTTTAATTATAAATGTAAAATTTTAAAAAATGTACTATTTTCCTCACAAAAAATTGTTTTGATTACAACCTAATAAAAATACGTGTTTTTTTTTTTAAGATAATTTTATCTCCTTCAAAATGACACCTTCTAAATGGTCATAGGACTTCTAGATTTTCTATGTCAATGAGAAAAAATATAATGTTTCTTAACGGTGCTAAGAAACCGTAAAAAATTCAATTTTAGTACTAAACACATTTTTTTCAGTTATACAAAATTTTACCCTTTATTTAGTGCAACAATAAATAATAAAAAATTCTGAATAAATTAAAAAGTTACAAAATAAACAATTTTGCCATTTTCAGTAGGGACTCCCCTTAAGAACTTGCAAACCATTTTTGGTTTAATCGTCGTAGATGATGATGATGATGATGATGATCGTGATCGTGATGATGTTAAGTACGAACGACAATCGTATAGTCTTTAAAGACGTTTCAGTGTGCCACATGAATAACGAAGGGGTCCCACTCAGTCGTCGCCCTAGTAAAGGTACATTAACATCTCGCATAAATAAATAATTCCACCGCTTTTGTTTTTTTTTTTTTAGAATCAGCTGGCTCCGGTAACTGCAACACGATGACGACAGCGTTATAAACACGAGACGGGAAAGCTTTCAACGCGTCCGTCCGTCCTCTGCACGAAAACTCACTACTGAAAATAGTTTTATACGGGAAGTGGTGGAATATGTACAGAGCGATTGCTCAACGGAGTCAATAAACGGAACACGACCGATGAAGTAGGGGCAGGGCGGGGCGTTGCGCCGGTTAAAGGTTGCTTGTCTGTTTCTCTCAGATGGGAGGCGGCACACCTTTCCTACTAGATCTAGGACGTGCGGTCATCAACACATTTTGAACTTTTTTCTTTCCAAATAGTTGTAGGATACAACAGGGAAAAATGGCTATTCGTTTGCTAAACTCATTACTTTGGTCGAACAAAATGAAACTATATTTGGTCGAACAAATTAACTTGCATAGACCTATATAGATGTTTTTGAAATAAGGGTGAGTGACCGCGCCCACAAGTGTGAATGAGAAAGTCGTTACAACGTTAGGTTTTAAAAAGAATGTACACACACACATAAACACAAGGAATGTGCTAGAAAAATATGTAACTGTACTGACGGGGGTGACAGGGCTCGGAGGTTGGGAAGGGACATTTGAATTATAGCTTGTTTGCGGGGGTGTGTGGACAGTGGGGCGGGTGGGGTGTGAAGGGTTTGGTTTTGTCCTCTTGTTGTTATTTCCGATCTGACGATGAGCTGAGAAACTTGAAAGCGCTAATCGAAATAATTTTTCTATAGTGGTGTGCAACAGTGATAATTCTGTGTGTGATTATAACCACTAACACAACTTTCTTAATCAAAATGAAACTTCAAACTAAACTGACAATCTACACAACTATTGTGGAGCCCATTTTAACTTATGGCCGCGAATGCTGGCAACTTTCTGATAAAGAGAAAAAGATGATAGAAACTGTGCAAATGGACTTCTTAAGAAGAGCGTGTAATATTTCTAGAATGCAATATGGTAGAAACGAAGATATAAGAAGGAAAACTGCGCATATTTACAACGGCAGAAAGAACAGAATCCAGACAGTTGCTATGGTATGGTCACGTAATGAGGATGGAGGAGAAGCGATGGCCAAAGAAAGCATTGACTTACACACCACAAAACAGGAGAAGAAAAGGAAGACTGACAACACAGTGGAGAACAGGAATTAGGAAAAGCATGAGAGATCGAGCCATTGAAGACGATGACTGGAAAGAAAAAATGGCGATCGAAATGCGGGATGCAGCATGGGGACTGTAGGACCCCCGCTAATAATAAAATAGTTGTAGTGACTACAAGTGTGCTAAACTACTATTTGAAAATAACAGGTACGAACGAATCCGTTCCAAAAACTGACACGTACAAATACCTGTTATTATATACTCATTACATACATATACATGTATTATATTATTGTTATAAGAAATAAATTGAAACTAAAAGTATTAACAGTGTTACTTTACACTATGATTTTATTAAGCTGTTACTGTTTGAAAGAAAATAAGAAACACAGAATTTATAGGCCCATCTCCCTTTGGAAATACTAATTTAAGTTTTCACTAGGGCTAAACAAACTGACATAGATTTAATATTAAATTATTGATTCCATTTTGGTTAGACAAATCTGTTCCGAAACTCAGGCAATGAAATTTAGAAAGCACATAATAGCACAACAAATAATGCCAAAAACATTTACGCGAAATGTGCAGTGAAGTTAAAATCATCTTCGATATCACACTAACAAAAAGTACTACATGGCGTATCAGCCACTCTGTAGGTTATAACACAATATAATTAGCTTTTTCAAAATTTACCAAGTTGGTGACTAATATAATATATAATTTGTTATTATATATCTACATAACACACGAGAATAAATGTAACATCAGTATGAATGTTTTTCATTTATTAAAAACAGCTTCGTCTCTCTGGCATAGAGATATTCTGAACCTCGCTGTTTTGCTTCTTTTCGTACTTCTATCGCAATCGACACATTTGCAGAATGAAGTATTCAGCATCAAAAATTGGCTTCCTACTCGTTTACTTGTTTATTCGTTAGTTGCGTAGGAGGGTCTCGCGACTCGGAACCGCGAGGCCGCAAGTAATCGGAACGGGTATTTCGACTTTTCAGTTATCGTTGAATCGGAACAGGTATTTCAACTTTTCAGTCACTGGTATATTCCACAAAAATAATCGTTCCAAAATTTCGGGCCAATAGCCCTGAGTTTATTAGCAACACTGTTGCCGGCGGCCTTGAAAGCCTTAGGCAAGGCGCAAATTGAGACACGTATAGCACGTGTGAGGTGGCCTGACACGAGGGACACGACACGTGCGTGCCACACGTGCTGCGTGGGGATCCGCAAATTGAGGCGCAGTTGAAATCAAGACACCCCACGTATCGGTTGTGCGGTGATCTAAATATTTTAAGGTGCAGTTTGTGGGATCTCGCAACCAATCCAATATTTGAAAATGTCGGATGCAAGAACCAAACATTTATTATTGTTAAACTTGAATTCTGAATCAGAATCCGATGATGCTGAAGAAGATATTTTGTTCTCTTTCTTATTAAAAAAAAAAAAAAAAAAATTACCAAATAAGTACATTTTATCAGAGAGAAATAGGCGTGGACAGTTTAAAATTACTACTATGATGAGTGATGCTGATTTTACCAATTACTTCCGCATGAATCGCAACCAGTTTTTTGATGTTCATGGGATGATTCAACAAGACATTGACTCAAATGGATGTAATGCTCAAAAGCCGATATCAACAGAGGAAAAACTTGCAGTTTTCTTGAGGTAAGTAATAAATATTTCTAAATTCAGGTTAAAGCTATTTATTTTATTTTTTTTTACAATCTGTTATGAGAATCAAATGTCTGTACATAGTTAGCCAAAGCGGAAATATCAGGTTGATCTTGGAGGTCTCCACCATGTGGTTGTTGGGGTAATGGGATGTGTGTCTGATCTTGCTGGTCTCGATCTTGTAGTTGTTGGGATATTTGGAAGTGTGTCTGATGGGAATCAGACCAAGCATGAGTGCTGGGAGAGCTTGCAACCGAGTAATTATACGAAGTTAACGATGACGAACTTTGTAGGTTCATAACGTCCTCTTCTGCTTTTGACACAGCCTGAAAAAGTTGGCCCCTCACCCTATGCTGGTATTGGGGGGGCAAATTTTTTGTTAGCTGGTACATTGAAAGGAAAAAATTGTATAGAGGGTCGTCTGAAGGATTATCCCTAGATTCCAATTTTCTCCTTTCTTCCTCCCGTTGTTTAGATCTCTCCTCTCGCTTCTGCAGAGACCTCTTCAGCAAACAATGCACATCGTCCTGCTTTCTGATTTTTTGTTTTTTGGTGTTGGCTACTGAAGTTTGCTCTAATGTACCCGTCGTTTTTGTGCTGGATTCTTCAACTTTGTCTTCTTCAACATCTGCATTGTTGGATTGTTCATGATTCGAGGAACAATGCTCCCCTTCTACATTTTCGGAGTCCAAAATTTCATTGCTTAGGGGTAGTGCCGATGAATGTTGTGAATCGTCATCGCTGTCGTTAACGTTTCCTTCACGGGGTCCAGCAGACATAAAACTTTCCAAAAACGTCATTTGCTTCTGAAACCGCCAAGGTCTAATGTTTTCAGGAGCAGCACCACTTTTAAGAGATTTCATTTGTCGCCGTCGTGCGTCTCGATAAGAATTTCTCAACTTGAGCCACATCGTTTTCGCTGCTTCACCTGAAACAAATACTTATTATGGATCCACATCTATTACATTACATACATCAACTATGACATATATGCAAACAAATTAATTTTAATAGATATTGTAAATACCTTTTTTGCAAACAAATTAATTTTAATAGATATTGTAAATACCTTTTTTTTTTTCTTTCTTTGGCTTATGGTTTACCAGCACTTTTTAAAAATGCTTTACACAAATTAAAAAGTGCTGGTAAACCATAAGCCAAAGAAAGAAAAAAAAGAAGATAATTAAAGCACAGCATAGGAATAAATAAACTGTAAATACCATATTATGACAAATAAAAATGAAGGAAGAAAATAAAAGAAAAAAAATTGTTAACTACAACACAAGGTTTTCCCAATGTCGCTCTTGTAGGTTAGTTGCTAGAGCTTTGGACTAGTAATCCAGTAGACGTAAGTTCAATCCCCACCTCGGGGGTAGGTACAACTTTTTTCTTTTATGTTCTTTCTTTATGGTAATTCACGTTAATATTACATAATACATATATAATGTACGATAATCAATTTTAATAATTTTGTTTCCTTTCAGATATTTGGCTTCTGGAGACAGCTACAAAAGTATTGCTTATAACTACCTGTTGGGAGATCGAACAGTGTCTAATATTGTCCAAGAAGTAGCTACCGCTATATGGAATAATATGCAACCAGTCTATTTAGCCGAACCCAAAACAGAAACATGGAAATCTATAGCTTTACGGTTTGAGGATAGATGGCAATTTCCACACTGCGTCGGTGCTGTCGACGGAAAACATATTGTTATTAAAAAACCAGGCAAAAGTGGATCATCATACTTTAACTATAAACATACATTCTCTATTATTTTAATGGCAACAGTGGACGCGGATTATAAATTTATCACAATAGATATTGGAGCGATGGGAAGATTTAGCGATGGAAATGTATTTGCAAGTAGTGGATTGGGCAAGAAAATGATCAAACACACTATACTACTTCCCAATCCTGAACAAATACCTACGATTGCCGAGCCTCTGCCGTATGTTTTTGTTGGAGACGAGGCTTTTCCTTTATCGGAAAATCTAATGAGACCATATCCAAGAAGGCAAGTAACTGGAAATTATCAACACCAAGTTTTCAATGCACGACTTTCTCGAGCTCGGCAAACAGTGGAATGTGCCTTCGGTATACTGTCTTCGCGGTTTCGCGTATTCCGAAGACCATTTGAAAGTAAAGTGGACACTGTGAGAGATGTAGTAAAAGCCGCTTGTGTTTTGCACAACTACTTACGACCCTCAGCCCTGGTAGAAGATGTAAATGATATCGAACAGCTGCCACAAACTCAACTGTTACATGTTCAAGGAAACAGGGCGAGAACTTCATTAGCTGCATTTAGAGTCAGGGATAGTTTTACGGAATATTTTAACAATTGTGGGGCACTTCCTTGGCAACATCAATCCGTTATGCTTGGAAAGTATTGACAATATAGTGCTTATCACTTTAGGTTATGTATTTTCTATAAAAATGTAATTTTTATGTACGAATAGAAACCATTTGTGACAATAAAAATAAAAAGTACTAGTATTTAAAACTATAATGAATGTATTTTAACTTACCTTCTAAATTTAGATCTGTCGCAATATCCTGCCAAATCCGGGTTTTCAACTTTGTTTTCATGTAGTTGGCATGTTTTGTGTCGTAAAGCTCCGGGTTTTTTCTTACCGCCTCTATTATCTTCTCTTCTGACATCTTTCGATGATAAAACGACGACGATGATCTGAACGAAGGACAAAACAGACAACGGCGATGATAAAACGACGACGATGATCTGAACGAAGGATAAAACAGACAACGGCGATTCACACAAGTGGCACGTGGGATGCGAAAAACTGTGTCTCAACCACAACGTCACATGGGTGGGTGGTCACAACGTCACACGTCTAGTCACGTCACTGGTCAATTTGCGCTGATACAATGGTTTCAACAGGATACAAAAACACGTGCTGTGCTGTGTCACCTCACACGTGCTATACGTGTCTCAATTTGCGCCTTGCCTTAGATATAGAATACTGATTACTCTATAGAGTACTGATTACTCTATAGAATAGTGATTGCTCTATACAGTACTGATTACTCTATACAATACGGATTACTCTATAGAGTAAAGATTACTCTATAGAGTACTGATTACTCTATAGAATACTGATTTGTTTTCGTCTTTTAGACAAATATCAATCGTAAAGCAAATCATAAACAATTCGGATAATCAATAAACATCCGGAATCTTTTGTTGTTGTTGTTAGTTTAATTTATAAACACAATGTCTAAATTACAGATCATCATTTAGTCCTAACTAATAAGTTTAAGTATGTTTCCGTAGTGCGGATTTAGAATAGGAAGCTCATACTCAGATAATATATTTATTTGTGTTGAAACATTATTGAGAAAAACAGAGAATACAATGTTCACACACACTTGCTGTTTTTTTTTTTTTTTTTTTTTTTTTGATGATGTTAAAGCTTGTGATATAATGCATAGGGACGTTTTATATAATATTTTGGAGAGAAGAGAGGTACCAAATCATCTGGTAGAAATTAAATTTGTATCTATAAAGACTCACGGATGAGCGTAGCCGGGAGTAATAGTATGCTAGAAATTGTGAATAGAGGGCGCTGACGTGGGTGCAGCATTTCTCCGATATTATTTAATGTGTTCCACAGATGGTATCAGTGAAACATTCGGTACCATGACATTCGTAGGAAAAGATACAGTACAAACAGAATTCACGATTGCCAATCATAACTCTTGAACAGGTAGCAAATTTTGATTATTTGTGGTGTGATAATATAACGGGGGTTCCCAATCGATGGTAAGCAAGAAGACCTAGCTAGGAAAAAGTATTTACTTTAAAAAATAAATAACTATTAAAACTTTATGTTCAAAACAACAATAAATTTTCATCGGACAATTTGAAAAGATTACCCTTATAAAAACACAACCTAAACACTTTGCTATAATATTTCATTAGATGTCTGTCTTTATCTTATTTAAATTAATATCTTAAACTTTAAGGTTAAAAATAACATCAATAGAACCTGTCATTGAACTCTCTGGTAAAAAATAAGCAGCAAAAGTGTCACATTAATTATTTTATTTTTAATATGTTGTTATTTTCAGCACTAACGAGAAAATGTGTAATGAAAGTAATATCAACTAACTTTTGAAAAAACTAAACTTTAATTTAGCATATTAAAATAAACCTGAAATTAATTTTTTAATTAAGTTCCCGTTTTGTAAATTCTATGTATTAGATTTTTTAATAATTATACATAACTAGGGATAATACGATATACTATTGATATTGTATCAAGTTTTTTTATTGAGAAAACAGCAAAAACCTTTCTTTAAGCTCCGATGATACTCGAAATGAACGCGGAAGACCAAAGCGGTACGCGGGTCCCGAAAGGTTGGGAACCACTGATATAACGTATGAGGAGGACAATGATATTTTTAATAAGACTGGCAAAAATCGAAGGCTATGTGACATTTTACGACGAAGTCTGAAGAGACAAACAGCGAGGGTTACTCAAATAAGGTTTTCTAAAGTGAAGGCAGTCTTCTGTTTGTTTTACTGATCCGAATCGTGGGCCGTAGGAAAGGAGATTTTGGATCGATGAAATCCTCAGAAATGGGATTCGAAGTTTGTATGAGGTTCGAAAGTACGAGGGGCGGCTGATAAGTAGGGGTGGATTTCTATGACCTAAAAATGTAGGAAATATGCATCCATTTATGACCTAAAAACATTAAAACATGACCAATAAAATCCAAAATATGACTTTATTAATGACACGTATGTGTTACATTTTAATTTTATTTATTAAATATAGAGTTAATCCTGTTAATTATTATTTTTATTTATCTACTTCAAATGAGCGTCTTTAAGATAGTCACACAATGCACCATTCACGAACTCCTTTAACTGCATTCTGCAAAACATCACCAACCCTGTAAGGGAGAGAAAAGTAATTAAATAATGGTACTTACGCAAATCCCATTTAACACCCCTATTAAAAATATTCATACCTGATCTCGATCTCAGTCTTCATTATCAGCTGAATTGTTGCAGGTGATGACGACATGCATTTTCAGGTTGTGAAATGAAAATCCTCTCCTGTTGTCGCAGAGAATGGTCTTGTAGCGAGAGGAACTTCTCTCCACATCACACGAAGTAATGGGGACGTACTTAAATAAACTTAGGTCAACGGATGAAAATTCATTTTCGAAGTCTGAACCTGGTTCATTTCCGCACAAAATCTCACTTATGCCACACAGTTGCAAAACTCCAGGATTCTTCTCCAGTACACTCACTAATTTTGCACATACTTTTGCTGCTACTATTCCTTTTGCACGTTTTAATTCTTGTCCTGTGTATTTTACAATATTCAGAGCATCATTTAGTTCAGAACCTGAAGCTTCTAGCTGGGTGATTTTTCTCGGTAAGAAATCGAAGTTGGATTTTAAGTAAGCCAGGTCAGTTTTTATAGTGGAACATGAAAACAAATCTTGCATTATTTTCACTGACGAAGAATCTGTAGGGTCCAAGGAGTTCATGATCTTCTCCAGGGTGTCGTAATTGTTGCAGTAATATACCGCAACTTCAATCCAGGTACCCCAGCGTGTTAGGGCAGGCTGGGGAGGAAGAGGCAATGAGGGAAAGGAATGTCTGAACAGCTACTGTTTTATAAAATTTCATACGGGTTTCCTTCCGAGTTTTATTTCGTAAATGTCTAGAATTGTCCCACAGATGGATCTAAACTTTGATAGTTTATTAACCCAATCGGTATCAACGTTGTATGAGATGTTATATCCCAGATAATTAAAATCACAACTTGTTCCAAAGTTTGATTGTCTACCACAATTTTTGTTCTCATGGGAACTTTATTTGTTCTTTGGGAGCTTTATTTTCATTTGATATTAATTTATCCACTTCCGGGTAGTTACTGCGAATTTCTTCGGCCACTCTATGTAAAGCATGCGCAAGGCATGTTACATGTATCATCTTCGGATATAACATCTTTATTCCCTTGGCTGCTTTCATCATATAAGGAGCCGCGTCAGTAATAAAGAGAATAACATTCTCTCTTTTTGCCCCATTTGGCCACAGTATATTCAAAGAATCGTCGAATAAGACAGCAATACTTGAATGATATGTCCTCTCTAGTACTTCACATGCTAGGAGGAATATTTCTCCAGGTCTGTGTTCTTTTAGTGTTCCAACAATCACGTTTGCAACATACCTCCCATCAACATTTGTTGTTTCATCAATTGAAACCCATATTTTACAGTCCCCCACACTACATCTTATTTTATCCAACACCTCTTCGTAACACCCAGTCAGATAGTTCTTCCTCAGCGTTGATTCATTTGGAACCGGATGTTTCGTATATTTCTCCAGAAACTGTCTCAAGCCTTGATTGTTAAGCTTTTTCAATGGGATGTTGGATGAAATCATCGCCCTGCAGAGATCCTTCGTAAACTCTGAAGTGTTGGAAGATGAAGTTGAAGTACTAGCAGATTTTTCGAATAATAGAAGTTGTCTACTTTCGACTGCTGACTGTCTTTGTAAGCAATTTTAATGTTTTGCCATATTACAGTGTTGCTGCACAGTGAAACGTTTCTCAGTGGCGACTTTAACTTCACACAACTTACAAAATAAAATAGTGCCATCGGTACTAAATATTTTATCACCAAATTCTCGAATAAAACCGCGCACCTTTTCATTCACCGAACTCTTTATTCTAGGCATGATGGAAACAATCTGCGGACACACGGAATGAGCGAATGACCATTACAGGTGAAGGTGAAAGTTA
This sequence comes from Magicicada septendecula, assembly GCA_034769895.1. Classification (NCBI taxonomy): domain Eukaryota; kingdom Metazoa; phylum Arthropoda; class Insecta; order Hemiptera; family Cicadidae; genus Magicicada; species Magicicada septendecula. Next base: position 558,537,526 of record CM068369.1, read on the forward strand.
AAAGCACTTTACAAAATGTAAGAAAACCCTCCCCCTCCCTTCACTTCTGCCCCCTGGCATTATCGCTCACGGAGGCAAACAATAGAGGCCTAACGGTAGGCTACTTGAAATCCGCATTCCGAAGACATTTCACACCTTATTAACCATTTCTCGGAATATATATACTAAAATTTTTACACGAGAGGGATTGACGTTTGCAATGATGTCATCGCCATGTTGCCACTTCGTAACCACGTGTTTCTGTTGAATGTCACGCAAGCGTAACTTCGTTACTGTATTCACTCAAAACACTTCTCGCAGACAAAACAAATCCAGTACACGCAGACTAAATATGTATTCCCCTACTTAAAAACTAATCTTCGATTTCGTTGTCCATGACGTGTCCGTTAATTAACTAAATATAATTATTACACTACGACTCGGAACACAAAACTTTTTATAGGTAAAAACGAAAATGTTTTACCTTGCAACCTTGCTTCTTCAGAAGTCTCGCCTTTTAAAGTTTTGTGTTCCGAGTCGTAGTGTAATAATTATATTTAGTTAAAAACTAATATTTATTCAGTTGTAACTACAGATAATTCATAAACTAAAAATGTGAATTCTTACGAGAATAATAAACGAGAACTTAATTAACTTCAGTGTTTTTTTAAATTAACTACAAATGTTCAGAATCTTTAATTTTTTGATTTAACGATAAATGTGACAATGTGCAAATGTGCAATAATCAACTTAGTGTATAAATAAAGTAAAAATTTTTAGCAATTTTGACTCTAATTAACCTTGTTATGCCCCACGTTCTTTGGGAGCCATTTACATTTAGTGTATATAAACGGAATTGGCAATTAATTGAGTAATTATGTTTGCCGTGCCATTTATATTGAGCGTAATTATGCTAATTATGGGTATTATTGAATTATCCAATTATGAATTAGTAAATTGGCTCTAATGAACTTCGTGTACGAATGGTACGTATTCAAACAGAGTTATAATTGACGTTAATGTTAATACATATATGAAATAACTTATATTTGTCTGATTAGACTCAACACAGTTGTCAAATCAATATGATTGTATGAGCCTGTTAATCGGACATTTCAGTGGTCGATTTGGTTGTGTCCATTGATAGTTATCATAACTTTGAGACTCTTATATGAAAATGCTTAGAATGAGATAAATTAATAATCAAGGTTAATTTGCAATAATGAACGCAAGATTTAAATATAAAATAATTACTTATTTATTATATCGTTAGTTGAGTAAGTTACTATGTCCTGCAAATACATATTTAAAAGACACATAATAACAAAATACAATAATATCCGTACGTTGTTTCCTGAAAAACACAAACAAATGGTACATTCAAATACAACAAATAATATACATATACAAACAATAAACAATCAAATATATGTTATCCCTATCTAAATGCGTTCATTATGCTCAGATGATGAATTACTTTATAAGATTTATGATTTATATGACTTTATAAAATCTCTCGGGAGTAGCTCTTTGAAAAGATGAGACAGTGCAGTAGTATATGTATCACTAAGATTTAATAAACATAGAGGCTTATTCTTCGTATTGTTTAAATTAGCAGCCATCCTTACTATTTCTTTTATGAATTTGCTAACTGCTATAATTTTTTATTGTTCGACTAAGCTTTTCGTCATTACTGACATCTTCAGGTCTTAAACAAGGCTTGTTGTTTAAGACCTGAAGATGTCAGTAATGACGAAAAGCTTAGTCGAACAATAAAAAATTATAGCAGTTAGCAAATTCATAAAAGATATAGATGCTTATCTTGTAAAAGGGCTTATCCAACATTCCATCGGCGTAGGATGACATCCGGTGGTGGACTCGTCGCACATCCTAATCACTATTAATTGGAGAACACTTCACTTCACTTCACAATTTCACTCTCGTTATGTGTATCGTGTTGTCGTACTCCCGCTGGTGTCGAGTGTATGAGTTCAAGTGTTCAGATGTCTATATCGTCATTAAGATGAATTACTCTTATAGTTTGCTGTGTGCGTGTTCATAGTTAACTGTTTCATCTATCTTGGACGTAGTGTATTCTGTGTGCGTAATTGTGTTCGGTATAGTTCATTCAGTACAAATGTTCAACATAGCGAATCATTACGATGTATTAGTGTTTGAATTGTCACCCACTGTTATACTTTTAGAATGTTAATCACTGGTGTTATTATGTTGCGTGTCGGTCGTCGTTTTAAGACACGTACGCACTGGTATTTAATGATAGTTATGTTTGTACGCACTGTAGTTTATCAGAACACATATAATTGTCGAACAGACTTTTGCGTAATTGAGATCTAAGTTCACTTATGACCGCGACCGAGTTAAAAGTTCGGTAAGTCGCGCAAACTATTTCGATTACTAATTGTATTACCGCTCCGACTATAACCAACTGTCTTACTGTCGTATTGACTTACTGACTTATTTACAGACTTATTACTTATAGACTGACTTATAGACTTCTGACTTCTAACTGCTGACTGCCGCTCCGCGCAAACAGTTTTATTAAAACATACTACCCATAAGGCCAAATTCTTCATTTCCACGCCCTTTCGGATTTGTGATAGGTTCTCTAAATTCCTACTACTCTGCAGATCTCCTCATCGGTTTCCCGATTCGTCGTTCGAACCCTTCTTACTCTCTCCACGAGTTGTTTAAGAAGATGCTTAACGCTGGTTGGTCGTCGTCATCCCCGGAGTATTCCATGCGACCAACTTAGTACAGATTCTTAGAAACTAGAGCAATTCCCTCGCCTGTCTGTCAACCTTTGTTTCGACTTTGTCGAGGTTCTGACTTAGCTTTTGTTAACGGACTGCAGAGTCCTGGTCAATTGTTCAATTTACTCGTTGCTCGTTCCGCTGATTATCAACCCTTCGCAGGAGTCGTCCCTAGTCGAATCCCACGCTTTCTAGCTGTAAATTTTAGTTAGCTGTAATAGTTTGTTTTCACGCTGTGCAGGGTGTACTTTCAGTATTCACTCAGTTTACGTTCTATTGTTTATATGTTTGTCGAGATTTTTCTGTACTCCTTTGTATCTGGGTGTAGCCTTTCATATGTGTGCTCGTTACAACTCACCCCCACAGCAGGCGTTCCATTTCATTTCTGCGTAACCAGGCAGCTGGACTAAGTCTTTGTTTCGTTCGCTAGGTGCTGTAAATTGTAACAAACTTTGAGCTGTCAACGACGTTCCTTAAATTCTTATTGTGTCGTGTACATAGACGTTTTTTCCTTGTCTTCGCACTGGCGTCGGGTCTGACGTCCCTAATTCGTCATTATTTACGACTCGGGCTTGTGTCCTTCGACTCGAGTGTGTGAACGTGCCACTTGATCGAGAAATTAAATTTTTTTTTTTTTAAATTTCGATCACTATAAATTAACAATAATAAAATATATAAGACAGCAAAATAAGAGTCAATGTTTTGTTTTTATTACTTTTACCATACAAACAAACTGAAAATGAAATTATTATTACCTGTCTGTAGTTTTCTGCCTGTGCCGTTAATCTAAAGGTGTTACACCACTTATATAAGAGTCACTCGAGTCACTGGATTCTGTCCTCAAATTTATTACCAGTTGTTCCACGACGTCTTCTAATATGCCTTCGTTCCTCCATGCTTCGTCAATTGCTTTCTTTGTATGCATCACTGCTTTTCTCCAATCGTCTGCAGTAACATTCGTAATGCCCTCGCGTATCAATTTTTCTACTTCAGTTCCTGTAAAAGTCTTATTATTTCTTGCTACATATCCCTTTACTTGTGCCCAAATTAACTCAATGGGGTTAAAATGACAATGATACGGTGGTAATCTTACTACTTTATGGCCATGTTCTTGCGCTACTTTGTCAATTACGTATTCCGGAAAGCGAGGTTTACAACCTGACACCAGCTCCAATAGCTCTGCTTTTTTCATGCTAACAGTCGTAGAAATGTTATGTTCATGAAGCCAGTGAATAATTTCTTCTTTACATGTAGCTAATGTTGGCGCTTTGTCGTATATAACCGAGTGATAAGGGGCGTTATCCATTACAACAGTTGACGGCACTGTGAGGTTTTTTAATAACGAGTCTGTGAACTACTTGGTAAAGTTTTCAGACTTCATTTCTTCGTGGAAGTCACTCGTTTTCTTTGACTTAAAGGCATAAAAACAGTTAGGTATGAAACCTTTTGATGTCCCAGCGTGTACAATAATATATCTACCCCCTCGTCCTAAAGGTATTTTCATTGTTCCTTCCACAGTATCATCTGTCCAGCCTTTTCGTAAACTGTGACCTATGTTTACCCATTGTTTAAACTTTGTACTTGTTTATCAGCTGTACGCAGTGGACTACTGCAATGCGGCACGAGCGGATGACGTCACGCGCTTATCAAACGCTGCCGCCGGTCATCTCGGCCGTCGGGAGACAAGTTTAGTTTAGTTTCTAACAAGACTCCGAGCGGTTCTCTCGTAAAACATTTTCTCTTCCAGCCGCGGCTTCTGGACAATTTTTAAATATGTATTCATAAGATTTAATTTAACTCAGACTACCTGCGTCCATCTACAATGGACCACGATTTCGTTCAAAACTAATTTTCGGGCGTTATTGCCTCAAATGCATCCGCACGTGCCGATCATGATCAGTACTTTAAAATTTCAATAAACGCTTGTCAAATATCAATAATACAGTCCACTTCTTTTCTTACATACAATCCAGCCTTTCCTGCTTAGCGTCTTTGGAATAACTCGCGATTCTTCAAGAGCTTCCAAACCGCAACATTTTTGGTCCCACCGGGCAGGATTTCTTATTTTTTGCCCAAAAACGAAAACGTTTTTGGTCACCACGTCACGGATTTCTCATGTCTGGGTCCACAAGCGACAGCATTTCTTTGTACACATCATTTCTGGCCCAACCGATCTGAATTTAGTCACGCCCTACGGGCATCATTCGCGTCCTGAGCGATACCATTGTTGTGAATCGCATCGCAGTCATCACCACAGGATTCGGCCAAGCAGTAGATCAGAGACGACGGGACAGGGCAGGACAGCATTTGCGAGGTCATCAAAAAAAGATTCCACAGCTTTAATTCATGGAGGGTTACACATGAGGCGTCATCTGACCAGCAGAGACAGGAGGTGCAACAGCTCCTAACAGGATCGAACAACGGGATCGAAGCCAGCTTCATCGCGAATGGATCAACGGCCACGTGACTATAAACTTTTTACTTATATTTGATGTGTAACAATATTTCACATTTAATAGTTATTTCTTAACACATTTGTATAAACAAACACCATCATTACACAATACAACTTAATAAATGGTTGGCAGTTCATTATCAGTTAAAACTTCAAGGATAAAGATATATGTTGCTATCATTTAAATTCATAATTTTAATAATTTAATTGCCAACAAAACTTGATTAGTAGAGAGAATAAGTCTATGTTCTAAACAACGATCGCTAGCTACCGAAACGTATTCAAATTCATTCAAACTTAAGTTTATGGTTCACATGCTCTATGCTCAGATTCTTTCAAGATATTTTTCTTTTTTTTTCTCTTAAATTGTAATAATGGCCGATGTAAGGGCTCTAATAAAAAAACGAGGCACAATTAAAGCCTCAATATCACGCGTAAATACTTTCGCGGATAACTTCGATTTGGTAACCAGCGATCCTCATGCGCTGAAAATAAAACTGCGTCATTTGATGGAATTATCCACCAAATATGATGAGATTCAATCCCAAATCGAAGCCGAGGAAGCGGACGTTGCTTTAACGAGTGATAGGGTACAAACGGAAGACGATCTTTGTAATATAGAGTGTAAATTGCAACACCTGCTGGAGCAAGCTGAGCATATGAACCAAAAACCAGTAATTAATGCTGAAAGTAAACAGCTTAAAACACCCCCCATTCAATTGGAACCAATCAAATTACCACGGTTTGCGGGTAGTATTGTTGAGTGGCAACATTATTACCATATTTTTCTTGAATTAATTCATGTCAGAGCAGATCTGACGGATATACAGAAACTTCACTATTTGCACTCGTCATTACATGGCGAGGCGCTTAACGTAATAAAGTCGTTACCAATCACTCATGAGAATTACGCGGTGGCCATCGATCTGTTGAGGAATAGATATGACAGTAAGCTAATTGTTTCCGCCCATCATGTAGGGAATGTCCTGGACGTACCAGTAGTTCAACAAGAATCCCAAGTCAGCATATCGAAATTCATTGATGAAATCTCTGCCAATATAAACGCTTTAAATAATCTCAAACTGCCAGTCAACACATTCGAAATTATTGTCGTAAATTATTTAGCTAAAAAACTTGATAATTACACTTTCCGTTTGTGGAAAGAGAGTTTGTCGGAACATAAATTCCCTGATTTTAATAATTTTATGAATTTTCTAAATTCACGAAGAAAATTACTACAAAATCTCGATAACGCGACTACCCCAACGAGCAGGTTGAATAAAAGCGATAAGTCTCCTTATCGCAAGGCAGTTAAACAGATAAGCGCTCCAAAGGGCGCATTCCATTCTCATATCAGAAACAATTTATGTAGGCTGTGTAACGGTGAACATAGAATTATCGACTGCTTACAATTTACATCGCTGTCTATCCCTGACAGAAGAAACGTGTTAATAAAAAACAAACTTTGCTTAAACTGCCTCCGTTCGGGACACGAAAGCTCAAAATGTCCCTCAAAATTCTCATGCAAAAAATGTTCTAGGCGTCACCACACCACAATTCATGTCCCCAACAGAGACGGAGCTTCTATTAACAACCAATGCTCACTGAAGTCACAGACCAATAAATCGGTATTGTTATCCACCGCCGTCTGTATGACCGCTAACAAGGTCGGTAGGAAATTTCCCGTTAGGATATTACTGGATTCCGGTTCTCAAGCGAACTTTTGCACAATGGATTTCGCCCGCAGAATGGGCCTCCAATTGGTTAAATCGCAACTACCCATCACGGGTATAAACAACTCGCTTTCCCAGGCTGACTTTAGTACGAAGGTAAGGCTACATTCTCGCTATAAACACTTCACGTTAAACGTGCATTGTGCCGTATTACCCAGTATAACTAATAATTTACCGGCGGAGTCGTTCGATCTTGCCTCTTTGAATTTACCCAAGCGCATATTCTTGGCGGATCCTCACCTACATTGCTCGGCGCAAGTCGATATATTACTCGGCGCTCAATATTTTCTCCAACTAATTGAACCTATGAAATTTACGCGCGGACCACACTTTCCTATAATTCAGGAAACCAAGTTAGGATTTATTTTGGCCGGTGACTTACCCTTTAACGTCGATATAACTAAAACAGTTTCGTCCTTTATGGTCTGCAAGGATGATAATCAGATTTCCTCGCAACTAAAAGAATTTTGGAAGTTGGAGGAGATCTCTAGTCGCGAAGCCCGCTCTGAGGACTCGCCGTGTGAAAAACATTTCGTGGAAAACACTAGCGGCAACCGCGATGGGAGATTCGTGGTATCCCTGCCCCGCAGGTCTGATAAATTACATTTGGGAGATTCTCTCCGCGGAGCTATCCGCAGATTCCAATCGTTAGAGTTCAAGTTCAAGCAGAACCCTATCCTTTATAAGGATTATAGCGAGTTCATGGGTGACTACTTGAAACTTGGCCACATGTCGCCACTTAATGACTACGATTTGTCGCTTGACAGCTCAGAGATTTTTTATCTGCCCTATCAAGGACTTCAAGGACTCTAGCTTAACCACTAAATTGCGCGTGGTATTTGACGCCTCCGCTAAAACCACAAATAGTCTGTCCCTCAACGATACTCTAATGGTCGGTCCTACGATCCAGCAGGATCTGTTTTCGATAATGGTTCGGTTCCGTACCCACCGATACGTACTTATTGCGGACATAGAAAAGATGTATCGCCAGATCATGGTTAACCCAAAGGATTCAAACCTGCAACGCATCGTTTGGCGTGATGCGCCGCATAAGGAATTGCGACATTACGCTTTAAGGACGGTTACATATGGCACTGCTAGTGCCTCCTTCCTTGCTACACGTTGTCTGGCTCAAATAGCCTACGAAAATAAATCCGACTACCCTACAGCTTCTAGGGCTATAGTCAATGATTTTTACGTAGATGATCTCATAACGGGTTCGGATGATCCCGTTATGAGATATCAATAATACAGTCCACTTCTTTTCTTACATACAATCCAGCCTTTCCTGCTTAGCGTCTTTGGAATAACTCGCGATTCTTCAAGAGCTTCCAAACCGCAACACCCATGTTTCGTCTAACCAGACTATGTCTTCAATAGATTTAGTTTGAATTTCTCGTAGAAATCTACAACGTAAAGCAACTACACTTTCACTTTCCATAAGAACTTTTCTCCCCGAAATGTTTGTAAACTTAAAACCGTTATTTTGCAATACTTTCCTAACACATGATTTACTACCGGCAAAAAGATCAGCAGCTGCTAACGACTTATGAAGTTTATTTATTGTTGGGTGCTCTTTTCTACAATAGTAGCTATAAATATTGTTAACAAAATCTATTCATTCGTGTTTGATTCTGTTTTTTGAAAAATATAGTTTTGTTTTTGTTGTTCGTATTTAGTAAATAATTTTTGTAATTGTTTTATGTAAATATTTAAATCTTTTATTTCTGTTTCCGTCAACTGTATCACTTTGCGTTATTTGAATTAATTTCTGCGTTAACTGTATTATCTCCCGCACTAATCGATCGACGGTTCTTCTTCTTAATTGTGTATTCTCCTTCCACTTTGGTAAAGGCCACCTTTCGGATAGTCCGTGATCTCAATTTAATTTTATTTTATTTCTATTTATTAATTATATAAATAAACAGCAACCAATTTGCAGAAATTCCAGATTTATTAACAATTTTTTATTATATATCGAGTGTTAATCGATTATTCAACAGTAGTATCGACTCGTTTCTCAGGGCTGTCGATTATTTTTACATCTGTATTTAATATTAATTATCAGGTTCTTTGAACGGTTCTATTATATAGTCAGAGAAAGGGTAAGGTCAGGAAAGTATAACACTTACAAGTAAATAGCTTAAGAATTAAAAATTACAAATTTATTATTTAATATATAATGTTTATCAAAGTAAAAATTCGAACCATTGACGTCTGGACGATTATTTTGGCAAAGCTCGCTTTGAATTGTGGGAGTCAAGATGGCTGCTTCCGTACTGCATCTGTTAACATGAAGTCGGCTCGACGAAATTTTCTTCCAATAAATGTTGCCTTTTCAATGTTTCCTTGTCTCCGCAGTTGTGATTATTCCTTCTGGTGTTAGTGGAGTGGTCCTGGTTCAGTGTTTTGTTATTCACTTCGATAATATGTGTTGGATAATGTTATAATTCACTTTGGTCAATAAGGTCGAAACTTGCACAGTTCGTCTCGTTATTAAGAATTATTTGTTTTATAGGTTTAATTTATTATTTCACTCATTTACTGTTCCGTATTACTTTAGTTTAATGGTAGTATTAGTTGTTCTCACTGAATTTAAAGTTTAAGTTAAGTTTTTATAAATTTACGATTTTCACTGTAGACTAGGCTTACTGAACGAACGCCATACTAGTCTGCTATATAGGTTAATCTAAGCAAAATCTCGTTCGAGTGTGCTTGACAAAGTCTAATAATCAACTGTTCTAACTTCCTTCGTCTTCTGAAAACGTCTTAGCCAATTTAATATTAGCAATACATTGTTTTAAATCTTTGTCGCTTCCGTTACATGTATGAAAATTACATTATATTACTGAATATATTTTTGCTATTATTTAATTTTATGGAATACTAAATACATAATCTCTTTCTTTAGTCCATTCTGCTTGATTTGATACCAAATAAGATATTTTTACTAAGTTTTTTATCTAAAATGCTATATTTACTTCATTTTGAAAATGTAGGCTTAAAATTTACTTCCTGTTCTTCTCAAAATGTTTGCCATTTTATATGTTATATTTATGATTGTACTAAATCTCAGATTGAAATAAAATGTTTATCTTCCCTTAATTTCTTGTAATTTTATTAATTGTTTATCTTTTTAAATATTATTCATTAATTTTTGACTCCCCACTTTGAATTTTCAGTTATTACCTTTGCATTTTTTCCAATAATTCTTACTATCTCTTTACAATATCTTTATAAAGTATAATTTACATTATATTACTCTGTGACTGATTTACCTTACATAAATTTCATCAGTTTAATTAGTTTACTGGACTTGATTCATCAATTATAATATAGTTGAGATTTACCATTTGGCCTAGATTTTATCTGTTTTTACATACAAAGTTTTTGAATAATACAGCTTGTTTATACCCCTTCTGACCTTCTATTCTAATACAATATTAATTAACAATTCCTTATTTTACTACAAGAACATTTAGTATTGAATTCATACTATTAATACATCACAAATATTTGACATTAAAAAAGTGGTATTTAAACTCAAGACATTTTAGTCTTGATTATTACTAGTAACACATAATAAATATTTTATAATAAAAGAATGGTATCCACACTCAGACATTTCATCCTTGCTTAACACTATTAAACATAATAAATATTTTAGAATTATAAAACATTACACTCTATTTCCAACATTTAGGTATAGAGTTCATTTATTTTACTAGAAACATAACACATCTGTTCCTTCATTTTTTAACTTTTCTTAAAATTACTTTTGTGCAGTCTTATCTGTTTTTATTTTATATTAGGGATGTATCCCTTGACACTTCACTTATTAACTACCTGCTCTCTATTTATCTTACTCATTTTAGTGACTGTTGTTAGATAAAGAGTGGCACTTTCTTAGAAACATTAGTATTTGATTTTCATAATACTATTCTACCAAATAGTGTTTATGAAGTTAAATTAAAAACTTTAAAGTTGTTCAGAGGTACACATTTACTAAGTTTAAGCAATTCATACACTTTATTGAAGTTTATCTACTATAATAAAATAACTTGCACTGGTCCCCTGTTATTTCTTGATACTATCACTGATCAGTTTTATAGTTTTATATTATCAAGAATTTTATTTATAGAGGATTCTTAAGATTTGTTTTTATTCATTATAAAATAACTTTCATGGGTGCACTTTTACTTATACCTCTAAACACTTTTGTTTACATCTACTTTACATTAGTTTCTGTTTTTGGGTGTTATACTTTCGTTGGTGACTTTTAACTCTTTTGGGGTTTGTATTTTCTTCTTACTGGGTTTCCTTTGGGTATCTCTTGTATTCTTCTTATCCTACTATCTTGTATCTTCAAAATCATTCCCTTTTATTAAGTATTTCAGTTTGTTCAGGTTATTTAATTCCTTATCCATGTCCTCGCTTGTTTCTTGAAAAACAGTCTTTATTTTAGGGGTGTCGGTTTGTTCTGGGTTTCGCCTTACTTACTGATTCTCATTCTTTGTTTCTTCACTACAATATAGTTTTATTATGTACGTTGGTTTGTTCTGGGTATTTTCCTTACTTACTCCTATCCTACCTGGGTATTTCCTTACTTTATTTTAGTTTTTTGGGTTTATTTTTCATTACACATATTTGTTGCATAGTTGTTTTTTCTTTATTTTTATTTCTTCCAGTTATGATTGTATTTTATTGTGATACTTATTTGTTTTCATTTGGATTTTTCCTTGATAGTTATTTTAATTGATATTTATTTATGATCATATTTCATTCATTATTAAGTGGATAATCTGTCATGCTACAATATGCTGTCGAATTGCATTTTCTTGGAAAGAATCTAACTTCATAACTTTTTTGTCTATATTTCTTTTTTTATTAGGTGTATGAAACTTGGGCTCTGTATCACTAAAATCAGTAAGAAGATCGTCTTTCTCTTTTCCTATACGTACTATAAGATTCTTCCCTACTTCGCATGCGGCAGCTGTACGCTCTAAAACTTTATTAAAGGAAATTAACGGCCCCCTGTTTGCTTTTTCTTTTTCAAAATATTCACGTACTGAACAGATAAGTTGTCTTGCCTGTCCATTAAATACTTTCCTTTTTCTTGTCTTGCGTATAGCTGAAGCACTCGTACTGGCGTCGGACATAGCTGAATGGATAATATTTACAATCACTATCACTTAGTCCACTAAATACTTAAATTTTACCACAAAATCACTTCTGAATATTAGACTAATAATCACTAAATTTAAAAAATATCACTCAATCATGCAAATGCACTAAAATATGATAATATTGTAAATTTTAAAACTGTTAAATTTCACTCACATCAAACCGTAGTAAACGCACTAGGCCTGCTGTTCAATTTACTACGCGCACGTGGTAACGCACAAACAGCGGAACAACAAGTACGAGTTGACAACGCTGTGCTGTATAGTTTCGGCCAATCAGACCGCTCTAAACACCACTTCCCCCCTCACTTGCAGACAAACGTCAATCACTCTCCTGTAAAAGTTGTAGTTTTTATAGGTATTTTAAGGACATTCTGAAAGATGATTTTACTACTTTAACACACCACAATTTGTTACGGAACGAATAAATGCATTTTCGTGTGAAAAATACACGAAAATGCCATTATAATCCATTTTCACTGTAAATATGCTGTAAAACTTCATAAATGTCTAAATATGCATATGAACTGTCAAAAAATATAACTTAAATATGCATTTTAGTGCTAAATATGCTACAAAACTTAAAACTTCCGAAATATGCAATTATATGCACAATAAAACACTATCAATCTTCATCAAAATACTTGGAATGAAGTTTAACTCAAGCTGAAACCTAAAATAATATCAAGGAAAAAAATATGACATAGAAATCCGCCCCCTACTGATAAGTAATGCACAGTCGCATGTAACTCGCAAATGAAAAGGGGTAGTCAGATGAAACAAATATGAAATGAAAGTACATTTTATTTGCTACAAGAACTTACATTTATTTTTCGACGTAGTCACCATTACAGCTACACATTTTTCCCAACAGTGAACCAATTGTCTCATCCCGTCATTGAAGAATGCCGGTGGTTTTTCCTTGATCCACGCCCTCACTGCGTCTTTTAGTTCAGTTGAAATGAACACCCTTTAAATGCGGAAAAAATCAAAATCGCAGGGCGCCAAATCTGGTGAGTATGGAGGGTGTGGAATTGGGTTCAAATTTCAAGTTCACAAAAGCCTCGGCGGTCGCACGCGATTGTGCGTGGCACCCACCGCGAACAGATTTTACAATAGCCCAGTTCTGCAATAAAGTGTTCTACTCGTTCTTCGATATGCCTATCCGGGTGGCGATGCGTTGTTGTGAGATGCGGTCATTTTGAATCAATTCATTTACCTCCATTTGGTGCTTCTCATCAGTTACAGAAACTGGTCGACCACTGCAAGATTCATCATCAATATTCGCTTTACCAGCTTCCGATGCACGAAATTTTATTGCCCACCTACTCACGATACTTCGATCAACAGTTTCATCGCCATAAACGGCTTTTAGACGATGGTGAATGTCACTAGTGTTCACTTTTTCAGCTGTTAAAAATCCAATCACTGCACGTTGTTTTAGACGCATTGACGTAGCTAGCGTACTCGACTCCATAACAATGGCGATTTGCGACGTTTGTAATACGAGAGTGTCGCTACAAGACGGCAGCACGCGTTGTACATTGTTTTGTTTTCCCGTTATATGCGATTGGGGATTACTTACCAGCCGCCCCTCGTATGAGAACTAATGGTATAAGATAGGAATTAGATGTACAACTGATAAGAGAAGTAACAATCTACTATAAAGAAATCTGGCGGGATGACGTTATGGATGTGTCCCTGTATAGAATATCCAGGCAGACTATGAACTATAAGCCTTTGGGAAAGCGAGCGTAAGATGGCGAAGCCGGAGCGTAATCCTGCCAAGCAAGAAGAAGAAGAAAGTTATCGTCAACATCAACGAACCGTTAGACACAATCCGATAACGGTGCCGTCAAAATAATACCATTGAAAATATTTGTTTTTATTTTCTGCATGAAAGAAGGTACCATGAAATTTGGCCCGTTGTTGGTGGTCAAGGAAAACGTGTAGGCTACGTGCCGTTGGACCCAAGTAACGGGTTTCTGTTTCCGCTGCGGAGGCAATAATGCTGTGGGCATTGTAAGACGTACCAATTGTTGTTACTGTTGTCGCAGACGCGAACGTATTGTTGCAACTCTGGTTGGGTATACTGAAAATATATACATGACGTTTTAATAGCTATGAGTTAACCCTTCAATGCATGACATTTTATTTTTTTTTTATTTTTTATTTTTTTTTATTACCTGTGTAGATAACTATGTTAATTTTTTAGACGACATAGCCAGTAGAACAGGCTTAAGAATTTCTGCAGAAAAAAAACAAATTTCTCACGAACATGCGCCAAAATTCCTGGTAACAGATATTGGTTGAATAGAGAGGGTTCGAAAATTTAAGTATCTCGGAGAAATAATTCAAGAGAAAGGTTTAGAAAAATCTGCTATAGAAGAAAGGATTCATAAGATGGAAAGGGCATATGGTATAACAAAAGACATTTACAATAAAAAGTGCATATCTAAAAATGCGAAAATAAGGCATTACAGTACAGCAGTGAAGCCAGAATGCCTATAATGCAAGTGAATATCTAGAATTGAATTATAATTTAAACAAACTAGAAAAAAAGGAAAGGTGAATTATTAGGAAAATATAAGGCCTACGAAAAACTTCAGCAGGTTGGAAATAAAAGTAATGATGAAATATATCAAAGTATAGAAAATATAACAGAAACAGTGAGTAAAAAAAGACTATTATTTTTTGGACATTTGTATAGAATGGACGACAATAGGTTAACAAAGCTGATCTTCAGATATCTGTAGGGGAAGAAGTGTTGAGATATGGGTAAAAATAATGAATAATTTAAGTACAGGAGCAAACACACGCTTTATTGAAGGAACAGTTTAGTAGCAGGTATACATAAAACGGACACACGAAATACACATTACAAGAGCACATTTAAAACTGAACTGTACTTGTCGAGTGCATCTCTATTTATATAGAAAAACAGCTTCCAGATCTTTCCTTTTATTTAAAGCTTCGAGAACATTACTTTTCTAGACTCTCACAGTAATAAACGCGCATGTGTGCGGGTTGAGGCCCCGCCCAGGCAGCTCGACCTCCCACCGCACAATACAAACTTTCACTTCTACAATGACAGGTACACTTACTTAAACATGAATGTAGAGTTTTATAGTATATTCTCAACACCCTCCCTAAAACTCTACATTCTCACAATCACATTAATTTAAAAAAATTCACACTTACTTAAAAATGAATGTAGAGTTTTCTAGTATATTCTCAACAAGAAGTCAGCGTCAAGTTGGATTAAAGAAGTCCAAAAGGATTTAGAAAAAAATAATATTCACGCAGAAGAAGCAATTGAAAGAGAAGTTTTTCGGGCAAAAGTGTTAATGGAATGGAGTCCAGGGTAGGAGAGAGAAAAACGCAGGTTCAAAGTGGACTGAAGACAGGAAGAAGAGACACGGTGAAAAGATGAAAGAATATTGGAGAAAAAGAAAAGAATAAAGAATTGAAATTGGCATGTGGTGCTTAGATGGTCTATACAAAAAGCTGTACCTTTCGCTTATGGGTGTTTGCCAAATACCTCCATACTGGCATCGCGTAGTACGTGGTAATGATGAGTTTGCCTGGGCGGCAGGAAATTATTCATTCGTAGTCCTTCAGTCTTCGACTGGTTTGTACCCTCCCCGCATATACCCGTGGTGCGTGTGGTACTGATTCTCTCACAGGTATATGGGACCTACAGTTTAACGCCGGATCCGAACGGCATAGTTGGGGAAGGTTTATACTAAGCAGGATACCTCTCGCTGGTTTGCCATTGCCTTGCGAGGGGGAACGGTCGTATTTAAATCAGATGGCCCCCGGCGGGAATTGAACCCGCGCCGACAGCGTAGCAGCGCCACACGCTAGCCACTACGCCACGACCGCCCCTAGGAAATTATAGAAGACTTAATACTAGAGTAGACTAGAACTACTAGGCAGTATCTCCGTAGAGCAAGGGGCCCGGGGTCGATGTAGACGACGGGCAGTTCGTAAAGCTGGGGCTGGCTAACCAGGCTTACCCGTGCTTGCAAACAACTGTGTGTTGCCTCAAGCATGACTTTCGCGAACACGCGACGTGTACACTGTGCATATGTAATAAACTGAATAAAAAATAACAGAGCGGAAAGTAAGCACCGTAATGATTTATGCATACGGACGAGAGCACGCTTGCCGTTAATCGCTAAGTGATACGCCTCTCTCCTCACTTTGTTATGAACCGGCACATATTTATCTTTCACAACTGTCGTTCGCGATTCTCGGTGCTTTTACTTCCATATTCCTTAAGGAATGGAAGTATGGTGATGGCAAAAAAAATCGTGTTCGAGATTATTGCAGATTCTGATTCTACTACACTCAAAACATGAAAAAAAGTCGTTTTCCGAAAAGTGTCTGTGTGTCTGTCTGTCTGTCTTCTGTCTGTCTGTCTGTAGATTTTTTTTCTATGGCAAACGATAACTGCCGCAAATTCAAACAGAATCAAATAATTTTTTGCATACAGCCCGGTTTTGCAGAGTTCTCGCGACCTATTGTTTTTGGTGAAGATCGGTTGAGGGAAAGGGGTAGTTTACCTGCAACGGTTTTTTTTTAGCAAGGGTAATTTTGTTTGTTTGGCAAATGATAACAGCCGCAAATTCAAACAGAATCAAATAATGTTTCGCATACAGCCCTGAATTCTAGAGTTCTCAAGACCTATTGTTTTTGGTGAAGATCGGTTAAGGGAAAGGGGTAGTTTACCTGTAACGTTTTATGTTTTAACAAGGGTATTTCCTATGGCAAACGATAACAGCCGCAAATTCAAACAGAATGAAAAGATTATTTGCATACAGCCCTAAATTGTAGAGTTCTCAAGACCTTTTGTTTTTGGTGAAGATCGGTTAAGGGAAAGGGGTAGTTTACCTACAACGTTTTTTTAACAAGGGTATTTTCTATGGCAAACGATAACAGCCGCAAATTCAAACAGAATCAAATAATTTTCTGCATACAGCCCTGATTTGTAGAGTACTCAAGACCTATTGTTTTTGGTGAAGATTGGTTGAGGGGAAGGGGTAGTTTACCAGCAACGTTTTTTATCATGCGTATTTTCTATGGCAAACGACAACTGCCGCAAATTCAAACAGAATCAAATAATTTTTTGCATACAGCCCTGATTTGTAGAGTACTCGCGACCTATTGTTTTTGGTGAAGATCGGTTGAGGGGAAGGGGTAGTTTACCTGCAACGGTTTTTTTTATCAAGGGAAATTTTTTTTTTTGGCAAACGATAACAGCCGCAAATTCAAACAGAATCAAATAATGTTTCGCATACAGCCCTGAATTGTAGATTTCTCAAGACCTATTGTTTTTGGTGAAGATCGGTTGAGGGAAAGGGGTAGTTCACCTGCAACGTTTTTTTAACAAGGGTATTTTCTATGGCAAACGATAACAGCCGCAAATTCAAACAGAATCAAATAATGTTTTGCATACAGTCCTGATTTGTAGAGTACTCAAGACCTATTGTTTTTGGTGAAGATCGGTTAAGGGGAAGGGGTAGTTTACCTGCAACGTTTTTTTATCAAGGGTAATTTTTACTTCCATATTCCTTAAGGAATGGAAGTATGGTGATGGCAAAAAAAATCGTGTTCGAGATTATTGCAGATTCTGATTCTACTACACTCAAAACATGAAAAAAAGTCGTTTTCCGAAAAGTGTCTGTGTGTCTGTCTGTGTGTCTGTCTGTCTGTGTGTCTGTCTGTCTGTAGATTTTTTTTCTATGGCAAACGATAACTGCCGCAAATTCAAACAGAATCAAATAATTTTTTGCATACAGCCCGGTTTTGCAGAGTTCTCGCGACCTATTGTTTTTGGTGAAGATCGGTTGAGGGAAAGGGGTAGTTTACCTGCACGATTTTTTTTAGCAAGGGTAATTTTGTTTGTTTGGCAAACGATAACAGCCGCAAATTCAAACAGAATCAAATAATGTTTCGCATACAGCCCTGAATTGTAGAGTTCTCAAGACCTATTGTTTTTGGTGAAGATCGGTTAAGGGAAAGGGGTAGTTTACCTGTAACGTTTTATGTTTTAACAAGGGTATTTCCTATGGCAAACGATAACAGCCGCAAATTCAAACAGAATGAAAAGATTATTTGCATACAGCCCTAAATTGTAGAGTTCTCAATACCTTTTGTTTTTGGTGAAGATCGGTTAAGGGAAAGGGGTAGTTTACCTACAACGTTTTTTTAGCAAGGGTATTTTCTATGGCAAACGATAACAGCCGCAAATTCAAACAGAATCAAATAATTTTCTGCATACAGCCCTGATTTGTAGAGTACTCAAGACCTATTGTTTTTGGTGAAGATCGGTTGAGGGGAAGGGGTAGTTTACCAGCAACGTTTTTTATCATGCGTATTTTCTATGGCAAACGACAACTGCCGCAAATTCAAACAGAATCAAATAATTTTTTGCATACAGCCCTGATTTGTAGAGTACTCGCGACCTATTGTTTTTGGTGAAGATCGGTTGAGGGGAAGGGGTAGTTTACCTGCAACGCTTTTTTTTATCAAGGGAAATTTTTTTTTTTTGGCAAACGATAACAGCCGCAAATTCAAACAGAATCAAATAATGTTTCGCATACAGCCCTGAATTGTAGATTTCTCAAGACCTATTGTTTTTGGTGAAGATCGGTTGAGGGAAAGGGGTAGTTTACCTGCAACGTTTTTTTAACAAGGGTATTTTCTATGGCAAACGATAACAGCCGCAAATTCAAACAGAATCAAATAATGTTTTGCATACAGTCCTGATTTGTAGAGTACTCAAGACCTATTGTTTTTGGTGAAGATCGGTTAAGGGGAAGAGGTAGTTTACCTGCAACGTTTTTTTATCAAGCGTATTTTCTATGGCAAACGATAACAGCCGCAAATTCAAACAGAATCAAATAATTTTTTGCATACGTCCCTGAATTGTAGAGGTCTCAATGACTTTCGATTTTGGTGAAGATCGGTTAAGGGGAAGGGGTAGTTTACCTGCAACCTTATACGTTTTAACAAGAGTAAAGTACTTGAAAATTTATTTAAACTTTTTGAAACAATGGTAATTGTTAAAAATAAAATAATTTTGTTGCCAGGCAATAAAATTATAATTTTTTCATTTTAATGTAATATAATATTTTTCATTTAATACAGCAATAAAAAGGCAGGTAAGGCACAGCCTGGCTGTTTGGCTGAAAATGATTTTAAATATAAATCTTAGAATATGGAAGTCATGTATGGTTCTCCATACCGATATTTACTTCCATATTCCTTAAGGAATGGAAGTATGGTGATGGCAAAAAAAATCGTGTTCGAGATTATTGCAGATTCTGATTCTACTACACTCAAAACATGAAAAAAAGTCGTTTTCCGAAAAGTGTCTGTGTGTGTGTCTGTCTGTATGTCTGTCTGTCTGTCTGTGTGTCTGTCTGTGTGTCTGTCTGTGTGTCTGTCTGTCTGTAGATTTTTTTTCTATGGCAAACGATAACTGCCGCAAATTCAAACAGAATCAAACAATTTTTTGCATGCAGCCCTGATTTGCAGAGTACTCGCGACCTATTGTTTTTGGTGAAGATCGGTTGAGGGAAAGGGGTAGTTTACCTGCAACGGTTTTTTTTTAGCAAGGGTAATTTTGTTTGTTTGGCAAACGATAACAGCCGCAAATTCAAACAGAATCAAATAATGTTTCGCATACAGCCCTGAATTGTAGAGTTCTCAAGATCTGTTGATTTTGGTGAAGATCGGTTAAGGGAAAGGGGTAGTTTACCTGTAACGTTTTATGTTTTAACAAGTGTATTTCTTATGGCAAACGATAACAGCCGCAAATTCAAACAGAATCAAAAGATTATTTGCATACAGCCCTAAATTGTAGAGTTCTCAAGACCTATTGTTTTTGGTGAAGATCGGTTGAGGGAAAGGGGTAGTTTACCTGCAACGTTTTTTTAACAAGGGTATTTTCTATGGCAAACGATAACAGCCGCAAATTCAAACAGAATCAAATAATGTTTTGCATACAGCCCTGATTTGTAGAGTACTCAAGACCTGTTGTTTTTGGTGAAGATCGGTTAAGGGGAAGGGGTAGTTTACGTGCAACGTTTTTTTATCAAGCGTATTTTCTATGGCAAACGATAACAGCCGCAAATTCAAACAGAATCAAATAATTTTTTGCATACGTCCCTGAATTGTAGAGGTCTCAATGAATTTCGATTTTGGTGAAGATCGGTTAAGGGGAAGGGGTAGTTTACTTGCAACCTTTTACGTTTTAACAAGAGTAAAGTACTTGAAAATTTATTTAAACTTTTTGAAACAATGGTAATTGTTAAAAATAAAATAATTTTGTTGCCAGGCAATAAAATTATAATTTTTTCATTTTAATGTAATATAATATTTTTCATTTAATACAGCAATAAAAAGGCAGGTAAGACACAGCCTGGCTGTTTGGGTGAAAATGATTTTAAATATAAATCTTAGAATATGGAAGTCATGTATGGTTCTCCATACCGATATTTTACTTCCATATTTCTTAAGGAATGGAAGTATGGTGATGGCAAAAAAAATCGTGTTCGAGATTATTGCAGATTCTGATTCTACTACACTCAAAACATGAAAAAAGTCGTTTTCCGAAAAGTGTCTGTGTGTCTATCTGGCTGTAGATTTTTTTTCTATGGCAAACGATAACTGCCGCAAATTCAAACAGAATCAAATAATTTTTTGCATACAGCCCGGTTTTGCAGAGTTCTCGCGACCTATTGTTTTTGGTGAAGATCGGTTGAGGGAAAGGGGTAGTTTACCTGCAACGGTTTTTTTTAGCAAGGGTAATTTTGTTTGTTTGGCAAACGATAACAGCCGCAAGTTCAAACAGAATCAAATAATGTTTCGCATACAGCCCTGAATTGTAGAGTTCTCAAGACCTGTTGTTTTTGGTGAAGATCGGTTAAGGGAAAGGGGTAGTTTACCTGTAACGTTTTATGTTTTAACAAGGGTATTTCCTATGGCAAACGATAACAGCCGCAAATTCAAACAGAATGAAAAGATTATTTGCATACAGCCCTAAATTGTAGAGTTCTCAAGACCTTTTGTTTTTGGTGAAGATCGGTTAAGGTAAAGGGGTAGTTTACCTACAACGTTTTTTTAACAAGGGTATTTTCTATGGCAAACGATAACAGCCGCAAATTCAAACAGAATCAAATAATTTTCTGCATACAGCCCTGATTTGTAGAGTACTCAAGACCTATTGTTTTTGGTGAAGATCGGTTGAGGGGAAGGGGTAGTTTACCAGCAACGTTTTTTATCATGCGTATTTTCTATGGCAAACGACAACTGCCGCAAATTCAAACAGAATCAAATAATTTTTTGCATACAGCCCTGATTTGTAGAGTACTCGCGACCTATTGTTTTTGGTGAAGATCGGTTGAGGGGAAGGGGTAGTTTACCTGCAACGGTTTTTTTTATCAAGGGAAATTTTTTTTTGGCAAACGATAACAGCCGCAAATTCAAACAGAATCAAATAATGTTTCGCATACAGCCCTGAATTGTAGATTTCTCAAGACCTATTGTTTTTGGTGAAGATCGGTTGAGGGAAAGGTGTAGTTTACCTGCAACGTTTTTTTAACAAGGGTATTTTCTATGGCAAACGATAACAGCCGCAAATTCACAAACAGAATCAAATAATGTTTTGCATACAGTCCTGATTTGTAGAGTACTCAAGACCTATTGTTTTTGGTGAAGATCGGTTAAGGGGAAGGGGTAGTTTACCTGCAACGTTTTTTTATCAAGCGTATTTTCTATGGCAAACGATAACAGCCGCAAATTCAAACAGAATCAAATAATTTTTTGCATACGTCCCTGAATTGTAGAGGTCTCAATGACTTTCGATTTTGGTGAAGATCGGTTAAGGGGAAGGGGTAGTTTACCTGCAACCTTATACGTTTTAACAAGAGTAAAGTACTTGAAAATTTATTTAAACTTTTTGAAACAATGGTAATTGTTAAAAATAAAATAATTTTGTTGCCAGGCAATAAAATTATAATTTTTTCATTTTAATGTAATATAATATTTTTCATTTAATACAGCAATAAAAAGGCAGGTAAGACACAGCCTGGCTGTTTGGCTGAAAATGATTTTAAATATAAATCTTAGAATATGGAAGTCATGTATGGTTCTCCATACCGATATTTTACTTCCATGTTCCGTAAGGAAATGTATGGTGATCGCGAATAAAATCGTGTTCGAGATAAGGGCAGATTCTGATTGCACGAGCCTCAAAACATGAAGAAAAGTCATTTTCCGAAAAGTGCCTGTGTGTAGAATTTTTTCTATGGCGAACGATAACTACCGCGAATTCAAACAGAATCAAATAACTTTTTTTGTATATGTGCCCAAGTTATATAGAACTCCAAGGCCTGTTGATCTTAGTGAAGATCGGCTAAGGGGAAGGGGTAGTTTACCTGCAACGTTTTGCGTTTTAACGATAGTAAAGTACTTAAATTTTTATGAATAAAGTATCCTGAAAAGAAGGTCATAATAATCCACTGTTGAAGGGGGAGGAGGTCATTTTTTTTCTATGTGTACTACGTTATCGGCAACAAAGAAGTAGTTTCTATGGAAATATTTTATTTCAATTTGTGAAACTTGTCAAATTTTTCAATTTATTTAAAAATTTTAAATATAAATCTTAGAACTTGGAAGTCATGTATGGTTCTCCATACCGGTTATTTTCTGTTTTAAATCTTGTCTTTTTTGCACTTCAAATAAATAGTTCGTTGTTATATAATCGAAAACAGGTTGGCACTAGTAACTGTATGTGTTTTTAAGTTCGCCATTCAGTTAACATTTAACACACACACAAAAACTGGTGGATTCGTATGTCTGTGTGACGTAACAGTGTTTGTTATTGTTAGACTCAAATCGGACGTAGGTCGTTGTTTCGATCACCCATAATCAATGATCATATCATTTGAAACGTATACACAGATACTTGTGCATGAAATAGCATTCGATTCCTATATAGTCCAGTCACTTATACATTTGACCCAATATTAATTCACCAACAAGAAAATCTTGGTGAATCGTGTAAATAATAATCACTGTTATAAATTTCAGAAGAGTTTACCATTGTAGCGATAGCCATTTTTTTTTTTAATCAATTAAACATAACCAAAATTTTTTTATTTAACAGTGATTTCTTTAAAAATAATTTTTTGTTAATCTAACTGGGGTCGTTGTAAAGATAAAGAAAAGTTATGAAAAAAATGTTCTTAAAATTTTTGTCATAAAACGCATAGTTTTTTGTGTAAAACGTATTATAAGTAGTACATGAGTGGAAGTTCGCGGATCGCCGATTTGCGGGCAGAAAACGTAACACTCTTTTGGTTAAACGCGTGTAACTGCCCTATAAAAAGAGATATCGACATGGGTGGGTGGGTGTTTAATTCATGTATATGTTTTGGAACTTCAGCGTTACCGATATCTAACTTTCTAGTCCCAGAAAATCACGTACACACACACACACACACACACACACACACACACACACACACACACACGATTTGTGACCAAAACATCATTTTTTAAAAACACGAATTTTGTTTTTGTTCATTATTGACTGCCATCGCGAAAAATCCTCACCAAGGTGTATTTTTATTAAAATTTTCCTTTAATTAAGTCGTACATAAAATATGTCTAAAAAAATTCGGGGTTACCTATTTTTACATATTTACACTTGTACTGTAATTCACCTGTAACTTGCTCAAAATTAAAGATAAGCAAATAAAACGCAGCTTAAAATGAAGCCAATTAAATTTGTAAAAATACGTATTTTTGGATTTTTAGATCTGATTAATAATTTGTCAGTTATTCGCGATTGAATTTCGTCACTAATTGCCGAGAACGAAATGACCGAAAATAAGCGCCACTTTCAACACGTCGTAACTCCTTTAATTTTTATCGTAGATAAATCTTTAAAAAATGATATTATAGGAAACAATGTTAGCTACAACTTTTATTTCAAACAATTTTCGCTAAATTTATAAGTAAAAAGCTATTTGCAGAAAACTGATAATTTCCCACCCTTTCAACCCTTCCGCCATCTTTTTTTTTACAAATGGCTACCCTTACAATGGTAAACTTATTTTTTCCTTAAAGTAATATATTTACCCTACATGATTCCGTTAAATTTAATCATTGGTGAATTAATGTTGGGTTTAGCCCTTTTTTGGTATTCAGTGACTGGATTAATAAGAGTGTATAAAATGTTTTATGTATTCATAAAAGTATTAGTGTTAGGTACATAAGTTCAACTGTACGTGCGGGACCACCAGGAGAACTCTAAGACTAAGGAGTAGTGAAACATACTTGAAGTTGCCCTACCCAGATTTCTCTACGAGTCTGAGAATTGGGCTTTAACCAAGTAGGTTACCAACTTAGGTCCTTAGGTCTACCAACTTTCCTTCCGCCTCCAGGGTTGTAATCTTTCGCCATCTTCGGTATTCTACTTTCTTCCATTCTATTGATGTGTTGAATCCATTTTCTTGTGTATTCTTCGATCATTTCATTAACTGCAAAAATATCTAAATCACCTCTTGTCTCTTCATTCCTTATATGATCTCGTCTATTAGGCTACACCTTTTAACTGACCTCAGAAATTTCATTTCTGCTGTTTGTATCTTTTGTTCATCTTTTTCTTTATGACCCAAGTTTCAGAACCATACAGTAGTGTTGGTATTGCCTTTGTTTTATAAAATTTTATTTGGGTTTATTTTCTACATTTATTTCCAAACATTCTCCAAATCGTACCACACATTCTTGTCAAATTCGTCACTTTATTTTCTATATCTCTATCTTGTTCATAAATAATGTCACGTCCAAGATAGTTGAAATGTCTTACTTGTTCTATGCATATTTTGGTCCGAACCGGTTCATCTCCTATAAAGGCCATTACTTTTGTCTTTGATTCAGGTATGTTACAGTTATATTCTGCTGTAAATGGTACTGTTCTGAAGTAGGTCAGTAATTTTTAATATCTGGGCTGTAATGTGTCTTTTATTACAAACAATAACGTGGTGAGTAAGCTACATAAGTTAAGCCAAACGTGCGGGACCGTCAGGAGAACCCTGAAACCAAGGAGGAGTAGAGAAACACACAAGGTGATGATGACCCTCCCCGCACTTCTCTGAGAACTGGACTTTCAACGAAATTCCAGGCGGCCGAAATGAGATTTCTCAGGCACGTGGCACGATATAGTCTTCGAGATCGTGGAAGAAATGCAGATTTACGGCAGGAGCTGAATATTATGAGTATACTTTATAGGATTTCCCAGTGTAGGGTAAAATGTTTGAACAGCTTTACCGAACGAATGACTGTCACATCCCCAAACTGCATTGGAATTATAAGCCGAAAGGACGAAGAGGTGTGGGACGTTCTAAGAAGCGTTGCAATCACCAGCTCTAGTCTATTATTAAATAGCATATTTTTAAAGAAATTTCTATAGTCATCTGATCTCAGAATAAAAGTGCAATTAAAAAAGGATTAAAAGAAAATATGACGAATGAATGACAAAAAAATGTGTCCGCATTATATTAGTTTAGCGTACTTTGTTATATAAAGCTGCCCAAACACTATCAATTTATTGGAGAATATAAATATTGTGCAATAGTATTGTCAGTGTATGGGTTAGATTGAAGGTCTAAAATGGGTTGCACAATATATTGTGTGAATTCAAAAATGTTTGAAAATATTGCACAAACTGGAAAATATTGCGTAGTATATGGGCGAGATTGGATCAATCAGGTCCTGCTTTCGTCGACCAGTGCACATCGTCTCGTTCTCGCTATGTCGCTGTCGGAGGAAAGCAAGTTCATTTTAGAGGTGATTGAAGTTTATCGGTCTCTACCTGCCTTATGGAACGTTAAAAGGACATATTACAGTAATAGGACAAAAAAAAAGAACAGTGTGATGAGTTACTAAGAAAGTATAATGAGAAACATATAAATGTAGATAAAACGGAACTGATTAAGAAAATTATTTCATTGCGAACAAACTTCAGAAAAGATTTATAAAGAATAAATGATTCAGAAAAAAGTGGGGCTTTTTATCTTAGGCGTAACCATTTTTAGCAGTTCGTCGAATGATTCGCAGTCTAATCGCACAAAGTTTCGAAAATCGTTCGGTTCAGATAGCGTTAGTTCATTCAACAGCCTTCCATGAGTATATTCATTCCTTTTCTTGTACCATTCTTTCATCTATATGCGGTCCTTTCTCTTTTTATTTTTTAAAGACAGAATCAGTGCAGTTACCACACAACTTGCCTCGATATCACTCAACATCTTCACTCGAAGAAGTTCGGGAGTCAACTTAGGAACTAAGGTTGTACAATAATATTGCACTGTGTAGGGACACCAGCCAATATTATTGTGCAATAATACTGATAGCGTATGGGCAGCTTAAGTTGTTTATTTATAACACACACACACACACACACACACACACACACACACACACACACACACACACACACACACACACACACACAAAAGGCATGAGAGACGCGAGTTGTGACATAACTGCTACAGTTATTAGATAAGACAGGAACAGTAAACTGTGTGTACGACTACTCTTATCTCAGCTGTGAGGCTTTAGTCGGTGCTTGATCACCGCGCGCCCACACGACTCCCGACTTCCCCACATACAACCACGTGGGGGTGGTTATGTGATAGTACTCCCCGAGGGGTTGCCTCTGTCATCACGTCTTAACCTACTACAACTACAACACGATCGAGTGGCTTTTAGCTCTGAATGTAAATTAGACCGCTCTCAAGTTGGATGCCGTTTCTGTCTGTGACGTCTGCGCCCTTTGTGTGTGGCTGCAAGTTATGTCAATAGTAGTACACTTGCTGGACAAATACTTCTTCATCGTCCACCCTGGAGTAGGTGTAGACATTTGATCCGGTTTCAGAAGCCGTTAGAGGTGTGCTAAACTGGTACTTGCAAATAACTGGTACGAACGAAACCGTTCCAAAAAAATAACACGTACAAATACCTGTTATGATATACCTTTTATACATATACCTGTATTATATAATTTGTTGTAAGAAATACATTGAAAGTAAACGTATTAACAGTGTTACTTTACACCGTGGCTTTATTAAGCTGTTACTGTTTAAAAAAAAAAGAAACGAGAATTTATAGGCCTGTCTCCCTGTGGGAATACTAATATTAAATTATTGATTCCATTTGGTTAGACAGATCAGTTGTGAAACTCAAAAAAAGTTACGTGAGATGTGCAGGTAAGTTAAAATCATCTTCGAAATCACATTAACAAAAAGTACTATATGGGCTATCAGCCACTCTGTAGGTTATAACACAATATAATTCGGTTTTATAAAAATTTACCAAGTTGGTGACTATTATAATATATAATTTGTTATTATATATCTACATAACACAAGAGAATAAATGTAACATCAGTATGAATTTTCTTCATTTATTAAAAACAGCTTCGTCTCTTTATCATAGAGATATTCTGAACCTCGCTGTTTTGCTTCGTTTCGCTACTTATATGGGAATCGGCACATGCGCAGAATGAAGTATTCAGCACCAAAAAGTGACTTTGTACTCGTAGTACTCGTTTACTTGTTTATTCGTTAGTTGCATAGTGGGGTCCCGCGACTCGGAACCACGAGGCCGCGAGTAATCGGAACAGGTATTACAACTTTTCAGTCACTGTATATCCGTTCCATAAAAGTAATCGTTCGAAAATACCTGTTATAGGTATATCGGCCCACCTCTAGAAGCCCTTGTGAATTGAATTGTTATTATTTATAAACATTTTAAGTTGAATTACAAATCAGACCATCGTTTCCGGAGCCTTCCTACATTACGACTACCCAGTAGAGGTGGGCCGATATACCTGTAACAGGTATTTTGGAACGATATTTTTGTGGAACGGATGTAACAGTGACTGAAAAGTTGAAATACCTGTTATTCACGGCGACGCTGTTCCGGGTCGAGACACGCCGCCCTCGCTGTTCCGAGTCGATGCACATCCCCTACGCTCCTATACAGACACACACACACACACACACACACAAAGTACGCAAGTATCACGTAAACGAATACGCAAGGAAAAAATTCATCCTGATGTTACATTTATTCTCGTGTGATATGCAGATATATAATACAGATTATATGCTAATAAATTATATATTATACTAGTCACCAACTTGTAACTAAAACCGGTTCAGGTTGTAAGGTAAAACTTTGTTTTTACTCATAAAAAACTTTGTGTTCCGAGTCGTTAGTGAAATAGTTGTATTTAATTATATTGCGTTATAACCTATAGAGTGGCTGATGTTGAAAGGCTATATTATACTTTTTATTAATGGGATTTTAACTTCACGGGATTTTAACTTCACGGGATTTTAACTTAATGGGATTTCGTTCCTTAAATATCTGAACGAAGAACACGAACACGATTATCATCAAGGAAAATGCAACAGTTGATATTTTTGAATGCGAATTTAAAATACTGTTTGAATAACTGAAATCCCAGTATTTTAAAAGCAATTCAGTTGTTTAATTTTATTTATAACGTGTTAAGTGAAGCAGATTGTAATGTAAAAGGTGTGACATTTCATAACTTGTATATTCTGTGTACATTAATGAATGAATCTGAAGATTATCCAGGTATGTAATGCATTTAATTTACTTTTGTTGTTGCTTGTTATTTATAAGTTTTTATTTATTTATTTATATTTATTTTATTACAGTTGTTTTTATTATTTTTATTTGTAAAATTTTGTTTATTCTCATTCACTCTTGTGGCTTACTGTTAAGTTTTTATTATATGTTTCTGATGTTTTTATCACATTATTTGTTGTGGTATTACGTGTTCTCTAAATTATTTCATTGCCCCGAGTTCGCAACTGATTTGTCTAAAGTCTAACCAATGTTAGTTTTACTCCTAGTGAAAACTTAAATTGGTATTCCCAAAGGGAGATAGGCCTATAAATTCTCTTGTTTCGTATTTTCTTTTAAATAGTAATAGTTTAATAAAGTCACAGTGTAAAGTAACACTGTTAATACTTTTAGTTTCAATTTATTTCTTATAACAAATTATATAGTATAGGTTATATAATATCTTCAAATAAATACACTGCAAGTAGGTTTATTTTCACCTAGATAAACCTATTAATATATTAATAAACCTACTTGCAGTGTATTTATTTGAAGATATTACATAGGAGACCTGCAGGAAACTCAAAACGAGTTACTTACAAAGGATATTATAGGTTATGTATATATAGTATATAATAACAGGTATTTGTACCTGTTATTTTTTTGGAACGGTATTTTCATACCTAGTATTTTAAAATAACAGTTAAGCCCACCTCTACTACCCAGTAGAGCACAAAAATATACAGTTGTAGGCACAGAGTGCTTTCCATTTGAAGAATCCATGGATTTTTCGATCGTCCGTCTATTCTTATTTTTACCAACGTTTTCAAACAATGGGAACGCCTTATATCCGTACTGCGAAGCATATCTATTCGTGAGCATGCTTTGACCGTTCTTAGAAACCTCATTTCTGCCGCGGTGAGTTTGTTTACATCCGCCTTTCTTAGCGTTCATAACTGCGAGCAGAGTAGGTACCGCCGTGACGTAATACAATTTATTTCTGGTCTAACTATAGTCTACTCTTTAATGTGTATCTCAGATTCTAGAAATCCTAAACCTGCTCCGAACAGTCATTGGGTAGACAAATATTGAAGAATGGAGACCCAGACCATTTGCGTTTACTGAGCCAAGTGGTGTATGTAAAATTACAGCTATCGCCAATAACTAGTAGTAGGGAATCTAGAATTTGGTCTTGGGGGGGGGGGCTGTGTTAAAATAACGACAAAACCGATTGAATCGCTTCAGCGTAAGGTATGAAGATGCCAAATATTTTTAAGTCCGTTTCGTTAGTGAAAAACGGGAGTCTGGCAGTTGTGTGTGCTTTTGTATTTGGTCCACCGCCAAACTGCGCGCACATTACGCCCATATTGTTGTGCCGGCCGACCAAGCATATGTTGTTGCAGCGGTCCCAGTGACGTCTGACGGTACAGCTGTTGTGTACTCCGAGGGGCCAGGTGTTTGGCTCCCCCACCTGCAGCGTATTGAACCGGTAACCGTAAACTGCCCGGAATAAGACAGTATCGCTACACATTGAAGGTTTAATAACTATTAATGTACAGTATTGAGATGTGATTTCAGCATCTTCCACAACACGGTATAGGCAAGGTGCTGCTGCCTGTTCCGTATTCAAAGATCCTCCAGCCATCTCTTCCTGGGTGTAACAAAGATTACTCCACGGTTAATTTCCTTCCTGACGGAACGTTTGTTAACTAACGTTAAAGTAGTTGCCTAAGGTCGTTTTATTAATGTCGTACTTATTCTGACAGTTAGCCTTTGTTAAACATGAAAACACGATTATGGCACTAAGGCAACTGTCTGCACCTACTTCAGATTGGAAGAAGAAGAAGGAGAAGACCACCGTCTCTTCCTGTGCTATTTATTAATTCCATTTTTCTATAATCACCAGCCACATAACCACCCTAGCCTCATTGAAACGTTTAGATAGTAAAATAAAAATGTTATTTTAAGTAAACTTGTTCTGAAATACAACAGATCCGCGGGGACCTCATGTTCAAAGCGGCCAAGATGAGTTACAGGCCGGGAATATTAGAGTGACGTTCGGAGTGTTTGATACTGTGACTGCAGGAAAGTTATTAGTGTGTCAATTAGTGCGGAATTGTAATAAGGTGACATTTATTGTTGTACGTTGCACACCATTAACTTAAATTATTGTATAAGAGTGCCTTTCTTGATTCTCAATGTTGTTTGTATCTAATTCATCATCATTATCATCATCTTCACGACACGTCAAAGGCAAGGCGCTACCTGTTCCGCCTTCAAAGATCCTCCAGCCATCTCTTCCTGGTCTATCCACACACCTGTGTCCTGTAGGTTTGTATTTCCACACTTGTCTAGGCCAGTCTGGAATCTGACATTCTTTCTAACTGATCCTTCCGTCATAGTTTATAATCTTTTAGTCTTTCATTCAAGTTAGAAACTTGTAATTCTTCTCTTATGGCCTCATTCTTTTTATGGTCAAGTTTAGAACACCTTTTAACTCCTCTTAAGAACGCCATTTCGGAGGCCTGTATTGTACTTTCTTGATTCTTATCCATAATTCACACCCATCGGACAGTACAGGGACCGCCATAACTTTATAAAACTTTAATGTTGTATCTCGACGTGCCTTGTTTCTAAAAGTACTTCCCACATGTCGTCTGGAACTTACCTAACGTAACATCAAATACATTGCCAATATCGTTTCCCAAATAGTTGAAATGGCTCACCTGTTCTAGACTTTGATCATTAACCATTATTTTTGTCTTTATTTGTTCCTTGCCCCGAAGTGCCATTACCTTTGTTTTTGTAATGGAGATTTTCATATTGTATTATTTGCAAATCTGATGAAGCTTAAAAACAGATTTTAGTAAATCGGATTCTGTATTTTCAAGTTACAAGCAAACAACAGCACATTCTGATATCTGTCTCGTGATAACTTGATAACTGTATTTATTTTACTGTATATACTCAAGTTTGTGAAACTACCAAGCGTCTCTGTTTATTTAAATCTTTACACATTGTGTTTTTTTTAATTTTATTTATTCATTCTTTTGCTTTGCTTTGATTAGTGGGGCGTCTGTGCACCCGCGGCTGGACTTTCTAACGGGGTACCTAAACTGGAGAGGAGGTGACACGCCAACACGGTCATCCGCTACATAGCGCCGGAATTTATCCTTTCGTAGCACTGCCCCTGATACCGATGCGACAACAGCGGGTGTCGCCCGCCTCGGACACAGCAGAGAACTTCCGTGCCGGTGGCAATTGGTAACTAGGCCAAGCAGTGGGCTATAGACATGGTTGGGGAAGGATTTCTCTGCTGAAGAGCGTAGTTGAAAAAGAGTAGAGTATCAAGCGTCGCAAGGGTGATGGTGAGGGGCAGATGATTGTTTACGGGTGGTCATCGAGGACAGCTCAGCGGCGTTTAACTTTTCGAGGGGGTGGGCCATCATCTGTGGTAAGCCGGGGGAGTAAGGGTAGGAAGGATGAGGTAGAGGCACGAGTGAATAGTTTGAGCGCAAGCGCAAGAGATCGCACAAACTCGTCCACAGAAGGAACCTTCAACCCTCGCATGATAACATAAGTTTTGACATAGCAGGGAGAGTTGGAGATATACCGAAATTGGAAAGCTTCCAATTTGCGAGATTGGAAAGCTTCCAGGCGCGCAACAATGCAGGGTTGTAGCAGGGACCAATATGAGGGCAAAAACCCACATAGATATATCGCCGCAACATATACCAATTTCATGCCGAACATTTTAAAATCTCTCATAAACAAAAACACTGATATCATAGTCACTTACAAGACTACAAATAATATCTTAAATAATCTTCGTACCCACGAATCTACTTGTATTGAGAATAAAACGGCATTTATAAATTGTCATGCAATGATTGTGACGCTTTCTATGTGGGCCAGACGGGCCGTGGTTTTCTCAAAAAATTCAATGAACACAAACCACCCACTATCTGTCGTAACTATGATACTATCAAATCAAGTTTCGCCAAACTTCTTATTAATGAAAATCATAGTTATACTGATTTCAGAACTAATTTAAAACCCCTTCACTTTTGCAGTAAAGGACGTTATATGAACACACTCGAGGAATTTGAGGTGTACAAAGCGTTCAGGAACACTAATACCAAGCCACACATTTTGAACGGCCAGTTATTATTCAAGTATAATGTATTGTATGACACCGCGTTGAGATATTGAGATAACAAGAATCAGTTGCGGTTAATGCGCGGTGGGTCGCTGTGCAGTGTACTCTGTTCGCCCGATGCCCGTATTCAAGTTACAAATTAGTATAGTTCGTTATTTTAATAATCCGTTATTTGTGGTCATTATGACATGGTTTTTAACGTTTGACAAACATATCTGATATGTGCTACAAATTTTATGCTTGACAATGGGACAAGAGTCTCGAAACATGTCGTAATAAGAAGGGACATCAAATACGAGAAGTCACAGACGGTTAGTATAATATATTTTTCATATATTTAACGGAAACGTGGCTTGGTACTAAAACAGGTTTATTCCTACTTTAATATGAATATGAGGGCGCTGCGTACGTCAGGATTGCTCTAAGGAAGAACTAATAGGTGGTGAGTTTAGTGCGCACAGGTACTGAATTCCGTGTGAGATAAAGGGCAATAGTTTGGCTTTGACGCAACGAACTTTCTGGAGACACTGAGAGACATGGGCAGTGAAGCTAAGGCGCCGATCAAGAGTGACGCCCAAATACTTCACGTGCCGTTTCCATGCGATGGGGCTCCCGTTAAGAGAGAGGGGTTGGCATCGGGAAGTAGTTGACGGGAGAAGGCAGTCGTGTGTCTTTCACTTCTTAACAACCTAAAATAATCCCCAAGAAATGTTATGTTACCGGAAATGAGTTTGCTGACTTTTTTGCGGATAAACATGGTTTTACTGTAATGTCAAATTAAATACAATACGAGCGATAACCGTTATTATTATGTGCAATTAGTTTAAGACTTGAATAATTAAGGTGAAGTGAGGATGATGGATTTGCCTGTGAACAGGAAGAACGGGTAAATGTGACACGTGTGGGCCCCTTATTAGGGTGCAATAAAAATAAACCCAAGAAGGGTATTCTACAACCTCCTCTATACCTGGCACGTCTGCCCACCGTCATTGTTTTAAGAAACAGTTCTAGTATTGAGCCCTTACAAACTAACAGTTCACAATTCATGCTCAATAGAAGGCGCGGGGTTCACACACGCAGAAACACACAACATCTAACAAATGAGTACACGATAGCAGCACGAATATTGTTCTATTGGCCTACACAATATACATAGTGTAGGTCGTACCGTTAGACTGAATTGTATGTGTGCATCCACATGACGAACAAATTCCCCTATCAGTTATTAATTTATATGTTAATAAAAAATATATTAAACCAACTCCAGAGAAATAACCAGAGCACCGTGACAAACTATCTAAGAATTCCATCCTAAATTATGAGTGAATATAACAGAGCGAATATTTAGTACAAAACGTCGAGAGTGTATCGCAAACAAGCAATGGGCCACAAGTGAAATATATGTTTTTCTTTACATGTATATTACATGCTGTTGGTGGAAGGGTAGCTTGAGGGTAGACGTGAGAGAAGTAGTGGGTACATTACAGAGAGAGATGTGTATATAATTGTGTGCATTTGTAAATGGTAAAAGAGCGTGTACTTGTACGTGACCTAAACAATGACTATATTCAGACATATGGGCTCAGTATATAATGAACTAGTTCTTCCGTTTCCAAAATGATGAGTGTAAGCCAATACTTGCAGGTAGGAGAAGAGGCTGTAAGCTGTAAACTGTTCCCCCAAGACCTCTAGAGGGTCATGTTTGTTGGAGGCCTATTGTTCACGCAAGGGCTCCACACGTATCATCTTTACCCGGAAGAACAAACAGTAACCTCTGAAGATAGCACAGGGTTTGCTTTGTTCTACATACTGTAGATCGCACTGCAAACACAGATTTCATAAAATACATCTGCTCGCCGTGTCAGCTTACATTGTATAAGTGTTAAATTATTACTTGGACATTCTCTTCATGCCCGCATTCTTTACTAGCGTAACGTAACTTCACCTTAGGTGGG
This sequence comes from Magicicada septendecula, assembly GCA_034769895.1. Taxonomy (NCBI): domain Eukaryota; kingdom Metazoa; phylum Arthropoda; class Insecta; order Hemiptera; family Cicadidae; genus Magicicada; species Magicicada septendecula. The sequence goes on from CM068369.1 coordinate 558,572,435, forward strand.
GATGCCCTAAAATTTATTTGGCACGTGTTCGTTTGGCACAGTGTGGTGAGAGCCGAATTAAGCGCATCTCTGTGTTAATTAAAAGTAATAGAGCCCGTAGTTTGGTGATGGGTCGATAATCGTTATCCAGCTGATGGCGGAATTGGTGAGGCATTTTACAGCTCGTTAAACCTCCTCTAGTATACCTATATACTTTTCTTTTCTTTTCTGGTTTCTTTCGTTTATTCAAGTCTTCTCCCATGTAATTCTGTTTCGTTTTATATAGCCTATAACGAAACAAATTATTATATTTCTTTTAGATAATATAATTATATTATTATTATATAATTTTATACAGTGGCGTGGCGTGGGTATATAACACCTGTTGCCGGTTGTGATAGGCCTAAAACGTAACCTAAAAATTAATTCAAATTTTTTCTTGTACCAAGTGTTCTTTTTAGAGCATTCTCTATCATTCGCTGGGAGATGAAGAGGGTCCTAGTTCAAGGGGATCTGACTCCATTATACTTACACAGAATAAATAAGGAGAGAAACAATCGAATTACAAATAATAAAGACAAACAAATAAACATGACTAAACGAACAAAACACAAATACGTACGTAGTAACTGCTGTACGTCAGTTCTGAAAACGAACATATCTCCTAACTGAGCGTTTTGCCTGTTTTTACAGCGGCAACACATTGGGTGATCGATGTGTCCCCCTCCACAGTTTGTACAGTGACGAAGTACGAGGTCAATGACCGTACGCAGTAAAACATTGCCTATGTCTGAGCGGGCAACACAAGACGGTGCAAGTGCCCAGCAGTTCGAAAGCAATGCTACGCTTTTCTTCAAGTTTCCCTACTAATATCGTTCGGATTTCAAATTATTCAATAATTAAGTATTTATTCTGTGAAATAATTAATAATTTTTCTCCCATTTCCAGTACTGTTTGCCGCCGGCAACAGCGGTTACATGGACGCCATGCTACATTTTTGTATTATATATATTGCAAATTTCGAACAACATTTAAAGTCGTTCTAGCATTCTATCTTCCAGACTTAACGATCTTATCAGTCATTATTCTTCAGATTTCTCTGTGTCATTGCGTTCCTTATGCTTTCTAACAAAATCTTTCCCGGCCTCCTTCTATCCTTCTTTCAGCAGACACCCATTCTGGTAATTCCTTCGGTCGTCTATCATTGCCCATACGACACACATGCCCTTGTTACCATTTTAATCGCTTTGAATCAATTGTGTTATTTATACTGGTACACATTATATTCATTGTTTCTTTTATGTATTCATTTTTAACCCTTTAACCCTACCTTGTAACGTAAGTGTACAGCACCTCCTCCAGTATCCCACCTCCGCGCCTTATAATTTGTCCTCTTGTGATCTGTTGTTTCCAACACTTCAGCCCCATATGTAACAACAATTTCTACTAATGTCTTATAATTGGCTTGAGTTGATTACATCAGAATTGGGATGTAACTGTTTCATCACCTGTTTTCCTTGTATACGATTTTTTAATTTCTGCTTCACTTGTGCCGTCTTTTGTAACCACGATACCTAGGCATTAATATGCAAAGCCCGTTTTCGTTTGCTAATCCGTATCCGTGAAATCCGTCTTCCTGATACTTCTTACTAGGAGTTTTACTTGTAAAAGGTTTTTACAGATGCAGATATTGCTGGCCCTAACTTCAGCCCCCAACCAGGAACATTGATTTCAGGGCGTTCATCTTTTAGATGGGTTTTTCGCTACAACTAGCAGTTCCTATCTCCCCCACTGCTTTGTTTTCTCCTTAATATCTGTGTTACCGCTAGAGGTGGGCCGATAAACGTATAACAGGTATTTTGGAACGATATTTTTATGGACGGATGTAACATTGACTGAAAAGTTGAAATACCTGTTCCGATTCAACGATAAGTGAAAACTGAAAAGTCGGTCGAAAAGTCCGTTCCGATTACTCGAGGCCTCGCGGTTCCGAGTCGCATGAGCCCCCCTACACAACTAGCGAATAAACAAGTACTACGAGTGCACGAGTACAAGCCATTTTTTGGTGCTGAATACTTCATTGTGCGCATGTGCCTAAGTACGAAACTAAACAAAACAGCGAGGTTCAGAATATCTCTTATGCCAGAGAGACGAAGCTGTTTTTTAAAAAAATGAATACTGATGTTGCATTTATTCTCGTGTGTAATGCAGATATACAGATTATAATAACAAATTATATATTATACTACTCACCAACTTGGTAAATTTTGAAAAAGCGAAATATATTGTGTTATAACCTACAGAGTGGCTGATAGGCCATGTAGTACTTTTTGTTAATGTGATTTGGGAGATGATTTTAACTTGACTGCACATCTCACGTAAATTTATTTGACATTCTTTGTTGTGCTATTTCGTGCACTCTAAATTTCATTGCCTGAGTATTGCAACTGGTTTGTCTAACCAAAATGGAATCAATAATTTAATATTAAATCTGTGTCAGTTTGTTTACTCCTACTGAAAACTTAAACTAGTAACAGTAACAGCTTAATAAAGTCACAGTGTAAAGAAAGTAACACTGTTAATACTTTTAGTTTCAGTTTATTTCTTATAACAAATTATACAACACAGGTATATGTATAATACTTATGTAGTAACGGGTATTTGTACGTGCTATTTTTTTTGGAACGGTTTCGTTGGTACCTGTTATTTTTAAATACTAGTTTAGCACTCTAGTTACTACCTCCGCCAATTTCGCCGTATTGATGTTGCATTTCGCCCACATCCGTGGGCAAGGAACCCTTAACTGATGCTAATTTGCCAGGCCAGGAACTCCCAAAAGTCACCGGTAGGCAGCGATTGATTTATTTTCCCTGATACAGCTGTCACTAGATTTCAAAACGGCAATCTTTTCCTAACAACTGTGCAATCTGATTGGTGCACAGAGACAGTGTCGGCAAGTGCCGCGCAGTTAAGAACACAGTATTACATTACAGGCTTTCTACGACTGTTATCCTTCTGCCCGAGCGAAAGTCCACAGTTAGTTGCATCATCAAGGTTCTAGTTCACTTCTGTCATGCCTTGAATTGTGTGTTTATTATAATAAAAATATTTGCTGCTGTAGACTAAACTCCAAATCTTTGAAAGGTATGTGACTTAAAGAGATAGCGTGGGCATGCGCATATGCAGTGCCTGTAAACAAACCAACGACTACTGAGAAGTGCCGATTCACATTACATTGTCAAAACTCACTCGACGCTGACTTTCCTGTCGTCTAGAAAAAATGTGTCTCCCAGATTCTCGAGAACTTTTAATTTGCACAAGATACTAGTAACGCATCATTACAATTTCTATTTTCTTTTTTTAATTATCACATTTCTTCCACTTGAAACCCACATTTGTAAACAGTCGCGTTAATGATTTAGCGCCCCATGGGAAATGGATTCTTTCTTTCACGATAGGTAGGAGTTTTTTAACAATGACCACAACATTTTGATTTTTATATAAATTCTGAACAGTATTTCTTACTTACACACTTATCAGAATCATCAAGAAAAAGTTTCCTTTTCTCACGCGTTTTACGTTTTTCCCGGAAGAGATTTCCGGCAAGACTTTTCCTTCTGGACTGTATTTCCTGTGCTGTGAACAACGAAACTTCATTTTCTTTCTTTCGATGACCCTTGAAGAGACATTGTGAATAGGCAGGTAAAAATAACATGATAATTCACTCACTAACTGAAAGTAACTAAAAATACACTAATCCTAAACGATAGTTTACAAATTCGTATTGTTAATATTACTATATCACAACTACTTGAAAAGTACTAAGTTGTAAACACAGAACCAATTTCGCGCCAAATTTTGTTATCATCTGCAACGGTGAATACCAGTCTGCAGTAAAATTACAGTGTTTAATTGCCTTTGCGAGTGCATGCCAGTGTGATCGTGAACAGGGCGCGGCAGTTGTCATAAATCGTTGGCCTTTCACAAACACACTCACTCATACTTTATCCCCTCCATCAGAGACACGGAGTTCAGTCTCTATCTACACATCTAATATGTCTCCGAGTCCGAGATGAACCCAGTGTGTTTGGTAATTAGTTGGATCGTGAAAGTAGTAGTTTACTTCATCATGCCTTGTATTGTGTCACAGTGCATAGACAGACGCGTCCGTGCGGTTGTTAGTGCCTCTGTGTGAACTATAGGAATGTGCGATATACCGAGGCCGACTAGCTATTTCTGGACTAAAGCAAATATACCGACGTAGAGGGATTGTTATGCTGCTGCGCGTGGACGGGAATTGGCACGGAGCGCTGCAGTCGTAAGATTATTTTAGACAAGAATGTCTGCCGGCTTTGTGACCGAATCCAACATGCGGCCGGACTGCGGATATTGTTTTGCGTTTGAATGAATGACGGCGATAGAAAAGCAGCAACTGCCACGTAATTTTGAAACGCACGTGATATTTATTGATTTAGCCAGTTTGTATCGACGGCCATACATAACAGAGCCTAAAATGGTGTCATACATAAAAGCTAAAGTATAGTGTCACTCATCTTCAACAAAGATTAAAACTAATAATGATTTGTTCCCGTGGGCGCGCTACACCTCCGCTATATTATTATTCAATTTAAATCCGTATGTGCTGGCGTAATCTGGGCAGCGTCCTGTATTGTGGATCCGTTCGTAACATTGTGCTAATCTCTTCCTCATTCCACACGTAAGTGGAAATTCTTTATAACATACGTATGTGTTATTGTTCGCATTTTAATCTCAACTAATTTGCTTCTATAATACTGTTACTCTCTCTCCTCTGTACGTCCTAATTCTTTAATAATACGGCACTCTTTTTTGTAAGCTATAATAAAATTCTTTTAATTCTAAATAAGAATTTTTAAAAAAAATGTAAAACACTGCGCACTGAGTTAACAGTTAAAGAAATATTGTTTTATTTATTTATTTATTTACATTATTATTATTATTGTGTTGTTGTTGTTTTAATTATTATTATTATAAAGATGGAGAAATACAGGAAACGTATGGCATCGATGCAGAGAAGCATCCTCTTACCGGACAATGCCAGAACCAGTAGTCCTAGTGATAGCGGGGTGATTGGCTCTAGAGTGGAAGCATTTCTTCGAAAGAAGATAGAAGGGATGGGATGCGGGGTCCGTAATTGGAAGGGATGCACCAAACCAAATCACTCTCCGGCACTTACAAGATCGATGGACTTATTCCAAAGAGAATAAAGTAACATGGACCGCAAGGCTCATATCGAACTTTAAGGAATGGATTGACCGCCAACAGGGTGAGGTTAACTACCATCTGACCCAGTTGCTCAGTGGTCACGGCAATTTTAATGCCACCAAAATGGGAAAGATGCAAAGCCCAGCATGCCAATACGGAGACGGGCGCGCTACACCTCCGCTCGGCCAGGTAAACATTTTATAATTACATACTACAGCTCCGCTCGCCTTGTGTTAATGGCCCCAAACGAGATATATCAAGTCCGCTCGCCCATCTTTACCACTCTTTAGGTATTCCCCACTCTCTGGAGATGTAATAGAAAAACGTGCAACGCTAAAATTTATTCAATCGGAACCACAGAAGAAAGAATAATTTCAAGAAGAGATGGTAACCATAATCATCCTGCCGTTAGCCAGCAAGAAATTCAACGTCAGATTATTAGTGCTGGCGCGAAACGAAAAGCTGAAGCAGAAATGCAGGAAAGACCATCCAAAATTTTCCGTTCCGCAGCCGAAAATACGGGATTCCAGCAGCGTATGTGTGAGTGACGTCGCCCTATTAGACAAACAATTTACCGTGCTAAGAGGAAAATTTTGCCCCAATTACAAAAAGTGCGGAGAAGTGTTCGATGTTTTACAAACACTAGAACCAAAAACAAATCGCGGGGAAAATATCGTATGCGTAGTTGATAGACAGAAATATATTATTATTTTTACATGTCATACGAACTTAAAATTCTTGTGCGGGCCAGATATGGACGGAACATTTCAATTTTGTACATTTTTTTCACAATTTTTTACATTCCATGGTTTCCGAAATAATCATTACTTACCACTCGTGTTTTTGTGTTTTAGGAAATAAGACGACTGAATCTTACAAAAAAGTGTTTTAATAAAAGAGGCGAGTAATTCAAAAGATTTACTTTGGAATATCCGGAATGTGATGATTGATTTTGAGAAAGCGATACATCGGGCACTCGAAGAAGTTCTACCTCAGTTACATGTGATTGGTTGCCGTTTTCACTTAACACAATCTTGGTGGAGAAAAATGCAAAACTTAGGTTTGGTTTGTGAATATAAGAATAGGGATTCCGAAATAGGAACGTGGTTAAAATTAACATTTGGTATGATCTTTTTACAACCTGACGAAGTGGGAGTCTTTTTCGCCATGGAATTAGATGAAACGAAACCTAACGACTGTAGAGTTGACGGTTATGCAGATTATTTGTTGAGATGTATGTGGACGAAGAAGCGGAATTCCCACCGCACATCTGGGTTTCTTTATCGGCAAACAGTAACAGGACAACAAATGGCTGTGAATCTTTTCATAGTAATTTTAATTAAAAATTCTACCATAGCCATCCATCTTTGTATGTTTTTATAGACGCCTTACAGAGTATGTAAATGGAAACGTACATAAAAATTCAAAGTTCGGAAAAGCCGAATAAAAGTAGAAGTGAAAAACAAAGTCAGCTGCGTCAAAGGACAATAGACATGTATAGGGCGACAAGCTATTTCGAGGCTGCAATATGCTAAAATTATGTCCAAGTGGTACAGTGCATGATACGAAACAGTACTGATTTTATTTTATAATTTTTTATAAGAATTACTAAAAATAAAAAATTATAAAAATGAATAAAAAAAGATTAAAAAAAGCATATACTGTAGTTCAGCTCAGCGGATATCTACAACTGATGATCGCTAATAAGCATGAAATATGCTTTCTACTTTAGTTTATAAGTTTGACAACCACTTTGAAAGTTAGTTTCACTATGCTGGGAGGGGGACGTGTTTCCCCTCTTTCCTCTTGAATTTACCTGCCGAACCGTAGCGGAGGTGTTATATGGGATTAAAGTCATAAAATAAGACCCGAGCGGAGCTGTAGAGCGGTCGAGCGGAGGTGTAGTGCGCCCGTTCCTGTCCCAACCAGGTAGACTAACGCTGGTTACTCCAACATCCCACACCTCTCCGTCACTAAGCTCACATAGTTGTTTGGCAGTGCGGCAGTCATCCATTCGGGTTAAGATGTTCCAACCGTTGTAGCCAATATCGGGCAATCCTATCAAGTATAGGCCTACTCATAATAATCAGTTCCTGCCGTACGTAGAAATTGCTTCGACGATCTTGAAGAGTAGGGCTATATCCTGAGAAATCTCGTTTCACACGTTTGAAAACGACTGACCTGGGATTTCGGTAAAGTCCAGTTCTCAGAAGTGTGAGGAGCGCCACACCACGTGTCAACGCTACTCTAATCTTCATTTATGTCATACAACGTGTTTCTTCAGTCCCACATTACTTGCTCCGGGAGTTACACAACTCTCTCACTGTTTTGAATGTAATACGTTTAACATTGGATGTGTGGATTTTACATTTTACAGCTGGCTATCCACAAACTAAATCTGTTACCGAAAGGTTATAATTTGAACATTTCAATAGAAAAAACTAAGACCATGGCATACCTAGGAAATGATTCGATTCGGACAAAAATTGTAATTGAAGATAAAATTTTAGAACAAGTATCACATTTCAAGTACTGTACCTAGGATGTGATATTACATATGAACAAGACAAAGATATTCTTAATTAAAAAAACAACTTCCAAATAATATGTAGGTCATTACGGAGAACGCTGAAAGGAAAGACCACGAAAGAAACACAAATAAAATTCTATAAGGAGATAGCATTCCCCATGCTATTATACGGGTCCCCGAATCATGGGCACCAAGAAAGAAAGATTATAGACAGATGGAAACGTCTGAAATGAAATATCTTAGATCTGTGAAAGGTTGTATAAGATTAGATCACATAAAGAACGAAGATATAAGACAGGAATTTAAAAGTACTACCAGTAACGGAACTAGCGAAAAACTATAAAAGAGATTGAAAGAGCATGTTATGCGCATGTCTCCAGAAAGAATTCCAAGAAGAATCCTGAATTATAAGCCAACCAGAAGAAGAAATGTTGGTAGACCGAGACGGAGATGGTGAAGCCGGAACAGGCAACCTGCCTAATCGTGGACAGATAGATGATGATGACATTTAACATTAGGCGACTTTCAATATTAGATGGTTTAGTGGGGAGAGCTTAATTCACTCAAATTACTGAGTTTGTATTTTGAATAAAATTCCTCTTAACTTCGACTCCCATATAAACGTTTACAATTTTCGTAAAATTTTGAGTTTTGCCCGCGAGTACGGTACCTAAAAATTAAAAAAAACTCATGAAAAACGTTAAATTCATGATCATAGTTTGTAACCGACCGTTCCTTCTGATTCCAGTCTCAAATACCTGTGGTCCGAGGCTCTCGGTCAAAGAGGCATCCGTTTTTTTTTTCTCAAACCGTGCTCGGACCAAGCAAGTGATCAATTTTGGACCCGATATACATTTACATGTGAACAACGTCATTGTCGTGGCACAGCCATTTGGATCGTTCGTTGTTTTATTAACCTGGCCACGTGGAATGTGGGAAGGAAGGTCTAAACCAGATAAATAAGGGGTCGTGGACCCGCGGGATGTATAAATAAATATAGAGCGCTCATAATGATAACGCCTGCACGTCATGCAGGCCCAGAGTCGTACGTGGCGACGCACGTGGGTGCCTTGTGTACGTTATTGCAAAGTCAATAATGTTTCAGAGAGAGAGAGAGAGCAAAGTTAAGTTTGCGAACCGCGTGGGCCGTTGTTGCTGCCTCGCAAGGATTCGGCGGTGAAGTGTCAGACGTTTGTGTGTACTCCCCCCTCCCCCAAATAACGTACGCGAACAACATCAGCGTTTAAAGTAAGCGGTGAGTATTCCAATCCATTTGCCGACGGTCACTTGTTTTTCAATTACGATAAAACGCTGTTCTTGACACTAACCGTTTGAGAGATATGGAAAAGTTTTTAGTTTAAGCTGACGATGTGTTCAGAGCAGAAAAGTAAATAAACGGATTAGTCGAAAAGTGTTGTAAAAGTTCGTTGTTTATCGTACCTTTGCTATTACGATTTATGTACGTTCGTTGCAAAATTGTCTGTATTAATTTGAAATTTGAATGAGAAAATAATTTTTCCCCCAAAATGTATGGTCCTGTAAGAGTAGAGGAAAATTGAAAGATGTGGAGATGATAAAATGTATCCAGATGAAACTTAATAATTGGTTAGGGGATGCGGAGAGAATAAGTCCAGATAAAAAGAATGAGGGGGGGGGTAACAAAAAATGGAAGATGTTTAATTTTGAATGTTAAGGAAACATTATTTAAAAAATATATGGTCCTGTAAAAGTGGAAGAAAACGGAAACATGAGGATTAACTGTGTGATAGATGATATACGGAATGGATAAGGTATAAAAGTAATTAGTAAATGTTGAAGAATTGATTGGCTAGGGCATGGCGGAGAGAATTATTCGGAAGAAAAAAACTGAGGGAATCGGGGATGACATAAAGTAAGCAGTGAGTTCGGTGAAAGATTGAAAAGACGATGTCTGCAACAAGTAAGGCGGATTTTGGAATAACAGGAGTCACGTGGGGACGAACGGGTTCGGACCCAGCGGGTCGAAAGTTGACGAGAAATTTTGTTAATATCTTAATTTTTAAGCTGTTTTATTAATTTCTCAACTGTGTACGATAATATAGTAGTAATGCTTTTTTAAATATAGGTCCACGAATATCGATTAAGGCAATAAGTATTAAATGTTTCAATGGCGCTTATTTTTATTGTGTTTTATTTTAACGGGATTGATTTCAGTATGTTATTACACGCTTTCCAGTCACTTTAAAGATTGTAATATTGATTAGTCATAACTGTTTTTTTTGGTATCAAACCGATTCATCCAGGCCCCCTCCCCCAAGACCAAATTCTAGATTCGCTACTAGCCGGGAGTCAAGAAGAAGCGAGTATCACACGGATCGTCGTGTTGTACAGTGGAAACAGAATAACTGACACCGAAGAAGTCTCTAATTCCAAACTTTAATTAGATACAAACAACCGTTAGAGAAACCAACAAAAGTTCTCTTATACAATAGATCAAGTTAAATTTGTCAAACACACAACAATAAATGTCACCTTATGTACAGTTCGGTACTAATTAACACATTACTCACTTTCCGAGAGTCACAATATCAAATCACTCCGAACCAACCGCACTCTAATATCCCTGGTCTGTAACTCCACTTGGCCGCTTCGAGTATACGGTCACCGCGACTGTTGCGTTGTAGTATCGCTGCGAGAACCTCAAAATGATGTGTACACGTGGACTGATAAATCCTAGATAGTATGATAATCCCAACACCACGGAGGAAGTAGAGGTGCGCGTCTTATATTCCCAGGGGTACCGACCATAATTTCAAGTATTTAATTGTAGTATTTGTAAACACTTGGTTACTCACCGTCCTGTGACTTCTTTCAACTTCCAATAACAACGCGTTTCAAGTATAAATCCTCATCAGGTTATAAAAACACGAGATCGCGACGTGGCGTGAAGTGCTTTGTGATGTTTTGTAATAATTTTTGAACTTTTGATGACTTCTCCGGAAGGATTGATGTTTTTATAACCTGATGATGAGGATTTATACTTGAAACGCGTTGTTATTGGAAGTTTAAAGAAGTCACAGGACGGTGAGTAACCAAGCATTTACAAATATACTACAATTAAAATACTTATACACGTGACTTGGAGACAATAATATAATGAATCGTAATTTCAACGTCGGGCGCTTAGTCAGACGCCTGTGGAGGCCAAGGGTTGTAGCAGGACTTCGGTTCTAAAAAATCTCTTTCTGGATCTGTTGCGTTGAAAAGAACAAATTTATTAATAGAAAAAAAAACTAATAACATTTTTATTTTAGAAATAGAATTAACACTGTTGATCGGTAATCTGATGATGAGCTGTCCAGCTTGAAAGCGCTAATCGGAATAATATTTCTATAGCGGTGTGCAACAGTGTTAATTCTGTTTGTGATTGTAACCACTAACACAGCTTTCTTAAATAAAATTACATTTTTATTTTACTGTCTAAGCGTTTTAATGAGGCCGGTGATTATAGAAAAGTGGAAATATTAAGTAGCACAGGAAGACGCAGTCTTCTTCTTTTTCCATCCTGGAGTAGGTGCGGACAGTTACCTTAGTGCCTTAGTGGTGTGTTTTCATTTTAACAAACGCTGTCAGGATAAGTACGGCGTTAATGAAACGACAGTTAGGCAAAAGTACTTTAACGTTAGTTAACAAACGTGCTGTTAGGGAGGAAATACAACAAATGTTAGTGAAAGTGGGCATTAGCGTTTTTTTAAAACGTTTCTATAACATTTCGCCACAGAACGTATAAAAATTTCTCGCTTGCTGAATTGCTGTGCTATATTTAAAGCACGTCATACAAACAGCTGTGCACACATTAACACGTACATCGGTCACGTCAGTCGTTCGCTTTCTAAACGCTTCAGCGTGCCAAAACGTTATCACTGTTTCACGACAATGTTTATCATGTAATGATCGAAATTTAAAAAATTTTTAATTCCTCGATCAAGTGACACGTTCCCACACTCAAGTCGACGGACGCAAGCCCAGGTCGTAAATAATGACGAATCAGGGGCACGTCAAACCCGACGACAGTGCGAAGACAAAGAAAAAACGTCTGAGCACTGCACACAATAAGTATTTCAGGGCGTCGCTGACAGCTAGCCGTTTGTCACAATTTACAGCACCCAACAATCTGAAACAAAGACTTCGTCCAGCTGCCGAGTTACACGGAATCGAGATGGAACGCCTGCTGTGGAGGCGAGGCGTAACTGCACAAATTATGAAAGGCTTTACTAGGTTACAAAAGGAGTACAGAGCAATTTTAACGGAGAGATAGACAATAGACGTAACTCAGTGAATACTGCCAGTGCATCCTGCACAGCGTGAAAACAAACCCTTGACAGTTTACTGAGATTTACGACTGGAAAGTAGAGTTTCACCGAAATGACGCCAACGAAGGGTTGATAATCGGCGGAACGAACGTCGAGGAACTTAGACAATTAACCAAGACTCTGGAGTCTGTTAACAAAAGCTCAGTCAGAACCTTAGGGAAAGCCTAAACAAAGGATAACAGAAGGCCATGAAATTGCCCTTATTTTCTAGAATCTGTGCTACGCTCGTCACATGAAACACTCCGGGGATGACGACGACCAACCAGCGTCAAGCATCTTCTAAGAGAGCTCGTGGAGAGAGTAGGAAGGGTTCGGACGACGAATCGTGAAACAGAGGATGAGATCTGCAGAAGGGTAGGAATTTGTACGACCAATCAAGAGTCCGAGAAGGCGTAGAAATCCAAAACTTAGACTTATGGGTAAGATGTTCCAATAAAACTGTTTGGCGAAGACGCGGAGCGGACAGTCAAGTATTCAATCGGGCAGTCAAGTATTCAATCGAGCAGTCAGTCGTTCAATCGAACAGTTAGTCGCAGTTAACAGTCAGTCAGTAGTCAAGAGTATGTAGTTAATAGTAGCAGTTGATAGTCGCAATTAATAGTCAGAAGTTAGTGCGTACGATAGACAGACGATTGATTATGTCGAAACAGTAATACGGTCCGTGATAGAAACAGTTTGTGCGACCGACCGGATTCACAAATTTGTAAATTCATATGTGAACTGAGATATCGATATAGTCACACTTATACACAATTCTGTGCGGAAACATAAACTATAAGTGCGCACGGGACTTGAAACCTTAACTGACGCGCACATAGTAACATACTGACACTTCAAACATTCTCACACCACAAGGTATCACCATGTTGAACAATTAATTGAATAAACTATACCAAACAATTAAGCACGCAGTACGCGATACACCCAGATAGACGGCACAGTTAACCAAGTACACAAATATGGCAAACTTTCAGAACAGTTCAGTGTAATGACAACATTAACACCTCACTATTTGAACTCCGGACACTCGACATCAGCGGGTTACCACAACGCCACACACATGACGGGAGTGGAGGTTTAGTGGAGTGAAGTGAAGTTATCAGTGCTCTGCGTAACAGTGATTATGATCTTCAACGAATCAGCTAGAAGGTGTCTTCTCACGACGACGGAATTGGATAAACACTCTCAAAGATAAGCTTTATGTCTACTTAATCTTAGTAGTATATACTACTGTTCTGTTGCCTCTTTTCAAAGAACTAACCCCAAGAGAATAAATATATATGAATCATAAAATCTATAAAATAACACTAACGTAATTCGTTATCTGATAAAGAATGAACGCATTTTAGGTAGGAATAAGTATATTTGTTAATTGTTTATTTTCGTATATGTTATATATATGTGCATTATTTACTGCATTTGAATGTACCATGTGTTTATGTTTCAGGAAACATCGTATAAATTGATAAATTGTATTTTATATCATGTGTTTTAATATGTATGTAATTTGCAGGATATAGTTACTTACTTCAGTAACATGTGTAATAAATAAGTAGTTAATTTTCAGTATTCATGCGTTCATTATTGAAATTTCACCTTTATTATTGATGTATTTCATTCTAAGTATTACACTAAAAATCTCACAACTTATGCTAAACATCAATGGATACAATAAACTCGACCATTGAAACGTCTGATTAATAGACTCATAAAATCGTAATTAATTAGTCACTGTGTTGAGTCAAATCTGACGAATAGAAACAATTTTAGATATATCAAATTTAACGTATAACATAAATCTTTAATTAATATGATTCATAATTGTTGAGTAATTAATCCGCGCAGATAATTAGCACAGATTAATATTCACTAGATGTAAATGGTTTACACAATTAATTACCACAGATGTAAATTACATTCACACCACTAAATGTAAATGGCTGCACAACGCGTGGCATTAAATGTAAATGGCGTCCAGCTTTAGGGCGAGATACATATGAGAAAGTAATAAATTCACATAAAATACCACTAATCCCATTTACTAAATGTAAATCATTTATATCATTAAATATAAATGGCTCCCAAAGAACGTGGGGCTTGGCAACTACACATTAATTAATTCAATCACGGTTAGCATAATAAATAAACCCCATTTATTATAATCATTACGTAATTATAGTTTTGGAAGTTCACACGAAATGGTCATAAAACTACGTCAATTCTTCTTCTTCCATCCTGAGCAGGGGTAGACACCAGTTCCTGTTTACAAGCCGTATACGCATTGTGAATGTAAATTGTTAATATTTTCGCATATTTTAAGTTGAATTAGAAATAAACCGTCGTTTCCTGGGCCTGCCTACATTGCGACTACCGTGTGGATCATAAAAATATGCAGGCGTTTGGTAAAGAATCGTGCTGTTTCATGCGAAGAACCTCTTCCCTCGATTGTAATTAGTGATTGTAACCACTAACACAGCTTTCTTAAATAAAATTACATTTTTATTTTACTGTCTAAGCGTTTTAATGAGGATAGCATGATTACGTGGCCGGTGATTATAGAAAAGTGGAAATATTAAATAGCACAGGAAAGACGCAGTCTTCTTCTTTTTCCATCCTGGAGTAGGTGCAGACAGGTGCACACCATTAGGCACATTACCTTAGTGCCTTAATGGTGTGTTTTCATTTTAACAAACGCTAACTGTCAGGATAAGTACGGCGTTAATGAAACGACAGTTAAGCAAAACTATTTTAATGTTAGCTAACAAACGTGCTGTTAGGGAGGAAATTCAACAAATGTTAGTAAAAGTGGGCATTAGCGTTTTTTTAAAACGTTTCTATAACATTTCGCCACAGTATGTATAAAAATTTCTCGCTTGCTGAATTGCTGTGCTATATTTAAAGCACGTCATACAAACAGCTGTGCACACATTAACACGTACATCGGTCACGTCAGTCGTTCGCTTTCTAAACGCTTCAGCGTGCCAAAACGTTATCACTGTTTCACGACAATGTTTATCATGTAATGATCGAAATTTAAAAAATTTTTAATTCCTCGATCAAGTGACACGTTCCCACACTCAAGTCGACGGACACAAGCCCAGGTCGTAAATAATGACGAATCAGGGGCACGTCAAACCCGACGACAGTGCGAAGACAAAGAAAAAACGTCTGAGCACTGCACACAATAAGTATTTCAGGGCGTCGCTGACAGCTAGCCGTTTGTCACAATTTACAGCACCCAACAATCTGAAACAAAGACTTCGTCCAGCTGCCGAGTTACACGGAATCGAGATGGAACGCCTGCTGTGGAGGCGAGGCGTAACTGCACAAATTATGAAAGGCTTTACTAGGTTACAAAAGGAGTACAGAGCAATTTTAACGGAGAGATAGACAATAGACGTAACTCAGTGAATACTGCCAGTGCATCCTGCACAGCGTGAAAACAAACCCTTGACAGTTTACTGAGATTTACGACTGGAAAGTAGAGTTTCACCGAAATGACGCCAACGAAGGGTTGATAATCGGCGGAACGAACGTCGAGGAACTTAGACAATTAACCAAGACTCTGGAGTCTGTTAACAAAAGCTCAGTCAGAACCTTAGGGAAAGCCTAAACAAAGGATAACAGAAGGCCATGAAATTGCCCTTATTTTCTAGAATCTGTGCTACGCTCGTCACATGAAACACTCCGGGGATGACGACGACCAACCAGCGTCAAGCATCTTCTAAGAGAGCTCGTGGAGAGAGTAGGAAGGGTTCGGACGACGAATCGTGAAACAGAGGATGAGATCTGCAGAAGGGTAGGAATTTGTACGACCAATCAAGAGTCCGAGAAGGCGTAGAAATCCAAAACTTAGACTTATGGGTAAGATGTTCCAATAAAACTGTTTGGCGAAGACGCGGAGCGGACAGTCAAGTATTCAATCGGGCAGTCAAGTATTCAATCGAGCAGTCAGTCGTTCAATCGAACAGTTAGTCGCAGTTAACAGTCAGTCAGTAGTCAAGAGTATGTAGTTAATAGTAGCAGTTGATAGTCGCAATTAATAGTCAGAAGTTAGTGCGTACGATAGACAGACGATTGATTATGTCGAAACAGTAATACGGTCCGTGATAGAAACAGTTTGTGCGACCGACCGGATTCACAAATTTGTAAATTCATATGTGAACTGAGATATCGATATAGTCACACTTATACACAATTCTGTGCGGAAACATAAACTATAAGTGCGCACGGGACTTGAAACCTTAACTGACGCGCACATAGTAACATACTGACACTTCAAACATTCTCACACCACAAGGTATCACCATGTTGAACAATTAATTGAATAAACTATACCAAACAATTAAGCACGCAGTACGCGATACACCCAGATAGACGGCACAGTTAACCAAGTACACAAATATGGCAAACTTTCAGAACAGTTCAGTGTAATGACAACATTAACACCTCACTATTTGAACTCCGGACACTCGACATCAGCGGGTTACCACAACGCCACACACATGACGGGAGTGGAGGTTTAGTGGAGTGAAGTGAAGTTATCAGTGCTCTGCGTAACAGTGATTATGATCTTCAACGAATCAGCTAGAAGGTGTCTTCTCACGACGACGGAATTGGATAAACACTCTCAAAGATAAGCTTTATGTCTACTTAATCTTAGTAGTATATACTACTGTTCTGTTGCCTCTTTTCAAAGAACTAACCCCAAGAGAATAAATATATATGAATCATAAAATCTATAAAATAACACTAACGTAATTCGTTATCTGATAAAGAATGAACGCATTTTAGGTAGGAATAAGTATATTTGTTAATTGTTTATTTTCGTATATGTTATATATATATGTGCATTATTTACTGCATTTGAATGTACCATGTGTTTATGTTTCAGGAAACGTATAAATTGATAAATTGTATTTTATATCATGTGTTTTAATATGTATGTAATTTGCAGGATATAGTTACTTACTTCAGTAACATGTGTAATAAATAAGTAGTTAATTTTCAGTATTCATGCGTTCATTATTGAAATTTCACCTTTATTATTGATGTATTTCATTCTAAGTATTACACTAAAAATCTCACAACTTATGCTAAACATCAATGGATACAATAAACTCGACCATTGAAACGTCTGATTAATAGACTCATAAAATCGTAATTAATTAGTCACTGTGTTGAGTCAAATCTGACGAATAGAAACAATTTTAGATATATCAAATTTAACGTATAACATAAATCTTTAATTAATATGATTCATAATTGTTGAGTAATTAATCCGCGCAGATAATTAGCACAGATTAATATTCACTAGATGTAAATGGTTTACACAATTAATTACCACAGATGTAAATTACATTCACACCACTAAATGTAAATGGCTGCACAACGCGTGGCATTAAATGTAAATGGCGTCCAGCTTTAGGGCGAGATACATATGAGAAAGTAATAAATTCACATAAAATACCACTAATCCCAGTTACTAAATGTAAATCATTTATATCATTAAATATAAATGGCTCCCAAAGAACGTGGGGCTTGGCAATTACACATTAATTAATTCACTCACGGTTAGAATAATAAATAAACCCCATTTATTATAAATATAAATGGCGCCCATCGCATGGCAAAAGAGAGCAGACAGTAGTATTTAGACTAATTAAAATAATATAGTACGTAAGATATTATTAAATAAGTGTAAGGTTAGCTTGACTGGTAAATGATAACGCGAAGCAAGGCAAAAATGGCTAGCGGTAGTTCTGATAACATGGACTTTGACGTTAACAACCAGTTAGGCGCACCCGACACCAACGAAGAAAACTCATCAGTCGTCGAACCAAATATGACGGAGGAGACGTCAGAGGTCAGAGCGCGGGGACAGGAGTCACAGCAACCACAGAACTCCCAACAACAGGAAGAAGTGACATTACGCACGCTAATGGACTTCATGCGGACGCAAAATGAAAGTCTCAAGGAAGAAATCAATCAGAAATTCGATCAACAGAAAGAAGAAATTAAAGAAGAAATCAATCAGAAATTCAATCAAATTAATGAAAGTTTTAATAATCATAAGGAGGACGTCAAGCGACAAATGGCCGAACAGCTCACGCTTATACGAGCAGAAATGCGTGACCATAAGACCAGTTGCGACGATAAGATGAGTGAAGTCCTAAAGAAACAAGAGGACGCTACAAGAGAAATAAAAGATGACACCAATAAGAAGTTTGAAGAAGTGTGGGAAGCTCGAGAGTCGGACCACCAAGAACTCAAAAGCCTGGCACAGACCACACAATCTAGTATAAAGAAAGTCCATAACAAGCTAGATCTACACATCAATAGTAATCAGAAGAAGCAGGAAGAACTGAAGACCGAATTATACCACACACTGCGACAGCAGCAACAAGAGATAGGTGACGCCAACCACACATTGCAACAGAAAATCGATGAAGTAGACGGCCGACAAAGGACGACCGAACAGAAGCTCGACGAGAACGTCAAAGAGAAAACAACCCACATCCAGAAACTCAGGTGTCAAGTAGAGAGACTGCGGCGACAGATCACCGATGGGGAGTCTGGGCCTCACAGAACAGTAAACGGACAAATACAGGTTGAATTGAAATATGACGGAACCGACAGATTCCCGATGGAGTTCCTAAAGGAGTTGTCGGAGTTTCAAGAATCCTATTAGCCGAGCAGCGACATCAGGTGGATCGGCAAACACCTAGAGAAGGACGCAAGCATATGGTGGCGTGTGATCCGGGACCAGATAAATACCTTCGAAGAATTCAAGGAGGCGTTCACACTGAAGTACTGGGGGTTGGAACGACAGGACATTATCCGCGACAACCTTGAGTACGGCAGGTTTGAATGGCAGGGACCCGTCACAGCTATACAGTACGTCGAGAGGATTCTTTTGGAAAGTCGCCAGTTAACTCCAGCGTTGAACGACCGCCAACTGATAAGGAAAATTTCGAGGCACTTTGGAAGGGACTTGCAGATCGCCGTTATAACACGCGGGATCGTCACCATACCCAATTTCGAGGCCTTGATCACTGAATACACTAGCATTCAATCAAGCCATGCAGGAAATAGACGTGCGCAATATAAGATAACGAACGAAAGGGAAGCCGGAACTGTCGATCGTCCCAGTGGTAACTTTGTCAACAAGAACGAGAGTGAAAGGAAACCAGTTTGGCAAGGACGGGCGCACGGCGGTAACCGTTACGAGGGTAAATCACACGGAGTGGTAAACACCGTCGAATACCTGAACTCCAAACCGAGTACAAGTCAGGCAAGCGACGACAGTAATTCAAGGTCGAACAATGACCAAAGCAACAAAAAAAAAACACCCCTACACAGCGAACGACATAGTTTTTGACGACAACAAAAACAACCCCACTAATAATGTCAATATCCTGGTACCTGACTTAAGAGATGACCTACTGAATGAATACGACGAGGACGTCACGAAACAGATATTAAAATGTCCTGAAATAATCATACAATTTAACAATAACATTAAAGTTTTAGCACTTGTCGACACCGGCTCAGTTATTAATGGGTTGTCAGAAGAATGGTTCAACGCAAACAAAAGAGACATTGAACCATATGAGATTTTACCCATGACGAATTCTCTAATCATTAGTGCTGTTGGGAACAAGTCCAAGTTAATTAGAAAACAAATACTATGCGACATAGAAATTGACGGGATCAAAAATGAGTGTGTCTTTCTAATAATACCTGACCTTATTAAACACTGTATATTAGGGATAAGTTTCTTACAGGAGGTAGGATGTCGTATCGACATTGGCAGTAAGAAAATAGAAATAGTGAATGCGGCTGATGAAGAGGTGCACGCCGTACCCATCATGAACGTGGAACTAATTGATAATGGAGAAGAAGATGAAGAAATCTTGAGGAGCATCGACGAGAAGATATCAAACATGGACTGTCAAGACGAGGAGATATTGGAAAATTTGAAGGAAATACTTGTTAAGAATAGAAGAGTGTTTAGGGAATGCCCGGGGAGAATAGACGGATACGAGCATGAGTTTCAAGTTACGGACAGTACGCCCTACTTTCAACGGGGTTGGCCTGTACCACTTGCTTATCAGAAGAAAGTAAAGGACGAGATAGATAGAATGCTGCGATACGGTGTGATTGAACGTTGTACAAGCCCGTTCATAAATCCACTCGTAACAGTCATAAAAAGAGATGGAAGGGTCCGTCTATGCCTGGACGCAAGAAAGATAAACGGCGTTACTATTCCCGACTATGAAGGCGTTTCTCCAATAAATGAAATCTTGGCAAGATGCAGCGAGATGCGATATCTATCTACTGTCGATTTGTCGAGCAGCTTTTGGCAAGTACCTTTGAAGGAAGAGTGCAGGAAGTATACCGCGTTCATGTATGAGGGAAGGTGCTACCAATTCACCGTTACACCATTCGGCCTTAGTACCAGTTCAGCGGCACTAACACGCGGATTGGATACGGTCTTAAATGAAGATGTTAAGAAAAACACATTAATATACGTGGACGATTGTCTATGCTATTCTGACGATGTTAAAACACACTTAGAACATTTAGAGGCATTATTAAATAATCTAAACGAAAATAACTTAACCGTCAACCTAAACAAGTCACAGTTTTTCAGGAAAGAAATATCGTATCTTGGATACCAACTAACAACACGCGGCATCCAAGCTACGGAAGAGAAAGTGAAAGCCATTATGGACTTCCCTAAGCCCAAGAACCAGAAACAGTTAAAGGGTTTCCTAGGCCTCACTAACTTTTATAACCGTTTTACTAGCAAATATGCGGAGACAACACAACCCCTCCATGAATTATTGAAGAAGAATCACAAATTCGTATGGACGAATGAATTAAACGACTGCTTTGACAGGGTCAAAAACCTATTTATTGACGCTGTAGTTTTAAGATTTCCGCGCCCAGACCAGAGGTATTATATACAGTGTGATGCAAGTGATTACGCATACGGAGGACAACTTTACCAGCTCGATGAAGACGGGGAGATCGGCGTAATCGCCTTCACTAGTAAGACGTTCAAGGGTGCTGAGCGGAACTACTATACTACGGAAAAAGAGCTTTTAAGTATTGTCCGATGCTTAGAAAAATTCCGAATATACGTTCTCGGACAACCATTAACGATCATCACCGACAACAAGGCGTTGACATTCTTAAACAAATGCCATCTAAATAATTCTCGGATTACACGATGGATTCTTGCAGTGCAGGAGTATAAATTCGACATAATTCACTGCAAGGGTAAGGAAAACATCGTAGCCGACATCTTAAGTAGATATCCACACGACGCAAAATTAGAAGATATTCACGACAACACGCATGAATATTTAGTCAACCACGTAACCGTAAAAATGAGACTTGAGGTGCGGAAGTTAATCCAAAATATTGGAAAGCACCAGATGGAAGACGATAAGCTAAAAGCGATCATCACTAGATTTAAGGAGGGAAATATAGACCCTAAATTAACTAAATTTTATAAATATGTTAACGATAAGTTGTATAGACGACAGCGGAATGAATGGAAGCTGTATGTTCCTAGCAACATATCTGGGGACATAATTGCTGAAATCCATCATATGTTCGGGCATTTAGGAACAAAAAAGTGTATTAAAATGATCCAGGAACATTTCACATTCGACCGGATGTCAAAGAAAATAAAAACGTATATAAAAACCTGTGACCTATGCCAGAAGTGCAAAGACACCAACAACAGAGTGCTATTTGGTGGCACACGCGCTGTGATACCTACAGCCAAAGGAGATCTGGTAAGCGCAGATTATTATGGACCCCTACCGACAGGAACGGGTGGAGTCAAATATTTATTGGTCATAGTGGATAATTTCACGAAATATGTCAAATTATTCACCCTCCGGAGAGCAACAACCACTACGACGTTGCGGAGAATAAAAACGTATTGCGAACTATTTGGACGTCCGCGGACCATTTTGACGGACAACGGAACACAGTTCACATCCAAGAGATGGGTCAACGGTCTAAAGGAGTTGGACATACAACCAAAGTTTACTGCAAACGTAATCCATGTACCAATCTTGCCGAACGGATTAACCGGCAACTGGGAAACTTGTTTCACATTTTCATAAGTGACCAACACACTAAATGGTCCCAATACGTGAAAACGATTGAAGCGTGTCTAAACGAGGTGTACCACGAGACGATCGAAATAACCCCTCATGAAGCACACCTCGGCACGAAACCTACACGAGCATGGGAGCAATGCTTGGACAAAGGAGTCATTTGCAGCGAAGGAAAACGCGAAAACAATATATTTGTAAAGATAAAGGAGAAGCGAGAGAAACACGCGAAACGCTGCAATGAGAAGAAGAAAATCACAAAATTTGCGATTGGCGACAAGGTTCTGGTGAGAGCATTCCACCAATCCGACGCTGCGTCAAAGAGAATTGACAAGTTCTTCGAACTTTTCGCAGGACCATATAAAATCAACCGCGTCATCGGCGAGGCCACATATGAGCTCGTGGAATGCGATAGCGGGAAGATGAGAGGAAAATTTAATATACGGCAAATTAAGGCGTATCATGAGCCAGCGAACGGAAGTATAGATAACACGAGTGGTAGCCAAGACTCCCGGCGACCAGCAGAAGACATAGTTTAGGTAATTTGCTCGCGCGGCCAGTCCAGCTAACCAAATAATGATATGCATTTTACTTGTTGTGTTTAGTCTGTATTTCAATGCTAACTGTGTTTGTGATCAGCACATAATTGTCATTCGTTATGTTAATTAGACATGTAAATATCAACATATACAGAAAGTGATTTGTGAAATGTACCATGTGTCAGAAGGACAGTGTAATACTATGACACAGGACACCAAAGACGTTAATAATTATGAATAATAACTTGTTAAAATGTAGAGACTCGAATAACTTGTTTATGTAATTAATAATTCAAAATGGACGATTGTTGTATAACTTTAAGAGTATGCATCACGAAGTATGCTGATTCCTTAACTATTTAATTAATATGTATGTTTCTTTTATCAATGTAATCATTTATAATATGTTACGAATTGATCATATGTATATATTTGTTAGTATCAACTGTATTCTTGAGACAGTAATAACAAGTTTAAAAGTATTTTATTGCTACATAGGTCATCGACATAAGATCGATTAATATAATGGGTAGCTAATCTACAGCTTATCTAATACATTGTATATAATCAGTAACGAAACAAACTGTCAAATGGACAAACGTCCATGTCTTAAATTCAATTATTTACTCGAAATCGTATTATACAGTCCGCATATGGACAGACAAAGTGTAAAAAATGCGTTCATTCACTCAGATGTGCGGCAATAAATTCATATGTCCATATAAAACATTAAGATGGGGAATAACAATTAATTGCTTCCTATGAGAGATAGATGTCAGTCAACCATGTCCATTCCGAAGCAGACATCCACGACTGGGACAGAGCGCAGAAATTGGATCAGATGTCTCCCGAAGTCCAACATCCAATCCAATTTGGGGACAATGTAATGATCGAAATTTTTAAAAATTTTTAATTCCTCGATCAAGTGACACGTTCCCATACTCAAGTCGACGGACACAAGCCCAGGTCGTAAATAATGACGAATCAGGGGCACGTCAAACCCGACGACAGTGCGAAGACAAAGAAAAAACGTCTGAGCACTGCACACAATAAGTATTTCAGGGCGTCGCTGACAGCTAGCCGTTTGTCACAATTTACAGCACCCAACAATCTGAAACAAAGACTTCGTCCAGCTGCCGAGTTACACGGAATCGAGATGGAACGCCTGCTGTGGAGGCGAGGCGTAACTGCACAAATTATGAAAGGCTTTACTAGGTTACAAAAGGAGTACAGAGCAATTTTAACGGAGAGATAGACAATAGACGTAACTCAGTGAATACTGCCAGTGCATCCTGCACAGCGTGAAAACAAACCCTTGACAGTTTACTGAGATTTACGACTGGAAAGTAGAGTTTCACCGAAATGACGCCAACGAAGGGTTGATAATCGGCGGAACGAACGTCGAGGAACTTAGACAATTAACCAAGACTCTGGAGTCTGTTAACAAAAGCTCAGTCAGAACCTTAGGGAAAGCCTAAACAAAGGATAACAGAAGGCCATGAAATTGCCCTTATTTCCTAGAATCTGTGCTACGCTCGTCACATGAAACACTCCGGGGATGACGACGACCAACCAGCGTCAAGCATCTTCTAAGAGAGCTCGTGGAGAGAGTAGGAAGGGTTCGGACGACGAATCGTGAAACAGAGGATGAGATCTGCAGAAGGGTAGGAATTTGTACGACCAATCAAGAGTCCGAGAAGGCGTAGAAATCCAAAACTTAGACTTATGGGTAAGATGTTCCAATAAAACTGTTTGGCGAAGACGCGGAGCGGACAGTCAAGTATTCAATCGGGCAGTCAAGTATTCAATCGAGCAGTCAGTCGTTCAATCGAACAGTTAGTCGCAGTTAACAGTCAGTCAGTAGTCAAGAGTATGTAGTTAATAGTAGCAGTTGATAGTCGCAATTAATAGTCAGAAGTTAGTGCGTACGATAGACAGACGATTGATTATGTCGAAACAGTAATACGGTCCGTGATAGAAACAGTTTGTGCGACCGACCGGATTCACAAATTTGTAAATTCATATGTGAACTGAGATATCGATATAGTCACACTTATACACAATTCTGTGCGGAAACATAAACTATAAGTGCGCACGGGACTTGAAACCTTAACTGACGCGCACATAGTAACATACTGACACTTCAAACATTCTCACACCACAAGGTATCACCATGTTGAACAATTAATTGAATAAACTATACCAAACAATTAAGCACGCAGTACGCGATACACCCAGATAGACGGCACAGTTAACCAAGTACACAAATATGGCAAACTTTCAGAACAATTCAGTGTAATGACAACATTAACACCTCACTATTTGAACTCCGGACACTCGACATCAGCGGGTTACCACAACGCCACACACATGACGGGAGTGGAGGTTTAGTGGAGTGAAGTGAAGTTATCAGTGCTCTGCGTAACAGTGATTATGATCTTCAACGAATCAGCTAGAAGATGTCTTCTCACGACGACGGAATTGGATAAACACTCTCAAAGATAAGCTTTATGTCTACTTAATCTTAGTAGTATATACTACTGTTCTGTTGCCTCTTTTCAAAGAACTAACCCCAAGAGAATAAATATATATGAATCATAAAATCTATAAAATAACACTAACGTAATTCGTTATCTGATAAAGAATGAACGCATTTTAGGTAGGAATAAGTATATTTGTTAATTGTTTATTTTCGTATATGTTATATATATGTGCATTATTTACTGCATTTGAATGTACCATGTGTTTATGTTTCAGGAAACGTATAAATTGATAAATTGTATTTTATATCATGTGTTTTAATATGTATGTAATTTGCAGGATATAGTTACTTACTTCAGTAACATGTGTAATAAATAAGTAGTTAATTTTCAGTATTCATGCGTTCATTATTGAAATTTCACCTTTATTATTGATGTATTTCATTCTAAGTATTACACTAAAAATCTCACAACTTATGCTAAACATCAATGGATACAATAAACTCGACCATTGAAACGTCTGATTAATAGACTCATAAAATCGTAATTAATTAGTCACTGTGTTGAGTCAAATCTGACGAATAGAAACAATTTTAGATATATCAAATTTAACGTATAACATAAATCTTTAATTAATATGATTCATAATTGTTGAGTAATTAATCCGCGCAGATAATTAGCACAGATTAATATTCACTAGATGTAAATGGTTTACACAATTAATTACCACAGATGTAAATTACATTCACACCACTAAATGTAAATGGCTGCACAACGCGTGGCATTAAATGTAAATGGCGTCCAGCTTTAGGGCGAGATACATATGAGAAAGTAATAAATTCACATAAAATACCACTAATCCCATTTACTAAATGTAAATCATTTATATCATTAAATATAAATGGCTCCCAAAGAACGTGGGGCTTGGCAACTACACATTAATTAATTCAATCACGGTTAGCATAATAAATAAACCCCATTTATTATAATCATTACGTAATTATAGTTTTGGAAGTTCACACGAAATGGTCATAAAACTACGTCAATTCTTCTTCTTCCATCCTGAGCAGGGGTAGACACCAGTTCCTGTTTACAAGCCGTATACGCATTGTGAATGTAAATTGTTAATATTTTCGCATATTTTAAGTCGAATTAGAAATAAACCGTCGTTTCCTGGGCCTGCCTACATTGCGACTACCCTGTGGATCATAAAAATATGCAGGCGTTTGGTAAAGAATCGTGCTGTTTCATGCGAAGAACCTCTTCCCTCGATTGTAATTAGTGATTGTAACCACTAACACAGCTTTCTTAAATAAAATTACATTTTTATTTTACTGTCTAAGCGTTTTAATGAGGATAGCATGATTACGTGGCCGGTGATTATAGAAAAGTGGAAATATTAAATAGCACAGGAAAGACGCAGTCTTCTTCTTTTTCCATCCTGGAGTAGGTGCAGACAGGTGCACACCATTAGGCACATTACCTTAGTGCCTTAATGGTGTGTTTTCATTTTAACAAACGCTAACTGTCAGGATAAGTACGGCGTTAATGAAACGACAGTTAAGCAAAACTATTTTAATGTTAGCTAACAAACGTGCTGTTAGGGAGGAAATTCAACAAATGTTAGTAAAAGTGGGCATTAGCGTTTTTTTAAAACGTTTCTATAACATTTCGCCACAGTATGTATAAAAATTTCTCGCTTGCTGAATTGCTGTGCTATATTTAAAGCACGTCATACAAACAGCTGTGCACACATTAACACGTACATCGGTCACGTCAGTCGTTCGCTTTCTAAACGCTTCAGCGTGCCAAAACGTTATCACTGTTTCACGACAATGTTTATCATTACGTAATTATAGTTTTGGAAGTTCAGGAAATGGTCATAAAACTACGTCAATTCTTCTTCTTCCATCCTGAGCTGGGGTAGACACCAGTTCCTGTTTACAAGCCATATACGCATTGTGAATGTAAATTGTTAATATTTTCACATATTTTAAGTTGAATTAGAAATAAACCGTCGTTTCCTGGGACTGTCTACATTGCGACTACCCTGTGGAGCATAAAAATATGCAGGCGTTTGGTAAAGAATCGTGCTGTTTCATGCGAAGAACCTCTTCCCTCCACATGTTTTTATATTGATTTTATTCCTTCGTTTTATATCCCAACTCCCAAGTGTCGGATTATCCATAACGCTAGGGTATGCTGCAGCACCACCGGGCACCAGGGCCTCAGCTGTCAGAGGGGGCCCCATCCAGCTGAATTGACTAAGCGAAGCAAAGCTTATGATTGCAATACGGAATTGTTTGGTTTTCGTACGCAGTTATTAACCATGGAGAGTGTCGAGTTTGAAAATCAAGCGAAAGGTCTTAGAGACGTTTACTCGAACGATTTTCTAACGGAAATGAAGCAGTCTGTCCCAAGAGTAAAATTGCAAGAAAGAGGTTTTTTCAAATTCTTCCAATAAAGATAATAGATTCCATGATACAACAATGTGTGCGCTCAAAGTATTAAACTGTATTATTGATTGATGTATTTCCGAATATATACCTTGCTTATCGTCTGATTTTGATGATTCCAATAGCTAATTACGAATCTGAAAGATCATTTTCTGTATTACAACGCATTAAAGATATGTTAAGTTCGACTATGGGAGATGAGAGATTATCTTCGTTAGCAAGGTTGAATATTGAAAGCGAGATACGTGCGTCGCTCGATTTAAAAGAAATTATACAAGACTTCTTTAAGGCAAAGTCAAGAAAAAAATGGATCGATTGGTATTTTCTACGCTTAAGTACTACTATGCTTGTTGTAATCACTGTTTAGCTACATATTTGTTGTAATTTGAGACTTTAAATAATTTTTAACTTTCGAGATTGTGTATGCCATTTATCAGTATAAATAACGGATAAAAGGTTGAATTTAGAATCGTGGTGGGGGGCGCCAGTCTGACGGTAGTATAGGGCATCGGCAGTTAGCCTTGATATTGGCAAGGCAGTGCAGAGTCTGCTATTTGCTTTATTATAACACGTGTCTGCCATCAGTAGCACTGTATCGATGTTGGGGGGGGGGGGATGTTCGGAAACGCCATCAATCGCGTCTCCTGCCCCCCGTCTGAATTTTCTAATTTCGTTTAATAAACGGCGTTCAGTGTAGTAATCGATAATCGTATTTCGATAGTTGGTAGGCCTACTATAAAATTCATTAACTCTGATATTGGAAATTCGCAAATTTGTTAATAAAATTTTTGATCGGGCGAATCGAGTACTCAGTTTTAACTCGACCGTTTGATATTTGTCTTGTCTGTCTGTTTGGTTTATGTCTCACGGTAACAACATGGAAGTAATTACCTTTCCACCTAGGTATATGTTGTCTAGGGGAAGAAAGTTTTTAGGATCCCTATACTGGACTTGTGAAATGGGAGTATGCTGCAGATAGTCTTGTCTGATGTACCACTGTAAAACTTGCTTATACAATGCAGAAATTCTGTCATGGAGCAAATGAATTTTTATTCCTTCAGATTGCATTTCGCGATTTAGGGCAACAAATATTGGTAAAACAAATTCTAGAAATTCTAGCTACAATCTTCTCAGAGGGTCTCTCACTTTCACTGGTAAACGTTTAGCTGCTAAAAGCTTGTCTTCCAAGACAGTGCTTGTGAAAAACAAGATTAAAGCAGGAAGTTGTTCGAGGAGTCTGGATACCAGTGTTCCGAGTCGTAGTGTAATAATTATATTTATTTAAAAACTAATATTTATTCAGTTGTAACTACAGATAATTCATAAACTAAAAAAATGAATTCTTACGAGAATAATATACGAGAACTTAATTAACTTCAGTGTTTTTTTTAAATTAACTTCAAATGTTCAGAATCTTTAATTTTTTGATTTAACGATAAATGTGACAATGTGCAAATGTGCAATAATCAACTTAGTGTATAAATAAAGCAAAAATTAACAATAATAAAAAATATAAGACAGCAAAATAAGAGTCAATGTTTTGTTTTTAGTACTTTTACCATAAAAACAAAACTGAAAATGAAATTATTATTACCTGTCTGTAGTTTTCTGCCTGTGCCGTTAATCTAAAGGTATTACACCACTTATGTCGCTACCAGAGTCACTGGATTCTGTCCCCAAATTTATTACCAGTTGTTCCACGGCGTCTTCTAATATGCCTTCGTTGCTCCATGCTTCGAATTACTTTCTTTGTATGCATCACTGCTTTTCTCCAATCGTCTGCAGTAACAGTCGTAATGCCCTCGCGTATCAATTTTTCTACTTCAGTTCCTTTAAAAGTCTTATTATTTCTTGCTACATATCCCTTTACTTGTGCCCAAATTAACTCAGTGGGGTTAAAATGACAATGATACGGTGGTAATCTTACTACTTTATGGCCATGTTCTTGCGCTATTTTGTCAATTACGTATTCCGGAAAGCGGGGTTTACAACCTGACACCAGCTCCAATAGCTCTGCTTTTTTCATGCTAACAGTCGTAGAAATGTTATGTTCATGAAGCCAGTGAATAATTTCTTCTTTACGTGTAGCTAATGTTGGCGCTTTGTCGTATATAATCGAGTGATAAGGGGCGTTATCCATTACAACAGTTGACGGCACTGTGAGGTTTTTTAATAACGAGTCTGTGAACCACTTGCTAAAGTTTTCAGAGTTCATTTCTTCGTGGAAGTCACTCGTTTTCTTTGACTTAAAGGCATAAAAACAGTTAGGTATGAAACCTTTTGATGTCCCAGCGTGTACAATAATATATCTACCGCCTCGTCCTAAAGGTATTTTCATTGTTCCTTCCACAGTATCATCTGTCCAGCCTTTTCGTAAACTGTGACCTACGTTTACCCATGTTTCGTCTAACCAGATTATGTCTTCAATAGATTTAGTTTGAATTTCTCGTAGAAATCTACAACGTAAAGCAACTACACTTTCACTTTCCATAAGAACTTTTCTCCCCGAAATGTTTGTAAACTTAGAACCGATATTTTGCAATACTTTCCTAACAGATGATTTACTACCGGCAAAAAGATCAGCTGCTGCTAACGACTTATGAAGTTTATTTATTGTTGGGTGCTCTTTTCTACAATAGTAGCTATAAATATGCTGTCGAATTGCATTTTCTTGGAAAGAATCTAACTTCGTCACTTTTTTGTCTATATTTCTTTTTTTATTAGGTGTATGAAACTTGGGCTCTGTATCACTAAAATCAGTAAGAAGATCGTCTTTCTTTTTTCCTATACGTACTATAAGATTCTTCCCTACTTCGCACGCGGCAGCGTAATCTAAAATTTTATTAAAGGAAATTAACAGCCCCCCGTTGCTTTTTCTTTTTCAAAATATTCACGTACTGAACAGATAAATTGTCTTGCCTGTTCATTAAATACTTTCCTTTTTCTGGTCTTGCGTATAGCTGAAGCACTCGTACTGGCGTCGGACATAGCTGAATGGATAATATTTACAATCACTATCACTTAGTCCACTAAATACTTAAATTTTACCACAAAATCACTTCTGAATATTAGACTAATAATCACTAAATTAAAAAAATATCACTCATTCATGCAAATGGACTAAAATATGATAATATTGTAAATTTTAAAACTGTTAAATTTCACTCACATCAAACCGTAGTAAACGCACTAGGCCTGCTGTTCAATTTACTACGCGCACGTGGTAACGCACAAACAGCGGAACAACAAGTACGAGTTGACAACGCTGTGCTGTATAGTTTCGGCCAATCAGACCGCTCTAAACACCACCCTCACTTGCAGACAAACGTCAATCACTCTCCTGTAAAAATTGTATAGTTTGACGGGGGTGCAGAAGTTTATGCGGTTTCTTATTGAGGAATTTCTGGAATTCATTGAATTTTCCTAATCTTTTAGGACTACAATGAAAATAATTGAAGACATCTCGGGCAAGGAACGAAGCAAGGAAGTTTTGAGCAAGCGTATGATGCACAGAGATGAAAAGAATGGCACACACATTTTAGTACAAACAGACCTGGAATGTCATTTGTAAAACGAGTAGCAACAGAATTATTACCACCCATCATTGTGTTTGCTCCATCAGCTGCCAATCCTACTATTTTTCTTTGAACGGAATGTCATTTTCTGCAAAGAATTCGATAATCAGCCCATACAGTGATTCAGCAGTAGCATTTTCGACTGGTATTAACGCAAGGTGTAACACCAACATACCTAACAACTAAAGATAAGTGTTTCTCACAATTCCTGTCTGTACTTTCATCATACAACAAAGAGAAACTGTTATATTTCAGTTCATTAATTAATTGGTCCTTAGTTTCAGCACAGTGACATTTTTACATTTAGTCTGTGAACAGGAAATACTCTGTACCTGCACTCACTTCTTGTTTTTTTTATAATAGTGTCAGTGAAGATGCTTTACAATTATCACTGTCTCCCATTGTTAAAAGACTAATTCACACAAACACGCCACAGAACACACTACTTAAAGAGAACAGATTCTATACGGTATCTGGAACAGAGCGCAATTCCTAGAGAATGCGTTTAGGCCTAATGCTACACAACTTGCTTCCTCTACAGATCTGCAGACATTGTGTTCCTAATATTACTAACTAAATTGACTAACTCGTTGTAGGTAAAAGTTCTACTGCCGTATGCCATTGTGTTTGTGCGGGTATGGGCCCACTTCTTTGAGCATCTGGCTTGCCGATACGCAGAAAAGGAGATTAGGTTTATTACTGTAGTCCTTGGAAACCTTAGAAAAAAAGCATTGTGTTGTGGCAACGCTTTTACCTGCCTCACTTGTTGGCTTCCTCACCCTTACCGTTATGGGTTACCTTAACCGTTATTGCCCTGAAATACATTGTTTGTGCCAGGTACAGGACCCTACAGTGTGAATTGTGAAAGTGTGTTTCAAAAGTACCGTCGACCTAATGACTATGAAATACTGCCACCTGCTACGTTCACATAGCATAGGAACGTTGACTACATTATAGGAAAAAATGTTTATAATCAGTGGCATTCGAACAAATTTTTCCCTAGATTTTTGAATGATTTCCCTGTTTCCCTAGTAATTTTGAGAATTCCCTAAATCTAGGGAAATTTCCCTAGGGTTGCGAACTCTGCGGAGAACAGAAGGGAATGTGGGCGTGCTATGAGAGAAGCCGAGGTGTAGCGCTGAGGGTGGATGGTAACAGGTAGGCAGCGTGTGATGGAAGGGGTAAAACTGACGCTTACCACCTCCACATTGCCCTTCAGCGTATAATTTACATAACGTACTCTCTGTAAGCTTTTTAATATAGCAAATGTTCTTCTACATCCAGAAATGCCACAATACTGCACAGCATTTTTGCTTCTTGATTTTTAGCAGTGAAATCTTCGGAAAGAATTGAGAATTGTGAAATACGTGTGTCGAGCACTGTGGGTGTGTGTGTGTGTGTGTGTGTGTGTGTCATGACACACGTTGTAATTGATGAAGTTCGTGGCGGGAGTGCGGAGTGTGTGCGATTGTATCTTGTCCTTGGCCTAGTGTGCACAGTGCAGCAGCTGTGCAGTCGGCCGCCGCGATGTGTACCTTGTCCTAGTGTGCACAATGCAGCAGCCGTGCAGTCGACCGCCCATAGCCGCGTATATATAGTTCAAGGTCGCGATTGCAGGTTTACATTACAACACGTAGGCGCCAGATTACTGTGACTGAGCCTTCACGCCACTTCGACCTAATCAACACTTCCGGCAGCTGTAGGCTACCTAACATACCAGTATTGTATACAAGTTACGGCACTTTGACAACGGGGATTTGTAATGGTGATTGTATGGGCTGTTAGGCCAGTGGCGGATCTGGGGGGGGGGGCAAGCCGGGGCCCTTGCCCCGGGCGGCAACTTCAGGGGGCGGCAAATTCAACTGTGGTTGATTCGATTCGATTTTTGTGACTCGATTATTTTTATAAGGAATCGGGGATTCTACACCGACACCGCGTAACTAGTAAATATACAGTTTAGTACTAATGTTACGGGAAGGTGTAGTAGCACATTATGCATAATCACATTATGCAATTTTTATAAAAATGAAACAATTTCTTAACGTTTCGAAACATTCGTGATCCCTTATCAGAAGCTAAAATCAAGTATTGAAAATCTTCAGCGACCTTCACCAAAACATACCATTGTTAAAAAGCCATAGATAGAAAATCAATTTTCCCAAGAACAAATACATTTAATTTAATTCATCTTGTTAATTTCTCCTAATAAAACAAAAAATTAGAATTCGCGGATCCCGGGCGTCCAATAAATAAAATACGGGGTCGTGGAATCTCTATTTTCTCCTTTTTTTATATAATTGTTATTTTGATAGTGATTTGCTATAGTAATTTTCGTTACTGACTTCGTTATATTTGAATAGCGTTAGTGATTGGGTTTTTAAGTATATAAATTTTGGTATGTATTTTTCCTTTGTAATAAAAAATGACAAAGAATTCGTAGTATAAAATGGATATTACGTTTTATCTCAAACCCTACTCTACTTAAATGTGCTCGTGTCTTGTAAAAAAAAATTAGAGCTTGATAGAGAAACTTAAAGGAGGCTGGATGAGGGCGGTACTTTTAAGTTTTTGTCGCCTTTCTGCCCATTCGGAGGTTATAATTTAGCTAGCTCGCCTTCCTGCCCGTTTGGAGGTTAGACTTTCGTTAGGCTTTTAGTTCCCGTTAGGAAGCTTTTAGTTTTGCTAGATGCCTGTTTTTAGGTTAGTTACACTTATGTTCAACTTCATATGCCCGGTCATGTGTGTGTGGTATTATAATATGCCAATTAACCGAAAACGAAAAAATATGGGGGGCGCCAATATTATTCTTGCCCCGGGCGCAGGACAACCTAGATCCGCTACTGTGTTAGGCCGCGGTCTAATAATGTTAACACGCCAGAGTATCGGTCCCACCCGCGGTTGCCGTCTTCAGTGGAGCGGGAACTAGTGGTATTAACGAGTTAAGATTAAATCCAAACCCGAGGGCCCCAATTAGTATTTGTGGCCGGTGTGTGCTGAAAACCGGCCAACACGACGTGTTCGGCTCATAGCTTTCGTATCGTACGTAAGTCATGCTGACAACTTGAACACGGTGCAAAAAATTACTTACAGAAGTGTGGTTTAGGTTTGAAATTCATCTTAACTTATTCTCGAGCGGGCGTTAAAACGTACTTCATGCTGCACTGAAGATGACCTCCGCGGATGTTGCTAAAACGTCTGACGATTTAACGGATAGGAGTATTAGATCACGACCTAAGTCACAATGACAACTACAGTTCGGGTTCTCTCAGTGAAATCTCGTCCTCCTCCTCCTCATCCTTCTTCTTCTTCCAGCTTTTTTAAACTTTACTATATGTTGCGAATTCCATAATGAACCGTCTCTTCAGTGGCCTTCCCATATTTGTTTTGTCTTGTCGATTATAAACCAGACTTTGTTTTTGTATTCTGTTCGCACGCGTCCTTTCTGCGCGGTCTGTCCAGTCCTGTCTCTGTCGGTTTATCTTGCCCTTCAGGTTGTACTTTCCAAGGGTATTTGTTTTATTTCGCTAGCCTGTATTCGGCTGTCTGTCGTTTTCGAGATGAAGGCTGTATTCTGTTCGCACTAGATTGAGCGCAAATACCTGCGTCGTACGCTTATTAGGTTCCAGGGACGTTTCGAGAAATGAAAAAAGCGCTGGAAGCGGTGCGTCACTACTGCACGTGGGAAAGACTACTTTGAGAGGAATGGTGGCCAAACTTGACTAACTGCATAGGCCTAGTCTCGGAACGTTTTGATGTCACCTTACACACGCTACTTGCTTTTTATGATATCTGTTATTTGGTGTAGTATGCGTCTTCTGTCTATGATAGGCCATAGGTGATTTCGTCTCAAAAAAAAAAAAAAAAAAAAAAAAAAAAAAAAAAAAAAAAAAAAAAACTTTCTCATAAGAACAAAAACAGTTATAACCAATACTATTTTAGAACAGGTCTCACATTTTCAGTACTTAGGCTGCGGTAATTTTTAGAAGGTAGACAGAAACATCAGCAACAAAATTAATGAATTTCAAACGGCATGTGATACAGTTGAAAGACATCCTAAGAAGAAGAGATTAAAAGACACGCAGTATAAGCTGACGGCAAGGTTTACAATATTGAGCACCTACGAACAGATTGAGTCATCAAATTTGAAGTTTCTTAGGTCAGTGGAAGACTATGTTTGGGGAGTTAGTTTACGGGGATTAAACATTCAGTCGATTGGACAACAGGCAGAAATGTATAAAGAAAAATGGAAAGAACGTACAGTATTAATTCGTCACCTACGGGACCTAAGGGATGACGAATTAGTGTGGGAGTAACAAACAAACCCATTAAAGACAAACATTGCACAAATGCAATGCACAGAGAAGAGCATTGAAAATGCTTCAATAAATCTAAAAAATATATATATTTATGTTCATTCACCAATCAATGAATTCATTCTTCATTTACCAACGTACAGATTATAAGTTAAATGTAGTCGCATTCATAAGCGAAGTTTTATATGTGTCATTGACAACAAAGAAGTAGTTTCTATGGAAACTCATCGGTTCCCATTTTCGATCACGCACCAGCGATCGGCCGCAAATGTGCGACACGTCCTAATAAACATTTTCAATGTTAATATAAAATGTTTTATTACAACACTAACAATGTAAAGTACTAATGCTCGCACATATTTATTACTGGAAATTTTCAAATTCAAACAACTTAAGCACTGTAATTGAAAAAAAAAAATTGTTTAATGATTGTGAAAAAAATCTGTAATTTTCTTCTGTTTTTTCTATCGATCATACTTTTGAAGAGCCAAATTATGTATTTGGTGCAGAAAAATTATTTTAAGCAGTTCGGCATCATCTTGGCCTCCGTACCACTTGACTGTTGAGGTCAATGATTGAATGCCCTCCTTATGAGAGATTTCAGGTTTTATTGGCTGGTCATTTTTTTCATCATTAGCTTCTGTAGGTTCTGTAACAATTTCATCATCACTAAACATTTCGTAGCCTTCATCCGGTAAGTTTATTTCACACCAATTTTTGACGTCGTCTTCATTCCAACTGTTAAGTGCTAGTAGGGATTGGGAGACGTCTAAGAACTCCGGATGTGGGGTCAAGACCTTCTGGTTCTGTAGACGGTCGTTGTAATTCAGATGGCCGTAACTTATTCCAGGCAGATTTTAGAGTGATTTCTTGAATTCTTTGCCAGGCATCAGCAGTCAGACTGATTTTTCGGAAACGTATTACACTATAAGAACACAACACTTACTGTGCCGTGTACACAAGTACGAAGTATCCATTCTCGGAACCAATACCTTCCGCAATCCGTTCTCCTGGCTACTAATATTAGAACCCCGGACACAATCAGCACGTTTCTGGTTTACCCCGGCTATGATTAGAGCGTATATGTTACTCGCTTGTTAATAAAGAAAAATAAAAAAAGCTTGAAAAGGTGACCAATTAATCAGGTTTCACTGAATATCCCAAGTACAGAAAGAAAGGATTTAAACCCGACAGGTGGAAGAAGCGTGGGAAGTACGAGGATTAAATGGTGAAACCGGAACAGGCAGAATTGCCTGACCCTGGAAAGGCAGAAGAAGAAAAAGAAGATTACCAAAAGTCTTAAACTTCAAGATTTATTATTTCATATGTTATTCAGTTATTGTTTACAAGTGGATTGTCATCATAGGTTTTATAAAGTTCGTGTCAACCTTGAGAGCCCCTTGTACACACTACGCAATCATTGGATACAATAGAAACACAATAAAATGCCGTCGGAAGTTTAATAAACGCTTCGCTATACGATGCACTGAACTGATAGCTCTTATCAATGCAATAAAGTCTGTATTTACGGCACGCATTATACATTGACTGTTGCCAACACATGTGGTATGGCTCAACATGCTTTTGTTCTCCAATTTACGGCTGAAAGACTTCAATTCCTTTGAGGCGTCCAACCGCTTTTGTAATCTCCCTATCGTCATTATCAGTCACATCAAAAATTATTCCTAAATACGTGTATTTCCCACGTGCCTGCCTGTATTCCTTCATTATCCAAACTCACATTAAATATATCAGTTCCAAAAGGTAAGTATTTTGTTTTACTCTACAACAGTCATAGGCAACCTTTGAATTTATGGGGATGCATCTATAGGGTGATTCAAAATTGCACGGCAATCTCTCGGGACCTGATTCTCTAGCTAAAAATAGGAAATAAAGTTCATATAAACATAGGTCCGAAAACGGTTCGTTAGCGAGTTATGGCTCGCGAACCAGTTCGCTTTGATTTCTGCTCCCACGGTAAAATGACGCCATACTGAAATTCGTGGGGTATAAAATGAAGGGTAAATTTGGTGGTTTCCTATAGTTTTTGATCTGAAAAATTGAATAAAAGAGGCCCTGAACTCCAAGTCTCTGATGGAGGGGATAAAGTATTCGTGATTGTGTTGTGTGTGTGTCTGTGTTGGTATTGTTTGTCAATGCCAATGATTCATCAGCCCTGTTCACAGTGCAAACTGGCATCCATCACAAAGGCAGACTACTATTTTGTAATATTATTGCAGTCCGCTTTTTACCGTTGCGGTAGTAAGTGCGTTTAAAGACTATGTATTATGGGCATTGTGTTTACAACTTAGTCCTTTTTAAGTAGGTGTGTTATAGTAGAATAACATTAAAAATGCGAATTTGTGAACTATCGTTTAGGATTAATGTACTTTTTGTTACTTTCTGTTAGTGAGTGAATTATCCTGTTATTTGTTTATTTGTAACTGTCTGTTCACAATGTCTCTTCAAAGATCATCGAAACAAAGAAAAAAAGTTTCGTTGTTCATAGAGAAGGTCGCGAAATAATTAGTAATATAATTGAAAAATGTGATGAAGAAAACCGACAAAATTCGCTGACATATCCACAAGCGAAGTAATCAAGCAACAAAACGAGCTGCGTATTACTGTGGTAAATCGGAAAGCTTCATTAAATACTTGAGGAAGCAAAGAAAATGCAGTCCAGATGGAAAACTCCCGACACCGGAGAAAAAAACGTAAAACATGTGAGAAAAGGTAACTTTTTCTTAAGAATCCATTTTCCATGGGGCGCTAAATCATTAACCCGAGTGTTTAAAAGTGTGGGATTCAAATGGAAGAAATGTAGAAGTAAAAGAAAAGTGTTAATTGAAAAAACAGAAATTGTAATGATGCATTACAAGTAACTTGTGTAAATTAAAAGCTTTCGGGAATCTGGGAGAGACATGTTTTTTAGATGAAACATGGGTTGACAGTAATATAACTGTAGATAAATGTCGGCAGTCAAATAAGGTTTCTGGTGTGTTACAGAATTACAGTGCGGGTAACAGATTAGTGATTTTACATGCGGAAAGTAAAATTGGCTTTATTCCAGGTGCTAAAATTTTGTACAAACTTTGAAGTACTAGCGGTGACTATCATGGGGAGATGAACTATGAAAATTTAAAAAAATGGGTTGAGAATAAGTTGTTGCCAAATATTCTGACGGAATCAGTAATACAGTAGTTATAGACAATGCGCCGTATCATTCTGTTTTAGCTGAAAAGATTCCGACAAAGTATTCTACGAAACTCGATATGATACAATTTCTGAGAAATAAGGGTATTAATTGCGATGAAGGTACGTATGAGAAAAGAACATCTTTTTGAAATTATAGAACCCCATCGACCCAGAGAAAAGCAGTACAAGATTGACCAAGTTTTATCAAGCAAGGGTCACACTGTTGTACGGCTTCCTCCCTACATGGGCGACTTCAATCCTATTGAACTTGCCTGGGCAAAAATTAAAAACTACATACGAAATTGGAATAGTCATGAAAGTCTTAATTTTACGGAATTGACTGAAATAACTGAGCAAGCAATAATGTCGATAACTGAAAGTGATGGGATAATGTCAGACGTTATTGACAAGATTATTATCACATCAGGTTTGGATGATGATAATATGAGCAGTGATAGTGGTGACAACAGAGACAGCAGTGACAGTGACTGATCGCAGTTTCAATACTGACAGGGAAGAGAAAACAGATGAGGAGTTAGCCGCCCTCTTTAAAAAGTAAGTCATCTGTTACATTTCGAAATGATAATCTATGTGAAATTAAAATTAGATTTTAATACTAATAATATATAATGCATGTGAATCGGGATTTCTCAGTAATCGCTGATTGTTTAACGCAACTGCGCGTCCGTGTGTCTACGTTCTCTCTCTGCCCGCGTTCCTCTCAGAGACTTGGAGTTCAGTCTAATGCAGTATTTTCTAAGAAAAACTGGGTAAAACACAACAAATTGGAGTCGAAAAACAAACCTTTCTAGCTTTGGGATAAAATAACTTCGTTAATTTGCCAATAAACAAATAAAACTTTCTAACTAACTTTGATCGTGAGTTTGACACGGTGAAGTTCGGAATAGGAAGAAAACCCCACCCTTGATATGCAAATCAATCTTAAAAAAAAACGCGGATGCTGTGGTCCATTGGGTGGTGGGGAGAGGGTGGGAAAAAATCTTGGAGCGTGGGAACGCCGGCACCCTTTGATCTTTCGGTGGGGGAGGGGGGAAGGCGGCATTCCTTTGTGCGTCAGGAACCCCATTTCCCCCTACTAATTAACAGTGAGACGGATACGTATTGTCTGTTTACTATAATCAGACAATACTCACTTGCGCCTCGTTTAGAACGTTTTTATAACTATATGAAATCTGGAATTCAGTATTTGTAGAATTATGACAGCAACCAGTCTACTTAAGAGATGTGCTGTGGATATTCTATGGTACCGATGGACGCGAAAGCTGTATGTAGGGGAAGCATTGAAATTACGCCAGTATTTAAGTTGACGGTAAAATTGTGAACAGAAATAACACTGTTGTACACCACTACAAAATATCAGTATGGTGAACCATACATGGCCAAGTCCAAGTCCAAGTCCAAGTTGAACGGAGCAGCAGCTAGTCGTGCTCCGGTGGTCGCAGTGTCCGGGTGGTACCCGGTGACTGCATAGCGATCTCGCGCTATCTAAGGAATGGGACCTCCATCGATTTTATTACTCGGCGACAGACTGGGGGGGGGGGGTCTGCGCTTGCCCTAGGTGTGCTTAGTGCCACCTCTGGTGGACGCTGCCTCCTCCTAAGCTCTCTCCCGTGCGCCGACATTGCCGCTTGGCAGCCCTCGGCGACTTTTCCTGAGCGGTTAGAGGCGCCCTACCCGTTGTGGGAAGGTAATTCCTACTACTCAAGCGAAAAGTCTTCGAGGCCTCCCCCATTCTGCCGTCGCGGGTCTCTTCGAGGTCCCAGGGTCCAAGAAAAATAACATCATCGTATCCCTCCAAAATAAAATCGATGGAGGTCCCATTCCTATGATAGCGCGAGACCGCTAGTCAAGGTACAAGCAGGCAACATGCAGTCAACGGATATCGTCCGGACACTGCGACCACCGGAGCACGACTAGTTGCTGCTCCGTACAACTTGGACTTGGACTTGGACTCGATTTTATTTTGGAGGGATAGGATGCGACGGCAGAATGAGGGAGACCTCGAAGACTTTTCGTTTGCGGCAATGTCGGCGCACGGGAGAGAGCGTAGGAGGAGGCAGCGTCCACCAGAGGTGGCACTAAACACACCTAAGGTAAGCGCAGACCCCCCCCCCTCCAGTCTGTCGCCGAGCGCCAGCACGGACAAGAGAAAGAAGGAAGGAGTAGGAATGTGAAAATACTCAAGGTCGGGGGGATTGGGCAGACGTTCTGTAAACTGCTTATGGGGGGTCGTCGAGCAATGCTCGGGGGCGTTTGTGTCGTCTGGGTGATGGGCCGACATCTGTGCTTAGTCGACGGATGTGGGGATGGGTCGAGACAGAGCCTCGGGTAAATAGTTTAGGGCAAGGGACCGAACGAATTCGGTGAGTGAAGGAACCTTCAACCCTCGCCTGATGGCATCATTTCTGACAAACCAGGGAGAGTTGGAGATGTAACGGAGGGTTCGGGATTAGAAAGCTTCCAAACGGGGAACACTGATGGACGCTGACTGATGACTACTACGGATGGACTGAGTAGTACTCAAAAGGCGGGAGCTGCATATGTGAGGATTGCCCTAAGAAAGAGCAAGTAGATGGTGAGTAGTGCGCACAGGCACTGAACCCCGATGAGAAAGAAAGGGAAATAGTTTGGCTCTGGCGCGCCATACATGACTGCTATGTTCTAAGATTTATATTTAAAATCATTTTCGAAATGAAATATTTCCATAGAAACTACTTCTTTCTACTTATTGCTTCAGCCTTAACCACAGTACTGTGGTCACTAACGTATACCACCTCACGTTATCGGACTCGATTTTCACTGATGAATGCAGTGGACAACACTGCCGCAACCTCTGGTTTTGGGGAAAACATTGGACCACGGCCAAACAGCCCGGGAAGGAATTTTAACAACAAACTACTTCTTTGTTGCCGATAACATAGTACTCATACAAAAATTATCCCGTCCCCCTTCAACTATCATTTTCATTTATAGAAAATTACCCCCACCCCATTCAACTAGCCTTTTCATTTATAGATATTTCATCTAGCTTTCTACAGTGGATTATTATGACTTTCAGGATACTTTATTTATCAAAATTAAGTACTTTACTCTTGTTAAACATAAAATGTTGCACGTAAACTACCCCTTTCCCTTGACCGATCTTCACCAGAATCAACAGACCTTGAGTCCTCTACAATTCAGGGATGTATGCGAAATATTATTTGATTCTGTGTGAATTTGCGGCAGTTATCTTTCGCCTTAGAAAAAATTCTAAACACAGACACACAGACACTTTTCGAAAAACGACTTTTCTTCATGTTTTGAGGGTAGTACAACCAGAATCTGTTCTTATCTCGAACACTTTTTCGCCATCACCATACTTCCAGTTCCTTATGGAACATGGAAGTAATAAAAATTTCCGATCAGCGCTTTAAAGTTTCACAGCTCATCAGCATATCGGAAATGTTTTCGATGTGATGGTGAACTGTGAAGCTTTAAAAGCGTTCATCGGGAATTTTTATTTATAGTGGTGTGCCACTAATTTCTGTTTTTGATTACAACCACTAAGGCAACTTTATGAATTAGGTAAAATTCTGTTCTATTCACATCGGTTTGTGTGCTGTTATTAAGTGTTCACTGCTTATCACTACGCTTATCAGCGTGCGGTTTGTTATCGCGTAGTACATAGTACAGGCTATTACGCAAATGTTTCTGTTGTGTTATTTTGGGTCGGAATTTATTGCATGTAACCTGTCTGTTGAATTTGGTCGCGTTCGTATTTTGGCGTCTCTGTAGATTTGTGCGGCTTCTGACACTTGTCTTTTCCTTGATTTTCACCCAGTGAAAGATCGATGATACTGTACAACAGACCCTTAACTTATACAAAACTTAGAATACGAGGTGTGTTAAAAAAAAAAATACCGAACTTTTCCAACAAAAACTTTATTAATGCCTTTACAACTTTATGCGTGCTTATCTCCTTCAAAGTATTCCCCCCTGCTGGCAGTGCACCGCTCCCAACGTTTCTTCAAATTCTGGAACGATTCTGGCACTTTTTGGAACGGCATTCAGCTGTTCTTCCGTACTTTTCGTGATAGTTTCAAAACGACCTCCTTTCAAGGTCGCCTTCAGTTTTGGGAACAAGATAAAGTCTGCTGAGGCTAAGTCTGGAGACTGGGAGGGTGGGGCGGAGCAGTAGTTTTGTTTTTCGCCAGGTAATCGACGACAAGGAGTGACGCGTGAGCTATTGCGTTATCATGTTGTAACACCCAAGTCTGTTCTTTCCACAGGTCTGACCTCTTCTTGCGTACTGCTTCCCTCAAACGCCTTAAAACTTCTCCACAATACTCCTTATTTACTGTCTGACCACGTGGAACGAATTCTTGATGAACCAAACCTTTTCCAGTCAAAAAACCACCATCACCTTCGTGTTTGATCGACTCATCCGGGCATTTTTTGGTCGAGGCGATCCTTTTTCCACCCACTGCGAAGACTGTGCCTTCCTTTCGACCACGTTTCCGTACACCTTCGTTTCGAAGACTGTAGCCGTACACTCATGTTTCGTCCTCTGTTATAATGTTTTTGATGAAGTAAGTATTCATCGGCACTGGCGCGGTCAAGCAGTTCCTGACTGATGTTAACGCGATTCTCTT
Organism: Magicicada septendecula; assembly: GCA_034769895.1. NCBI lineage: Eukaryota > Metazoa > Arthropoda > Insecta > Hemiptera > Cicadidae > Magicicada > Magicicada septendecula. The sequence goes on from CM068369.1 coordinate 558,615,892, forward strand.
TCTGACAACAAACACGGCACGTATTTTGCTTAGATACGTTGCACGTTCAGTTTCCCTGTTAAAATTTCGTGGCATGAACCCACGCTGATACCCAATTCCTCGACAGTTTCACTTATAGTTAAACGACGATCGTCAGGTATCGTAGTGCGAACTTCATCGATGTTGAAGGACGACCTGGTCTTGGATTTTAATCGGTCGATGTTCTCGCTTTGAAACGAGTAAACCAGTCGTAGCACTGCATTCGGCTCATACAGTCATCCCCATATCCTTGTTGAAGAATTTCAAACGTTTCTGTAAACGTTTTACCGTGTTTGAAGCAAAATGTTATGCTAAAATGTTGTTCTTCAAGCCCTTACTTTCACTACGGAAAGGCTAGAACACTTATTAATTTCAGCTGTTATAGTGAGAATCGCAACAATAGTAGAAAGAAGCGGAATAGTGGATGATGTTTCCGAAAGTTTTCGCTAATCGGTACCACTTGTCGGACCACGCTCTTGGCGTATACAGCCGTGGTATTGTGAAAGTTCGGTCTTTTTGGACACACCTCGTATATCGGGGACAGCATTAGTGTAAAACATTCGTCATAAAAATAAAATTAACTTCTTCTTTACCACTACATCCCAGCGTGACTCCTGGCTTCCAACACCAGTCTTCTCCAACGTCTCTTCTCCGACGCCATCTCAGCGTAACCCCTCAACCCTAATCAACTAGGAAATTATTTCTGATTTGCTCAGCCGGCACTATGGCTGATCTTCGCAGTTTGGACACATCTCGTGAATACGGGAGTTGCCGTGTCATCGTTATGTTTTCTTTTGCCTAGCCTGGCGAAATTCGTAACAAGCAATGACGTGCGTCCAGTTGCTTTATCGGGCTGCAATTTCCATGAACGATTCTTCCGTAAATCTGGCCGTTTTGTACGAATAGCCTCATACAAGTGGCGTAAAATGTCCGAATAGTAGTACTCGTTATTTGCCACTGAGTCTAGCGATGAAATTTCGTGGAACACAAAAACATAATCTTCATCTGACAACCACGAGCTTCAACTCATTTACGGCAGTATTTGAAGCTTGTAAACCGCTTTTTCACGCACAGCAATCTCGCCAGAAGCCTTCAGAACACGTTTACAAGGACAGAGCAGTTTATCTCACAGTTTACACTAAATTCAATACATGCTATTCAATCTTGCATTGTAGAATGACATTTGAAATCTAAACTGTGCATCAAATAGGGCCAGAATTTAAGGCGATTGTCACTAACATGTGTGAATCAACATCACATAAGCTGTGAAAACTGAACTATCCATCAAATAGGGGTAAAAGTTTAGACGATTCTCATTAACATGTATGCCGACATCACATAAAACAGCGTTTTTCAATCGGACCCCTGTAGCGGTGGAAATTGCAGAATTTTAAGGACTTTTTGATCAAACCTCGTACTGTAAGTCTTTTCCGTTTGAATTGAATATTACGCCTGCTATCCATTAAGGAAAACCCGGAGATAGCTGAAAAAATCGCATTTCAGCGACATCTGCCCTTTCTTTTTATTCTTGTGTTACGCCTACCGTAGTTTTACAGCTAAAGAGCAGAACTGGGGAGGCCATTACCTTGTAAAATTTCAACTGCATCACCGAACTAATGTTTTCAAATTCTCTTCTTAATGTAATGCATAAACACTGAAATATTTTTAACTTCCTTATGTCACTGTTACAAATGTCACATGTCTCAAACGTGTAAATTTATAAACGGTTTAATTGTTCTATAATTAAGTGTAATTTTCACTCTTATTAGGCCTTTATTACACTATTGCAAAAGAAGTTTTGTGGCATTAGTTTGAATGTAGCGTATTACACTTACTGCAATCGGTTGCACATCTTGCAGTCGATTGCAAAACAGTTGCATACGTTGCAACTGCTTGTGCAACTTTTGGTTTCTCGCACTCTTTGTGGGGCGTTGATTCAAATGTAGCCTATTACACTATGCAACCGATTGCATGCAATTCGCTTGCGCGCGCATTCTGAAGACAACGAAGACGTTTCATGACATGGGACCGACACAACATATACAGTTTTTTACAAACCGCCAATATCTCAAAAACCAAAAGGAGTATTTTATTGAAACAAAAACCAAAGTATAATTTGTAATTTTTAATGTGAAACATCTATTGGCGCGCCTTGGTAGTAAAACCGATTCGTATGCCGTGACGGCAAACGGCATGACGCTCTCTTATGCCGTCATAGTATACTTGACGCGTTCACCGCTTGTATACACACTTTGTATTTCTTTGGCCTTAATATTATTGTTTTTGAAAGGACATTGTTAAGTGCTTAAAAGTTTTCGAATCAGTGTCAATATTATTGAATCGAAATATGAATGACGGTGACGATCAAGTGACCAAAAAGAAACAAATAATTAATGATGATCAAAGTGCAGGCTGCAGTAAAATGTCTAATACGTGTGCACAACGTTTGCTTTACGAAATACAATCTACCGATTCAAACCAAAGGTTAGTAAATCATCTGTTAATATATTTTCTGCGCATGCGTACACAAAACGCGAGATATATACATCCACGTGTTTTAACTCCTTTCTCTGTGTGTGTGGCTTCTTTTTTATAAAAATTTAAAACTAATAAAATTTTACTTTATTTTTTCAGTACACAAACAACGCAAGAGATAGGTGATATTATAATTGAAACTAACAATGACCAAAATACATCTAATTCGAGGCATAAAGACAAACTAATGATAACATCACGTCTACTACGTTTGTTACATACTTCAGTTATCATCGGCCAATCATTTCTTTAATACCGTCTAAAACACCTTCAACAGCTACTATTACAGAAATCACAGAAGATACGTCAAATAATATTCCGTAACTGCATTGTAAAACAGTCTATATTAAAAATATTTACTTCTGTTGTATTTATATTCTGTAATTATTATTATAATTAGAATAATAAGAAAAATATATTGATTTTATTAACGAAACTCTTGTATTTATATTCTGTAATTATTATTATAATTAGAATAATAAGAAAAATGTATTGATTTTATTAACGAAACTCTGTTTTTTTTTTAAATTTATTTTACTCCATATTCTTTATTGGTTTTCATTAATTATAAATTCTACCATCAATTTTGATGTTTCACATCTGCCGGGCGTCCCGTGACGGCCAGTTTTTTTCTAAATTTCACTACATGCAAATTAACAAACATTTCATGACACGGGACTGTTTTAAATCTCTGTTCTTGAAAATGATTAAATTTATATTAAAAATTCAAATTTATATCTAAACGGTTCTCAAAATTCAAGGAACACGGTGGTGAAAGAATTCTTTTACGGCTCAGTAGTTTCTGAGGTTAGCCCAGACGATACAAACAAATGTTACCAGCTTATAATACTGTAGTAGTGTAGTCGCCATGTTTACTCTGCAACTGATTGCACAGCAGTTTCAGCCTCTTTTTACTACCGTCCAACTAGTTTCACGTAGCTTTGCAATCAGTTGCGTAGTGTAATTTAAGCCTTAGATGTAAGCTCTCAAAAATGACGGCTTTTGTTTTTGAAGGGGATATACTCAAGGTACGTATAACGTTTGGCGACTTTGGGGAACTCTCCCCGCTGTAAGTCATTCTTTCATTCGGTTAACATTGTGTTCGCACAAGCATTGTGTTCAAAGTTACATCTTCAGCCATATATTGTGTCCGCGTAATCCTCCCTGTCATGTATCAGACACAGGATACAGGATGTGATGATGAGCATGTGTTGTGTCCTCAGTATGTATTGTTACGATGGTCGACTGATCGTCGTATAGTACAGTGGAAAACAAAATACAAAACACCAGTTAAGTCACTAATCACCAGCTTTAATTATCACAAACAGTTTGTAAATCAACAAGAGAGTCTCTTACAACAAATGAAATAAAAATTGTTCACACGCAATAATAATGTCAACGAGTATAAAACACAGTGGTATTACAATTGTCCCGCACAAATATAAAACACATAACACTTCGCCACAATACTTCAAACCGCACTGTGTAAATCGCTGACAATAACTGAACTAAACGCCGCTGAAGCCTTGCATTTATACCCCGCTCAGAGACCAGAACATTCCACATACTACGCATCAGCGCTACACTAGGACGTAATTGATTGCGGTCTTGACACAGTACGCGCGGCTGGTGACGTCTACAAAAGTCTCGCGAACGCACGTTGAGAATCACGTACGCACACAACATTACAGCGGGATTCCTCTGGAACATCCGAGAAACACGTAGATTGTTCTGTGATGTCGTAACAGTATGTTGAAGACAGTCTGTACCCGTTGAACTGTACGGCTGTTTACGCCCATGCCAAGTTTTATGACAGTTTATTTAAATGCATTCAAAAGTTTTCGTGAGTTAGAATTTTGAATAAAATTCCTCATAATTTAGTGCCCCACGTAGAGTTTTACAATTTTTTTAGAATTCTTTTACCTGTTTTTAGCCTTAGTCTCATGAAATTCATAAACGGAATAGGCCTAACGTTTGGTTAATATTTTTCTTAAAATTGTTGTTTAATCTGAAACAAAATCGGTGTATTTTTGTCAATTTTTGAGCCACTTTATGGGCTCTGACGTCCCAAGATTGTGAAGATGTCAAAAACGAATGGTACATTCAGATTGTGGTTAAAAACTCTTTTTAATTTGATACTCTACATAGAGTTTTCCTTTTTTTTTCAAACTTTTGACCCCTCACGTTTTTGCCTCCCCCCCAGCCCCATATTTAGGGCGTCAATCTAAAAAACGATAGGTTTTAAGGGTTAAAGTTATGGGCACGCATACCAAGATTTACAAAAATCGGTCGATGCATTCAAAAGTTATCGAGAGACGTGCTACTCCAAATAGATGGAATGGTCAAGTTAAAACTGAGAATTGCTTTGGTCGTTCAGTAATAATAGTAGTAGTAGTAACAATAATAATCCTTACATGTTAATACTCGTTAATATGTGGATGTGAGTATACGTGTATTAATTGAGACATGTTTACAAGTCGTGATAATGACAATAGACTTTGTCGAAACGTTTTTTCTTATTATTGAATTTAACATGTTAAAACTGGTCTGTAAGACCAACCATTAACTTATCTCTAATACCTCTTAATACTAAATACATATCAGTCTAATTAAGTCCAATGACATCCTTTAGTTAGTTCTGGTGTTCTTAACTAAACACTCTCACCTGCGCACAATGCTCTGCTTTTATAACACAAAACACTACACAAGTTCAAATGGCTTTGTTCTCTTCAGTCTTCGGAACACGTGTTGATTGTCCAGCAGCTGAAGCTGCATTTTCGTGGAAGTGAAGCCTTTCTTCATGCTTCTTCGCAAACCTTTTAATCTCTTCTTTAATTGTTGGAATACCTAGATCTCTGTGGATATCGGTTTCTAACATACCATGGTGCATTCACCATGGTCCGCAAAACTTTGTTTTCGAATGTTTGTATTATCCTGAGGTTACTATCTTTCGCGCACCCCCAGAGTTGAATTCCATACAGCCAGGTGGGTTTAATTATCTGATTATAGATCAGAATTTTACTGTATAAAGACAGGTTGGAATGTTTTCCTATGAAATGTCATACCTAGGCTTTGTTTTCATAAGGAGGTATCGTTCCATTTATGACCAATGATGGAAGATTATTCAATCTTTTAGTGGTGGAATTAATGTGTGCCGATTTGGCTTTGTTAAGTTTAATTTTCCATTTTATGGTATATTCATATATGGTATTGCTAGCTTTCTCCAATAATCGGGTTGAAATAACCTCATCTTGCCTTGTTGTAAGCAAAGCTGCATCATCAGCAAAAGTAGCCAATTTTGCTTGTTCTAAGTTTGGTATGTCACTGGTAAATAATACATACAGGACAGACCCAAGAACACTGCCCTGTGGTACTCCCGCTGCATGTCTTTTAGGTCTGAGTATGCTTCTTATTGTTTAACCCTAAACAATCTATTAGGTATGTACGAGGTAAGGATTTCTACATATTGGCTAGGTAACATTTTATTTAACTTGTAAATTAATCCTTCATGTCAAAGTGTCGAAACGTTGACACACACAAATGTACTACCTGACAACATCAACAAAACATGTTGGAAAAATGTGAACTAAAGGAGTTCAGAGACAAACGCGCAAGCGCGTCTCACCCCACCAAACAGTTTACAGTCATACTCAAAAGTCTGTCATTTGAATGTATGTTTCCCAGCTGTGAATATCGTGACCGTCGATTTGCGTTACAAGTTCTAGGCTAATATTTGTGCGTGTTCGTGGTACAGAGTTTGTCATTTGAATTTATATTTACTAATTACTAAAAAAAAGCGTTGATCCGCGGTATAATTAATATTTGTGTGTGTTCGTGTTACAGAGTTTGTCAATTGAATACACTTGTTCCTCAAAATTTCACTCGTTTATATAACTACTATTTGTAATAGCAAAACATTTCACTACCAAACGTTTCATGTTGTAATTCGCAAAAATCAGAACAAAAGTAACATAACTTTATACATGTATGAAGAGTACAAAAAAATTAATCATTGAATAGCATTACTAACATATTTAAGCTCCAAACTGGAGTAACAATAATCCATTCATGTTGACCAACAGCGGAGACACGACTAGGTATATTTTACAGATCAGTACCTAATTGAAATTGTGGAGTTTATTGCTCATATTGTTTATGTTTATGGTCAAAGTAACTTAATTTTTGAAACGGTGTAGAATAACAATTTTGACACCATACGCGTACAGGTTAAGTATTATAATGCTTTAATTTTAATTTTTGGACATGTAAATTTTCTAGTCGCGTGTGAGTTTTACTTCGACTGTACAAACGTCAAGCAGTGTAGGGGAACGTACTGAACTCCCGTGCAACTAGCAATGCCAGTGCTGCTACGCTTCCCCTCTCCAGATTCTGTGTTAACGGAGCCATGTAGCCGGTACCAATCTGATAGCTTGACCTTGAAACAGTCCGACAGGCGGATAAGGAAGGACGGGTTGTATGCAGTTGGAACTGAAAACATCCGCTGTCAACGGCTTGCAAATGAGTGGATTTTTTTGCTTCAGTGTACGGCTAGCCTCGAAGTGTATTGCCTAAACTGTGTTGTACTATTTGTTTATACTCGTTGGTGCGTCTTGTTAGTGTAGTGAATCTTCAATAATTGTGTATTATATTTTTTGTTTGTGCTTCGCAATTTTGGCAAATATGTCAGAGTTTGTATCAAAATTAAAAGGCAAGAAACTACATAGTCAGAGCAGGGAAATAATAAAACGTTTATGATTTCATGAAAAAAGAAGCACAAGCAATAAGAACATTTTATTTGCCTCCAAGAGCGTTTAAGACTATAAAACAGGTTAATTACTTTCCGTCACGCTTCTTAAAATCCGAATACAGGATTACTCGAGTTTCAACACATTAAGTGTCATCATCAGATCCTCAATGAATATTGGTAAAACTACATTTGTTGATGTTTGCACATCTCGTCAAACGATAAAAACAACACATACATAATAACGAAAATATTTAAATTCGAATCGCTGCGCAGGTCCGCGGCGGCCGCGTGTATTGTGTTTCGTTCTGTTTTGTCTTGTTTTTAATGTGTGTTAATTTATTTAAATATTTTCGTTATTATGTATGTGTTGTTTTTATCGTTTGACGAGATGTTCAAACATCAACAAATGTAGTTTTACCAATATTCATTGAGGATCTGATGATGACGCTTAATGTGCTGAAACTCGAGTAATCCTGTATTCGGATTTTAAGAAGCGTGACGGAAGGTAATTAACCTGTTTTACAAGCAATAATGAAAACTGGAAAATGTCACGACAACTTTATTGTACCCATTCAAAAATGCCAAGAGAGAACAGCAGCTTCTCATGTGAAGTTTCAAGGACGGTAGTTCAGACAATATTGCAAGAAGCCAAGAAAATGTGCGAGGATGGTAGTCCAACATGTTCATTTTCGACTCCAAAGAAATATAAAAGGGACAAACCCGTTACTGGTATCGACGATTTCGATAAATGCGTTGTTCGTAGAACCGTTCATGATGTGTATGTGGCTGAACAGAGACTTATACAACCGCAGATATAATTAGGAAAAATCTTGAAGAAAAGATTAATTTTAAAGGTAGCGACCGTAGTTTAAGAGTCGTTTTGAAATCGCCAGGTTTTTGAGTGGAAAGCTACCCGAAGTAATAGGAAAGTTCTTATTGAAAAGAGTGACTTACGCCAAAAGCGTATTCACTATTTAAAATGTCTCATTAAGCACAGGGAAGAGAAAAGACATTAAGCACAGGGAAGAGAAAAGACCAATTGTTTATGTGGACGAGTCATATATTCTCTCTAGTCATGTGTCATCTAAATCGTGGAGAGACGACAGTACAAAATGTATACACCGGCCAGTATCTAAAGGCGAAAGGCTGATAATTATGAACGCTGGAGGTGAAATGGGTTACATACCTAATTGTCTTTTAATGTGGAAGGCTGGAAGAAAGAGTGGCGATTACCATGACCAAATGAATAAAGACAATTACGTAAAATTGTTGCAAGAGGAACTTCTTCCCAACCTACCTCCTGAATGTGTTGTTGTAATGGATAATGCAGCCTATCACAATGTGGAGATACATAAGGCACCCACCTCGAATTCCAAAAAGGAGGATATGATAAAATGGTTAGAGGATAACAGTGTCCCATTTTCGACAAATATGTTGAAGCCTCAACTTGAACCGCTTATAAAAAGCCACCAGAGTAACAAGAAAACGTACGTAGTGAGGAGCTACTGAAAGCACATGGTCATACACGACACTGCGACTTCCGCCATATCATCCCGACTTAAACCCGATCTAGATGATATGGTCTATCGTGAAAGGGCATGTTGCAAAACACAATACTACATTTAAAATGAATGATGTAATTGCCTTGTGTGAACGAAAATTTGCTGAACTGTCCGAAGATGACTGGACATCTCTGTGTGATAGAGTTAAAAGATTAGAGAGGGAATACTGTGAAAGAGACATAATTATTGACGAAGAAACCGATAGGTTTGTGATTTCATTACATAGTGAGAGTGACAGTGATTGTGAGCCGCAAACAGATTCCGACGCAGATATGTGCAGTATCGAAATGTTTTCTGACTGAAAGGAAGTTCAGTAGACATCAGTCGTAATAATTTAGATAGTGCGTTTTAGTAGTGCGTCTATTATATTTCCAATTTTATTTACTGTATTAATTTACCCTGTAATTCTTACGACAAACGTGTATTTAGACATCGTTATATGTAAATAACTTGTATGCATTGTTTACTTTAATGCATTTTTTACGAAAAATAGTACAAGGAAATCGAGTGTTTGTTGGAAACAACAGAAGCTCATAAAAACAAAGTACCGAGTGTCCTGGACATTATGGTAAGTTATATTTACGGTGTTTAGGATATTAGTTTGTATTTACTTTATTTCAAAACGTGTTTTACATTTTCAGTATGCAATAGATTAGCCTATTCTTTGAATTATGTGTTGCGTCCGTGTGTGTGTGTGTGTGTGTGTGTGTGTGTGTGTGTGTGTGTGTGTGTGTGTGTGTGTGTGTGTGTGTGTGTGAGAGAGAGAGAGAGAGAGAGAGAGAGAGAGAGAGAGAGAGAGAGAGAGAGAGAGAGAGAGAGAGAGAGAGAGGCCTCTCATGTTTTCATATCGGAGTATTTGGATCTTTGAAATATTAAACAACGAAAAAACTATACGAATTTTTTCGTATTTATTTTATTTTCTTATTTAACGCATATTTCGTTGACTCATAATTGTTCAGTATAGTCAACGTTGTTTATAAACTATAACTTTTGTTTTACGATTTTAAACAATACTGATTCAACGAAATAAGCGTATAAGAAAACAATGTGTGTGTGTGTGTGTGTGTTTTTAATATTATAACATACAAGCTTACACACCCCACCCCACCATGTATACGCTGTGCTTACATCCTTGATATCTGAAAACATTTCGTCAACACTTTCTCGGATTGTGATCTTAAAATTTTACTTGGACTTTCAGAAAACGGTTAAGCAGAAAAAAAGTATAGGTCATGCTTTGGAAAAAAAGTTCCCCGCTGGATGAAAAAATGCTTACAGTCGCGTACTTATCCCATGCCTCTTTGAAGAAATTTACAATTACATTAATAATTTACAGCTTTAGTATTCAACTGCTACTCAAAAAATGTATAAATTTAAGTATACCAAAGATTTATTATAAATGAGCGCAAACTATTAAAATATGATCCGGTAAAAAGTACAGTAATGCAAATAGTCACCTATAGAGTAACGGCACGATATTTTTAAGTTGACTATTAGCTGTTGTCCTTGCCAGATGTCGTCAAGGTCAAGCTCGTAGATTATACTATATACCGGCGTGTTTTATAGCATAGCTGCGTGGCAGCCAATGTTAGCTAACCTTATAAAACCGTTCGTCACAATTAACCATTTTTTTCACACAAATTATAGGCCCTCTTTACATAACGCAACCATAAAACAAATTGTGTTTACACGGAGCGGATTTCCCGATAACCCATTTACTACGTGTATACCAGAACTAGCTTGTACTACACATTGTTCTATATACATAGTAGACTAATTCTGTCAGTGTGTACTGTTGTTTATGGAACAACGCATAGTTCAGCAAGTTTTAACTAATTAAAATATGTCGAGAGTGGAGCATTGCCGCCGCGTTCATAGCACAGTATAATTAGGTCGAGCACTCGGCGGGACGGTGAATATTTTATGTATAAGTTATATTTATTTCACTCAGTTATTTCATTAAATGCTACACTTTATTATTTTAATTGTCTCCGTTTTTTTGAACGAGCAAAGCCGAGTTCTCATGATAACCTTCGAACGCGTCAACCGATTTTCATTAAACTTGGCATGCATGTCCATACTTTTATCTGCAGAATCCTATTGTTTTTTTTATTACAGTTTCGCACTGATCAAAAGGCCGGTCGCACAACGGAACGAGATTTTGTTTCGCGACAGAACCGTTTAGCGTCGCACATGACTATGCCATGAGCATCTATAAAGCGCGACGCATTGACAGACATTCTCTAGATTCGTCGTCTTTAGCGAGCAAACGCGAAGCTCCTGCAGTTTGTGTCTCGCAACAAAACAGGTTGCAACGTTTTGAACTGGGCATACGCTGGATTCTAACCACACAAGGCGGGAATTTTATTACATTTACTTAATCCTACGTGGAAAGTGCGTTCAATATCCTTTTGTTCTGATTGTCGCATATTGTTGTGTATTTATTATTATTATTATTATTATTATTAGTAATAGATATTGAGTATAAAATGAAACAAGTGTAGGTGTAGTTGAAACTGAAATAGATGCAAAATAATGCCTGTCACGAACCAGACACTTTTAGAGCTCAAAAATAGCTGACGAGAAATTGTTTTGTCGTGAGCCAATGTCTCAAGCCTCTCTCCACCGAAGCGACGCTTTGCAAACCGTTGCAAATAAAAATCGTTCTGTCGCGAAACAAAATGTTGCTACATTGTGCGGCCGGCCTAAGAAAGCGAGAATTTGACAAAAAAATAGGAAAAGGAAAGGCGTAGGCTCTTCTCGGGTAAAACGGTGGCAAAAATACTGAAAAGTAAACGGATGACATGGGGTTGACATGGAGGATTGGCTCAAATGAAAACAAAGTGGAAAAAGTGTGCAAAACTATAATTGCTAGTGAAACTGTATCCTACAACAGTAGTATATGTCTGCAGGGTGTGCATTTTGTGCGTACACTGTGTAGTTTGTACATTGTTTTGGTTTGTTACACCCGGTAATAATTCTGCTTATTATCGTTTGTTGCAGGTGAGTGAGTTCTAGACCAGTTCAGTCACATCTTTAACTTGAATAGAGGTAACTACATGTTTATACTTAATAATTTTTGTCTAAAGCTTGCACGGTCGGTGTCTGTACGTTCAAAATTATATCTAAAACCGGGCTGTTAGGACGCAGAAAGAACCCTGAGGCAGGTATCGGGTATCGTTCGCGGCCTGAGGAAGATTCCCGAGGGGGGGACCGAAAAGTTGCCGACAAGATGGAGTTCCACAGCAACCGGGCACGGCTAATAGGCCGATTTTTAGATATAATTTTGAATATACTTAGTATCGTTAACATGGGTCAACTGTAAAGTTAGCCAACAGATTATAGGCTACCTTACCGTCGTGTTAATAAATTTGAAATCGTTCCGTTGGTTTTTTTTTTACTTCGTCAGTATTATGTATTCAGTATTGGAGTGTTAACATTCGTAGGTTGGTACGTCTATGTGTGTGTTCGAATAGTAACTGTATCCTAACGGATCTTCCGAACGTACTCATTAGTTGGTTATGTTAAATCTTTATGTATTTGGTGGTTTCAGATATACCACGGTGAGTTTACGGTATTTCTGACGATTGTTTATATCAGGGCTGATTCTGATTGCACTACTACCCACATAACAGGAAGAAAAGTCATTTTCCGAATAGTGTCTGTGTGTAGAATTTTTCTATGGGGAATGATAACTGCCGCAAATTCAAACAGAATCAAATAATTTTTTTTTGCATATGTGCCCGAGTTGTAGAGGACTCGAGGCCTATTGATTTTTGTGAAGATTGGTTAAGGGGGTGGGTAGTTTACCTGCAACGTTTTACGTTTTAACAAGAGCAATGTACTTAATTTTGATAAATAAAGTATCCTGAAAAGAACGTCATAATAATCTACTGTAGAAAGGTTGATGAAAAACTATAAATGAAAAGGGTAGTTGAAGGGGGAGGGGGTAATTTTTTGTATATTGATGTTATAAATTTATTCGACAGAAAACTTAAAAATTTCAATAAAATATTAACAATTGATATCGTTCCATGCTATGTAACCATGGAGATACGTAAACAATATACTTTTTCGTTTTCAGAAATTCACAGATAAAAACGCCGGGCGGTATTCGCATTCTTTCGCGTTGGTTAAATAAAAGATAATTTAGTTAAATTAATTCTTTATTTTTAAAATATTAACAACTGTGTACAATTCATATTTTGATTGTCTTTCTCAGCGTTTTTACCAAAAGCATGCTGATATATTTGGTTTCGTTCTGAGTGCACATATTAAAAATAATTGTATAATTAATTAGAACATGGAAGTCATGTATGGTTCTCCATACTGATTTTTCAGTTATGGGAAAAAATTGCAAAAGTCCCGATTTCTCTACTATTTCTGTAGTAACGTAACAACTGTAAAGCATAATCCAACTGGTCATAATAATCCAGTGTAGAAATGTAGATGAAATATCTATGAAGATAGTTGAAGTGGGAGGGGGTAATTTTCTATAAATGAAATTGATAGTTGAAGGGGGAGGGAATAATTTTGTATGTGTACTACGCTAACGGCAAGGAAGAAGTAGTTTCTATGGAAATATTTCATTTCAATTTGTCAAACGTAAAACTCGATGTACAAGGAACACACCTAACTTGTTACAAACTATCGAATTGAATTCAAGTAAATGATTTTAAATATAAATCTTAGAAGATGGAAGCATGCATGGTTCTCCACACCGATATTTTTATCTTGTAACGCCGTCAGCATTCAGAGCAAAATGAGATTGGCTGTCGGAGCACCGTGTCAATATCGATGTACAATGCGGTATACCGGACAGGACACGAGGGTTGATGAGCGGAGCGGTGCATAGGGCTGTAATATACAGGCTACACCCGGTGTGTGTGTTGGAAGCTCGGCTATAGTTATCTTATCTGAACACAACACAGAGAGATGATAACGCCAGTGTGGCGACCTCGTTATATAAAAACCGTGTAATCTGTTTTCAAACGTACACTGTAAATTTTCAGATCGATGGCGTCAGTTTTTTCCCTACTTGATTGATGTCAGAATAATTATTGTTGCCGAATAATTAAGCCAACAAATTATTGAGTAGTGTTGTTTTGTTTGGGGAACAAAAATTTATAGATAACAGCAAAAACAGAGGCAGTGGATCGATAACATCGCGCGTTGTCGTTGTTAATATTATTTCCCTCGTTAATGGCGCCATAAAATTTATGTACAGTATCAACGGTAATAATAATAATAATAGCATTAGCGATAGTGATAAGCGTTATCTATGTGTGGTGTTGTTAAACATTTTCTGTCTTCGTAGATAATGTCGTACAATGATATCCTTATGCAAATCTACTGCATAAATAAATTAAATTGTTAATTAATTTATCTTGATTACAATTATCTACTAGGATATACTTTCTCGTGCCACGCGTTGGGAACCTTATACAAATTTGATATGTTTTTGATTATCATTTATCATTATTTAATTGATATATAAATCCGTATAATAAATTCTCATTTATTTACTTTAATTGCTAATGTCCCGTATTTGGGAGCCTTATATAACTGTGTCTTTACACTACTGCTTGTGCTTACTGCCCCAGGTTGGGCATGCCATATACAAATATATGTTTAATTGTATATTTAATTAATCGTTAATTAATTAGATTTTATTTAATTAAATTTATTGTTAACTGCTGTTTATTACATTCTTAATAAAGTGTTAAGTATTGATGCTAGTTTTCGTAAGCCCCGCGTTGGGAAGCCGTATGTAAATATAATGTTTATGCAAATCTGTTTATATGCAAATATGTCTATGCATAAATTAATTAATTAACTTTTAGTAATCTTGGATACGTTGATTGACTAACTGTGCAATTACAAATGTAAGTGAGACTTATACGAACCTTTATCGTATTTACTCCATCACGCACTTTGACTTGAGCGCCATTTACAATGATATGATTTGCATAATTTAATTATTCGTTAATGAATAATTAAATTTGAATTACTTAGGTTAACAATAATAATACGAATCGGACACCATAAATCTTTGTGAACAACAATAATTTATTTTATATACTTAGAAATCACTTTCAGATTCTGAAAATAAAGTTAGTATTACTACACAATACCTTAGGATACATTATGTTGCTAGATCGTCCGTTACATCTCTAATATCTCACCTATTAATCGATTAAGTATTTAATTAATTACTCTACATATTACAACGTACTCTATATTTTTGGATTCATATTTTCATTCGGTTTTGCTCAAAAGAAATTAAATAAACGTTTAATCAAGTCAGTGGTGTGTTCTTTGTGAGTGACAGGACAGTGGCTACTTAATCTAATAATACATAAATAGTAATGGTTTACTTGGAGTACGTATCCAATTCAACGGCGATTATCTGCGAAGTTCTCCATTCTCCGGCGAGTTCCTGGTTGCTGATGGCTGGATTAATCCTCTCCACATCGTTTTGAATCGGCACTCTCCACTTTCACTTAACTCTGCACTCCGTCGTCGACACTATTTTGTTCCGCATTCGTTTCGGATATGTTCATTAACGAAAATTATTAACTACGGTCATTCGGATTAGGCTTATTTGTCTTATGACCCTTTCGCGTGCGGTTTTATCCTTACGCTCTATACACGTACATTAATAGTTCATATTAGCACGATCGTTCCACTTATGATTCATTTTATTACCCGAATTCAAGTGTTTATTTGGTACAATGGTGAATTAATTCGTGACGTGATTTCGATATATTTGTTTCATGTCACCTACGTTGTGGTATAGTGATATATTATTAATATGTTATCACACACGTTCGATTCGTGAGAATGAATGTATTACAAAGTCTGATTAAAGTTAATTCAACATTGTCTTAATAACTGAATCCCACGATCTAACAAATTCTCTTAATACACGAGTAAGTTCAACAATTAATTCACTACTCCATCACTTCACTACCTAATTTCAGCGTACTAACAGTCTTACATGATTTCCGACTCACTCCCTGATAGTCTAACTGCTTGTATGAATCGTTTTAATACTGATCAACTAACTCTCTGTTGGTTTATCGTAAAAAGACTGATCTTGGATAACTGTTCACTTTTGAATACATAACTAACTGACTGTTTCTTAATAACTCTACAACTTCTGACTAACTAATCAGTTTAATACTGGTTCGATTGTAACATAGTAACTGATCGAATGAATCTCACTGACTCTACAACTGGTCCTTACTGCTTCCACGAATAAAATTTTACAACTGTCCTTCTGAACGACTCTGAATGGAAAACTTTTAATAACTGGCTAAAACTGCTCAAAACTGAAACTAAAAACTGGCTAAGACTGTTACGAATTGAAACCTGGCCTCTGCTCTTCGCTAACACCTATTTTTATGTCTTGAGTATCTCGACCATCTCCACAGCTCGTATACTCTTCCTACCATCTCCGTCCTTATTGGCTTTTCGTCTCAGATTCTGCGAAGACTCCTCCTAGATTCTCGAGCTAGCACCCTGGCTACTTCCTCATTCGTTCGTCACCCTCGTTTCCATGGTGATGTCTTCTCAACCACCCGCCTTTACTGAACTCTCGTTCGTGGTAGGTCAGTCTAGATCCCTCCTTTAAAATCTCGCTGTTTGCTCCTCCTTCAACGTATGACGACGGATCTAATTTCACGGCTGCCTGTCATCCGATTGTTTTACGTCCTCTCTGGGTTCCACCCTAGTAATTTCCGTCCAGCTACATGTGTGTCTCATAACTCGGGTGTGTCGAATCGCCGTATTGTCCTCGACTTCCTTCGTTACGTTCACACGCTGATGGCGGTACTCTTCCAAGAATGAATATCTGCTCTGCAGCTCTCCTCCATGCCCTTACTTTTTGCTGGTAAACAAGTTCCCCGCTGTGTCTCTATGCGTGGTCTATTGTTCCTATAGCGTCCGTTCGTAACTTGCCTTTGTGGAATCTGTCTCATCCATGTGCAGTCGCTAAACTCCCACGTGTGGATTGACAAATACTTGCGTCGCCTTCGTATACGTTTTCTCAGTAATTGGTACGAGAAGACGTAGTCTTTTGTCTCTCTGTTATTTCAGCTTACACCCATGCCGTTCACTCACGTCAAACATCTGCTGTCGCTGAGGCGTTGCCTTTCTTAGCGGAGCCTGTTTCGTAGCTAATGTTGCGCATGTGTTATTGTCTAACGGCGGCCGGTTGGCTACGACATACATCACTTTTGACAGTCGACACCCGCTACTGTGCCGTTTACCCCAAAAAAATTTCTTTACAATAATTGCTTTACAGTCGGCGTTGTGCGTCGGTGAACTAGCCTTTGTTTGTTAGTAGAGCCTCTGTTACCAAAAATATATATAGATACCTGTTTATATCATCATCATCTTCAAGGATTAAAGCAAGGATGGTTTGTTCCGGTCTCAGACAGGTAGAGTCTAGAGCTGGTCACTCCAGCGCTTCCTCGGACGTCCTACACCCTTCCGTCCCCTCGGTTTATAGTTCCATAATTGTTTGGGAATGCGGCAGTCATTCATTCGGCAATGATGTTGCCACCAATTCAGACGATACTGGGCGATCTCTGTCGAGTATTTCAAAATATTCAGTTCCTGTCGTATATCTGTGTTTCTTCTATGATCATGGAGAGTATACCTTGAGAAGGTGCGTGAGAAATCTCTTTTCAGCCGCTTGCATGCGACTGGCCTGGCCTTTCGTTAAAGTCCAATTCTCAGACCCATAAAGAAGTGTGCGAAGGGCCATCACCTTGTAGAATTTTAGGCGTGATCCTTTACGTGCTGACTTAAGGGTTCGCCTAATGGTCCCGCACATGAGGTTGAACTTATGCAACTTATTCACAACGTCGTTGCTGGCAATATAAGACACACTGTAGCCCAGGTACTCAAAATTGCTGACTTGTTCTGGGACAGTACCGTCTATAACAGTACGGATCAGTCCCACGAAAACCCATCACCTTGGTCTTAGGTGTGGATATCTGTAATCCGGAGTCTTCGCAGATTTGATTTAACAAATGTATACCCATCTGCAATCTGTGTTCCGAGTACCTGTTTACATATGCACCTATTCATATAATTTGTTACCTGCCATTCTTTCCAAATGTTCACACCACCTTCGTTTGTTGCTTCTTAGCCGTTCCAACAATAGGTCGACTCCCAGTTCCGTCCTTATATCCACATTCTTCTTTGTATCGAGAATGGTACAGCCCAGAGTACTCCTCATAAACTTCATCTGCGCTGCCTGAATCTTTGCTTTGTCTCTTTCTGTCATAACACTGGCTTCATCTCCATACTTCAGAGCTGGTACCGCTGCAGTGTTAAAAAACATTATCCTTGTTTCCTTCTTTGTCTTATTTTTAAGGTATCTGTAAATTGTTTAACAGATATTCCTAAATTTGTTTAATTTTTCATCCAGATCAATTTCTGTCCCATATGTAACGTAACATCCCAAGTAATTGAAATGCTGGACTTGTTCCATAATCTTTCCATGTATAACTATCTTAGTTCTTACCGGTTGCTTCCCTTCGAATGCCATTGTTGTAGTCTTGTCCGCTGATATTTTCAAGCCATATTCATCTGCTATTCGATTTAGTATGTACATACATATGTTTTTCCGGATCCTTTCTTGTTATATTTTCTATTTCCTCAACCGGCGTCGCTTCTTTATCTTCCATATTTAACTCGTCTACCTTTTCGGTTTCGGCCGCTCGTTTTCGCGATGTTTCTCGCTTCCTCATCTTGTTTATTTTGGTTTATTTGCCTATTAATAATAATTTAATTTATATTAAATTACACGCCCCACGTTGGGCGCCAATTTGTAACGATGGTCTTAACATATTTGATTGAATCTTATTGAAACGTAATGTAGCCTTACTTCAGGTTCGTCTATTTGTAACCAGATTTTTCGTTACATACAATGTTATTGTGAATAGGTTACTTGTATATATGTCGTGTGCACTTGAATTACACCGCCCGTTAGAAGTGTCAACTTGTAATATGGATAAATAATGTAGCGACAAACTCGCACTGGAGTCGTCGATGTGTAATTATAAATGTGTTATGTTGAACGGCGAATGATTTTGTAAATTGCCGCTTACTCCCACTATGCTGCTTCTTTTCCGTGACGTCACTCAACGATGCCAACTGTCGAGTCCGCTGCAATCTGTGAATTCTATTTACTAAATGTAACAGCAATAATAACGACACACAAATACTATCAAACATATATCCTTGTGGAATCCTTTATTCGGAAAAAACACTGGTTGACTGTTTTAATACATTTGAACAGGATGATCGCAATTGTAACGCAAACTATAAGTCTTCCTTTACCAGTTGGCAGCAGTAGCCAAACGTTTAGTATTTCTTCGAGACCAAAACAATGCTTTTTGTTAACGTTTTTAAATAAAATATATCAATTATCTCAGGGCGTATATGGTTCGGGGATTATAAATTAAACAAAATATTACACTATTAATCAAAATACAAGTTTACAATTACAGGATATTACAACGTTAGAGTGATACGTGCACACAGAAATTGTATAGTGGTTAAGTTTTAAAAAGGTTATGTCCAGTTCAGGCTTTGATAGTTATTATGTAAATTAAAAGTTCTTGTTGTGTTTAAAAAGGTGTTAGTTTTATATGGTGTTATTAGTGATTGTTTTTTAGTGTTTGTGTTATATGGTAGTTTTATATGGTGTTATTAGTGATTGTTTTTTAGTGTTTGTGTTATATGGTGTCTGTAGTTTAGTTGATTATTACTAAAAATTCGTGTATACAAATGTGTGTGTTGAAGTACGATATAATGAGATGTCAGAATCACCAAATCCTCTTCTTGTACTCTTCTTGGTTGAAGATAGGGCCCACGTACACGTCGGATCTTCTTTCTCGTCCCTCGTCCACTTCAAATCTTCTTCCTGGTTATTATATCTCCTATTCCATGTAATGGGTGTTCTTCTGTTATTGCAAAGAGTTCGTGTAGTGTACCTCTAACTGTATTTATCTGGTTGTATAGTTTTTTCACACTTTGTAACACATAATGTAAGACGATTTAAAAACGCGTCTATCGGCTAAGATCGTTGTCAAAGAAGTCTCATTTTATTTATCCGAAATTTCTGGTTGCTAAGGGTAAACTTGGAATCTGGTTGGCCAATTCGGATATACATTGTCATATAGTTTCATTATTTCGAAGTCTAAAATTTGTTCAAAATCTTTAAATTAACATAACTTTTCTATACTGAATGGGAATTTAAAACCATTATCAGCATTATTTTGATCTTCACATTTGATATATTTAGACACCAAACATGCCTATTTTTGCTTAAGAACTATGGATGTTACAATTTTGTTATTTGGAATTTTCTTAAATAACTTGATATGTGTTATTTTGTTTCTATATTCCTTGTATACATTATTACCTATAAATACATCTACCCTTTCACATTTGCTTTACAAAATTTCTAATATAATTGTTCAAATTTACTAAAGTTGGTTTCACCTGGCCTATGTAATAGTATCATTTTCATCACCATGTTTTAACATCTTTAACAATTAAATTAACTTCCAACACTCATCAAAATGGTTTAACATATAACGTTATTTTAACAACACAAAAGGTATATTATTCTAATAGTTAAATTCATGCCCACATGGCTATGATTATTCCAAATCCTTGCACAAATAACTGTTTTCTACTCAAACTGTATAGGTGTTTGACACTTAACAAAACATCTTTGTATAGTCCATTCTGCTTGGTCAATTAATTTACCATGGTTTAACATCAGCTCTATTGTTATATTTGTTAACACAACATAAAAAAATTGAATTAATATCATTAAATTGACATTCCTTTAAACTAACTGTATCACCTGTTACATACAAAAAACACAACACAAATACTATGATATAACACTGTGCTATAACATAAAACATGCACATTTTACAAAACAAATTCTATACTAATTAGTTAGTCCTTTGTCAGCTAATTTACTCATTATTCTGACACTGTCTATGTCATATTTACTATTTATATGGGTTTCAACATCCGTATACTTACTGATGTTTGACTTACAAAAATTACAATAAAGTGAACACTGTTGCTCTACCTCACCACACAGTTCTAATAATCTTGTTACATTTACTGTTTATCTGGGTTTTATTCTTGTTATAAATGTTATTGTGACCATGTTATAATTTGTTGTTTACTGGACAACCCTATGAACTCTATATGTGATAATTATTTGTATGGTTCATGTATCTATAATCAGGTGTATTTATATTTTCATTACATCAATTAACTTAATTATTTACTAATATTTCTTTTACATGATTTTACATGTTTGGGCCTATTATCCCTCACTTTGTATTTTGATTATCTGGATATAATGATACATTAACTGAAACCATTTGTTTCTTTATGGTCCTGGTTCATAAACCGTTTGTCTTTATAATTCTTTGTTTGGTCATTACTGAAAGTTCATGTCATAGTTGGGGTTAAAGGTGTTTTGCATCACTTAGCCTAAATCATTAATTTGGGTACGGTCAGTTGTCTTACTAGTCAGTCTAAAATTGTTAGTCGTTCCTCTTCACTATCATCTTGGAAAATATTGTTCTCCTTGTCAGCTTCTTAACCAAAGTCTTCATTAAATCAGGTACGATATTATGTTGTTCCAAATGTAATGTTACAATATATATATTGAAAAGCGTCGGCGATATACAGTAGCCTTGTCTTACCCCCTTATTGGTAGGAACTTCCTCAGTCATTCTTCCTCTTATACCCAGTCTAACACTGGTTTCTGTATAAAGGCTCTTTATAGTTTCTATAAGATGTATAGGGTAACCTCTTTTGTCAAGGATTTGCCATAATAATGTCCTTTTGACGTCGTCAAAGGCTTTTGTCAAATCTACAAATGCCAATTGTGTTTCACAATTAAACTCCCGTCTCTCGTCAATTATTCTTTTCAGTGTGAAAATGGCACCCACACATGACCTTTCCTAATACACAATTATACCGCATAAAGCAGTTCAGCATTATGCAGGATCATTTTTGCAACGTGGGACAAACCAAACACAAAAACGTATGGCACAGTCTCATGTCGTATTGTATTTCACAACAGTCAATCTGTTGGTACAGCTGACGGATGCTGTTCCTCGTGGCGCCGTTAGCCGGGTTTCACCGCGGGGTACGGAAACACTACACTGTAGCGCACGCGCCGGGCACCACGGCGTCACTCAGACGCCGTCCGTACCAAACACACACACAAACATCTGTACACTAGGGATGAGCGTCGCCAAAACACTATCGATGTAAAATCGAGAAGAGTACATCGGTGTTGCAAACTGCACTTTGTCACTATTTTTGACAAAATATTTCCATAATGCACTTTCGGGTGGCACAATTAACGGCTGGATAATTATGAACGATGCCTATGATATTAACAATTCAAATATAAACTGTTTAAATTATGTTGTTAACACTATCACAATTAAAAGAGTAAAACGATAAAACTAGAATGAAAAATTATTGTAAAAAAACAAAAAATTAAATCATCACTTCACGGATTAAAGTAAGGATGGTTTGTTCCAGTCTTAAATAGGCAAATATTAGAGATGGTCACTCCAGCACTTCCTCGGACGTCCCACACCTCTCCGTCCTCTCGGCTTATAGTTCCATAGTTGTTTGGGGATGCGGCAGTCATCCATTCGGCAAAGATGTACCCACCAGTTCAGCCGATACTGAGTGAATGCATGTCCGTGTCGAATACACTCATAATATTCAGTTCCTGCCGTATATTATGAAGATACGGTAGTTCCTGCAGTTTTTCTATGATTATGGAGAGTATATCCTGCCACGTGCCTGAGAAATCTCATTTCAGCCGCTTGGATGCAACTGGTCTGGCCTTTCGTTAAAGTCCAATTCTCAGACCCATAAAGAAGTGTGGGAAGGGCCATCACCTTGTAGAATTGTAGGCGTCTTCCTGTACTTGCTGACTTAAGGGTTCGCCTAATGCTCCCGCATATTAGGTTGAACTTATGCAAGTTATTCACAACGTCGTTGCGTGCATTATAAGAGACACTGTAGCCCAGGTATTCAAAATTGCTAACTTGTTCCAAGACAGTACCATCTATAACAATTTTTGCCCGTACGGGATCAGTTCCACGAAAAGCCATCGCCTTGGTCTTACGTGTGGATATCTGCAATCCAGAGTCTTTACAGATTCGATTTAACAAATGTATCCCCATCTGCAATCTGTTTTCCGAGTCTGACAGAATAGCCTGATCATCCTCAAACAACAAAGTGTCAATTATAGATTGACCAATTATAAAATGTTCTGGAAGACACATCTGGCCAGTTTTGTGTGACATTGTCAATATATAAATTGAAAAGAGAAGGTGATAATGGACACCATTGTCGTACTCCACAATTGATCAAGCCAACTCTAGGAGCTAAAAAAAAAAAAAAAAACCGTTATTCTGAAACGGTTTTGTTCTAGTTTAAGTATTACCGTATTACGTCACTACGCTACTACGTAGCCCAACCTGCATGGTACTTACTATTTACCAACTAGCCAACTACCTAGGATCTACCATTAATATCTAAAATAAAAATTTGTCGATTAAAAAAATGTAACAATCTAAGTGTTCATTATAAATTTTTAAAGATGTGCAAAGGAAAAACATCGATACGAAACCATCGATAGTATGAAAACATAGCGACTGATGTTTCACGACACACAGTTGTTTACTTCCAAAAAAGGTGAAGGAAGACGGACCGATATACCGAGTAGTACGGTAGATTCCACCACTAATACGACAAATACGTACGTATTGAGTTGTGCGTCAGCTGCAAGCTTTTACGCCGGTTCATCTAACTTCCCCACGTAGAAACCTGACGATAGAAATTGAACACTGGCTTAAAGATGCGAAGTGTACAAACACCTCGTTGCGAGGCTAACGAAATTGTCAGTCATTTCGCACATGCGCACAACGGTCTTGTACAGTGTTTCATGTATTGTGAACATCGGCTGCAACAAGACTGGCGAGAACAATGGAATTATGTGTGCGACAGAGACAGAGGTAGTACATGAGTGAGACGGTATACTGTTATCGCGTTGTCCCCCCTCTCTCCTCTCTAGACTACTTACTACAGCATACTGGTTAGACTCGGGAGCACATATAAAGTCGAGAGCTGCTAACTGCGCAGAGGCAAGAGCATAGTATCACGTGATGTATCAGCCAATAAGAGTGAGTCATCGTTTCGCTTACTGGCTATCAAAGTGTTATACACACACACACACACACACACTCTCTCTCTCTCTCTCTCTCTCTCTCTCTCTCTCTCTTTTCGCCTTTATATGTGCTCCCGAGAATAGTGGGTGTGCAGAGTGTATGGGGGGGGGGGGCATGCATCGGGTCGGCGCAGATGACTGTTCAGAAAACACTGTCGGGTCTATACTAGTAAACTAAGAATCCTGATTATGTTAACAGTGTACGAGTGACGCTCACGGAACGTGCTGTATGTTGTAAAGATTTCACCTAACCAATACACGGTAGCCTATTGTAAAAACTGACCCGAGCGTGAAAAATGTCGGGGTAATCGAACAACGCAGTCTGCTTTCCGAGAGAATCTGACGAGCTGGCTGCTCTACGTTTCCAGCTCCCCCACATCTGTTCTTTCCAATCGTTCTGACCTTCCACATCTGTCTTCTGCCAAATCTCCAAACCAAATTATAGTATTTCCTTCTAGCGTTTATTTCATTGACATCTCTCCTCGTTTCCTCTTAATCCTCAGTTCTCTTCTCTTGCTCTCTTCTAGTGCTCAACACTTTATTTCCAACCTTTCTTCCTGGGCTGTCTTCCAGTAATTGTCTCCACGATACAGCGTGGTACCAGTTACCACCTGGGTTCGCAGATGGATGACTTTTTGTTGTTGTTGTCTCCTTGTGGTCGAGTCATTACCCTTTGTAATGCGTAAAATGCTCTCATCTTTGTAATGCCTGTATTCTCTTCTTCAACAGAATTGTGAAGTTCGTTATGAACTGGAATATCTCCTAAGTCGGTAATAGAAGAAAAGACGAAGAAGAATTAGAAAAATAATTATAACAGTGGTGATGATGATGATTATAATACTGTTACGACGGTCTACTTGATCGTCCTATGGTACAGTGGACAA
Source organism: Magicicada septendecula (assembly GCA_034769895.1). Taxonomy (NCBI): domain Eukaryota; kingdom Metazoa; phylum Arthropoda; class Insecta; order Hemiptera; family Cicadidae; genus Magicicada; species Magicicada septendecula. Next base: position 558,640,951 of record CM068369.1, read on the forward strand.
CAAAATACAAGACACCAATTAAGTCACTAATCACAAGCTTTAATTATCACAATTAAACAGTTTGTAATCAACAAGATTACAACAGATCGAATAAAAATTGTTCACGCGCAGTAAAAATGTCAACTAACAGAGTCCCGCACAATTATAAAACACATAACACTTCGCCACAATACTTCGAACCGCATTGGAATAAATTGCCACTAGAACTGAAACTAAGGGCCGCTGAATGCCTATATTTATACCCCGCTGAAATTCCAGAATCATCCATACTACGCGTCAGCGCTACACTAAAGCGTAATTGCTTGCGGCCTTTACACAGTGTGCGCTGCCGGCGAAGTCTGGAACAGTCTGGCTAACGCATGTTGAGATCACGTACGCACACGACATTACAGCCGGGCTCCGCTGGAATAGCCGAGAAACACGTAGCACGTTCTGTAATGTAAAAAGAAGATTTTATGGTGCTGCAGAGAATCAAATACGAAACGTATGTATTATTTCTCAAGCATCGAATCAGCTGGCCTATTAAGCCCAGGCCTTATAGTGTTTCGTCATAATTTTACAATTAATTCAGCTTCACAGAATAAATGCCGGCCTATAAATTCGTTAAATTTTCCAAAGACGTTAAATCAACCGACAAAGCTGTATGCCTCCTCGTGTAGGCGGCTCTATATTGAACCCATAATTGTGCGCTGTCAATTGTTAACTCAATTACATTGCGTCACTCATCCTGAAATAACTTGATCCGCTCGCCCGCATTATCATCCCTCTGTCACTACTGGCACTGGGCGGCCAATAAATCGACTCGACATCAGTGGCAAATCGTGACCAAAAAAAAAACGGTGGTACACAAAAAAATTACGCAAGAACACCATTAGGTTTTTATTTAAATATTGTTAAACCTAATTAACTTTAAATGTGTAATTAAAATAAATAAACGTTTAAGCCACTAACAACTGACTCCGTGTAACAGAATACGCAGAGGATACAAATAAACGGTGGCACGAAGAGTGCGGACAGCTGGACAGTCTGATACCTGTGAAGGGTAGATCGTGAAGTCACATACGAAGAGTGCGGACAAGTTAATCGTTGGTGTGTGTGCGCGCGCGCGCGCAATCTAAATTACGTACAATACCTGTAGTTATATACCAAGACCAAATTCAGTACAGATAGTTTTGTAAGGCGAAATTGGCATTAGATACAACACGAAGGGAACAATACGAACGTTTCACAGAGTTAAAATATGTTCAGTAGGCGTTCTGTTAATTTTGTAAACAGTGACTCAGCACTGTTGTGCGGATAACAGACCTGTGTCCCTATTGGTGCTTTGTAAAAGTAATATGTTTCCACTAAGCTAAATTCAGAGAAAACATAGTAATACATAGTTGGCAGTACACAGTAGCACTGAATATGATGAATAAGTAAAAAAATAACAGGCACGGATGTGAAGAAATCGTGTGTGTGCTCGCTTGCTTGCGCAGAAATAGGTTATTTCTCCAGACAAGAAGACAAAATCGTAATGCAACAATTATACTAAAATTCTATAAGTAATATACGATTTACGTAATTACAAATATTTAGCTCAGTTCTTCAAGCCGCTTAGTCAGTGTTTTCTTTATTGCTACTAACTAAAATAGTTGAGAATCCCTGCTCTGATATATTCTTTGTATTTAGTTTTTCTTACCATGTCTTTGAGAATATCTCTTTGATAATATAATCGGTCGAAATAATTGTCAGAATTTAACAATCAGTTTTGTAAAACTACCAAGTGCTTAAGTTTTCTAAATCTTTTTATTGATGTAAATCAATACTCTTTACAATGAATGAGCAGTTTTTCGTTGTTAAATAAAAAAAAAAGTATTGCTAGTATTTTTTTAGGCAAGGAAGAGAGCCCGAGAGGAATCCGTCCCCATATCCCAAATATATACAGAAGAAATGGGTGATCTGCATAACAGAGTTTTGATTTTGTAACAGACTTCCGTCATCTAGGTCTTTGAGAAGAACAATACAAGCATATAGACGTGTCGCTCGAGGAAACCAAAAGAGCTGAAACGCGATGAAATTGTTCTTGACGACGAGCGTTTGAAAACGAATGATTGAAGCAGCTTTCTTTTAAGTGACGACTCCTCAGACGAAAAGCTCGTACTGTTCAGTGGCAAAAAAAGCAGAGAAAGCCTGAAGCATTTCAAGATATTTTTCATGGATGGACGCTCAAGATTTGCAGTAAGCAGTTTGCACAATTTTGTACCATTCATGCAGCCTTTGAAAGTAGAAATGAGGAAACAAACGTTTTTCCTGTGGCATTTGCTCTTTTACCGAACAAGGAAAAAGAAACCTACGTCCGTATGTTTCGACTTATCCTCGAAGCTATTACAGAATGGAAACCACAAAAAAACACTTCGAATCAGCAGCAGTATCGGCACTTCGACCAGTTTTACTTTTGACCTAGGTAAACGGTTGCTTTTTTCAAATGAAGAAGTGTTTGTAGATGAGAGTACAGGAACTTGGTTACCGATAAATCCAAGAAATTAGGTTACACATAAGGATGTGAGCAGCCCTCGCCTTTCTTAAGGTAGAACATGTAAAAAATAGATTTGTCGAGATTCATTCTCAAGCTCCGGATAGTTTACGAGTGGGGGATAGTTTACTTTCTCAAGTGGCGAAAGATTACAAAAGAGACAGAAGAAAAGTTGATAGACCTAAGAAGAGATTGGCTGTGGAATAGGAACAGGCCGCTAAAGTCTAAAACCGTTAAGAAGATGATGATGCTTCGGATAATGAGAAAACTCTCTCGGTTTTTGATTATTTTGTTGACCAATGGCTAGAAAATGAAGAAAACTCTTTATCGCTGTGGACCTGTTTCCAAAGACGATACAGGACCACAAACGCTTTAGGATGGCATCAATGAAATCAACAGCATTCTTCTGAATCCCAAGTCCAAGGTGAAAGATGTCATATGATGTTTAAAAAAGAAGCGGAGGTCACCAACAGTATGTGTATGAGAATGGAATTAAGCATGGAAGGAAAGAAGAGGAAAAGCAACAACGTGAAGATGGACGAGAGGATAGAAAGAACTGTTAAAAAGTATGAAGAAACAGGTAACATCAAATCATGCTTAAAACCTATTTCTTTCATTCAAGGACTAAATTAAGGAAATGCGACAAGGCGGCTAGAGGTGATCCCAAACGGCTTGATACTTTTCGGCTAAACCTTTGTTCACACAAAGTGCGATGTGACGCTCAGCTTTATCGGTTAAGTGTCACGCAGTCAATACAATCTCTGGCCTGTCTCTAAATCTGTTTGAAGTATCTGTTTGTTGTCTGACATTAAACTAAACCCGTGATTTCCAATTAGCGGCTCGCGACCATGTTATTTTGGTAAAGCAACGTAATAGTAACTCTAATTACTTTAATAAATAAGCGAATAATAAACTATTATTTTAATTGAATATGGTCTTGTAGGATAAAACGATGAAAAAGGTTTCATTGATTCACTGATTAACGTTCAGTAGCTTTCACGTTGTTTGTTTAATGGAATGTGCAAAAACATGTAACCGTAACTACACTAATGCGAGATAAACAATTAATTACAGCCGGTAACAACTGCTTTGGTGCCGATTGTGCAACGAGCCCGTTTCAAACAGATGACACTCGTTGCATACAGTACTGGAAAATCGATATGGAGAACCGTACATGATTGCCATGTTCTAAGATTTATAGTTAAAATCATATTCGAAATGAAATATTTCCATAGAAACTACGTCTTTCTACTTATTGCTTCAGCATTAACCACAATACTGTGGTCACTAACGTACACCACCTCACGTTTTCGCACTCGATTTTCACTGATGATGGCAGTCGATGCCACTGCCGAAAAGTCTGGTTTTGCAGAAAACATTTGACTACGACTAAACAGCCCGGGAAACAATTTTAACAAAAAACTACTTCTTTGTTGCCGATAACGTAGTACACATATAAACAATTCTCCCCTCCACCTTCCACTTTACTCTTGTTAAAACGTAAAAGGTTGCAGGTAAACTACCCCTTCCCCTTAACCGATCTTCACCAAAATCGAAAGTCATTGAGACCTCTACAATTCAGGGACGTATGCAAACAATTATTTGATTCTGTTTCAATTTGCGGCTGTTATCGTTTGCCATAGAAAATACGCTTGATAAAAAAACGTAGCAGGTAAACTACCCCTTCCCCTCAACCGATCTTCACCAAAAACAATAGGTCTTGAGTACTCTACAAATCAGGGCTGTATGCAAAACATTATTTGATTCTGTTTGAATTTACGGCTGTTATCGTTTGCCATAGAAAATACCCTTGTTAAAAAAACGTTGCAGGTAAACTACCCCTTTCCCTCAACCGATCTTCACCAAAAACAATAGGTCTTGAGAACTCTACAATTTAGGGCTGTATGCAAATAATCGTTTGAATTTGCGGCTGTTATCGTTTGCCATAGGAAATACCCTTGTTAAAACTTAAAACGTTACAGGTAAACTACCCCTTTCCCTTAACCGATCTTCACCAAAAACAATAGGTCTTGAGAACTCTACAATTCAGGGCTGTATGCGAAACATTATTTGATTCTGTTTGAATTTGCGGCTGTTATCGTTTGCCAAAAAAAAAAATTTCCATTGATAAAAAAACCGTTGCAGGTAAACTACCCCTTTCCCTCAACCGATCTTCACCAAAAACAATAGGTCTTGAGTACTCTACAAATCAGGGCTGTATGCAAAAAATTATTTGATTCTGTTTGAATTTGCGGCAGTTATCGTTTGCCATAGAAAAAAATCTACAGACAGACACACACACAGACAGACAGACACACACACAGACAGACAGACAGACACACAGACACTTTTCGGAAAACGACTTTTTTTCATGTTTTGAGTGTAGTAGAATCAGAATCTGCAATAATCTCGAACACGATTTTTTTTGCACATCACCATACTTCCATTCCTTAAGGAATATGGAAGTAAAAATTACCCTTGATAAAAAACCGTTGCATTTAAACTACCCCTTTCCCTTAACCGATCTTCAACAAAATCAACAGACCTTGAGTTCTGTATAAATTAAAAAGGTATGCAGAAGAGTAGTTGATTCTGTTTTAATGTACGGCAGTTATCGTTCGTCATAAAAAAATTACCCTTGTTAAAACATAAAATGTTGCAGGTAAACTACCCTATTCCCTTAACCGATCTTCACCAAAACCAACAGGTGTTGAGAACTCTACAATTTAGGGCTGTATGCAAAATATTATATGATTATGTTTGAATTTGCGGCTGTTATCGTTTGCCATAGAAAATGCCCTTGCTAAAACATAAAACGTTGCAGGTAAACTACCCCTTTCCCTTAACCGATCTTTACCAAAATCAACAGATCTTGAGAACTCTACAATTCAGGGCTGTATGCAAAACATTTTTTGATTCTGTTTGAATTTGCGGCTGTTATCGTTTCCCAAAAAAAAAATTACCCTTGATAAAAAAAACCGTTGCAGGTAAACTACCCCTTTCCCTCAACCGATCTTCACCAAAAACAATAGGTCGTAAGTACTCTACAAATCAGGGCTGTATGCAAAAAATTATTTGATTCTGTTTGAATTTGCGGCTGTTATCGTTTGCCATAGAAAAAAATCTACAGACAGACACACACACACAAACACTTTTCGAAAAACGACTTATTTTCATGTTTTGAGTGTAGTACAAATCAGAATCTCCAATAATCTCGAACACGATTTTTTTTTGCCATCACCATACTTCCATTTCCTTAAGGAACATGGAAGTAAAAATATCGTCCACCTTGTAAATAGAGTTTTATGTTTGACAAATTGAAATGAAATATTTCCACAGAAACTACCTCTTTGTTGCCGATAGCTTAGAACCCATAAAAAATTATCCCCTCCCCCTTCAACTACCCTTTTTATTTATAGATATTTCATCTACCTTTCTACAGTGAATTATTATGACCTTCTTTTCAGGAAATTACATGTATTAAAATTAAGTACTTCACTCTTGTTAAAACGTAAAACGTTGCAGGTAAACTACCCCTCCCCCCTTAACCTATCTTCATCAAAATCACTAGTCCTCTACAACTCGGGCACGTATGCAAAAAATTATTTGATTCTGTTCGAATTTTCGGCAGTTATCTTTCGCCATAGAAAAAATTCTACACACAGACACTTTTCAGAAAATGACTTTTATTCACGTTTTTAGGGCCGTGCAATCAGAATCAGCCCTTATCTCGAACACGATTTTTTCACCATCACCATACTTCCATTTCCTTACGGAATATGGAAGTAAAAAATACGTTAGCGTAGGCACCATGTAGGGGAGCAGCATTTATACGTAATATATAGGTGTATTTCGCATTGCTTGCTGTGTCATATTACCATAGGCGTAACTTGGGAGGGGCAAGGGAGGGCACTCCCCCCCCCAATGTTCCGAGCATTATAAAATTTTGTTTCCAGTTGTTATAAATAAGAACTAACAAATAGTCAAACAGGAGACAATTTCTATGCTTGGAAGTACAGTACGCGCTATTTATCAACATCTGTACTGTTTTCAGACAACTAGTTGCCATAAATTAATTATTCTTATTTCTTTTAAAGAAAGTTGTAAGGGGAATGTTTGACAGATTTGAATGATATAAGTCAAAATAATATTTCTGTTCGAAAACAAAAAACAAACGCTAGAGACCTAATTAACTGGAATACAATGCGTGCCTTTTACATAAAGACTTGTTTTGAAACACACCTTAATGAAATAATAAGCCCAGCTGTACTTCTAGGAATTTGCTCTCTTTACTTTCCTCTCTTTGTCACACAAATTGTTTATGTGTATAGGCCTACAGTATATTTGTTCTAGGTAAACATAAGTGGAAGTACAACTTATGAAGAAAGGTTTGCTGATCATTAACAAATGAAATTGTCCCTCGTTTACAACTAAGAATTATTACTAAACTTTCAAATTTTGTATATAATACATTTTATTAATTTTATTATATAGATGGTCTTACTACACACTTGAATTTATGAAGCTTTACCCCCCCCTCCCAAAGTTACGCCCATGCATATTACTACTGTTAATTGGCAATAAGAAGGTGGCAGCGTGTGGAAAGGCGTCAGCGGATACGGTAGCCTTAAAAGTGATATAAGCAGGCGCACACATTATGGACAAAATAACACCCGAGATTTAATTATACAGCAGGAGGAGGAGGAGGGGGAGGAAGCTACGTGAGAGTTCTCCTCCCGCCAACAGCACACTACACGCCCCCTGCCTCATACTTACTTCCTTCCCTACATCTCATTCCAACGTTTTGTGGCTTTTAATAACACATTTTACCTCTTTCTAAAACACGGTTTACTGACTGCGTAATGCGGACCTCCTGCAGAAATATCACATGTCCGTACCTCTACAACTTTTGTTCGTTTTTTTTTAATATGTTCTCCGGCCCAGTGGTTTAACTACGAGGGGATCAGGGAATCAATTCCTCCTCCCCCGCAGTAAAATTCCATAGTCACTTAACGTAGGCCTGTTTTTAAGCTAGTTGTGCGTCTTACAATAAGGCTTATAAATAACTGTAAAATAAAATGATTTACAATATTGGTAAATTAATAAAAACAAACAGCGAGTCTCCCAGTTACGCCACTGGTTCGACCTATCCGTGTATGTACTCGTACGTCGTATTTCTGAGTTCCGTTGGGAAGTCAGACACTTGGGTAACGTTGATTACATTTATTAAAACCACACTCATCATCATCGTCGTCGTCGCTCGGACATTGGCCTCCTGAGTTTAAAGCCCCAGTTCGTCTCGGTTTCTCTACCGCATCCTGCGTTCTCTCTCTCAAAGGGATTTTCATCGGCTATTACCGCATACCCACTCCTAACCACCATCTATTTCTGTCCTGTGCATCTTCTTCTACCAAGTTATGATGTTCCATGGCCTTCCTCGTGTTTTCATATATTTTCCTCGGCCATCTCTGTTCATCCATTCGGAGTAAGTGACCGAACCACTAGGCCTCTTCGTTCTACTCTGTTAATAATTGTGTGTTCTGAATGCATGCTTCTTCTGATCTCCTCGCTGGTTATTCTCTCCCTTCGTCAGACTCTGCCACTTCTACGGAGACAATCCATTTCCACGGGATTCAGTTGTCGTATAATTTCCGTGCTCAACGTCCATACCTCACAGCCGTAAGACAGAACTGAATTCTGATATTCTTAAAACACTTTGCTAGTTTCATCAACGGCGTTTCTTGCCGGATTGAAAATGAGGCGAGTATGCCTACTAGAGCTGGGTTACCACGGAACATCACTTTTTCGCGTATATTAGCAACGAGAGTCAACCGCTCTTCGGCCGGTCTGTAAATCATGCACCAAAAAATTCATTATCAATCTGGCGATTCAAGTCTAATTCATAAGCAGTTATTGTTATTAAGAAACGACAATAATTTAGGATGGCATTTGACAGAGTGGATAGGGACAGGTTGTGGGCTTCCTTTGCTTTGCTTCAGGTAGTGGGGGATCTTTGCATCTGTGGCTTGATTGCAGCGTCCGGTACGTGCCCGACGAACGGGACAGTGGTTGTCTTTCTGAACGGGTGGGGTGGGTGACCTTATATAATAACGGTAGGCTGTGGGCAATAATGACAAAGAAAGCGACCCCGCAACACTTCTTCATTAGAACTATACGAAGCCTTTATGTAGAACACAGAATATTAATTGAGATAGGAAGATTGAGCACAACTCTTTTTGTAGGCCTGATGTTAATTGTAAAGTACATTAAGGGCACTTTTACATCAGCGTTTGAGTCGCTGCAGTCGGACCGCTGTAGATTCAACGCACTGTCTTATAAGTCAGTATTTACATGAGAAGCGGTCGCGGCTCAACCGCTTATCGGTTCTGCCACCGACTTGACAAAACACACGTGTTGGAACCTGTGCGTTTACATCACGAGGCTGAACCGCTCGCTGGTCCTCTAGTAGGCTTTCGCAATCCTCGTCTGTTTCCTTTCTGCACAGTGTCACTTTCAATCAAATTTATAAGTTCATCAAATGTTTTTATAGACATTCTGTAATAGTTAAAAAATTTCTCTGGATAATTTCTCAAATTATTATACCTTATATGAAACTCGCCGATCGAAGGTCTTTTATAAAGTAACGGATGCACCCAAATACCTTTGCTTCTTCCTCTTTTTTCTAACAACAATATAGCCGCGATAATCTCAACGTCTGTAAGCATTGTAAGCACTGTACAAACTGAAGCACAACTTTCGTTGCTAGTTAATAGTTTGTTTGAGAACTGCGCAATAACAACCGCAGTGGTTGGACCGCTGATGTAAAAGTAATCACAAGCCAGCGGCTAAACCGCCTCGGTTGAACCGCAGCGACTCAAACGCTGATGTAAAAGTACCCTAAGGGTGCTGCTCACTGTCAACTTCTCTTTTGTGTATTACACACGATGTCGTGTAGAACAACAGAAACAAGTTGGCCTTGTATGCACTGCCGTACGGTAAATTTATCGTTCCGAACTCAAAACAAAAAAAACATAATCCATATCGTGGTGTCCTAGGAAACGCATCTGATAAAATGTCGGTGTCGGTCGAATTGTTTAGATACGTGGCCCACGTAATGGTTCCGTTTATGCACTCGCGCGAGTTTTTGCCGTATCACTTTCAGACATCAGTGTTGCCAACCTTCTTGCCTAGCGTCGGCGAGGCCAGTTGTGCCGAGTAATCAGTGGTATTCACGTCGTGGTGTGATTTTATTAATTTGTTTTGTAAATATGGAAGCCATTAAACTGAAAGGCTCGTTGACGAAATCCAGAACAGGAGAGCACTATATGTATCCCGCTTCCGAAGATTATAAAAACGAATCAATAAGCGGCATACAACTCGTACGGATCCATTTTACTTCCATGTTCCTTAAGGAAATGGAAGTATGGTGATGGCAAAAAAAATCGTGTTCGAGATTATTGCAGATTCTGATTGTACTACACTCAAAACATGAAAAAAAGTCATTTTTCGAAAAGTGTGTGTCTGTCTGTCTCTGTAGTTTTTTTTTCTATGGCAAGCGATAACAGCCGCAAATTCAAACTGAATCAAATCATTTTTTGCATACAGCCCTGATTTGTAGAGTACTCACGACCTATTGTTTTTGGTGAAGATCGGTTGAGGGAAAGGGGTAGTTTACCTGCAACGGTTTTTTTTAATCAAGGGTAATTGTTTTCTATGGCAAACGATAACAGCCGCAAATTCAAACAGAATCAACTACTCTTTTGCATACAGCTCTGAATTGTAGAGTTCTCAAGGCATATTGTTTTTGGTGAAGATCGGTTAAGGGAAAGGGGTAGTTTACGTGCAACGTTTTATGTTTTAATAAGGGTATTTTATATGGTAAACGATAACAGCCGCAAATTCAAACAGAATCAAATCATTATTTGCATACAGCCCTAAATTGTAGAGTTCTCAAGACCTATTGATTTTGGTGAAGACCGGTTAAGGGAAAGGGGTAGTTTACCTGCTACGTTTTGTTTTAAAAGGGTATTTTCTATGGCAAACGATAAGAGCCGCAAATTCAAACAGAATCAAATGATTATTTGCATACAGCCCTAAATTGTAGAGTTCTCAAGACCTATTGATTTTGGTGAAGATCGGTTAAGGGAAAGGGGTAGTTTACCAGCTACGTTTTGTGTTTTAAAAGGGTATTTTATATGGCAAACGATAAGAGTCGCAAATTCAAACAGAATCAAATACTTTATTGTATGTAGCCCTGATTTGTAGAGTACTCAAAACCTGTTGATTTTGGTGAAGATCGGTTAAGGGAAAGGGGTAGTTTACCTGCAACGGTTTTTTTTAAACAAGTGTAATTTTTTATATGACGAACGATAACTGCCGTAAATTCAAACAGAATCAACTACGTTTTTGCATACCTTTTTGAACTAAAGAGAGCTCAAGGTCTGTTAATTTTGTTGAAGATCGGTTAAGGGAAAGGGGTAGTTTATCAGCAACGTTTTATGTTTTAAAAAGGTTAATTTTTTATGACGAAAGATAACTGCCGAAAATTCAAAGAGAATCAAATAATTTTTAGCACACTTTCCTGAGTTTTAGAGATCTCAAGGTCTGTTGATTTTGGATCGGTTAAGGGAAAGGGGTAGTTTACCTGCAACATTTTAAATTGTAACTAGAGAAATGTTTCCATGACGAACGATAACTGCCGCACATTCAAACAGAATCAAATATATTTTTGCATGCATCCCTGAATTGTAGAGGACTGAAGGTCTATTGATTTTGGAGAAGATCGGTTAAGAGAAAGGGGTAGTTTACCTGAAACATTTTATGATTTAACGAGAGTAAAGTACTTAATTTTTATAAATAAAGTATCCTGAGATAAGAAGCTCATAATAATCCACTGTAGAAACGTATATGAAAGATCTATAAATGAAGAGGTTAGGTGAACGGGGTGGGGGTAATTTTCTATTATTAAAAATTATAGTTGAAGGTGGAGGGGAGAATTTTTTATGTGTACTACATTATCGGCAACAAAGAAGTAGTTTTTTGTTAAAATTGCTTCCCGGGCTGTTTAGCCGTAGTCCAATGTTTTCTGTAAAACCAGACTTTTCTGCAGTGCCATCGACTGCCATCATCAGTGAAAATCGAGTGCGAAAACGTGAGGTGGTATACGTTAGTGACCACAGTACTGTGGTTAATGCTGAAGCAATAAGTAGAAAGATGTAGTTTCTATGGAAACAGTATTTCATTTCGAATATGATTTTAAATATAAATCTTAGAACATGGAAGTCATGTATGGTTCTCCATACCGATATTTCAGTACTGATGATGGCAACGCTGAAAGAGTTTGTTCACACCCACTTCCGATATTTTTGACGCACGATATAAATCGATTGCATAAAAGGGTTCTTAGAAACACGCGCCCTTCCTAAAGTAATTTTTTACTGGCAGGTGGTAAGAGCTTAGTTGTAACGATAGGTGTGTCACAGATTAGGAAGTATGAAGGGTTGTTCAAGAAAATGCAGATAGTTTCGAGGCCTGAACGTGGATACCGAGAATTCTGGAAGTAAGAAGAAGAAATTTTGACCAATCAGAGAAGACGTAGTAGCAAGCAACAGGAGTATTCCGATTTGGTGAATGGAAAATAGTGTTAGCAGTATTTATTGAAGAGAATAAATAAATTCCGTCCCTATGTACAGCCATTCTCCAGTACTCCCGGTCATTTTCATAGCCTAGATACAATCACTTACGTACAGTGTCACTTAAGAGTCACGGTTCACAGCGAAATCAACTTTTATTCAGATTTTACTTATAGTTTCGTCGAGTGTATGAGCTAAAGTGTTAATATGGTGAGTATAGTGAAAAGTGTAGTGAGAATCGTCTCTTCAAAAATCGTCGGCAAGGTGTGCACCAAACGGAGAATCAGGACCAGCACTCACAATATAAATATTAATATTAATGAAATATTATAGATTTATTTGAATAGTAATGCTTTAGTAATTGAATACGTTGACGTCATAATCGGAAGAGAGAGTTTTCTGAAATTAGAATAGAAATCTGTCAACAAACTTCCCACCACTAGTGCAAAGTCTGAAGGTTACCGAATCTTCACATTGAACCACGAACGAATAGCTCGATAGTTTTACTGGATTATACGATTGATAACTAACGTACAGTATTTATAACTATCGTCTTAAAACTGGGACTAATATATTCCCTGTGGTTTACTGTAGGCCCTAAATTGAAACACTAGTTTGTGGTAGAGGTGGGCCGATATAGCGTACTTATAACAGCTATTTTGGAACGATATTTTTATGGAACGGATATAACAGTGACTGAAAAATTGAAATACCTGTTCCGATTCAACAATAACTGAAAGTCAGAATACCCGTTCCGATTACTCGCGGCCCCACAGTTCCGAGTCGCGGGACCCCTCTACACAACTAACGAGTAAACAAGTACACAAGTAAACACGTACTACGAGTATTAGGAGTATTACGGGTACACAAGTAAACGAGTATTAGGAGTAGCCTATTACGAGTACACGAGTACTAAGCCACTTTTTGGTGCTGAATTCATTCTGCGCATGTCCCAGATTGCCATACAAGTACGAAACGAAGCAAAAGAGTGAGGATCAGAATATCTGTATGCCAAAGAGACAAAGGTGTTTTTAATAAATGAAAAAAATTCATACTGATGTTACATTTATTCTCTTGTGTTATGTAGATATATAATAACAAATTATATATTATACAAGTCACCATCTTTATAAATTTTGAAAAAGCGAATTATATTGTGTTATAACCTACAGAAAGTCTGGACGATTTTAAGTTCATTGCACATTTCACGTAATTTTTTTTTACATTCTTTGTTGTGCTATTACGTGCACTCTAAATTTCATTGCCTGAGTTTCACAACTGATTTGTCAGCCAAAGTGGAATCAATAATTTAGTATTATATCTATGTCAGTTTGTTTACTCCTAGTGGAAACTTAAATTAGTATATTCCCAAAGGGAGATATACCTATAAATTCTCTTGTTTTTTATTTTCTTTTAAAGAATAACAGCTTAATAAACTCACAGTGTAAAGTAACACTGTTAATACTTCAATTTATTCCTTATAACAAATTATATAATACAGGTATGTGTATAACACGTATATAATAATAGATATATGTACGTGTTATTTTTTTGGAACAGTTTCGTTCGTACCTGTTATTTTCAAATACTAGTTTAGCACACCTCTAGTTTGTGGTGTCCTTCACAAAACCGTTGAGTTAATCATTTGATTGGCGTCGTCTCGGTGTTCGATTCAGCGTGGAAGAATGATTAATCAAAATTTAAACAAGGAGTTAGAATATTACTGCTGACTCATCGTGAACAATATACCGTTTATTGTAATTGAAAGCAGTTTATATGTTAATATTTATCACGATACTTTTAACGATCGTTGCATTATTAAATACTTGTGTCCTTGCAGCGGTTGCTCACCATGATTTGTGAGCGTTCATTGTTTATGTAGGAAAAATCCCGTCATTGAAGATAGAAAGTGATTACTTGTGACAATTTGTCGCCACATTATCGTTGCCGAATGCCAGGCAGTAGGTGCAAGCAGCACCAGGAGGAGGGTCATTGACCTTTACAGTCTAAATTTACGGTTTCACAATCATGGCGTCGTGTTCTGGATTCCCAACTACTACTGTCTGATACGTTACATGTGTGTTTGCTTTGTGTAATTGGTTTCATTGTGCATCAACGGAGGAGCTGTTGTCGCGTGGTGTTATAGGGGGTGGTAAAGCGTGCGCGCCTGTGCGCGTTTGACTTTTATTGTTTTTACAATGGAGGGAGAGGTAATATATGGGTTTCTTCTAGAATCTAGATGTAAAACTGATATTTTCCCACCCGGGAGACATGTGGGCTGCACACTTTCCTCCTGTGTGGGGAGAAGTTCAGTTTTGATACCACGCTGGTTTTTTTTTTTTACTTAGTCTGTTGGTCGATTGTCAGATTTTTTCATCCTAGGTCACGGTGGCTAATTTTATTTGCTGATTTTATGATTTCATAGTACGCAGTAGTGTTCCGAGTCTACCAACCCTATACTTAATACCATGTACCCTGTACTTATACCCTTATTTTTCTTGATAATAATTAATTTTTGTTTATTGTACATGTTTAGTTTTTTGTGTTAACATACAGAAATATGTTAACATCATATAAACATCAATATACAGGCCAAGGGAAAACAACTTGGGACATAAACTTACCAAGCTGGGCTGGTTGTTTGGTCGTAATTCCTCATTAACCCATAATAACAAATTACTCGTTTATAAATTTGAAGCCAGTATGGACCATACGGCTTGCAGCTATGCGGAACTGTCTCTCATTCGGACATTGAAATCATCATACACAGAGGTTTCAATCGAGAGTTTTACGATTGAACGCCGAGGCGCCGTGGTACCAAGGCTTGGGTGTAACCTCGATCTGGCGTGAAGTGTGCTGCGCGATAAAGCACGAGGATGAGACTGTCTAAACGCACTGGCAGAAGCACTCACGACACCTCTACGAGGGCGGAGACTGTGGAAACGTCGAGTTCCAGTTGTTCTTGAGTGAAGTGACAGTACAAACGTCCGAAGTAACATTACTACAATAGAGAAGTGTTCTTCAGTAACGATATGTATGCCATCAGTAACACAAACACGACCTAAAACTTGTATAATATGCCCTACTGTTTCTCCCATTTATATGTTCTAAAGAAATATGGAAATACGCACACATTTGTACCCTAAAAACTACCGAAATGTGTCCTAAAACGTGTAGCATGTGCCCTATTGAAGAAAGAAATATAACTTAAGATAAAATAAGGTCAGTCACGTGGCAGTGTATACTCTCATAGAAACACAGATACACGACAGAAACTGAATATTATGAGTATACTCGACAGGATTGCCCAGTATCAACTAAATTGGTATGGATGAATGCCGCATCCTCAAACAACTATGGAACTATAAGACGAAGGGACAGAGCGGTGTGGGACGTCCGAGGAAGCGCTGGAGCGACCAGCCGTAGACTTTGCCTGTTTGAGATCGGAACAAACCATCCTTGGTTTAATCCTTGATGATGATGATAAAATAAGGTGGGGTAATTTTGGTTTTTGTATGTTATTGTTGTTTTGTCCTCTGCAGGGTCTCATACTTACATGTGCGTCTGAATATAACTGTTGTTCAGAATTACGGTCTACTGTCTGCATGGTTGCCACGATTGCAGGACAGATGAAGGCATGAGTTCGTGTCAGCTCAGTTATTGCAGTTTCTGTACGTCCTCGTGCCAATCGTATTGATCTTCATTCCTCCGATGTGACCAGGTTGGAGTCTTGCTGTTATGGTAGAAATCAATGTAAAGTTCGCCAGACCGTTTGCATAAGGAATGGTTACCGTCTATGTTTCCTGGCCTCTTTTGCTAACTTGGCGGCTTCTTCATTGTACGTGATATCCACGCGTTCAGGAATCTCTGCAAACCGCAGCTTTTATCCAAACATTTCGATTGGTTTAGTAAGAGCCTGTGGATCTCATTGAGTGAGCCTGGTGTTACCATGTTTGATTGCTTCTATGGCCGATATTTAGTTCTGTAGATTGTTATTCCTTATAATCGTTGAGTTGCGGCAAGTTTAATTAAGCTCTGAATACCTTAGACAAACTAACCTTTTTCCATCCTCTCTCTGACTTTTTTTTTACAGATGACGCGTTTCAAAGCTTATGCTTTATCATCTTCTTCTCTTCTTCTCCACGTCTTCCTTGAGGTCTGTACCGTATTACTTGTTTAGGTAGTCTCATATCTTCCATTCTCTCGATATGCTGTCTACATTTTATTTGTCCTTCCCTTATTCTGCTGGCCATAGAATATACATTTAACTCAGTTCTTATATCATCATTTCGTATTTGATCTCTAATGGTGCAACCTTTGGTTTTCCTCAAGAACTTCATACTTTATCATCAGAATATAAAATACCCCTCGTAGGATCCCTCGTCATTAGTTAAAAATTCAGTATCATTATGTACTGTTACGCGTCAGTAGAGGTGGGCTAAACGGTTATTTTAAAATACTAGGTATGAAAATACCGTTCCAAAAAATAACAGGTACAAATACCTGTTATTATATACTATATATACATAACCTATATTATCCTTTGTAAGTAACTCGTTTTGAGTTTCCTGCAGGTCTCCTATGTAATATCTTCAAATAAATACACTGCAAGTAGGTTTATTTTCACCTAGATAAACCTATTAATATATTAATAAACCTACTTGCAGTGTATTTATTTGAAGATATTATATAACCTATACTATATAATTTGTTATAAGAAATAAATTGAAACTAAAAATATTAACAGTGTTACTTTACACTGCGACTTTATTAAACTATTACTATTTAAAAGAAAATAAGAAACAAGAGAATTTATAGGCCTATCTCCCTTTGGGAATACCAATTTAAGTTTTCACTAGGAGTAAAACTAACATTGGTTAGACTTTAGACAAATCAGTTGCGAAACTCGGGGCAATGAAATAATTTAGAGTACACGTAATATCACAACAAATAATGTGATAAAAACATCAGAAACATATAATAAAAACATAACAGTAAGCCAAAAGAGTGAATGAGAATAAAACAAAATTTTACAAATAAAAATAAAAACAACTAATAAAATAAATATAAATAAATAAATAAAAACTTATAAATAATAAGCAACAACACAAGTAAATTAAATGCATTACATACCTGGATAATCTTCAGATAAATTCACTAATGTACACAGAATATACAAGTTATGAAATGTCACACCTATTTACATTACAATCTGCTTCACTTAACACATTATAAATAAAATTAAACAATTGAATTGTTTTTAAAATATTGGGATTTCCGTTATTCAAACACTATTTTAAATTCTCATTCAAAAATATCAGCTGTTGCATTTTCCTTGATGATAATCGTGTTCGTGTTCTTCGTTCAGATATTTAAGGAACGAAGTCCCATTAAGTTAAAATCCCGTGAAGTTAAAATCCCATTAATAAAAAGTATAATATAGCCTTTCAACATCAGCCACTCTATAGGTTATAACGCAATATAATTAAATACAACTACTTCACTAACGACTCGGAACACAAAGTTTTTTATGAGTAAAAACATAAAGTTTTACCTTACAACCTGAACCGGTTTTAGTTACAAGTTGGTGACTAGTATAATAAGTTTATATAATTTATTAGCATATAATCTGTATTATATATCTGCATATCACACGAGAATAAATGTAACATCAGGATGAATTTTTTCCTTTATTAAAAACAGATTCGTCTCTTTGCGCAGAATGAAGTATTCAAGACGGAAAAGTGGCTGCGTACTACTCGAAATATCCTTGATACTACCTGTTACTAAAATACTAGGTGTTCCTCTGATACGCTTAGTATTTTGTGTATCGGTGATACCCCTAGTATTTGAAATACTGGTTGTTCCTTGCGTACCAGCGATATTTTTGTACGCCTAGTATTTGGCCTTGGCGTATTCGTTTACGTGATACTTGCGTACTTTGTGTGTGTGTGTGTGTGTGTGTGGGAGCGGGAGCTAGGGGGCGTGCCTCGACTCGGAACAGCGAGGGCGGCGTGTCTCGACTGGGAACAGCGTCGCCGCGAATAACAGGTATTTCAACTTTTCAGTGACTGTTACATCCGTTCCACAAAAATATCGTTCCAAAATACCTGTTACAGGTTTATCGGCCCACCTCTAGAGTCAGTAGGAGGAATATGACGACCTCCTACGAGAGATATTTTACGATCTGATTATAAAGCATATGCGTCATCTGTATATAAAAAAGAAATCACAAGGCGGATCGGAAAAGGTTAGTTTGTTTATTCATACAAGAGACTTGGGTAACGTTGTAAACATGTATCAGAATGCCTTGTTTATTGTGTGAGGTTTGCTTATTAGAAGCAAGCTTGTGAGTTTAGTGCCTGCCTCTCGGGAGTAGGAAGATATCTCCATTAGCCGTGCTGGTATCTTGGTTACCCATCAGTGTAACAGGTAACGTGCGTGAAGGATGAAAAGAAGTTGATATTTTTTGTTTTTTTTTCTCCGAGGATTTCTGTTGGTTCTTTTTTTTTGTGCAGGATTCGATAAGGTTTAGGTTTATGTAGCTTGTTATTTGAGGGAAATAGAGGTTCCTTGTCTGTGTGGCCATTTAGACGATGTGTTGTAACCTATCGAGTGGCTGCTAAGTTACAACTGTTTGTTTGACGTGTTTCCGGAGGTGAAGTTGAATCATTAGAATGAACCGTTCTTCTTGAAGACAATTTATTGTGATTAGCAAAATTCAAACGAACTTTTACAAGTTACTTTATACAAACTCTTCTTGACAAACTATAAGTCAGTTAATTCAATTACTGATTTAAACTCTAAGTACCTTCAGTTACTAGTACTTAGTTCACAAATTAATGTAACTACTTTTAGTTACTTCAAAAATTACAAAAACAAACTATTGACAACATCCGGTTTTCCGGCTCTCTAAGAACACCTTCCAACACAGATCAGAGTCAAAATAAAAATGAGAAAAGATGAGTAAGTTCTCTCGGATCTCTCACACAATCAGATCTGTCTTCTCCAGCGAATGCTAGATTTTTTGTAGTACATCATCGTGGGTGTAACCCTTTAGATTTAGTGATGGGACTGTTCCCTCCTTTTAATTCTAAATCCTTAACTATGATAGGCTAAAACTATTTTAAGTAAGGGTAGTTTCATACAATTTTTATAAGACTTTCTATTATTCGTCAAAGACTGTATCATGTGACCCTACGTCACGATTTGGGGGTGTTTCAGTACTTTAGATTAAAAGTTCTCACGGAATAAAACACCTGCTTTAACCAATGTTCCCACGGAGTACATCTGGCTTCACACTTGTGACCCATTACTTTACTCCCCCAAAAGGATATCAAATTTGTGTGACATTTTATATTTCCTGTCTGGACCTTGTCACCCTTAATTCTTATTTGATGTGTCTCGCCAGATTTCCTACGATTATCATTTCCTGGACAGTCACGCTTATTGAGAAAGGGTGAGTTACCATTCACAACCCTGGGAAAATTTCCTAAAACTAATTTTATGTTCAAAACATATGCTACAGTCTCGTATACACACCTGACACCTGTCCCTGTTTCCCACACAACTAAGAATTTCTTATTTTCTCACTTCTAAGTAACAATTATGCTACAAGTACCGTAAGTACAATTGACAATTACAACAGATGTAGTCCTTCTCCTCCTGATAGTGTTACCGCATTGAAGAGTTGATGATCTGGGGAGTCAGTACCTTTTATTCCAATGCTTATGACATTTTTTTATGGAAATTTGATCTTTACTAAACTTATATTGAAACCACTAACACGCAATTCTACTTTCCGTAAGCGCTTTCAAGCCTCTCGGCTCATCTTCAGATGGAACACAACAACGAATCTCAAATTAAAAGTGAAGTTAAAAAAAGTGTTAAGCAAAGGTTGTTGTGTTCCATCTGAAGATGAGCCGAGAGGTTTGAAAGCGCTTATGGAAAGTACGATTGCGTGTTGGTGCTTGCAATGTAAGTTTAGTGGAAATTTTATCGTCTCCCTGTTGTATGATACAAAAATACGATAACATTAAATATGCACTTCAAAGAAATACACTTTCTGACTACTTCAAAATCTGTTGTTGTTTCGCTGTTGTGTAATTAACTTTCGCGAAAAAGAGAAGACAAAATGAAGAAAAGTAGTCAAGCGGAGAATGAAGCCCCGCGGCGGGTCTGGCTGACTGGCTAGCTTTTGTACAGTTAGTAGTCCAATTAGCCGTGTGTAGTGTTAATTGAAAGCGGGCTGTGTTCAACTTTGCAGCAGACACACAAGAGTTGGGTCCTTGACCTCACGAATCGTACTGTAATTTGTCTGAACCAAGACAAAACGTTTTCTGCGCGTATTTAAAAACTCGCAAGCTGCACTGCAAACTGTCTCCTCTGAGAAGGTTGGCAACCTTCACGTCAATCCGGATTTTAGATGCATTATAAATAAGTCGATTTAGTTACGAGGAACCTTCTTATTCGTTTCCTCCTCTTCAAGGATTAGGTTATATAAACCTGTTCCGGTACCCATCTCATCCTCGGACGACCCACGTCTCTTCTACCAATGACTTTGTAGTACAGTGCCGCTTTCGGAAATCGATCCTCTGTCATCCTTTGCATAAGATTTCTATGAATCGTACCACAAATATTCCTAAATTTATTTATCATCTCTCTTATCTTATATTCAGATTCATAGCTTACTGCACAGCCGAGATATTTACAACGGCTCACTTGTTCTAAAGTGCTGCTGTTTATAACTATCTTAGTCCTCACTGGATATTTACCTTTAAAGGCCATGGTTTTGGTATTTTTTACTGAAATTATCAGTGAGTACTCTCTAGCCACTTCTTGTAATTGCAGCGCAGCTCTTTGTAAATCATCCTCATTTTCTTGAATAAGAACTATGTCATCCGCATATAGCAGGGAACCCGTACAAATTGATGTGTTAAGCTGTATTCTCGAAGTCACTCTAGATTTGTGTGCACTCAACATGTTGTCAACGTAGGATTAAACAAGGTTGGGGAAACACAGCATTCCTGCCTAACTTCCTTATTTATTGGAATGTCGCCTGAGAGCCTACCATTCAGATCCAGGACTACAGATGTACTTTTATAAAGGATCTTAACTGATGCGTTGGAACCATTCTATTATATAATACAACCCAGAAAAAGCGCCTTCCGCCTAGTATTCTTCCTATTATTATTAACAGTTGATACAAGTTGATATTTTTCTCCTCTTAGTACATGCCCTAGATCAGTGGTTCTAAACCTTTTTTTTGTTGACGGCACATTATCCTTTGTAGTGAGTTTCCGCGGGCACACTAACGTACGAGTTGGGAACAATTTGACAGATTCGATTGACTTTTGTGTAAGAAACGACAAGTTGAAGTTTTTCATTAATAACTAAATTCTTCGATTGTAAGGCGTAAACCATTAAATCGCCTGTAAAGTAAATGTATGTAAGCTCTTGAATATTTTTCTCTTTAATATTGAGAAAAATTATTCTAATTACTTTTACCAGCAGTATCGCAAAGTCACGGACGTTTTGCAGCACACCCGTTGAGAACCACAGTAGAGTTTCTGTACGTTTATTCTAATTACTTTTACCAACAGTATCGCAAAGTCACGGACGTTTTGCAGCACACCCGTTGAGAACCACAGTAGAGTTTCCGTACGTTTATTCTAATTACCTACTTTTACCAACAGTATCGCAAAGTCACGGACGTTTTGCAGCACACCCGTTGAGAACCACAGTGGTTTCCGTACGTTTATTCTAATTACTTTTGCCAGCAGTATCGCAAAGTCACGGACGTTTTGCAGCACACCCGTTGAGAACCACAGTAGAGTTTCCGTACGTTTATTCTAATTACTTTTACCAGCAGTATCGCAAAGTCACGGACGTTTTGCAGCACACCCGTTGAGAACCACACTAGAGTTTCCGTACGTTTATTCTAATTACTTTAGCCAGCAGTATCGCAAAGTCACGGACGTTTTGCAGCTCACCCGTTGAGAACCACAGTAGAGTTTCCGTACGTTTATTCTAATTACTTTAGCCAGCAGTATCGCAAAGTCACGGACGTTTTGCAGCTCACCCGTTGAGAACCACAGTAGAGTTTCCGTACGTTTATTCTAATTACTTTAGCCAGCAGTATCGCAAAGTTACGGACGTTTTGCAGCACACCCGTTGAGAACCGTACGTGTATTCGTTACTTTCATTTTCTTCTTAATTCTTGTCAGTACCTCGTCGTTTACGATCGTAATCCCTCCAACTAATTCTCAAGATCCTTCTGTAGGTCAACATCTCAAACGCCTCTAGTTTCGTTTCGGTGGTGTTCTTTAAAGGCTCGGGTTTCCAAAACCGTATAAAGCGTTGAGTAACCCCTCAACAGTTTGATTCTGGGGTTCAGACTAAGGTCTCAGCTGCACATTATTTTCCTCATTCGACCTCGCGTGTCCTATTGTTAATTTTACCTCTTGCGTATAGTCATTTGTATAGGTCTAGTTAACCAAAGTACACAGATACTTATATTTCTCTACTGTTTGTATTTACTCACCGCTAACGACTACATTGTCACGCTATCTGTCTTGGTTATAGGCCTAATCATCAACTTTGTTTTATCAACGTTTAGTGTGAATCCGTTATTACAATACTATTAATAAATCGACGTAGATCTTCAAGGCACTAAGCCATTAGCACTGTATCATCAGCATACTTCAGATTATTTGTCAGTCTAGCACTGGTACTGATAATCACTGTCTCTTTAGCCAGAGTGTGAACATTTCACAATGATTGTCTAGTGGTTGGTGAGAAAATGTTCCTTATGTATTGAACAACTGTATTTTCGGTAAACTAAAATAACTAAAAACGTATGAAAATGAACTTAATTTTAATACATTCCAGAGTCATAGAGGGGTAATTCGTCGAATTCTTCCTCCAATTTCCTTTCTTTCAATCTTTTGTCTCCCAGCGTCCCGCGCATATTATGTGATGGAATTTTCTGCATGAAGAACGGGACACTTGTCAAAATATTTCATTACTTGAACAGTCCTTTTCCCATGTTGAATACCCACAGAATTTAGCACATCACACTTTCATTAGCCTACTGAATGAATCTATTGCTTCAAACGCACCAAATTCAACAGTATTCTTTGAAACAAATATATTTTTAGGAAAAAGTGTCCAAATCAAGTTATTTACACTTTCATTGTAAGTGTGCTGCATGTTAACGTCGTGAGCGAGCGGGCTATATAAATTTTGCGGGCATATTAGTACGGTGTTTTGGGTGGATATTGCCGAGAAACCGAGCAGATAAGTTGCGTCCAGCAATTCCTTATTATACAGAAATGGAAGAAAGGAAAAAGGCAGTTTATTGTCCTGTGGGAAGAGAACAGTTAATATCGCCAAGAGGAGGGCGGATACAAACAAATGAAAACGTTCTTGGTGCATTGTGTGGATGAAGTACCTACTGCTGCTGCAGTAAGAAGGATGAAGTAGTAGACAAAAGGCGAGAGAGAGAGAGAGAGAGAGAGAGAGAGAGAGAGAGAGAGAGAGAGAGAGATGCGCCGCAGCAGAGCAACCTTGGCTGACACCTACTTTCGTCGTCGAGCACAGGTGAGTTTTAATGTACCCGATTGTCGTAACTTGGCGCTGTTACGCCGTACAAGGGGGGATCCAGTTGTGTTCCATGTTAATTAAATGAAGTCACGCACGCTTACTGTCAGTCAGTGAAACGTTTCCCCATACTGTGTGAACGTAAGTTTTAGTATGTACGTACCAATCAATGTTGATAAGAAAGTAATTATGACGGCTTTATGAAGTTCAAAATTTTGACTTCGTTTTGAGAGCGTAAAAATATATATATATTGTCAAGATAGTCTCGCGGAAGGTCGTATTGTACAGTGGTAACAAAGTAGACACCAAGGAAGTCACTAATCACAGCTCCAATTAATACCAGTATAACAATTTGAAATCAACAAGGTACTCTCATACAGTAATTCAAGTTAAATTTGTCCACACGCAATAATAATGTCAACTAACAGACTTGCGCACTAATTATAACACAATAATCACTTTTCACTAGTCCGCAACAGTCGCTTCATCCGCACTCTACAATAACGCCAAGTGTAACTAACTTCTAAGCTGTTGCTTATATAGGTGCCGCAGAGGTTCCAGAATAGATTTTTATTTAAATTTTCCATTGTTTTGTCGGCGTGCCAGCATAATTTGCGTAGTTCAGAGTGCTCTCTAACAGCCTGTAAGCTACTCTAATACACGCCCTTGACAGAGACAATCCAGCTGCCGACTTTTGTAGAGCGTTACGTATTTGTCGTAGGAATATTTAACTGATTTTTACGTGGTATTAACTTGAGTTGCCATCTGCTAAAACTGACTGGTAGGGTAATCGCGTTCATAGTGTAGGACAAACCCAGAACATTTATACGTCTAAAACGTCAAAACTTTGCTCCCTGTAATTGGCGCGTCATTCGTAATAAAATTACAACGGTATTGAAAAAATAAAAATGCTTTTTAACATGACTTTTAGGTTTTGAAGAAAAACAAATTCCATTTAATCAGATTCGCGTAAAACTGATAATAGACAACTTGCTATACATCTTTTTTACGTTACTGTCTTTCACTAAAAATGGTCCATTTTCTTAGCGGAAAATATATTTTAATTAAATTAAATTAGAGACTCATAAGTAAACGAATTAACAGTAATAGGAAAAAAAAATCATTCCGTATTACTGTTCCGCTCAGAAAGATGACATTCGGGATCAAACCAACTGTTATCGAGTAATTAATTTTTTACGTCGTGTCAGTTATGGCCCCTATCGATTGTATCCTAAACTCGATGTGACTGCAACAGTCGTACAAGACGTGTGGGAATATCTGCAACGCCACACCGTTCACCATAGATTCGAAACATTTGGTGTCATGCGGCCAAAGTCTCTAGCAGCCGTAGCAACCGCGCAAGTTTTCACGAGTAGGAAACAAAACAGACCGAACTAACTTCTTTACACACAGGGACTTTGTACAGAGTTTACAGGCTACAGTACAATATTACGTCATTCCGTTGTTACAGAAACACTCACACGACAAGGGGAAAAGCTGTCACAAGTTGTGAACAGTAAATTTATCGAACTACCACCATACTTGTTCGTTTTGAGCCAAATCTAAATTTTTCATAAACAACGTTTTGGATAGTTAATATTAGAAGCTACGTAATTCAGATAACAGCCAGAACATTATCGGAGCCAGAACATTAATTGCGTAGTACATTATTTTCTTCGTAGAACAGAAATATTCTTCAATCATAGAATATTTGAATCGCCTGGTTCTCGTCCCAGAGCAGTGCGTTCACTTTACCAATAAGGCTTTCTGAACTCTTTTGTATAATAGGCATGTATTGCCAAAATTCCGTAGGCAACCTGCCATCTGGCATGCTTTTCAGATGAGCAATGCTTTTCTCTCTCTGTTTTCTGCATTGCGATCTTGAAGATAAAATATTTTCAACTTCGTGAGAATGTCTTCATTGTAGAGTATATCCCTTCTTGTACAGCCTTGAACAAATCTCCTATGTCTTCTGTATCCTACTTAGATCTAAGTAATCCAAGTTTCATGACCATACAACAACACTGGTAAGTAAAAGAATTCAGAATGCTAATAGATACTACTATGGGCTGATGAAATACTTATAGTCAAAACTTGTACACCTGAAACAAAAGCTAAACTATAGAGAACATTAGTAAAACCGGTCCTGATGTACGGAAGTGTAACATGGATACTGACACAGAGTGACCTGTTTCGACTTGTATCTTTTCAAAGGAAAATACTTTGAAAACATTTATGTGGCTCCATTAGGGAAGATGGAGAATTGAGAATAAGGTACAACAGAGAGCTCTATGAGTTACATAGATCGCCTGATATTGTGATATCAGATAGGATAGCTAGGCTGAGGTGGACAGAACGTGTACAGAGAACGAATGAGGAGATGTTCTTAAGAGGATTATGAAATGCAGCACCAGAAGGAAAGAGAGGACGTGGAAGACCCAGACTACGATGGATTGATGGAATGTAAAATAGTACTTGGAGTGAAAAATTGGTGGACATTGGCTGAGGATAGGGAAGTCTGGAGTAAAATCCTGAAGGGAGCTGAGGCCCACTATGGGCTGTGTAGCTACTGATGATGATGAAGATGATAATGACAATACTGGCGCAGCCATTATCTTACAGACTTTTAGTCGAGTCTCTTTCCTTGTTTTCCTCAATAACGCTTGACGAATTGTGCTCCCATATTGTCTGAAACTTAACCAAATTAATTAGTATGCACCTGTATTTTTAGTATTGAAACATTCAAGTTACTGTGAAAGCGACGCCTGTCTGACGTGTGTGACTTGTTTTTATCTGCTACGAAAAACATTGTATTTATTGTAGAATGTTCTGGCGCGTTTATGACATGAAACTATATTAATTCATGAAAGTGTGTTTAAATTTATTGTTGTGTGTAGAAGGTAGGCACGTGGAATGTTCGCGGCCAGAAATATCTGGTAAACACGTACCGTACTTATAAAAATAGACGCGAAAAAAACGTGTGAAGTGTATATTTGGGACAGACAATAGCGTGGGAATGTGTTTGAACGTAGTGACAGAGAGTACGACGGAATATATGGTCGTTATATATTGTCACGACGGTGTACTGATCGCCGTATGGTACAGTGGAAAACAAAATACAGGACACCAATTAAGTCACCAAAAACCAGCTTTAATTATCACAGTTTACAGTTTGTAATCAACACGCTATTCAGCAATTGGTGGACACGATTATACTCGTACAATAATTCAAGTTAATTGTCCACACCAATAATAGAGTCGCGCACAACAATCATTTTTCACTAATAACCACTTGAACGCACAGAGTAATCGCCCGAAGTGTAAACTCGAACCTCACTTGAATAGATCGCCACTTAAACTGAAACCAAGCGCCGCTGAATGCTTGTATTTATACCCCGCTGAGATTCCAGAATAATCCATAATACGCCTCAACTATTAGAAAACACTAGAGCGTAATTAATTGCGGCCTTGAACACAGTGCGCGCCGATCGGTATGGTCTGGAATAGTCTCGTTGCGGACGCGTGACAAGTGTCACGTAATTGTTCTTCATCTCTAAAGCCCCCCATTCACTTTCAAACCTGTTGTACGACGGGTCCGTGACCTTGGTCGGTCTTCAAACCGTCTGAGGTTTGAGTGAAAGCATACACTTCTCAAACCGGCCAGCGGACAATCAGTTTTCTGTGTGTCATGGAGCCTAATCAAAAGCTGCAATCAAAGAAATCAAAAGCTGCAATCGCTGGGGCAATCCTGATTTTGTTGGATAACAAAAAAAAAAAAGAAGAGAGTTTGGATGAAAGAGTGGTTAAAAAATAAATCAACTTTTTCACACATCAGTTTGGTGAATACTTTGAAAGTGCAGGAACCGGAAGATTTCAAGAATTATCTTAGGATGGATAATGAGTTTTTCGGAATTACTGGCATTAGTTCGACAGAAAATTGAGAAAAAGGAAACGTGGTTAAGAGAAACTGTAAGTGCTGAAGAAAGACTAATAGCAACGTTGAGGAAGAAGCTATGAGGATATATATATATATATATATATTCTTGTCTGCATCTGGAAACTTTTCTTTACATTTTGTAACTAGGGCTTCGGCACTATTACGTATATTCCGGTTACTGTAGGCCTACTCTCTCGATTTTGTATCCCACAAGCAAGGGCGCTCTCGATACAGCTCAATAAACTCCTCCCAAAACTGCTTATTATTTTCAAAAGCCATCCTATCAACAAATAACCAATAAACAAATAAATATTCCATATTAAATTTAGATACATGTTAAAAACGCAGATATTGTGTACTTACTTGAGTCCGGTTTGAGAGAGCAACACACGCTTTCAAACTTGACAACTGGACTGACAGTCGGGTCGGATGTTCGACGGTTTGGCCTGCGAACCTTCAAACCACGTGCTCCGACTCAAATCCCCACCACACATTTTCAAACACGTTTGAACCAGCCGAGGTCACTCTCACTAACATCTAAGTAATTTGCAATTTCTAAATATAATTATTTCACTACCGACTCGGAACACAAAGTTTTTTATGGGTAAAAAACGTAAAAGGTGTACCTTATAACCTGAACCGGTTTTCGCTTTTAAAAAGCTTCTTCAGAGGCTTCTAATTTCTTGTATGGTCTGTCAACAGTTTTCTGTTGTCATTATGTATGTTGTTAATGACATTTGTATTTTAGCTTGTAGACAACTTGCCGACACACTGGTCACTATCAACTGAAATATTGCACTCGCATATTTGTTTCTCCACACATGGGCAGCGCGAGAGAAACTCATTTCTTCTCTTCGTGAATCACGTGTCTGTATGCTAAGTGAACGCCGCGAGTGACGCTTCACCGATGTTACTGGGAACGTCAAACGCGGTCTTCATTCAGGGGGTGTAAACCATATTTGAAATGTCAATTTTTTTAAAATTATAATTATAATGAAACGACGCTTTTACTATATCTGCATATCTGTGTAGTTAATCAAATTGTGGTTTTTAAGATTTCGTAATGCTTTCTAAATGTGTAGGTATTTTAATATCTTCTGCCAAACATGAGGGGGCAAATCCCCCTTTGCCACTCCATCCATAAATCCTCCTTATGGTGGACACACAAGAAAATTTGTAAACGAATTTAGAAAATCTTTAAAAAATTTTTAAACTTTATAAGACTTTCGTGTTTCTAAAAACTATTTAAAAACTTTTAACTATCATGTCGGATTTTGATTCTGATCGATTTATAATTGAAGTGGACCAGAGACCGGCAATTTGGGACCCGAGATGCAATGAATATTCAAACAAAATGGCAAAAGGGAGAGCATGGGAACAGCTCTGTTATATTTTTGTATCAGGCTTCAGTGAAATGAACAGCCTGATGAAAAATAAATCAGGTATGTTTCTAATCAGTACTATAGTAAAGTATGTAATAAAAATTAGAATAGTAGTAATAATAATAAAGTAGGCCTACTGAACTAAACTAACGTGTAAACTTCATACAACAACTAAAGTCATAAATGTCTAAAGTTGGTAGAGATTTTATTGTGAAATTATATTATGACAGATGTAGGTGTATGTAATAGAATAGAAACAAAATACATATACACGGTCTACGAAGTGCAGTATTTGACTAATGTCTAATTTTGTATGAGAGAATAATGTCTAATAATGTATGTATGCGAGAACTTGGCCATTCCAGAAAAAACTTCAGTACCATGCAATTCCGCTTTGAACAAGTTTTTATATTTTCTCTATTATTATTATTTGTTTAATGTAACACTGTTTCAATAGTATTTAACTAACAGCATCAGATATATAAATTAATAATTATTTAAATTAACAGTATGTAAATGTAAATTTATGTAAATGTAAAATCACACTTGTGGTAATTAATATTGTTATTGTTTTGCTCTTAAATACAAAATTTATCGATCTCTCACATGTATGTGTGTAATTGAATCTTATTTATGACTCTGATGATCTATGCTCACGTGTTGGAACACAGTTTATATGCTGAATTTTATATAAATTCATGTGCAATAGATAATAAGTATTTACTTGTTTTAATTGATTCTTTTCATGCTGTGTGTGAGGCAACCATTTAACATTATGTATAACTATTCTGATTCTCATCATCACATACGTGATATCATTTAATAGATTACCGTTATCAATTCATTTAATTTACTTGAACACATGAAACTCTTAAAATCTATTTGTATGCCTTCAAACTTTAAGTTAATATTTGGGTTGCATTGGTAATAATGAACGCATATTATGATCAACTAAAATACTAGTTTAATTTATCACTCATAACATATTATAATAGTACATAGGTTACGTCGCTGTACCTGAAATACATACATATTTTATAATAACAACTACGTGTCTCAATATATGCTGAAAACAAAGAAAACATACATACATATATAAATCAAATAATATTACAATTCAATATTCTACTTATTTAATGCGTTCATTAAATCCCAAATAAGCTTTGTTAATACATTCATAAATTACTTTATTCAGATTTATTCGTAACTTTCTTAATAATTTTCTCAGGTGTGAATTCTTTGAAAGAAACCAGGTCAGTAGAAGTTACTAATTAGAAATAATTATAATAATGGTTACTTGGTTATTGAATATCCATTAGTTGTTGTTGAAGTCGAGTTCCAGAGATGAAGATGGCTCGTAGACACATTCCGTCGGCTGCTGCTTTATCACAACCACTTATCACTTATTCTTCCGATCACTCGCGTAGGCGTTTGTATATGTGAATAATTGAAGTTCAGTGTTCATTCAAATGTTTCATCTTACTGTGTATGCTGTGAGTACGTTTTAATGTTAATATGCAAGTCTAGTCCCATTTGTCGCTGCTTCATTAAACATTCGTATAATTTATTAATTTGTTTAATATTTCGTGTTCATTATGTTGTTGATAATGTGTCGTACCCAATATTAAGTTCAAATAATTTGTATATCGTTAAGTGATGCTGTTTGTTGGTGTAACGGTCTGATTGTTCACTTGGTGTAATTTTTTACTAAGTCCGTTACTTCGCACACCGGTAAAGTATCACTACCGCGATATGAATGTATTATTAAGTCTTTTAAGTTACCTGTTACCGATCTAACTTCCGAACTCGAGTTAGCATTCCGCCGTTTAATGTACTCTTCTGAACTTTGAATAATTACTAACTCCGAATGATTTGAGTAAACAATTGAAAGTTTATGATATACCGTCTCTCGCACTTGAAGTTAAACTACTTGATATTTTGAATGTAAACTGTCTGAAAATTCTGACTGTAAAACTTTAGTATAACTGTTTCAAAAGTTGAGTGTAGACTGTCCCTCCGTGTTCCTGGACTGATAGTTTTATTAATTCGTCCCTACTCAAAATTTTGTCTCTGGCGCGCTTCACGCCTACTTCATTTCGAGATTGGTCAGTTTTTGATTTTCTTGGAAAATACTGTCCCACTATGTCAAAATTCTACGTCATAGTTCTCCCGATAGGTTCTTCGTTTCAGTTGCTATGGAAACACTCCTCACCACAAGTTTCTCGCTGGCTGAGGGCTTCTGATAGGTCCTTAGGTCTCCCCGATTTCTGCCCTGACGATCGTTGACCCGTTTCGAAGAAACTACGGCTATTAAACACTTGTCTATCAGCCTATTGTCTGAGTAAACTCTGCGTTTCTATAGATTCCCATTATCTGTACTTACAGTCTCCCTGGCGTATTGTTCTATGCTCTAACCCCTTTTTTCTGGCTATTACTAATTTCGAACATCTGCTGGTCGTTGAAGTCACCCCAACTTTCCCTTCGTAAATTCTTGTCTGTCAATTAGACGATGACTCCAGCTGCGTAACATGACTTTAGTCTTTGTCAAGCCTATCTTACAGTATTGTTTCTTAAGGTTCAGTGTATCCGTTCCATTATAGTATGTAGTTCCACTCGTTTTTGTCGCTTATCGTCTACTGACGTAACATGGTCAACACCTGCTACAATTCTCGGTACGGGTGTGAATGTCCTTACTTACTTTGTTACAGCTGCGGAGAGCAATAATTCTGGACGAAACTTTCCCTGTCATCATACGCCACTATTTCTATAGTTGGATGAACTTAATGTGTTTCTATTGTCATGTCAGCGACGCCTCACTGACAGCTTCTCATTACTCCTTATTTATTGCTCCAACTATAAGTCGTTGGCACTGCCTCGTGTGAACGTACTCTGCCGAGGTGAAAATTTTAAAATTTTCTGCTCGTTACAGTGTCCTCAATTTCGATTTGACGATGTGACTTCAGGGAACAACTCAAACCTAAATTCTGCGCCCTGTACGTCGCCTCGCCGTGTCCATCTTCTTCAGGGGAAGGTATACACAATAACCTACTTTCAAAAGCTTATATTACCAGTGGTACACCCCCTTTTGGTTTTAATCGGTTCTCTGAATTTATTGCTAGCTATTTGGGATAGCTGAACGCATTTCACATTGTCGAATTTACATATAAATACCTTATCTTTATAATTATAAGACAAATCATAAATTCCATAAGCAATTAAATAATTTCATCAATTGAATAAAAGTTTACCTTCTAAAATATCATACTCACAAGATATTATCAAACAGTTAAGCGGTTCAATGTAACCTTTACATGATATCAAAGAAAATCTCCTATACATATTCACCTTTGTGCATTACTAATGATCTTACCAATAAAATCTTTTAAACTGTTATTTTAAAATTAGATTGTTAATTGACACAATCGCTACGTTAATTGTGATTATCTTAATAATTTACATACACGTATTACATTTAGTTTTAATGATTTACCTACTTCATGATAGCATCATTTACAATCCTAGCCTACTAATTACATACACTCACATTAATAAAGTTCATTCACTATCTAGTTCTTTGAGTATTATCACTTATTTGATTTTAAGTGTCCATTTTTTTCACTTTGTCCTAGTAACTTATTACCATATAAATCAAATAATAGAAATTAAATGTCCTTTGCATTCACTGCAATATTTTATAAAACGTCACACTAAATGTTAATTTATCTTATTATCTAACATTTAATTAGTGCTTAATTAACTAAATACATTAATGATATCAGCGCGTCAATCCCCCTAACGCAGATGATTCATCAGCATCAGCTAACTTCTTATGACATCTTCTTCAATTTCTTTCTCTTTCTTCCTCTTCAGTTTTCTGATTCATAGTATTTTTTCAATTGCCTGGCATTAAATTTTCCACGGAGTTTCTTGTCATCATCGCAATCGACGAGTAGATAAGTAGCTTCTCCGAGAATTTGATGCACTTTATATGGTCCGCAGTACAATTCGCAAAATTTCTCAATTCTTTTCTGGACCGCGTCCGATTGATGATATGTTCTGATTAACACCTTCTCACCAATGTTGAATCTTGTAATGGTCTTAGTCTCATAACATAACTTCGCTTGTTTTTCTCTCTTCTCCTTCATTTTGATGAATATTTGGTTATGGTCCACTCCTTTAACTAGGAGTACGTCCTTGTTTATGTATTTTTCCCACGCTCTGGGAGGTTTTTTCCCAAGTTGAGCCTCGTACGGTGTTACTTCTATCGTCTCGTGGTACGTTTCGTTAATACAGCTCTCAACGATTGATACGTAACGCGACCACTTTGTATGTTGATCACCGACGAAGATCCTAAATAAGTTCCCAAGCTGTCTGTTGATTCTTTCAGCCAGATTCGCACAAGAGTTCCTTATTGCGGTTAATCTTGGTTGGATATTTAGTTCAGTTAATCCATCTAACCATTTTTTAGATGAAAATTGCGTTCCGTTATCTGTAATAATTACTCTAGGAGACCCCAGTTCTTTACAATACTGGTGTATTCGTCTCAGTGTAGCGGCGGTCGTTGCCCTTCGAAGTGTGAAAAGTCGTACGTATTTGGTAAAGTTGTCAACCATAACAAACAGATATCTTACCCCGGCGGACGAAACAGGTAATGGTCCGTAATAATCGGCGCTCACTAGGTCACCCTTGCGTAACGGTATTATGGCTTTTGTTCCACCGAACAAGTTTCTGTTGCCTGAATCTTTCTTTCGCTGACAAGTGTCGCAAGCCCGTACGTAATTTTTCACCCTCTTTAGCATACCGTCTATGGTAAAGTACTCCTGCAATAATTTGATACATCTCTTCGCACCGGGATGACCATACATACGGTGTATTTCAGCAATTATTTCACCAGACACACTGTTCGGTACGTATAGTTTCCACTCCCTTTTGCGTAATCTGTACAATTTCTCATCGACGAATCTATAAAATTTATTTAATTCCTTATCTATACAATTTTCCCTAATCTTATCAATAATATTCTTAAGCTTATTATCTTGAGTTTGATACTTTCCAATGTCCGTTAGGATCTTGCTTACCTTCTTATCCATTTTGATTGTCAGGTGGTTAATTAAGTATTCGGAAATATTGTCACTAATTACTTCTAGCGTGGCATCTTCTGGATTTCGGCTTAGGAGATCAGGGATAATATTGTCCTTACCTCTACAATGGACAATGTCGAATTTGTACTCCTGAATACTTAAGATCCAGCGTGTAATACGCGAGTTGTTTAAATGACATTTATTCATAAAAGTCAGTGCTTTATTATCAGTAATGATGGTTAACGGTTGTCCTAGTATGTATATACGGAACCGCTCAAGACATCTTACAATACACAAAAGCTCCTTCTCCGTAGTGTAATAATTTATTTCTGCACCCTTGAATGTCTCGCTGGTAAAAGCTATTACTCCAATTCTTCCTTCTTCGTCCAATTGATATAGTTGTCCGCCATATGCAAAGTTGCTGGCGTCACACTGCATATAATATCTTTGATCTATTCGTGGAAACTTTAAGATGACTGTTTCTACGAATAACCCTTTAACCTGCTGAAAACATTCATTTAATTCCTGTGTCCAGGTAAATTTCTGTCCTTTCCGTAACAACTCAAGTAATTGTTTAGTGGTTTCAGCGTATTTGTCTGTAAAACGATTGTAGAAATTTGTCAACCCCAGGAAACCTTTTAATTGTTTTTGGTTCCGAGGTGCAGGGAACTTCATAATGGCATCTATCTTCTCGTCCGTTGCTCGTATTCCTTGCGTCGTTAGTCGATAACCGAGGTACGCGATTTCTTGTCTGAAGAATTGCGACTTCTCCAAATTGATGGTTAAATTTGCCCTTCTTAAATTAGATAATAATAAGTCTAAATGTAACAAATGCGTTTCTAAATCTTCTGAATAACACAGGCAATCGTCGACATAAATAATGGTATTTTCTTTTACTTCATCGTCCAGTACTGTATCCAATCCCCTGGTCAGTGCAGCAGAACTGGTACTCAGGCCGAATGGTGTAACTGCAAACGATAACACTTGCCGTCGTACATAAAAGCGGTGACGTTCCGGCACTCCGGCTTCAGTGGTACTTGCCAGAAACTGCTAGTTAAGTCTACGGTAGATAAGTAATTCATCTCGCCAAAATGTCGTTTATTGGAGGGGCACCCTCGTAGTCTGGGATAGTCACACTGTTCACCTTCCTCGCATCCAAACACAATCGTACGCTACCGTCCTTCTTAATTACCGTAACAAGTGGGTTGATGTATGCGCTGTTGCATCTCTCAATGACCCCATACCGCAACATTTTCCGAATCTCATCATCTACCTTCCCTTTATATGCTAATGGGACAGGCCATCCTCTCTGGAAGTACGGCGTCTGGTCGGTGACTCGGAACTCGTGAACATACCCTTCGATTCTTCCGGGGCATTCTCTGAATAAACTACAATTCCTTACTAGAATCTCCCTTAATCTTTCCAACGTTCCTTTATCTCCGCATTCTATACTTTCTATCTTCTTGTTAATGTTCCTGATGATCTCTTCTTCTTCTTCTGCGTCCACCACTTCTATATGCATCATAGGCACCGTGTACGTCGCTTCGTTATCCTCTCTTCTTAACTCGACGATTCTTCTTCCCATGTCAATGAGACATCCTGTTTCTTGAAGAAAATTGGTTCCTAATATGCAAGGTTTTATCAAATCTGGTATTATGAGAAAAACACATTCATATTTAATTTCTTCAATATAGATATCACATAATATTTGTTTTCTGATTAACTTTGATTTATTACCAACTGCACTAACTAATAATGTGTTAGACATCGGTAATATTTCATAAGGTGTAATATTATGTTTGTTTTGGTGAAACCACGACTCAGACAATCCGGCAATAACGGATCCAGTATCGAGCAACGCTTGTACGCTAACATTGTTGTTGAACTTGATATTTATCTCTGGACACCTAATTATTCGTTGAGAAATTTCTTCATCATCATTACATAATAAATCGCTTCGTAAGTCCGGTAGGATTATATTCGTCTGGTAATCATTTGTTTTGACGGCTATCTCCGTTAATGGGTGGAGGGATTTTTTTTTTCCTCTTCTTGTTGTTGACGATTCTTTTTGGGTTGAGTGCCCGAGGTGCCGGCAGCCGCGTTGGTAAACTCTATTGTGTTGACAACGCGCCGGTCCGCGTTACGGTGCTGGTTATTTATGGCGGGTCTGTCACCCCACGTTTTCTTCTGTATACCGCTTCCTTTGTTCGGGCCGCTTTCACTTTCCTTATACGCATTTCTTCCCTCGTTTGCCGCCGCATAGTTCGACTCTCTATTAATTCTTGGTTGAATCTGTGTATACTCGATGATCAGAGATTCGAAGTTTGGTATCGTCACAATCCCTCTTGTGACCACCGGGAGCTGGATCTCGTGCCCAAAGTGACGTGATATCTTACGTATTAATTGATAGTCAGTCAGGGTAGGTGTTAACTGCCTGCTTTCCAACAAAATGCGTTCAATATATTGAATAGCAGTAACTGGTCCGCGCCAATCAAACCTGCCGTACTCCAAATGGTCCCGGATACTGTCCTGTCGTTCCTGGCCCCAATATTTCAGAGAGAACGCTTCCTTGAATTCTTCTAAGTTTGATATTTGGTTACGTATCACTCGCCACCAAATTCCTGCGTCCAACTCCAGATGTCTGCCAATCCACTTGATATTGTCAGCGGGATAGTATAACTCTTGAATTTCGGACAATTCTTTGAGGAATTCCATAGGGAATCTGTCCGTGCCATTATATTTGAGATCATTGTGGTTAGGCCCGTTAATTCGGTTTAATATACCACACTCGCCTTCCATCAGCTGTCGCTGCAACCTTTCTTGGTTTTCTCTTACCTTAGTTAAATGTCCTTTTAATTCTTCGATCCTCGTTGTCTTTTCTTTCGTAGTCTCGTCCAACTTCTGTTCTGTTGAACGTTGTCTACCGTCAACTTCTAACTTCTGTATAATATTATTATTTGTTCCTTCTTGCTCCTGTTGTTTCTGCAGTATGGTATCGTGTATCTCGGCCTTAAGTTCTTCGTGTTTCTTATTGTAATCCTTGACGTGAACATCGAACTTGTGATTAATCTTTTTAACGGTCGTCTGGGTAGAGTGTACCGCCGCCATCCATTCTTGACGATCATTATCTTGTTTTTCTTGTATTTCTACATACTTCTTGTTGGCTTCTTCTCTCAAGTCTCTCACGATATCATCTTGGTTCTTTTGTAGTTCATCGACCTTTCTTTCCCAGGTCTGCTGGCTTTCACGTATCTCTGACCTTATTTGCGTAAGCTGTTCCGCTGTCTCTCGTTTCATCTCTTCCTTATGCTGGTCGAATTTTTCACTAAGTAATTTGTTAATATTTTCTTCTTGTTTTTTGTATCGTTCTTCTTGTTTCTCGTCTTGTTTTTCTAGTCTTTCGCTAAGTAATTTAATACCCTCTTCTTGTTTTTCACTCTGTTGACGAATGAACTCCATCAACGTTTGTAGAGTTCCATCTTCTAGTTTAGATGTCTGTCCTCGCGCCCTATCTTCTGGACTCTCTATCACGCTACTTGGTTCACTAGGTGTAGTATTGTCCTCGGTATTTACTGCACCTAATTGGTTATTAATGTCAAATTCTACGCTGTCTGAATTGCTTGCCATTTTTGCCCTTCTACGCGTAATCATTCAAACTGACTTACACTAATAACACTTATCTTACTTCTACTTCTATGACACTACTTTCTCTACTACTTCTACTGCCTGTTCTTTACCTAAGCTGTACGTGTTAACAATCTTTGTTAATACGTATCATGCCGTGCGAATGGGCGCCATTTGTAAATGTATGATTGGGGATTATTTATTATGCTAACCGTGATTCAATTAATTAATCTGTGATTGCCGAGCCCCACGTTGGGCGCCATTTGTAAATGTAAATTTATGTAAATGTAAAATCACACTTGTGGTAATTAATATTGTTATTGTTTTGCTCTTAAATACAAAATTTATCGATCTCTCACATGTATGTGTGTACTTGAATCTTATTTATGACTCTGATGATCTATGCTCACGTGTTGGAACACAGTTTATATGCTGAATTTTATATAAATTCATGTGCAATAGATAATAAGTATTTACTTGTTTTAATTGATTCTTTTCATGCTGTGTGTGAGGCAACCATTTAACATTATGTATAACTATTCTGATTCTCATCAACACATACGTGATATCATTTAATAGATTACCGTTATCAATTCATTTAATTTACTTGAACACATGAAACTCTTAAAATCTATTTGTATGCCTTCAAACTTTAAGTTAATATTTGGGTTGCATTGGTAATAATGAACGCATATTATGATCAACTAAAATACTAGTTTAATTTATCACTCATAACATATTATAATAGTACATAGGTTACGTCGCTGTACCTGAAATACATACATATTTTATAATAACAACTACGTGTCTCAATATATGCTGAAAAACAAAGAAAACATACATACATATATAAATCAAATAATATTACAATTCAATATTCTACTTATTTAATGCGTTCATTAAATCCCAAATAAGCTTTGTTAATACATTCATAAATTACTTTATTCAGATTTATTCGTAACTTTCTTAATAATTTTCTCAGGTGTGAATTCTTTGAAAGAAACCAGGTCAGTAGAAGTTACTAATTAGAAATAATTATAATAATGGTTACTTGGTTATTGAATATCCGTTAGTTGTTGTTGAAGTCGAGTTCCAGAGATGAAGATGGCTCGTAGACACATTCCGTCGGCTGCTGCTTTATCACAACCACTTAACACTTATTCTTCCGATCACTCGCGTAGGCGTTTGTATATGTGAATAATTGAAGTTCAGTGTTCATTCAAATGTTTCATCTTACTGTGTATGCTGTGAGTACGTTTTAATGTTAATATGCAAGTCTAGTCCCATTTGTCGCTGCTTCATTAAACATTCGTATAATTTATTAATTTGTTTAATATTTCGTGTTCATTATGTTGTTGATAATGTGTCGTACCCAATATTAAGTTCAAATAATTTGTATATCGTTAAGTGATGCTGTTTGTTGGTGTAACGGTCTGATTGTTCACTTGGTGTAATTTTTTACTAAGTCCGTTACTTCGCACACCGGTAAAGTATCACTACCGCGATATGAATGTATTATTAAGTCTTTTAAGTTACCTGTTACCGATCTAACTTCCGAACTCGAGTTAGCATTCCGCCGTTTAATGTACTCTTCTGAACTTTGAATAATTACTAACTCCGAATGATTTGAGTAAACAATTGAAAGTTTATGATATACCGTCTCTCGCACTTGAAGTTAAACTACTTGATATTTTGAATGTAAACTGTCTGAAAATTCTGACTGTAAAACTTTAGTATAACTGTTTCAAAAGTTGAGTGTAGACTGTCCCTCCGTGTTCCTGGACTGATAGTTTTATTAATTCGTCCCTACTCAAAATTTTGTCTCTGGCGCGCTTCACGCCTACTTCATTTCGAGATTGGTCAGTTTTTGATTTTCTTGGAAAATACTGTCCCACTATGTCAAAATTCTACGTCATAGTTCTCCCGATAGGTTCTTCGTTTCAGTTGCTATGGAAACACTCCTCACCACAAGTTTCTCGCTGGCTGAGGGCTTCTGATAGGTCCTTAGGTCTCCCCGATTTCTGCCCTGACGATCGTTGACCCGTTTCGAAGAAACTACGGCTATTAAACACTTGTCTATCAGCCTATTGTCTGAGTAAACTCTGTGCGTTTCTATAGATTCCCATTATCTGTACTTACAGTCTCCCTGGCGTATTGTTCTATGCTCTAACCCCTTTTTTCTGGCTATTACTAATTTCGAACATCTGCTGGTCGTTGAAGTCACCCCAACTTTCCCTTCGTAAATTCTTGTCTGTCAATTAGACGATGACTCCAGCTGCGTAACATGACTTTAGTCTTTGTCAAGCCTATCTTACAGTATTGTTTCTTAAGGTTCAGTGTATCCGTTCCATTATAGTATGTAGTTCCACTCGTTTTTGTCGCTTATCGTCTACTGACGTAACATGGTCAACACCTGCTACAATTCTCGGTACGGGTGTGAATGTCCTTACTTACTTTGTTACAGCTGCGGAGAGCAATAATTCTGGACGAAACTTTCCCTGTCATCATACGCCACTATTTCTATAGTTGGATGAACTTAATGTGTTTCTATTGTCATGTCAGCGACGCCTCACTGACAGCTTCTCATTACTCCTTATTTATTGCTCCAACTATAAGTCGTTGGCACTGCCTCGTGTGAACGTACTCTGCCGAGGTGAAAATTTTAAAATTTTCTGCTCGTTACAAGTATTTAAACAGTGTTATATTCAAAAGTTAATAAAAAATATATTCTTGTACGAAAAATTTTATTATTATTAATAATAATATAAAAATAATACAAGAATAATTGAGTTGAGTAAATATGAATGTAATATTTTCTCTAATAATTATTGTATTGTATGGTATTGCACCATACAAAAATTTAACATCATTCTCTGCAACAGTCGTATACATTTGTATCTAGTCCATATGGTTCCTACAAGTGTAACAAATATGTAACAATATTCTCCCTGCAAGATCAGTGTCTAGCCATATCAGTTTACTGTTGAGTATCATAATTGCAACACAAGAAAAACAGCAATGACTTCTAAATTACATAATAGCATATTAGCGAATTCAGGCGAGACGGTCTCATCAATGCTTTATGGAGACACTACTTGAGGACATATGAGCCAAAACAATCTTGCGAACAATGCAGACAAGTTTATGTCTGCCCTACAGGAAATCAATAGTTAATCGATTACTCAACACCAAATTGATTAATATTTCGTCTACTGTAATACGAAGTGTGTGTGTGTGTGTGTGTGTGTGTGTGTGTGTGTGTGTGTGTGTGTGAAAGAGAGGGATGTAGAGAGGGAGGAGGAAGGCAAAAAGACTGTACGTGGGTGTAACGTTCTTAACATAATCTATCAAAATCTTTGAAACAAATCAGATGTGATAAACGAACAATATTCATATAAATAGAAACCCTTTCTATTTTCAAACAAATATTTCTACTGAGAGATATATTTAAGTAAGAACACATTTTCGCGCGAAATAAGTTATTAAAATATTTTTATTAGGACTATGGTTCGATAGTGAAACAGTATCAGACAAGGTTTCTCTGAAAAAGGTCAATATATCATTCTGTCTTGCCATGGCACTGATCCTTCTTGTATAGGCCTACAAAAGAATTCAGCAAACTTCTCTCTTATTACTGAAGCCGTGGGCACCCTGGTTGTATGACAGT
The DNA here is from genome assembly GCA_034769895.1 of Magicicada septendecula. Lineage (NCBI taxonomy): Eukaryota > Metazoa > Arthropoda > Insecta > Hemiptera > Cicadidae > Magicicada > Magicicada septendecula. The sequence goes on from CM068369.1 coordinate 558,682,390, forward strand.
TCGATCTTCTTCCAATCTTACAACATCCTTCTCATGTTTGTGTTTTGGCTCTGTACGTGAAATTGTAGCAAATTGAGAAGCTGATTAAATGTGTCTTGTGACATCCTGAAGAAGTTTAAAAAGTTTCGCGTTGTCTGCTTTTAGCTCATTCATTAGTGCATAAAACTGTCCCACCATACACCACCATAAAACTGCCCCACTACCAACCATTCACTCGTTATCTGGTGCATCCAGAAACAACGTTGCTTACGACGGCGTCTCCGACGTACTAGAAGAGCAAGAAGAAGAAGAACTTCCTCGTCAGAGGCCATGATGAAACTGATGTAAAAACTAAATGAAAAAATCTTTTATCACTGAGCAAATGGAGAGTGGCGCGTCTCTGAAGCGAACCCATACACACGAGCTACTGGGTGGTGCCACTGCGTGGCGCCACAAAGAAGCTGGTACAAGCAATTGAGTGGCGCCACAGAGTGGCTTGTACTAGCTTCTTCGTGGCGCCACGCAGTGGCACCACTCGGTGGCTCGTGTGAATGGGTCCGCTTTAGAGACGCGCCACTCTCCATTTGCTCAGTGATAAAAGATTGTTTCATTTAGTTTTTACATCAGTTTCATCATAGACTTTGACGAGGAAGTTCTTCTTGTTGTTGTTCTCGTACGTCGGCGACGCCGTCGTAGACAACGTCAATTCTGGATGCACCAGATAACGTGTGAACGGAACAGTAACGGTAGTGGAACAGTTTTATACACTAATGAGTGAGCTAAAAGCAGACAATGTAAAATTCTTAAACTACTTCAGGATGTCATAAGACACATTTAATCAGCTTCTTAATTTGCTACAATTTCACATACAGAGGCAAAACAGAAACATGAGAAGGATGCTGTAGGACTGGAAGAAGATCGACCCAAGTACACTCTCTTTACCTTCCTCCTTCCTCCCTACATCCCTCTCTCTTTCACACACACACACACACACACACACACACACACACACACACACACACACACACACACACACACACACACACACACACACACACACACACACACACACACACACACACACAATAATCGTATTACAGTAGACAAAAAATTAATTAGTTTGGTGTTGAGTAATCGATTAACTATTGGTTTCCTGTAGGCCAGACCTAATCTTGTCTGCAACTGTAAACTGTCTGCATTGTTCGCAAGATTGTTTTGACTCATATGTGCTCAAGTAGTGTTTGCATAAAACATTGTTGAGACCGTCTCGCCCGAATTCGCTAATATGCTATTATGTAATCTAGGCATCATTGCTGTTTTTCTTCTGTTGTAATTATGATACTCAACAGTAAACTGATACGGCTAGAGACTGATCTTGCAGGCAGAATATTGTTACATATTTGTTACACTTGTATGAGCCATATGGGCTAGATACAAATGTATACGACTGTTGCAGAGAATTATGTTAAATTTTTGTATGGTGCAATGCCATAAAAAACAATAGTTATTGGAGAAAATATTACATTCATATTTACTCAATTATTCTTGTATTATTTTTATATTATTATTGTTAATATAAATTTTCTTGCAAGAATATATATTTTATTAATTTTTTAATATAACACTGTTTAAATACTGTTAATTTAAATAATTATTAATTAGTATATCTGATGCTGTTAGTTAAATACTATTGAAACAGTGTTATATTAAAACAAAAAAATAATAATAACAGAGAAAATATAAAAACTTGTTCGAAGCGGAATTGCATGGTACTGAAGTTCTTTCCGGATTAGCGCTCTCATTATACAAAAATTAGACATTAGTCAAAAACTGCTGTTTGTAGATCTTGTATATGTATTTTGTTTCTATTCTATTATGTACACCTACATTTCTGTCATAATATAATTTCACAATAAAATCTCTGCCAACTTTAGACATTTATGACTTTAGTTGTTGTATGAAGTTTGTACATTAGTTTAGTTTGTGATATAATTAATATTTCATATATATATTTTTTTTTAATTTTTTGGGTTATTGCGAGGGAAGTACACCAGCAATTAGAGCCCGTCAAAAGTGACACATATTAGCTTTGTTCGAGGGTGGGCGGTAAAAAGGAACAAACCTTTCCTTTCCATTAAGACGTCGTAAAAACTATTCACGGACAATGAGCTGTACGGCACATGTTGCAGCCAACTGGACCATGCGTGGGAATGCCCGACTCCACAATTAGGACAAAAGGAGACTACCCTTACATCTGTCCAGTAGCGAGAAAAACACAGAACCAACGGCGAGAGTATTGTTCAAAACCATGTGTGCGACTTCTCAAAGACAGTGGTCTATGCAAGGACAATAGGACAGGCGACTAAGTGACGCTAGTGAAGAGCACAGATGTTATGGCACCCGCAAATCGACGAAAGAAGTCGTCAGCGTAACAACAATGAGAGAATTCGACACGCTACACCAAAAGTAGCAGATGTGATTTTGAAACGAAGCCTTAACACTGATTTCAGGAACGGGGCAACGGACGTAAGACAGCGACTCATCTAGTCCACGTGGACTACGTCAAATTCAAGTCGAGAAAGCCAACCAGCCAATGAGGAACGAGAATTCCGGAGGGAACTTCTGTAGGGGATGGTTCAGAGAGAAGCTTGAGACCAGAGAGCGAATCTCGTGTATGAACGTCCCTCTCCAAACGGCGCTGGGTGGAGAATTCGTTGGAAATACTGACTGGAGACGAAGGGACACAGGGAGGTCCATGGAATGAACCTATCAAAGATGATTTGGTGGGAAGTTTGAGCGTTCATCAGAATCCCAAGAGTGGGAACATCAGAAGAAATAAAAACCGTTTACACAGGGAGACGCGCTCTCAGTTTTACTACAAATTTTGCTCAGTTTTACTTCATTTATCTCAGTTCATTCTAATTTTTCACTCAGTTAATTCAAATTGTATCTCAGCGTACTACAATCATTGGCTCAGTTCATTAAGATCTTTGCCTCAGTTTATTATAATTCTTAACTCGGTTTACTCAGAGTTTCGAACAGTCTATTGAACTTGTATTTCATTTTCATAATAGTTCAAGTACAAGGACTTAAGGCAGTGCGTGAGTTAAAATGTATTTCGGTAGAGACGATTAAGACATTGTTACGAATAAATGGAAGTGCGCGAATAAGACTCAGAGCGTAAAACGGAATAGTAGTTTTCGTGATGAAGCGCGAGTAACAATCTTTATAAACTCTATGCAATTCACCGTGATAAAGATACTGACATTGTGAAGTGACATTCTTGAACAATTACAGAAAAGTAGTGATACTACAATGTTTAGTAATTAACTCAAGTAAATAGAATTGTGAACAAGTGCCTAATGAACTCGAAAACGATCTAGGCGCCGAAAAGAGTTGTCGTGCGGTATGGACAATTACTAGAAGCATACGGTATCGAACTGTGAACCGCGAGATAGACAGATACGCGCGTAGAACGTAGACGACCGATTACGAGTACGATGCCACGACTTGTATTATAATAAACTCAAAAGCTCGAAGTGACTGTCGCGGTGTGCGGAAGTGTTTGCGATCGAGTGCTATATGGATTAACCCCACTCATCAACGCAGGGATACATCATAGGAGAGACACACCACGGCAGAACGAGTAAAGTACATAACTAATCTCTTCTTATAATTAGTAATTTATCAAATACCACTGACCTGACACTTAGAACCAAACCACCTGAGAAAGTTATATAAATATGAGTCAGATAGATACGAATCCATAAGTAGGGAATATTATGTTCTAGAATAGTATACATGTCTTCTTGTTAATATATTTTGTACTATGTATGTATTTTGATGTGTCTGTTGCAGGAACAGGATTTTAGCGATGTATATGATTGATATGTGTATTGTTAATTATGATTATTTCATGCATATAAATGTTTAATGTGTTTTAACATAAAATACTAAATACGAATTATGAGCACACCACATTTTAGTTAGTAACGTCATTGCAGACGAAGAAGCGTCTACATTTGATCGCTCACTTAATTATTTAAATTCGTTCATTGAATTATTAAATGTGGCATAGAATTTTATTGTTTTGTTGAAGATTTGTAAGTGCTCTTAAATTAATGTTATGACATGAATAAGAATAAAAAATGATTTAAATAAACGTAAGTTAGAATGGATTCGCTAGTATTCTATTGATTTATGTAAAAACCTGACTCACAACTTAACCTTTCATCGAACAGTATCTATATTTATAATTCAAGTTGACGATTATCAATTAAATTACTCAGAAAGATGCACGGAATAGAAGTTTCCAAGACAGTTAAAGTCAGAAGAAATTTCATATGTAGCAAGTTTGAGTGTGAATAATTAATTAACTCTAACTCAATTCATACAATTAATTATTATTTAAAGGAGTAAATTTGTTAACATTGCATATGGGAGTTCAACACATGACTTTAACTATATCGTATATGCTAACCCAAGCTCAGAGTTAGATACACTTTGATCACAACTTTATTAAAGAGATAATTAAATCAGTTTACGCAATAATTTGCATAACAAACTTAATACACACCAAAGTTTATCATTGTATATGGTTTCCCAACGTGGGGCAGTGCAAAACCAATTTTTTAATAACAAAGATAATTAATTAATATATGCAAATAAATTTACATACAGATATTATATTGTGGTACTGGTGCTCCAACATCACGGGGCAACATAAAGTACAGATTTACGTACCTATAAAAGTAATCAATCAATTTTTATATAATTAATGAATAATTAATCTATGCAATAAATTTGCATAAAGATTTACATCGTTAAGTTCAGTATGCCTACTTTATTATTATTACTACTATTCTAATTTTTATTACATACTTTACTATAGTACTGATTAGAAACATACTGTACCTGATTTATTTTTCATCAGGCTGTCCATTTCACTGAATTGAATTATAAATCGATCAGAATCAGAATCCGACATGATAGTTTTAAAAGTTTTTAAATAGTTTTTAGAAACAAGAAAGTCTTAAAAAAAATGATGGCCAGCCATAAGACATTATCATGTCAAAAATATTAAGTAAACTCCCAAAGTTTTATAGAAAACACAGTGTTAATACACGCTTCACAACACTACTCCGAACACTGCTGTGGGGCCACTGAAAGTGGCCCGTTTGCGAAGGTACAATTTAAAACTATGTAAAACAACCGGGCGACACAGAGTGGCCCGCGTGTCAGCAAGACATTTAGAAAATCGAAAATAAAAATACAGTTTTACAAAAGAATGGCAAACTCATTCAAAACAATAAAGAAAACAGCTGGGGGGGGGATACCCTTGACGTCACTGACCTGAAAGCGAATGTTTTTCAAATTTGAGAGTTCTGATTACTTTGAGAGTGTTGCAAAATTACTTTTACACCAAATATATTTAATAAGTGTCAATGACTGGATTATGGGTAAAAAGCGGGCACATGTCAGTACTTTATAAGCACTGAGTTATGAGACAGAATATACTTGTGTAACCGGACAAAAAGTGTTGACTGATTAGTGTTTTGGCAAAAGCGTCGTGCCAACAATATTAGCAGACGTGTGACCTTGACGTGCGAGCGCGCGTGTCCAGCTCTTCCTTAATAATACAGTATACACTGACCAGATGTGACGTGCTGTTGTTGGCCAGGCTTCCTCACTCATTCTACAACGCTATCTATCTTTCTGTTACCTATTAAACATTTTAGATAATTCTACGGTCCACTTTCTTATATATAAAATTTCTCTCCGGTAAAACGATCAAACTATTCGAGAGTTTATAACTTTTCATGGATTTTTAATATTTTGTACGATTTAGTTTCTATGTTTAAAATGTAATAATGTTTTACTATTTTTATAGTTTTGTATATATACATTACTGTGTACGTACACGGTATTCCTTAATGTATCGATTTGTGTGAACGTTTAATCTCATAGGTAGTACCGAACCCGATACACATTCCAGTTGAACTGTCAGCGATGCCTTCTTCTCAGGCGGTATTAATCACGCTGTATTTATACAATGTTGTTATTTCATATAAAGGTTACGTTAATAGAGTTTCTATTTCATACAAAGTGTACTCCATTAAATCATGATTTCTTATACCAAAATATTTATATATATTGAAAACTTTCTCAAGTGAAACTTACTTGTCTGTTTTGTATGTAGAACGCGTTTCGGCGTCGTGTTCGCCTTCTTCAGCTTTGCGACAGACTGCCAGTACCTAGTAACGTTTGTTGGTTGGAAGGTATAGTGGGGGTGGTGTATAGAGGAAGGGGATTGGCGCGGGGATCCGAATTATTGTTTGCTTTGTGTATAACTGTGTCGAACAGTGTATGTGATTTATATTGCAATTGGTCGTTTAGTATGTTGTTTGGTTGTGTTGTGTGGTGTTTGTATATTTCATACTGTTCAGCTGTGTTGAGTTTTCGCCCTTTGGGTAAGAGGTGTAATATTTCAAGATTAGTATCTATGTATTACACCTCTTACCCAAAGGGCGAAAACTCAACAGAGCTGAACAGTATGAAATATACAAACACCACACAACACAACCAAACAACATACTAAACGACCAATTGCAATATAAATCACATACACTATTCGACACAGTTATACTCAAAACAAACAATAATTCGGATCTCCGCGCCAATCCCCTTCCTCTATACACCACCCCCACTATACCTTCCAACCAACAAACGTTACTAGGTACTGGCAGTCTGTCGCAAAGCTGAAGAAGGCGAACACGACGCCGAAACGCGTTCTACATACAAAACAGACAAGTAAGTTTCACTTGAGAAAGTTTTCAATATATATGAAGTGTAGTGCAGTGAAAGAAGATGATGAACAAACAAGACAACCAAAATATTATTTTTAATTTTTTCTAAATCTCATAGAGAACACGTTTGATCTCTTGTTTGATGTGAACTGTCAGTATCTAACACATTAGATCTATTATTATTTTGCTGTTATTATTTTATTCTTATCAAGTTTATTATTACGCCAACACAGGAGTGCTGTATGATTTTAATTGCTGTTTCTTAAAAACTACTTTTAACATTTTATACATTATGATAAATTTAGGTTTGCTTATTTGGACTAATACACACGTTTTGGTCAATCATTTACAGTTGTTTACATGGATTAGTTAATATTACATTATTATGTTTATTTTGAATCATTAGTATACTTTCTAGTGTATAGTACAGGTCGACATTTCACCCAATCCAATATGGCTGAAAGCCTTCTTGCTTCTCTCTAACGTAACCTTTTTAAAACAGTTACAATTTTCATATAGTTTAACAAGGGCTATGTACTGTAACAATGTATACATGTACAGAATTAATCAAGTTTTGATTTTGAAGACCTAAATCATGAGTACTTTTCACGTACCGGTATATCATCTGCTTTTTCAGCTACTTGTTTCAGACACGTAGTTATAGATTGTTACGAAAACCATTGGGAGTTGTAGAGACGTTGAAGAATCCCAGCCAGTGTGTTACCTTTTAGCTTGCTAGCTTGCCTTCAGTGACAGACTATTGTATGTACATACAAAACCATTGGGAGTTGTAGAGACGTTGAAGAATCCCACCCAGTGTGTTACCTTGTAGCTTGTTAGCTTGCCTTCAGTGACAGACTATTGTATATACATACAAAACCATTGGGAGTTATAGAGACGTTGAAGAATCCCACCCAGTGGGTTACCTTGTAGCTTGTTAGCTTGCCTTCAGTGACAGACTATTGTATATACATACAAAACCATTGGGAGTTATAGAGACGTTGAAGAATCCCAGCCAGTGGGTTACCTTGTAGCTTGTTAGCTTGCCTTCAGTGACAGACTATTGTATATACATACAAAACCATTGGGAGTTATAGAGACGTTGAAGAATCCCAGCCAGTGGGTTACCTTGTAGCTTGTTAGCTTGCCTTCAGTGACAGACTATTGTATGTACATACAAAACCATTGGGAGTTGTAGAGACGTTGAAGAATCCCAGCCAGTGTGTTACCTTTTAGCTTGCTAGCTTGCCTTCAGTGACAGACTATTGTATATACATACAAAACCATTGGGAGTTGTAGAGACGTTGAAGAATCCCAGCCAGTGTGTTACCTTGTAGCTTGTTAGCTTGCCTTCAGTGACAGACTATTGTATATACATACAAAACCATTGGGAGTTGTAGAGACGTTGAAGAATCCCACCCAGTGTGTTACCTTTTAGCTTGCTAGCTTGCCTTCAGTGACAGACTATTGTATATACATACAAAACCATTGGGAGTTGTAGAGACGTTGAAGAATCCCAGCCAGTGGGTTACCTTGTAGCTTGTTAGCTTGCCTTCAGTGACAGACTATTGTATGTCATACAAAACCATTGGTAGTTGTAGAGACGTTGAAGAATCCCAGCCAGTGTGTTACCTTGTAGCTTGTTAGCTTGCCTTCAGTGACAGACTATTGTATGTCATACAAAACCATTGGGAGTTGTAGAGACGTTGAAGAATCCCAGCCAGTGGGTTACCTTTTAGCTTGCTAGCTTGCCTTCAGTGACAGACTATTGTATATACATACAAAACCATAGGGAGTTGTAGAGACGTTGAAGAATCCCAGCCAGTGTGTTACCTTGTAGCTTGTTAGCTTGCCTTCAGTGACAGACTATTGTATGTACATACAAAACCATTGGGAGTTGTAGAGACGTTGAAGAATCCCAGCCAGTGTGTTACCTTGTAGCTTGTTAGCTTGCCTTCAGTGACAGACTATTGTATGTACATACAAAAACATTGGGAGTTGTAGAGACGTTGAAGAATCCCAGCCAGTGTGTTACCTTTTAGCTTGCTAGCTTGCCTTCAGTGACAGACTATTGTATATACATACAAAACCATTGGGAGTTGTAGAGACGTTGAAGAATCCCAGCCAGTGTGTTACCTTTTAGCTTGTTAGCTTGCCTTCAGTGACAGACTATTGTATGTACATACAAAACCATTGGGAGTTGTAGAGACGTTGAAGAATCCCAGCCAGTGTGTTGCCTTGTAGCTTGTTAGCTTGCCTTCAGTGAAAGACTATTGTATGTACATACAAAACCATTGGGAGTTGTAGAGACGTTGAAGAATCCCAGCCAGTGTGTTACCTTGTAGCTTGTTAGCTTGCCTTCAGTGAAAGACTATTGTATGTACATACAAAACCATTGGGAGTTGTAGAGACGTTGAAGAATCCCAGCCAGTGTGTTACCTTGTAGCTTGTTAGCTTGCCTTCAGTGAAAGACTATTGTATGTACATACAAAACCATTGGGAGTTGTAGAGACGTTGAAGAATCCCAGCCAGTGGGTTACCTTTTAGCTTGCTAGCTTGCCTTCAGTGACAGACTATTGTATATACATACAAAACCATTGGGAGTTGTAGAGACGTTGAAGAATCCCAGCCAGTGTGTTACCTTGTAGCTTGTTAGCTTGCCTTCAGTGACAGACTATTGTATGTACATACAAAACCATTGGGAGTTGTAGAGACGTTGAAGAATCCCAGCCAGTGTGTAACTTGTAGCTTGTTACCTTGCCTTCAGTGACAGACTATTGTATGTACATACAAAACCATTGGGAGTTGTAGAGACGTTGAAGAATCCCAGCCAGTGTGTTACCTTGTAGCTTGTTAGCTTGCCTTCAGTGAAAGACTATTGTATGTACATACAAAACCATTGGGAGTTGTAGAGACGTTGAAGAATCCCAGCCAGTGGGTTACCTTTTAGCTTGCTAGCTTGCCTTCAGTGACAGACTATTGTATATACATACAAAACCATTGGTAGTTGTAGAGACGTTGAAGAATCCCAGCCAGTGTGTTACCTTGTAGCTTGTTAGCTTGCCTTCAGTGACAGACTATTGTATGTACATACAAAACCATTGGGAGTTGTAGAGACGTTGAAGAATCCCAGCCAGTGTGTTACCTTGTAGCTTGTTAGCTTGCCTTCAGTGACAGACTATTGTATGTACATACAAAACCATTGGGAGTTGTAGAGACGTTGAAGAATCCCAGCCAGTGTGTTACCTTGTAGCTTGTTAGCTTGCCTTCAGTGACAGACTATTGTATGTACATACAAAACCATTGGGAGTTGTAGAGACGTTGAAGAATCCCAGCCAGTGTGTTACCTTGTAGCTTGTTAGCTTGCCTTCAGTGACAGACTATTGTATGTCATACAAAACCATTGGGAGTTGTAGAGACGTTGAAGAATCCCAGCCAGTGTGTTACCTTGTAGCTTGTTAGCTTGCCTTCAGTGACAGACTATTGTATGTCATACAAAACCATTGGGAGTTGTAGAGACGTTGAAGAATCCCAGCCAGTGTGTTACCTTGTAGCTTGTTAGCTTGCCTTCAGTGACAGACTATTGTATGTCATACAAAACCATTGGGAGTTGTAGAGACGTTGAAGAATCCCAGCCAGTGTGTTACCTTGTAGCTTGTTAGCTTGCCTTCAGTGACAGACTATTGTATGTCATACAAAACCATTGGGAGTTGTAGAGACGTTGAAGAATCCCAGCCAGTGTGTTACCTTGTAGCTTGTTAGCTTGCCTTCAGTGACAGACTATTGTATGTACATACAAAACCATTGGGAGTTGTAGAGACGTTGAAGAATCCCAGCCAGTGTGTTACCTTGTAGCTTGTTAGCTTGCCTTCAGTGACAGACTATTGTATGTCATACAAAACCATTGGGAGTTGTAGAGACGTTGAAGAATCCCAGCCAGTGTGTTACCTTGTAGCTTGTTAGCTTGCCTTCAGTGACAGACTATTGTATGTCATACAAAACCATTGGGAGTTGTAGAGACGTTGAAGAATCCCAGCCAGTGTGTTACCTTGTAGCTTGTCTTCAGTGACAGACTATTGTATGTACATACAAAACCATTGGGAGTTGTAGAGACGTTGAAGAATCCCAGCCAGTGTGTTACCTTGTAGCTTGTTAGCTTGCCTTCAGTGACAGACTATTGTATGTACATACAAAACCATTGGGAGTTGTAGAGACGTTGAAGAATCCCAGCCAGTGTGTTACCTTGTAGCTTGTTAGCTTGCCTTCAGTGACAGACTATTGTATGTACATACAAAACCATTGGGAGTTGTAGAGACGTTGAAGAATCCCAGCCAGTGTGTTACCTTGTAGCTTGTTAGCTTGCCTTCAGTGACAGACTATTGTATGTACATACAAAACCATTGGGAGTTGTAGAGACGTTGAAGAATCCCAGCCAGTGTGTTACCTTGTAGCTTGTTAGCTTGCCTTCAGTGACAGACTATTGTATGTCATACAAAACCATTGGGAGTTGTAGAGACGTTGAAGAATCCCAGCCAGTGTGTTACCTTGTAGCTTGTTAGCTTGCCTTCAGTGACAGACTATTGTATATACATACAAAACCATTGGGAGTTGTAGAGACGTTGAAGAATCCCAGCCAGTGTGTTACCTTGTAGCTTGTTAGCTTGCCTTCAGTGACAGACTATTGTATGTACATACAAAACCATTGGGAGTTGTAGAGACGTTGAAGAATCCCAGCCAGTGTGTTACCTTGTAGCTTGTCTTCAGTGACAGACTATTGTATGTACATACAAAACCATTGGGAGTTGTAGAGACGTTGAAGAATCCCAGCCAGTGTGTTACCTTGTAGCTTGTTAGCTTGCCTTCAGTGACAGACTATTGTATGTACATACAAAACCATTGGGAGTTGTAGAGACGTTGAAGAATCCCAGCCAGTGTGTTACCTTGTAGCTTGTCTTCAGTGACAGACTATTGTATGTACATACAAAACCATTGGGAGTTGTAGAGACGTTGAAGAATCCCAGCCAGTGTGTTACCTTGTAGCTTGTTAGCTTGCCTTCAGTGACAGACTATTGTATGTACATACAAAACCATTGGGAGTTGTAGAGACGTTGAAGAATCCCAGCCAGTGTGTTACCTTGTAGCTTGTTAGCTTGCCTTCAGTGACAGACTATTGTATGTACATACAAAACCATTGGGAGTTGTAGAGACGTTGAAGAATCCCAGCCAGTGTGTTACCTTGTAGCTTGTTAGCTTGCCTTCAGTGACAGACTATTGTATGTACATACAAAACCATTGGGAGTTGTAGAGACGTTGAAGAATCCCAGCCAGTGTGTTACCTTGTAGCTTGTTAGCTTGCCTTCAGTGACAGACTATTGTATATACATACAAAAGACAATTCTGAAGTTAAGATGCTCTGGAGCAGTCGATATACCACTTGAACCGTGTATGTGGAACATATAATTTTAAAATATCTCGAAGCAATATGATGGTTATGGCCTTTGTGGGAAGTTCCCAATCCGTTCCAAAATAGTTGTTGGGGATAATATTTTAGAGCAGGTAACGGATTTTGCTTTTCTTGGTTGTGACACATTATGGGGACATGATGATGATAAGAATAAAAAAGTAAATAAGTATTAGATGATGTGTGGTACAATACAACAAACAACCCTAAGAAAGAAAACTAGAAGTGATACTAAAATTTGAGGCGCTATAAAGTTAATACTCATACCTATTATTATATATGCTACTGAAAAGTGGTAGATAATTGGGAAAGAAAAGCAGCATATACAATCTGCTGAAATGAATTTTCTAAGGCACGTGAATGGTTGTCGTACGAATGCGTAATGAACATATAAGGGTATTCTCGATCAATGGTAAGACAGAAGAATGAAAGCAACAGTGGATGGAGCACGACTACAGAGTGCCACGGGCTAGTAAGATGCGCTGTAGACTATAAACCAGTTGGCAGAAGATCTGTGGGTATACCCAGGAAGAGATGGCTGCAGTGAAGACGCCTACACCGTGAAGTGTCGACGGCAACGACGACGGACCGTTCTGTGTATGTTGGCGTCGTGAGACGGAATCGTGCAGGGCAGTAACATGTTTGCCGTGAGTGACGCACACAATCCAATTAGCGAGAGGTGTGGGTATTACAGTCGTACGTAGTCCGGGTATCACGTGTCAACGCCACGTGGCCGTGTCAACACAAGTTGCAACATTACAGAATACAACTGCACAGTTTTTCATATATATACTGGCGATTCAAAATAGCATGGCAGTCTCTCGGGAGCTAAAAAAGTTCATATAAACATAGGTCCGAAAACGGTTCGTTAGCGAGTTACGGATCGCAAAACATTTCGCCCTGATTTCTGCTCCCAAGGTAAAATGAAGCCATACTGAAATTCTTGGCGGATAAAGTTAAGGGTAAATTTGATGGTTTCTTATGGGTTTTGATCTGAAAAATTGAATAAAAGAAGTCCCAGAACTTTATCTCGATTAGTTTCTAAGAAAAAGTGTATAAAACGCAAAAGATTGGAGTCGAAAAACCACATTTTTTGATTTTGTATAAAATAACTTCGTTAATTTACCAATAAAAAAAATAATTTTTAACTAACTTTGCAGACGCATGTTGTGTAGGCGCATTTTGGTCCGTTTTGTTTTTAATTAAAGTAAAATTTCTCAAATTTGAATTTATTTTTAATACACATTATACACATTTTATCAGAATTAAATTCTCTACAATGTTTGATGTGTATACCTCTATTACACTAGCAACTGCATACACTACGCTGATTGCATGCAACTGATTTCAAGCCTACACGAAACTAGTGCAGCGTAGTAAAAACAGGCTGCAACTGGTCTGCAATCAGTTGCAGCTAAGCATGGCGTTTATACTACTACTAAAAAGACGTGAAGTTTGTTTGTTTCGTTGCCCGGGCTAACCTCGGTAACTACTGATCCGATAAACAAAGTTTTTTCACCACCGTGTTCCTTACTGATTTCAGACATAAATTTGAACCAATAACTTCAATAATTTTCAAAAACTGGACCTTAAAACCGCCCCATGTCTTGAAATTTCTTTGTTAATTTGCGTGTAGTGAAATTTTCGTCACCCGACAAACTTTTGTTCTATAAGAGATCAAAGATATAGTGCTAGAGGTATAGTGCGAGTTAAATTTATAGAAAATTCCAAATATTATATTGGGTTTTGTTTCAGTAAAATCGTCTTTTTTTCGTTTCGAGATATTGGCGGTTTTGTAAATAATTGTATACGTTGTGTCGGTCGCATGTTATGAATTTCTTCGTTGTCCACAGAATCCACGCGCGCAGCAGAGTTGCATGCAATCGGTTGCATAGTATAATAGGCTACATTTGAATCAATGCCCCACGTCGACAGCGTCAAACTAATACTTGCACAGCTTGCAGACTGTGCAACTGGTTGCAGTAAGTGTAATAGGTCTCGTTTAAACCGACGCACTACAACTTTGCCTAGTGTAATACAAAGTACATGTAGGCCTTAGATGTTCAGTACATTGCCTGTAATGCTTACGATGTCTGTTCTCTGTCTGTTGCAGGTGAGTTCCGTACCACACCGTAGTCAGTCACTCAGCTTTAACGTGAACAATAGTAATGTAGGGCAATAGCTTGAATTTTGTAAATAAGTAAGTAAATAAGTATGCGTGCTAGCCATGACACTAGACTTACACTTCGGGTGAGCCAGCTCAAATGACCGACTGGATCTCGCATTACGACTGGGCCTAGTGTTGGGTACAAAAACGTGCAACTGTTTGAAAAAACAGTTCTCTGAAAAAAACGAACGAATTGTTCTTTTCCGCAGAGACAAACATTTAACTGCTCTTTACTCAGCCCCTTCCATTTAGCCACTGCACAAACAGTGGAACCCGTTGTGTGCATATAGACTTTTTCCTAGAAACGCGAACTGTTAGATGATAACAAACGTTACTCATTTCTAAAACGAAATGAATTAGCGAAACACTGCCTACTGTTTTCTGTTTTAAAAAGGAACGTGCAGTTGAGAAATAGGTAGCCTATTGACAGCGCACTGTTCTAGTTTAGTTCTCTGTTTGGAGTAATCTGTTCGGTTTTGCTGCAACGTTCGTTGACTTATTGTACTGTCCTCATTCTGTTTAACGCAGAATCAGGCTATATCAGGGGCGGATCCAGAGCTGGGGCAACGGGGGCAATCCCCCCCCCGAGAATCTTACTTGTTAAACAGTGGCCTTATTTACACATAGTAAATTTTTAGTAGGTCGGTAACCAACTAACCAAGTGCCTGTTTATACAAATAAAGACACTAACTTTATTTTATGCGTGATATCTTATAATGTTAAAATATTTTTAAATGCATTTCCTACACATATACAGTAGCCGCCAATGACTTTGATTCTATTAAGTGGCTGATTCTAACAAGTGGTAAGAATATTAAATGCATTCAACGGCATAGGAATAAATCAGTACCAGTAACTGTGATCTCATTAAGCGGCGGTCACTGTATTTGATTTTATTATTTTTTTTAAAATATGTTTACCGTCCATTTAATAGTAATTTCGTGTGTGTAAAATTTTAATATACCTAATACTGTTATAAAAAAACGATATTTCTTCTTTTATTAAATAGAACTTATTATGATTCATTCCATCCCATTCCATAGCTACAGTATGTCATACTGTACTTTTTTTTATAAAAATAGGTTTGAAGGTAATAACCAATTAAGCTATTACCTTGATCTACAAAATGAGTGCGAATTTACTGAAGAATAACATTATGAAGAGCAAACATATACTACTCTCTTTGTGTAACACTTGTATTAGATAATAAAGAAAAGTAATATATGTCATAAAAGTTAATAAAGTTTACGCTTACACATGATTTAATATGTATAAGTAGACAATAAATTGAGCTTTTATGACTTATGTTTACAAAAAAATTTCGGGGGGGGGAACCCCCGACCACCGATTTGCCCATCCCGACATTAACTTTTGGATCCGCCCCTGGGCTATATTCAGTTTTATTTCAGTTACTATAAAAATATTTTTCAGATTTTCCCAATAAGTTTTGATGAAACAATTAAAACAAAAAGATGGCTTTTAAGATGCAGGTAAATAAGAGAAATATTGACTTAAGGCCACTGTTTTTAGTTACATAACCATCCATTTAAGAAAAACACTAAAATGAAGTTACTTTTAAATGCTCAAAACAAAACGTTTTAACAATATAATGGTAAAAATCAGTAAATGTAAATAGCAACAGTTCATTAATTTAACCTTTTTTTTTTACAACAGGAACGCCCACCACCACTACCGACTGGACCTGGGATTCGTTGGTTCGTGTATGTTTTTCTGCTGTAGGTGAACTAAACAGAGACAGCGGAGACAGTTTATACATTTGTTGACCTTGTACTCAACTTCTTGCATTTCACAATAGCGTTAATTTCGTAATATACGGTAACAAACCCAGGTGCGTGCATACCAGTAGGCATGCGTACACTTCAGAAATGGGGATTTCATAATTTAAATTTTGTTTGACTCAAATTTTTATTCCCATCTCAGTGGTAATGCCCGTTTTGGAAGTCCAAGAGCAACAGCCCGATTGAAAATATATACGATTTGAAGAACTTTAAAAAAATAAAACGCCCAAAAACAATCTCTGTTATTATTTAAACGCCGCAAACTCCCAACACTGTCAAAGTTATGTAACAATTATAGTTTACATATGGCAAACGATAACAGCCGCAAATTCAAACAGAATCAAATAATTTTTTGCATACATCCCTGAATTGTAGAGGACTCAAAGCTTATTGTTTTTGGTGAAGATCGGTTAAGGGAAAGGGGTAGTTTATCTGCAACGTTTTATGTTTTAACAAGGGTAATTTTTTCTATGACGAACGATAACTGCCGCACGTTCAAACAGAATCAAATAAATTGTTGCAAACGTTCTAAATTGTAGAGGACTCAAGGCCTGTTGATTTTGGTGAAGATCGGTTAAGGGAAAGGGGTAGTTTATCTGCAACGTTTTATGTTTTAACAAGGGTGATTTTTTCTATGACGAACGATAACTGCCGGGCATTCAAATAGAATCGAATAATTTTTTGCATACGTTCCTGAATTGTAGAAGACTCAAGGTCTATTGATTTTGGTGAATATCCGGTTAAGGGGAAGGTGTAGTTTACCTGCAACATTTTATATTTTAAAAAGAATAATTTTTTTAAGACGAATGATAACTGCCGTAAATTCAAACAGAATCAAATAATTTTTTACATATGTGCCTGAGTTGTAGAGGACTCAAGGCCTTTTGATTTTGGTGAAGATCGGTTACGGGGAAAGGGTAGTTTACCTGCAACATTTTATGTTTTAACAAGAGTAAAGTACTTAATTTTGATAAATAAAGTATCCTGATAAGAAGATCATAATAATCCACTGTAGAAACGTAGATGAAATATCTACAAATAAAGAGGCTAGTTGAACGAGGTGGGGGTAGTTTTCTATAAATGAAAATTATAGTTGAAGGGGGAGGAGATAATTTTTTATGTGTACACATTATCGGGAACGAAGAAGTAGTTTGTTGTTAAAATTCCTTCCCGGGCTGTTTGGCTGTAGTCCAATCTTTTCTGCAAAACCAGACATTCCGGCAGTGCCATCAGTGAAAATCGAGTGTGATAACGTGAGGTGGTATACGTTAGTGACCACAGTACTGTTGTTAAGGCTGAAGCAATAAGTAGAAAGAAGTAGTTTCTATGGAAATATTTCATTTCGAAAATGATTTTAAATATAAATCTTAGAACATGGAAGTATGGTTATGGCGAAAAAATCGTGTTCGAGATAAGGGCTGATTCTGATTGTACTACCCTCAAAACCAGGAAGAAAAGTTATGTTTCGAAAAGTGTCTGTGTGTCTGCTGTGTGTAGAATTTTTTCTATGGCGAACCATAACTGCCCCAAATTCAAACAGAATCAAATAATTTTTTGCATACATCCCTGAATTGTAGAGGCCTATTGATTTTGGTGAAGATCGTTTAAGGGAAAGGGTAGTTTACCTGCACCGTTTTGTTTTAACAAGAGTAAAGTACTTAATTTTGATAAAAAAAGTGTCCTGAAAAGAAGGTCACAATAATCCACTGTAGAAAGGTAGATGAAATATGTATAAATAAAAGGGTAGTTGAAGGGGATGGGGTAATTTTCTATAAATGAAAATGATAGTTGAAGGGGAGGGGATAATTTTTATTTATGTCATGTGTACTACGTTATCGTCAACAAATAAGTAGTTTGTTGTTAAAATTCCTTCCCGGGCTGTTTGGCGTGGTCCAATGTTTTCTACTAAATCAGACGTTTCGGCAGTGCCATCGACTGCCATCATCAGTGAAAATCGAGTGCGTTAACGTGAGGCGGTATACGTAAGTGACCTCAGTACTGTGGTTAAGGCTGAAGAAAGAAGTAGTTTCTATGGAAATATTTCATTTCGAAAATGATTTTAAATATAAATCTCAGAACATGGAAGTCGTGTGTGGTTCTCCATACCGATATTTATCTTTAATCTCGCCTCACTGTAGTTACGTTGTTGATATATTTCCTCACGTTATTGAACAACGTCTACAGGGACAACATAATGACGACGCGACTTCTCGCCTACATTGAAGGTAATAAGCTGCAGTTGATGAATGCTGATCGTGACAACATAATGGTAATGTGGACTCGGGACTATAATCTTATCTTAGTAACCGTGCAGTGTGATTAGCGCAGAGACAATGTCAGTAAGTGTAGCAATTTGGATAACACATTATTACGTGTTGTCCTTTTGGCCGAGGCAGTTCTCACAGAAGAGGGGCAAAACTGTTTCGTGCCAGAAACAAAATACAAGAAAACAAACTATTTCGTGCAAAAAACTAATAAACATTAGTTTGTGCAACATGGTTGCATGTGTTGTTCCTTAACGTGAGATTACACTTATTGCATTGCATTGCATTGTGTGTGCGGGGCGTCTTTGCACCCATGGCTCGACTACAGCATCTGGGTCGTGCCCAATGGCTGCCAGAAGATAAATTGAGTCTGTTTCAGTCGACAGGTAGCCTAAAACTGGTAGCATAAACCGCCAACGCGTTAACGCAGAGGCGGAGGAGAAAGAAAACTTTATGTACTTTAGTGACACTGCCGCTGGAACCGATTCAGACAACATGTTGCCTGTCTCAAGCTTAGCCAGAAGGCAGACAGCCCCCGTGCCGGTGACCAAGATAACAGCAACAAGCAGCTAGCTCAGCGTGCTAGAAGATGGCCAAGGAGGGAAAGAAGGGTTGTTTTCAGTTGTTAACTCTAGGGTTGGGGGTTGATGTAAATGCGAGGATGGCTTTATGGCGGGTCATCAAGAAGCGCCCGAGGGCGCTTGACCCCAGTCGGCGGTGGTGATTCTGAGGCGCTGATAGTTCGCAGGTAAGGGAAGGATGAGGTCGAGGCTGCATCAAAAAGTATTAGAGCCAACGACCGGACAGCTGTCAAGGTAAGAACTCGGAGACACCTTCGAATTACGTCATTCGAACATGTAAATTTACAACATCAATACAAAAAATTACCCCCTCCCCCTTTAACTACCCTTTTCATGTATAGATATTTCATCTACCTTTCTATAGTGGACTATTATGACCTTCTTTTCAGGATACTTTATTTATCAAAATAAAGTACTTTACTCTTGTTAAAACGTGAAACGCTGCAGGTAAACTACCCCTCCCCCTTAACCGATCTTCACCAAAATCAATAGGCCTTAAGTCATCTACAACTCGGGCGCATATGCAAATAATTATTTGATTCTTTTTAATGTTCGCCAGTTATCGTTCGTCACAGAAAAAATTACACACACACACACACACACACACACACACACACTTTTCGGAATGACTTTTCTTCATGTTTTGAGGGTAGTAGAATAATAATCAGCCCTTATCTCTAACACGATTTTTTTCGCGATCACCATGCTTCCATTTTCTTACGGAACATGGAAGTAAAAACCCCGCATATATCAAGTTGCATTTCACTCTGCTGCTAGCGGTAGTGATTTTATTTCTTGGTGAAGTAGTCCGTTTTTCGTTTTTTGTCGCTCAAAGTAAACTAATATGACTGTTTAGGCTTGTTTGTTAGGCGTGTTTCAGAACATGTCAAGAGGGAGCGTACAACTTACACAATATTTCAGATTGTTTTTAAATTTTAAGAGATAATTTGTCACAAATACTACATAGTAGGCGCGCGCGCGTGTGTGTGTGCGCACGCGCGCGTTGAGACGCGTGACAGAATGATTGTATAATCAAGGCGCGCGCGACTGCTTCAAAGTTATAATTACTGGGTGATGTCAACACAGCATAGCCATATGATGACATACACTGGTATAGATATAGACATCTTGTCGTGATAGTCACACCTCGGCCCGTATATAATACAGATGTAAGTCGTATTGCACTCAACAGTATTAGCTCCTTGAGCCCGAACATACATACAACCACAATTACATATAGACCACAATACGCCTTCACCTCACGGTCTAGGCTTACAACCTGTTACGTCGGCGTTTGACAAGGTGCGCGCGGCGGCAATGGGTCCTTCCGAGGGTTTATACAAGGTGCGCGCGGAGGTCAAGGTTTTAGTCGCTCTAAGCCAGATGTGAAAAGAAAGGAGGCCGTTGATTGATAATTTGCTAGGTTGTTACTTTCGTGGTTGCATATAAACTGATAAAGCTGAAACTAGTACATGCGGGCGTTGTGGTTAGATTCAAGAATTAGCAGTTTCGCCGTTGGAAGTGCTAATATGAAATTATTCCAAGTTACACGTTAAAACACAATTTTTTTACAATACCTGTAGTTTATTGTTGGTTGAATCGTACAGTACAACGAAGTGTGTTTTTAATGTTTTATGTAACATATCTGTAATCAAATTAAAAGTATTTTCGACCTGGCGGACTGTCACGGGTCGCTCGCTCAGCGACAAATCACTTAGAATTTATAATACTGGACGTTTTTGGGGACAAGCACTGTACCCGCACTGACAAACGCTTGTTTAAGCCTACATACTGTAATCTCAAATGTGAATGTTTATGTATATTAGTAAACAGCCTACTTTTTTAGTAAATATAACTCAACAGAAATTAAACGAATAAGACAAAAATATTTAGACGCCAATTGGCACCCGTTTATACTTTTCAAGTAGCGTGTACTTGAAACAGTTTTGTTCATATATTTCAGTTTAATTAAAATTTTAATGTTTGACGATCTCGTATGATGGGTATATAGCTTATGTCTGAAGATGGAATGGTCGTTCCGAAACGCGTAACAAAGCTACTAGAAAAAGTCACAAGACGGAACTGAAATAAGAAAATATATTAAGTAAATAAAATGTTGCCTCTCGCGCACCTTGTATAAACCCGTTCCGCCAGTCCTACCATCTTTGTCTGGGCCTACCGGAATATCTTCTCCTTCGAGTCTATAATCTGTTCGGCATCCAATGAAGATTACTATAACGGGGCTGCCATCTTAAGGTGGCCTGATATACCTGCTGATTATTCAGTTGGGGTTGTCTACCTTAGCCTTCTGTAGAAACACTAAAGGCTAGGGCACACATAACGCGATCTGTCGCGGCGGTCAGCGATACTGTTTAGTGTTTGCCCGGCCGTCTGTCTGTCCGTGGGTATATCTCCCAACCAAAAAAAAACTTTTGAACGCATCAACTGATTTTACTTCCATATTCCTTAAGGAATGGAAGTATGGTGATGGCAAAAAAAATCGTGTTCGAGATTATTGCGATTCTGATTCTACTACACTCAAAACATGAAAAAAAGTCGTTTTCCGAAAAGTGTCTGTGTGTGTGTCTGTCTGTCTTGTGTGTGTGTCTGTAGATTTTTTGTCTATGGGAAACGATAACTGCCGCAAATTCAAACAGAATCAAATAATTTTTTGCATACAGCCCTGATTTGTAGAGTACTCACGACCTATTGTTTTTGGTGAAGATCGGTTGAGGAAAAGGGGTAGTTTACCTGCAACGGGTTTTTTTATCAAGGGAAATTTTTTTTTTGGCAAACGATAACAGCCGCAAATTCAAACAGAATCAAATAATGTTTCGCATACAGCCCTGAATTGTAGAGTTCTCAAGACCTATTGTTTTGGGTGAAGATCGGTTAAGGGAAAGGGGTAGTTTACCTGTAACGTTTTATGTTTTAACAAGGGTATTTCCTATGGCAAACGATAACAGCCGCAAATTCAAACAGAATCAAAAGATTATTTGCATACAGCCCTAAATTGTAGAGTTCTCAAGACCTATTGTTTTTGGTGAAGATCGGTTAAGGGAAAGGGGTAGTTTACCTACAACGTTTTTTTAACAAGGGTATTTTCTATGGCAAACGATAACAGCCGCAAATTAAAACAGAATCAAATAATTTTTTGCATACGTCCCTGAATTGTAGAGGTCTCAAGGACTTTCGATTTTGGTGAAGATCGGTTGAGGGGAAGGGGTAGTTTACCTGCAACCTTTTACGTTTTAACAAGAGTAAAGTACTTGAAAATTTATTTAAACTTTTTGAAACAATGGTAATTGTTAAAAATAAAATAATTTTGTTGCCAGGCAATAAAATTATAATTTTTTCATTTTAATGTAAATTATGTTTGAGTTAATATCTTTATATATACAGTGGAACTTGGTTATTACGGCCTCGGCTGTTACGTCAACTCTGGTGTAGCGTTATTTTGTCATAAGTCCGGTCAAACTGATATCTTTAACATTATAAAAATTCCCGGTTTTAACGTCACTAAATATTGTACTACTCTGTTATAGCGTCAAATATTTCTCAGATATTTTACTCTAAATTTCATATAAACGTATATATGTGCGCGCGCGCGCGCTAGCCCATGGCTACAGACATACATTGTATGCAAGCGATAAGCACTGTAACAGGACTGCCGGCGCCAGCCATTTTGCGTGCTCCAACGGATGGCTAGATCGATTTAAGGCCCGACACTCGATTTCCTTTGCAAAAATTTGTGGTGAGGCAAAATGCGTAGATCTGGACGTTACAGGCGATTGGGTGCATAACACTTGGCCAGAAATTAGACGATCATATAAAGATGAAGACATCTTTAATGGACATGAAGCCGGAATTTTTTATAAATTAACTCCAGATAAGACTTTCAAATTTACAAATGAAAAGTGCGTTGGTGGGAAGCTCTCTAAACAAAGAGTTACAGTTTTTGTTTGTGCGAACATGACGGGAACCGAAAAAAGGAAACTTTTAGTTATCGGGAAAAGTTTGCATCCTAGATGTTTTAAAAACATCAAAAAACTTCCTGTAAGTTACACTGCCAACATAAAAGCGTGGACGACTTCTAGTATTTTTGAAGATGATTTCTGTACGTGTGTATGTCACTGAACTCCTCCATGTATAAAATAATATATCGTTCGTGGCAGGTAAGCATATCTCGGTTATGTAATATTTACGTTTCCATTTTATTATTATGCCTACAGCAATAAAAATGCAGGTAAGACACACACACACACACACACACACACAATTCACGTTATTTCTGGCCTCACTCATGTTTATTTTCTTACATTTGCACGCTTTTTAAATGGAAAGTGCCGAAACCCATACCAACATAACGCGTGCAAGCCGAAAAAATGGACATCAATTTGCTTCCTGTGGATCGCTGGGCAATGTAACTGCACGTGTTTACAGAGGAACGATTCATAGACAGACTTTTCGTCTTTAGGGAATGAATCCTCTGCAAGATGCTGAGGGTCCATGAGTGACTTCGGAGCGCTCCTTCTTTTTCGCGTGTTTGTTCTGTGAAACATACACTGTAGATTCGCAGCTTTACTCTAAGCATCGCTCAATAGGAAATGTTGAAAATTTTTGTCCACAGTGTACCCACATTCACACTAAACCTGCTCTGATGTTTTAATTACGGACATCATAATATTAAAACTTTGGAAACTTGAGCATTACTTAATGGAGATCAATCATTAACTTATACAAGCCATTAATTTTATGCATATATTTTATATATATGTGTACAACGTTATCGGCATCAAAGAAGTAGTTTTTGTTAAAATTCCTTCCCGGGATATTTGGCCGTAGTCCAATGTTTTCTACAAAACCAGACGTTTCGGCAATGCCATTGACTTCCATCATCAGTGAAAATCGAGTGCGATAACGTGAGGTGGTATATGTTAGTGACCACAGTACTGTGGTTAAGGCTGAAGCAGTAAGTAGAAAGAAGTAGTTTCTATGGTAATATTACATTTCGAAAATGATTTTAAATATAAATCTTAGAATATGGAAGTCATGTATGGTTCTCCATACCGATATTTTTCAAAAGGCGTGCGTGTCTATAGTTTTACCCAACCCAACTCGATTTTTTTTAATTGATCGCCTCAGAAAATAGGGCGGAAGGTTAAAAATGCGGGAGAGGAAAGTTTTAAAAAATTGCAAAAGCTCATGTGTGGTATCAAATTAAAGGACATTTTAACCAGAATATGAATTTAGTGTTCATTTTTGAAACTGTCGAAATTTTTGGACATTAGTACCCAAAAAGGGGGCGAAAGTTTTAATAAAATCGTAGAAATTCATGTGGCGTATCAAAAAAAAAAAAAAAATTTAAAGACATTTCTTGAATGTAGTGTTGAATTTTCGAAATTCTGGGACGCCAGGGCCCAAAAAGTGGGGAAAATTTCGATAAAATTGCAAATTTCCCATGGTATATCAAATTAAAGAGACTTTTATCGAAAATCTGAATAGGGTGTATAGTTTTGGAAGTTTCAACATTTTTTGACCACCATGGCCCAAAAATGGGTTCAAAAAATTCTAAGAATCCAGTCGGGTGTCGGACTAGAGGTATAATTTTAACATAATTCCCGTTTGCAATTTTTAGTGTTTATTGTGCGATTGCTCTATAATTGTTACTGTAGTAAACAAAAAATATAATAGCCGACTACGTAAACTTACAACAATCGAAAATAAGAATCGAAGTAAAATCGATTATCCGTTAATATACTTCAAAACGGATTACAATTACAATACTTCCGTTATAATTACAATTCAAAAAATCTCTGAAGGTACAGAATAATTTGTGTGAAACGTGCGTCAGGTGTAAATAAACCTACTTGCAATTGTATTTATTTGAAGATATTGCATAAACAAAAAAATAGTAGAGTAACAGGGATTTTGTGGCTTTTCTAATAATTGAAAAATCAGTTAGATAATTTGTATCTAATATAAAAATGTATCCAATAATAAATGTACTTTGAGTAATGATGAAACTTATATCAAAGTATAGAAAATATAACAGAAACAATGGGAAAAAGAAGACTATTACTTTTTGGACATTTAGGCCTATATAGAATGGACGACAATATGTTAAAAAAAGCAGATCTTCAAATATCTGTGGGTGAAGAAGTCAACATCAAGTTGGATTAAAGACCTCCAAAAGGATTTAGAAAAAAATAATATACACGCAGAAGAAGCAATTGAAAGAGACGTTTTCCGGGCAAAAGTGTTAAAAATGGAAGGAGTCCAGGGTAGGAGAGAGAAAAACGCAGGTTCAAAGTGAACTAAAGACAGGAAGAAGAGACAGTGAAAAGATGAAAGAATATTGGAGAAAAAGAAAAGAACAAAGAATAAAAAATTGAAATTGGCATGTGGTCCTTAGATGCTGAGACACACAAAAAATCTACTTTGTTCAAAAATAGTGACCGAGTTCTGCAGCTCAGGGAGTGTACTACCAATGCACGGTGCCGGATTGGGGGGGGGGGGGCTAAAGCCAGGGTTGTGAAAAACCCGTTTTTTTTTTAAAACCCAACCCGGGTGGGTTTTTTGTGTGGGTTTAATTGGGTTTTTTAATGTATCCAGTTCTATTTTATATCGAGTTTTTTGCAGTGTAATTTTGTTTGTGTGTGTGTGTGTGCGCGCGCGTGGACGTGCATTACATTGTGTTCTTTTGCAGTTACAAGTAAAAAATAAATTGTTTTGTCCTACATTGAACAACAAAGTTATTCCTGATTAATTTACTCCAATAATTTAGTTAATACCTAATCACACTTTTTTGATATTTTTTGTAGGCAAGTGGGGAGATTAGATATTGAAATACTTTTCAGTTGGGCAGCCTGTAACATTCCACTGATTAACTTTGTCTGCATTCATTGTAAATTGTAGTGAACAGAATTTACAGAATTATAGTGAACACAGAACAGGGGAAGAGGTAAGAATTTTTGTTTACTTTTTGTAATAGCGAGGTAAGTGCTAAAATAGAAAGAATAAGAGTACATCTGCACAAATGCCCCAAGAGAACACAGTTTTCAAGGTCATTGGAATTGGAAGTAGATTATGAACCATCTATGACCAGTTCAACAATGGTTAAGTCACGAGACAGTGTGGCATTGGCTTCCCCTTCCAGTTCAATTTCTAGTGTGACTGTGACTGAAAACAGACACTAAACAGTCCAGCTAAACGAAAACAAACCAGCATGGGAGATTTTGCAACAAACAACTCATAAACAAAAAGAACATTTAGATTATGTAATACCAAAATTTTTTTATGGCAATAACATTGCCTTCAATTGATTGAAGCACTGCGGCCTGGTTATGCTGATCCTGACCGGTTCGCATTAGCTGGTACGTTGCTGGATAAAGTTGCAGATGAGGTGGATAATGAAATAAAGATGCAGTTGGGCAATGAACTGAGTAGCATCACACTTGTTCAAGATGGTTGGTCTAATATAAAAAATGATCCCATCATAGCAACCAGTATTCACACGGGGCAGGGTTCATTTTTATTAAATGCCAAGGACTGTGAATCAAACCAAAATACAGCCAAATATTGTGCAGAATGTGCAAAGGAATCTATTACAATGTGTGAGGAGAAATTTGGAAAGAAAGTGTTTGCTGTTTGTACAGACAGTGAAAGCAAAATGGTGAAGATGCGTCAACTCCTAACTGACGATCTGCCTGACTTGCTAACCTATGGCTGCTCAGCACACTATCTAAATCTCTTGGAAGTGGAAGTAACCCCACAAACGATAATAAAGCACATAGTAGAGGTTCATAAGTTTTTTCGCAATCACCATCAGCCTCATGGGTGGCTGAGAGAAAAAGGAGGTCGTATGCCCCAGCTCCCAAATTCAACACGATGGAACTCCCAGCAGGAGTGTGTAAGCACCTTCATTGAAAATTATTCTAAGTATGTAGAGATTATAACTGAACACTTACGTGAAATCCCTGCAAACATTGCTAAAATCCTGGACAATGTCACTATATATAGAGATGCTGTGTATCTTCTCCGACAACTGACTGAGGTGAGCAGAGTGTTGGATCTTCTTCAGGCAGACTCTACTAATATCGCACAGGCTGTGGAACTGTGGCTTGATCTAGCTGAAAACCCTGACTTGGAACCTTATAAGGATGCTATAACGAGAAGAATGAATCAAGCATTACAGCCATTCCACTTTCTTGCCAATTTGTTGGATCCAAGATTCAAAGGTAGAAGGATGTCTGCAAAGCAGGAAGAGGCAGCTGAAAACTGGCTGATAGAAACCCATCCAGAATGGTTAACCAGCAAGATGGCATTTAGGATATCAGATCCTCAGATTTTTCGTGAATCAATGTTTTTAGATGCTGTTGTAAACCAATTTAGTCCTCCCAGATGGTGGAAGTTAATGGAAATAAAATCATCAAAAAAAGGAAACTTGCCGAAGGAATTTTGTTCTTTTATGAAGAGCCTCAGCAGTTGCCCAGCTAGCTCTGCAAGTATTGAACGAATTTTCTCCACTTTTGGCCTTGTATGGTCAAAACTTAGAAATAAGTTGGGCGAGGATAAAGCTAAAAAACTGGTGAAGATATACAAATTTCTTCATTCAAATAAGGAGTGAATCAACATGAAACTTGTTAGTTTGTGATTATGGATGGTTGTGGATTATATCAATAAATATTTAAATACATGTAAACATTTTTTCATAGAACAAAAATTATCTGAAACCTATTATTAAATTAAATAGTGCTTGTTTACACTACTCTTGTAACTATCAGTTTAATATTATAAATAACAGTTACCATAAAAATAATTATAAACTGAAATAAATAAATTACGTTAAATAGAACTGAACCTGAAGTGTCCTTGTTTTTTATTCCCTATTTTACCTTGTTTTTCAGTCAAAAACTGAAATAACATAACTCAGTGTTTTTACCATTTATTTGAACTTAAAGGTTTCACATTACAACGTGGGTTTTTTATGTGGGTTTTATTGGCTGAGTTTTTTTAAAAAAACCCGGGTGGGCTTTATTGGGTCGGGTTAAATTGCAACAACTCTGGCTAAAGCCCCGGTCTCGGGGGGGCATGCTCGACCATTTAAAAATTCTCATTTTCGAACGAATAAATAAAATTTTCCGAACAAGCGAAATATTAAAAACCGCACTGACAAGAAGAGTACCTGAAGTGCGGATCACAGATTTAAATGAAAGTTGGGGAGATATGTTTAGGTACATAAGATTATGGTAAAAGCCAAAGCAGTAAAGAATCAAGACATGTACCTGTCAACAGTGCTTGATAGACGCTTAACTAATTTAGCAAGAGTATCTATTGAAACAGAATTATTAAAACATTGGATTTGGATGATTTGATAGCAGAGTTTGACGAAAAGAACAGCAGAAAGAAATATTGCAATTAAATTATCTTGTATTCTCCAATTTATTTGTACTGTTGATCAGTGGTTGATTTCTAAAATTATAGGTGCCGGAACGCATCAATTCAAAAGTTGTACAGACACAAATACACTTATATTTTATTTTAGCGTATGTATAAACTTCCATATAAAAAGGTAATAAAGTTTACTGATATTTCTAAAGAGCTTCATCGTCAGGTTAGCCGCACGACAATCGAAAACATGTCACTCATGATGGCGTCATCCCGGAGCCTCAGTCAAGCTCTCAGTCATGGTGTCTGTAGTTCGGACATTTTAAAAAAGTTTCCATAGTTTCATCAGTGTGTCGTCATAGTGTTTGTTTCTTGACCTTTCCTTACTCTTTGTGTCCAATGCTGTATGATGGTCAGAAATCAGCCCTATCACATTCACTTGAAGTTATTGCTATTAATTCAATAGCATATTTCAAGGTAGAAAGACTCTCCGGAAAAATTCTGCAATGCACATATTCTCGAAAGCTCCTAATCAGGTGCCTTTCATGTAGTTTTAATTTTGAAGCAAGTTTGTTTGTTTCATTTTCTCCATAAGTTATTGCGACATTTTTGAACGGGAGTAGGCCTAGTTAAGCCAAAGATTAGTGCTGATGTTTGATTTTGACAAATGTTTAGTTTTGTAATGGGGCTGATGTGAGGCACAATTTAAAAAGTAATAGTACATTTTTGTAATAATTCGTTTTTTCTTTTCATATATTTTTTCGGTAATTTATTTTTGGATCCAAGAGGTTCCGAAATACCGGAAGATTATTATAAAAAAGATCTTCGAAATAAAATAATAGTAAACAGTTTCAGCGTAAGTGTAAAATAAAAAACTATGTGAGTAAAAATACGGTTTAAGAACAATATTTTGTTTATTATATTTATTAAATGATCGTCTGAATCATTGTAAAGTATTGTGCAAGGGGCGAAAATTTCATACATGGGCCCCTGCTCTTAAATAGCCCCGGGCTTCCCCAGACTCTTAATCCGACAGACAGGTGTTTCTTTTTTGGAACAGAATGTAGTAATAGCCGTTACTGAATTGCAATACAGATGACATTGTGTGCGCTCAAATTGACGATACCACAAGTCACTTATTGATTACGAGCTGTTGCTAATGAGGCGCCATGTTTACCTTTCTTGTACTTTGTCAGTTGATCTTTTAATGATACGTACGTCACCAGTGAAGACACGTGACCGCCCGTTCATTAGAAAGCTGCGGGTATTGTTGTTGGTTAAAAGTCAACAGATTTACTCAAGGAAGCGGGCAGAAGTTAGGTAATTGTTTTGCACGTTTGTTCGAGTAAATAATAAATTCGTAGCATTTCTACAAGACGCGTCAACCTGGCGCCTACATTAATACAGTAAAGCTTCATTTATACGTTTTTCAGGGGACTTCAAAGAAAAAAACGTATAAGTGAAATAGAATACAAATAGTATAGCCTAATTAAATGATATAGTACTAAATAGAAATAACATATAATTTACAATTTGGAATAATACAATAAGTATTTATACAACTTGACGTATATACAGTATAGAGAAAAACACACAGATATAATTAATCATTTCCCAAAAAAGTCCGTTATCTTCCCTTGTTTTTTCTTTTTCGCAGCTATAGAATAAACTGTGCCCTCAAATGTTGACAACTGCGTCATAATTTCGACGGATACATTACGGCGGGTTACGAAGCGTTTAATTGTCCCCAGGGCATTAACTACATCACTAAAACACACGGGGGTCTGCGTTGCTTCATCATCATCATCATCTTCTTCTTCTTCTTCGTCCATTTCCTGCTGAATGCCATCAGCAATCTCCGATATGGTCATGGCTTCCGCGGTAACAACATTTTCGTCAGTGTTGAGATAGTCGTTTGCCCCATTCCACATCATCAACGGGAATATCATAGCTATCTTCATTACTACAGGTTTCGCTATTCCCGAATCCGGCTTTGTGAAAACAGTTGCGGGCAGTGAGTTTCGATACTCTGTGTCATGCAGCTGCGATGTAATTCATTTCCTGTTAGAAGAGAGCAAACCGTTACAAATTTGTGCAAAAATGGAATTTTAATAGACCTACATTGTAATTTCTTTAGATAGGTCTACGCCTAGAAGTAATTTTATATGAGGTTTATCACAATGGCTATACCTGGTACACACAGAAATCAATTGTAAGATTCAGAGTAATGCCAGAAAATCACGATAGAAAATACAGGCAGAAAAGAATGGCGGGATAAAAAAGAATGCTATACGCCTCCCCTAGTGTAAAAACTTTTAATCTTTCTCAACAAACTGATACTTTTTTCGTTTCATTCTACTCATTATTTATGAAACAATACGATTTTGAAATACCGGCAAAACATCGCGTAGAATCGTATGGTGCAGTACTGCTTTCACTAGTTTCAAGTTACAAGTTATAAAAATCACGAAGAAATCATACTTGCAAAATGTGAATTTTCATTTCATCTTTCTTTCCAGCGTCTACACAGTGGATGGCACGCTGTACCAACATCTTGCGATAATACAGTTTAAAATTGCGGATTATCCCCAGGTCCAGCGGTTGCAGTTCGCTTGTGCAATTTGCGGGGAAAAATTGTACTCTTACGTTCTTTAGGTACGATGTATCAGGAGGGTGTGCCGTGCATCTGTCCACAATCAGAAGAATTTTTCGACCTTTTACGCTCATTTTTGTATCGACGCTTCGCAGCCAGTCTTCAAACACGTTTGTAGTGATCCACGACTTATTATTGATAGCGTATTTCGTAGGGAGCCTTGCAACATTTTTAAAACACCGCGCGGCCTCGCAAATTTCCCGACAGTTAAGGGAACCAGTTTTTCCTTCCGTCACTGTTTGCGCAACAACACTGTTACACGTTGTTTACTCCGCTTCCCACCATGACAGCTGTCACCTTTGACTGCCATTGTGCGGTCAGGAAGTAAATTAAAAAAAAAGGCCTGTTTCATCGGCATTGAACACGTCTTTGGGATCAAACAGATGTTAGTTCCCTCAAACGGGTTTCTTTCCACTCACGCGTCGTCTACACTCTTACTGTCACCGCACGCGCTTTTGCTGCCGATGCCATGCCGTACCTTAAATTTATGTAGCCACCCGGTCAACGCATGAAAACCAACACCGAACCTGGCTGCCAGTTCATTTGTTTTCTCGCAAAGGAGTGGCCCGCTGATAGGAATTCCTTCCGCCCTGTGCTGCTGGAACCACACTGTAACAGACAGTCTTCCAAGAGTTCGTCTTTTCCGCCTTGAATACGTGTTCGCTTATTACTTGAAACACCAAACATACGAGCACTTTCTTCAATGTTAGTTGGTTTAGTCACGATTGAATTCAACGTCGACGGACCAATCCCTAAATCCTTGGCGATGTCTACTCCATTCTTATGCCCGCTTTCCTTCACTACTTTCAAAATTTTTAATTTCTCAGCTATCGTAACGCACTACCTCTTCCTTCCACTCATTTTCCACTTACGATGTTACCTATAATAGAAACAGTAACGAACTGATGTCGACGAAGCGATGGAGCTTTACGAGCATTGAACAAATACCGTATGTTTCTAGGAATCAAAGATTGCTCAGAGGGGGACTCGTCAACTGCAGACTCATCCGACTGGCAGTAATTGACGATTCCCTAGAAATGTACAGTCTGTTCAAAATATTTGCATTCTGACATTCACATGATATACGCAACGTAAATAACGGAAAAGATATTTAAACGTATAAATGAAGTTTCGTATCTCCAGGGACTTAAAAATTTGATCGTATAAGTGTAAAAAACGAATAAACGAAAAACGTATAACCGAAATAAAATAACACGGAAAGTATAGGAATTTTGCCGGTACCTTGGAGAATAAACGATTAAGTGTGAAAAACGTATAAGTGAGAAACGCATAAAAGAAGTTTGGATCTTTCCGGTTAAGTGGTAGCATGCAGTGAGCAATTACTCTACGTAGCAATCGCCAGTAACAACGCATTTCCCCCTCCACGCGTAGCGATAACCAGCGACAGTTTGTATTTTTATTTTTATTTTGACATCTTTTTTTATATTTATATTTTTATATTTTTTTTATATTGTATTTTTATATTTATATAAAATGGTGCTCACACACTTCTCGCATGTATGAATTCCAATCCATGCATGTGAAGTGATTCATTTCCAACTCATCTTGACAGTATTGCCCGGTTGTGTACTCCTAACTCCAACAGTAAATGAAGTATACGATTGTGCGGGAATCTAATCGAGAATTATTTAGTAATGTATCCTGTCGCACTTGTTTGGATTCCCGACAGTCCTTTGTAGAACATACCCAACGGTCTTTACCTGTCGTATACAGTTTCATTTGATCGCCGTTCGTACTAATTCTTGGGTTATGTAAAATATTTTTGTCTCTTAGAAACTGTATCGCTGAATCTTTGTCGGGAACCTGTGCTGCTAACTGAAGGAAATTTATGATACGCAACGATACTACTACACTTGCGATTACGGCATACAGTCGCAGGGCACGCTGTCACCATGGAATAGTTGCAAAATGCGTTGGAAGGGCAGATGCGTTGCTCCTGGCGATTGCAACGTAGAGTAATTCCTCACTGCATGCTGTCACTTAACCGAAAAGATCCAGTAATACGAAAAGTTGAAAAGTTCGCGGAGCGACATCTGTAGCATAGCAGTAAAACCACAGTTTTTTGTATGCTGCAAGATTTGTATTTTACATTTTCAGTTCCTGCCGTCTATTTTTGTGTTTCTTCCATGATTATGGAGAGTGTACGCTGCCACTTGCCTGAGAAATCTCATTTCAACCGCTTGGATGCGACTGGTCTGGCCTTTCGTTAAAGTGCAATTCTCAGAAGTGTGGGAACGGCCATCACCTTGTAGAATTTTAGGCGTGTTCCTTTACTTGCTGACTGAAGGGATCGCCTAATGGCCCCCCGCACGTAAGGTTGAACTTATCCCCATCGTCGTTGCTTGCATTATAAGACACGCTGTAGCCCAGGTATTCACAATTGCTAACTTGTTCCAGTACAGTACCATCTATAACAGTTTTGGCCCGTGCGGGATCAGTTCCACGAAAAGTCATCACCTTGGTTCAGAGGCGTAGCTGGCGGGGGGGGGGCAAGGGGGCAGCCGCCCCGGGCGGCATAGCCAGGAGAGCGGCAAAGTGAGCATAGACTTGAAAAAATTGTTTTCAGTTTATAAAACTACAAAGGACTGTTTCTTTGATATGACTATTCACTTCTTAAAAGAGGCATAACCAACCAGCTTCTCTGTTGTCATAAACGTTGTGTGCTAAACGGTAGTAGTAGTCTATTTATGCTCAAGCATCGTAATTACGGTTCATGGTAGTGAGTTGTTGTGCGGGAAAGGAGAACTGATAATCATACAGTATTAGCTTTGTATAGATGATCTTAACTGCTGTTCGTATACAGACGAATATATTATTTGCAAACGTGTAAAGAAAACGTTACGTGGGCTTCGTATGTACAGTTCTTCCTGGTTCGACGCAGAGAACGTGTTGATCATCAGTTATTGATGAGTATCTGAGTGTGCGGTTTGTTTTTCGTTTGTGCGTCTTGTAGGTATATCTAAAATACATCACGTGTATCTAATCATACTAATATTATTATTGAAAATCGATTTTTTTGAAATTTTATTTGGAGCTGATATGAAACGAAGTAAACTCAGTGGCGTCCAGTTTCGGAAGAGGAGGGAAGAAAGATTAAAACTACAAGTTCCAAAGAGTTTATGAAGTCTTTTATTCAAGGAAAAGTGAACCCATTTCATTCATACAAAAATCTACGTATTTGCATTTATTAAGTACTATGTCCACTGGATGGACCTTTATTTTTGCTCTTTTGTCCCCTTTTAATTGTGAAGGTGAGGCGGCCGACGATATCCTTGCCCCGGGCGCCAAAAAGCCTAGCTACGCCACTGCCTTCGTCTTAGCTGTGGATGTTTGCAACCCAGTCTTTGCAAATTCAATTTAACAAAATTATACCCATCTGCAACCTGTTTTTCGATTCCGACAGAATAGAATGGAAAAAAATTAAGAAATTAGAATTCTTAGTAAAATTAAAAATTTTCTTAAGAATAATAAAATTTAAAAAAATTCTTAATAAAATTATGAAATTAGGATGGAAAATCGAAAACACCCTATCCCTCGAGTATCAGGGTAGAAAAGTGTGAGTCAAGACAGATTAGTCAGGAAAGATCCCAGACAAGTTGAAGCAAATTGAGAATCCAGCTGGGCACATCTGATTTGCCAAACCCATATCCTCAAGATGTGGACCCCTGATTTTTTGTATAGCCTACTTTTAAATTACGTAATGGTATGTGTGTGACTTACCTTTTTTAAGTATTTAGACTTAGAAATCCATAATACCGAGGTTTGATCAAAAAGTTTATGCAGCTTTTGTTTGTTTTATGCCTTAATTCATCGACACTTACACTGCTCCCTTCAAAGTAGTTTCAGTCGAATGTAACACGATTAAACCAACCGTTTTGCAGTCTTCAAAATATTTCAAGTATACACTTTTTGGTATAACCTTGAGCTCCCTTAGCGATTTTCGTTTTCCGTCTTCAACGGTCGCGAAACGTTGTCCTTTCTTGGAAAAATTATCACTGTTGAGAGAAGGAAAGATCGCGTTGGGACACATCTGGTGAACACGGCAGTTTGCGTGTCATCATTATGACGTTTTCTTTTGCTTAGCCTGACAAAATGCTTAGCAAGCAATGACGTGCTGCGTACAGGCGCATTATCAGGCTGCAATTTTCGTAAATTATTCTTCCCTAAATATGGCCGTTTTCTACGAATAGCTTTCATACAAATGGCGTGAAATGTCCGAATAGTACTCTTTATTTACCACTGCGCCTAGCGATGACATTTTGCGGAAAACAAGAAAATAACCTTCATCTGACCGCTACGATCTTCAACTCATTTACGGCAGTCTTTGAAGTTTATAAACCGCTTGTTCACAGCAGTCTCGCCAGAAGTCTGCTCAACACGTTTACCAGGAGAGAGCAGTTTATCTCAGTTTACACAAAATTGAATCCATATTCTTCAGTCTTGCAGTGTAGAATGACAAAAAAAATCGTCTAATACAGCTAAGGACGACTTACTCAGTTAGCTGTGAAATGTAAACTATGCATCAAAAATGGGGCTAAAAATGTTGACGATTGTCGCTAACACGTGTACCAACATCGCATAAAAACGGTTTTTTAATTGGACACCTGTGGAAATTGCAAAATTGCACCAACTTTTTAGTCAAACCTCGTGTAACGCAGAATAAAGTAACGCAAGTGTAATAACGTATTTTAACGGAACTGGTTATGATTCGAGGCGCCCGATATAAGTTATAAATAGATGTGGGCCGATCTATAACAGGTATTTTGTAACGATTATTTTTGTGGAACGGATATAACGGTGACTGAAAAGTTGATATACCTGTTCCGATTCAACGATAAGTGAAAAGTCGAAATACCCGTTCCGATTACTCGCGGTTCTGAGTCGCGGGACCCACTACGCAACTAACGAATAAACGAGCACACGAGTACAAAGTCACTTTTTGGGATGAATACTTGATTCTGCGCATGTGCCGATTCCCATACAAGTACGACACGAAGCAAAACAGCGAGGTTCAGAATATCTCTATGCCAAAGAGACGAAGCTGTTTTTAATACATGAAAAAAATTCATACAGATTTTACATTTATTCTCGTGTGTTATGCAGATGTACAATACAGATTATAATAGCAAATTATATATTATACTAGGCACCGACTTGGTAAATTTTGAAAAAGTGA
Source organism: Magicicada septendecula (assembly GCA_034769895.1). Classification (NCBI taxonomy): domain Eukaryota; kingdom Metazoa; phylum Arthropoda; class Insecta; order Hemiptera; family Cicadidae; genus Magicicada; species Magicicada septendecula. Next base: position 558,718,687 of record CM068369.1, read on the forward strand.
ATTATATTGAGTTATAACCTACAGAGTAACCTGGTAGGCCATAGAGTAGTTGCTTTTTGTTAGTGTGATTTCGAAGATGATTTTAACTACACTGCACATCTCACGTAAATTGTTTTGACATTATTTGTTGTGCTATTACGTGCACTCTAAATTTTATCCTGAGTTTCGCAACTGATTTGTCTAACCAAAATGGAATCAATAATTTAATATTAAATCAATGTCAGTTTGTTTACTCCTAGTGAAAACTTAAATTAGTATTCCCAAAGGGAGCCATTCCTATAAATTCTCTTGTTTCTTATTTTCTTTTAAACAGTAACAGCTTAATAAAGTCACAGTGTAGAGTAACACTGTTATTACTTTTAGTTTCAATTTATTTCTTATAACAAATTATATAATACAGGTGTATGTATAATACGTATATCGTAACAGGTATTTGTACGTGTTATTTTTTTGGAACAGTTTCGTTGGTACCTGTTATTTTTAAATACTAGTTTAGCAGCACAGCTCTAGTTATAATATCAGTTCAGATTTGTCGGAACCTTGCTGTTGCGATTTGCAACGCCAACTGTCCATTAATGTCAGTCTCATGGACACGTTGCATTGCACGCTATACAAAATACGCTTTTCGTACAACAAAAGCGCTGTACCTTCCTTACTCGTTTTTCACGAAGTAACTGGAGGAAAGACATCGCTAAACTATTGCGGCAAGAAACATGATGCTCATGTGTTTGAATTATATCACATGAGTTGAATAAATCCTACGAAGCCGGAACATGTCACCAAGGCCTAATCCTTGTTGGCGAAGAAGAAGATAGAAGTGGAGTTGAATAACATCTTTAAATTAATAGTGACCTTAATCAATAAATGTGTAGCGAGGATCGATCAATAAGTATAGGCACAATTTGTGTCGGCTTTTCGACAATATTTATTGTCATCATCAGGACCTGTGTGTGGACAACAGTGGCATAGTCAAAAACATAAACAGATCAATTAATTGAACGGTGTGTGTGTGTCAGAAGTGCCCATCCCCCCAGATTTGATTTCGTAGGTAGGGGAGATCACAATACGGGGGTATGGAATAACCCCCAATTAACGGTAGATCTTGGGGCTTTGTGCGACAATTTTTGAAAAACTAAAGCCATTAATATTATTAAAGCAGTTATTTGAATCAACAAGCTAATGTTATTCATTTTATCAGTACCAAAAGTTTTCTAGTATGAGCTTAATCAATAACTAAATTATGAGACATGTAAAAGCCTGGTCAAACCTGGCCTAACATAATTAGTAGTACATTAGGCCTTATCAAGATAATCAATCTAACTTGATTTTGTAAGTGCATTCTTTTTCTTCACTGATTTTTGATTCACGAAGCTTGTAAGGGGGTAAGTGAGCGCTTGGTTACGCCTCAACCGGCTTAAATTCATGTTGCAACAAGGGATTATAAAAAGAAAAAGATTATTACATCATCAAAGTAATTACTATCTTACATACTACTGCTTTACTTAAGACAACTTACCTAGTCGGTCTTGTCCCATTCTTTGTACGTGCCCATACCAGATTAGTTGTTTTGCTTCAATGCAGTCGATGATTGTATTTTGTGCGCCCATTTCTTCTTCGATCGTTTCATTTCGTATTCGCTCTAGCAGCTCGTCTCAAAGCATCTATTTCTGTAGATTCTAACTTTCTTTTTACCTGTTTTTATTCTCCATGTTTCGGATCCGTACATCAAGGTGCTTTTAATCATACTATCGCATATTCTTTTCTTCCTTTCTTTTCCAGTTTCTGTGTTCCATTATAGAATCCCATTCAGTGATCTAATTATTTGTTTTACTTTGCTCATTCTGATTTTATTTCAACATCATCTGTTCCTTCTTCATTAAAGTGTATTCCTAAGTATTTGTAGCTGTTGCATTTTTTGTACGTTCGTTACAGAAAATATAACTATATAATATCAAGTCTATTGGTTGTAAGAGTTGAGTAAAATTGTAAAAGGGTTGAAGACCCGTTTGTATAGAAGTTGGTGAATACAGCGTTTTCTTCCGCACGAGCGTTTTCTTCCACACGCTGTGACTGTAACCAAAGTACCGTTTGATTGATAATGTTTTACCAGTAATCGAACACGTGACTTGCTGTTTTTTAATACGTGACTATGAAAAATGATGAATTTACATGTGGACCAAACTGTGGGGAGTATTTTCTTCTTTAAAAATTTTTTTTTATATAATTACAACGATATTCATTACTTGAAATCGGTGGTGGAGTGTATTTACACGTAGAGAAGCTTGTTGCATGTAATGTAAAAGGACGGAAAATATGGCGACCGAGACATATTGTGTGCGTAGTGTTTCGTCTTCGTAGCATGCAGTAGTTGTTGGGTCGTAGAGACAGCGCGCGCTACCTGTTGACTGGTTCAGTAACTAACATATTGATCGTATGCAGTCGACTGTCGCTTTGGCAGGACGAGGAGGAGGTCAGAGGCAGGCGCCGCGTCGCGTCGCGCGCGGGCTATTGCACAATACGGGTACAACTAACTATACGTTGTTGTTATTGTGTAGTTATTGCAAATACACAGCTTATTAGCGCGAAGCGATACCGTCCTTATATGAAGACCCGCGTTCACAAAAAGAAGTTGTTTACAAAACGGCAAGAAACAGACAGAGAGATGACCTTGTTTGTCATGTTGCGTTGAACAGCACTACTTGAACTTGACTTTATAACGAAGATACTACAGTGTGTTGAGTGGGTGATGGGCCTTTCGCGCGCGTCATTAGGTTGGTGACACTGCACACTCCGAGCACCATACCTAGAAATGAATATATCAGAATCGTCAATAAAACGTGATTCCGGTTCGTGTTTTTTATACAATATCGAAGTGTACCATCCATGTCGTCGTCAGCCTTAGTTCATCCACGTTTGACACGTGAAATTAAATTGAAGATGAAATTTTATTCTTTATCGAATTGTAAAAAATACGGTAATAAAAAAGATTACAATACATAATGAACTCAGTAAATACTTGTTCGACCACATTCACAGCACATGCCTTTTTCAGGTTTTGTGAATATCGAAAATTAAGCTCAAAGTAAATTTGAGTTGTCTTAATAACGACAGTCACTTAACATTTGGTGAGCTAAACTTGGGGTTAGCTAAAGTTGACTCGGGAATATCACTTCAGCGAAATATTCATGTGAATGCATTGCTTTATGCGGATGACAAGGTAATGATACAGAAAACAAAAGACCAGTTTACAGCGAACGATATTTACGTTCAATAGAACATCATACAAGACTATGGGCTACAGATCTCAGCTACAAATTCTAAAACAATACCATTTCAGGGTACGTATCCTATAAGAACTAAAGTAATCGTGAATAATCAGATTTTGGATCAGATTTACCTGGCTTGTAATATCTCATATGGAACGATATTGATTGGGATAGTAAGCTGATAAAATTTAGGCGCATCTGCGGAACGATTCATAGGTACCTGAAAAATAAAACACGGAAGGATACCGGAATGAAATTTTATAAAACTGTGGCTGTCCCCACATTCCTGTATGCTAGTGAGACATTGACTCTTGGTAAAAGGGACGTGCAGAGGATTCAGTCGGCCGAAATGAAATTTCTAAGAGGGACGCAAGGTTGTTCTCTCTTGGATCGGAGAAGGAACGAGGATCTTAGACGCGATTTAAACATTGTATCATTGCACCAGAAGATTGAAGACCACAGAAGGAGATGGTGTGAACACTTGAATCGCATGCCTGATATCCGTCTACCTCTGGCCGCCTTGGGTTATAGAGATGTCGGTAAACCGAGGGGGAGATTTCGGAACAGGTCTAACGCGTAGTCCTTGGAGTGGCGATGATGATGACTTAACATTTGATAAACAACGTACGCAGTTGCAGCATTAAAACAAACAAACAAATACTCACGCGCCAGAAAACGAAGGCAGAACCTATTAATCTACTTTTACTTTTTCGCTTGAACACACTTCCCGTTACAGGATTGTCTATGTCATTACTCCTCTACTCGAATATCTCTATGGTCTGAACCGGCGTCTTTGCACGGGTAAACTGGCAATTTCTTGGCTTTAATATGTAAACAGGGGAAGATTATATTTCTGGATTTTACATAAAAACAACGTAGGCCTACTCTATCTAACACGAACTATAAGTTGCTTAAAACATTTTCGGAACAGCATCCTTGAATAAAAGTGTGAAACGATAATAAAATTGGTGTTTTCACACTGTCTTTAGAAAGACTCATTTCACATGATTTTTTTTTAAGAATACAAATTTAGAATTAATGTGATTCCTAATGACATGTGAGATTTATTACTTTTAATTTGAATTAATAGTCATCGAGATAGAATATTTTGAAATCAGCACTTTTCCATAGTTTGTCAACCTTTGTACGAGCTTCACGTTGGTTTACTCAAAAAACTTTGAGACGCAAAGAATTAAAATGTGTTATAAAATTATAAAGGTAAGAATCCTAAATTTCTCATTTGCGCTGAGGAAAATGTAGGGAATCTAATCTTCAAATCTCATTCCCTGCCAGGAGCAACTCCTAGTTGCGCCCTTGATCACTAGCCAATGTGTTCATCTCGCAACACCTACAACACTCCCCACCTTCAGCTGTTGCAATCTTCCCTGCAGTTCTTCCCATTCGCTGCACCCTCCTTTAATCCAGGGTGTCTCAGCAAGCCTTTCCTTGTTTCTTCTATTGCTTTCAGAACTCGTTGATTTGTTACTTTGATATTTTTCTTCTCCAACACTACAGTCCAACGTGACCTCTGGGCTCCAACACCAATATTGTCCAAAGTCTCCTATTCATTGCCTTCTCAGCGTAACCCCTCACGTATATTATTCTGACATCTTCCAACACATCATCTAACTATCTTATTGTAGGTCGACACCTCTTTCTGCTCTTATGACCTCATTCTTTATACGATCAAGTTTAAAGGATACATTTTGATTCCTCTTAAGGGGACCAGGTCGTGAAGGCTTGTCCCCTGTTAATCAAATGGAAGTGTCGCTTATCAGTTAGGTACACATATTTCGAAAGCCATACAAGATATTTTTATAAAACTTTTTTGCTGAAAGATAAATACATAGAGCATACCATAGACCTAATTAAATGCATGTAGGCCTACTGATAAAAGTATACTTAGGGTGATTTTTCAAATATAGTGCTTTAAAAAGAAATTCGTACTTATTTTTGAAAACATACTAAATATTTACATAAAGTATCATACAAAATTGTTGTTCTGTTATAATAAGTGTTATGAAGCAAATATATTTAAAAAAATGCAACTTTCTAGCACATTCCAGTACAAAGTTATGTGTAGATAAACATGAAAAGTATGGAGTTACGGAAAATCCCGTACACTTCTTCATTACTCTCATGTCTCTTCCTTTTTAGCTGTCTTTCTTTACGCTGTTCTCCACTATTTGCTTCCAGATTCCTCATATTATACCTAACAATATTATTATTAAATATTGAAATGTTTGTTTGAAGGAGGCCAAAGACACTCACACAGACACAACCACTCATTTTCAGTGGGGCACACACACACAACCACTCATTTTCACTGAGGCACTGAGTGACTTCACAAGAAATAAAATATAAGATGATATGAAAAAAATGTTTTTATAATTTTAAAGAGGAAGAGAAGGAAAATTTGTTAGTGCTAAAAACTAAAAATATATTTTTGTTTGAAATTTTTCACGACCTGGTCCCCTTATGAACGTAATTCCGAGGCCTGTGTTTTACTTTCTTGTTTCTTGGTCGTTGTTCGCAATTCTCACTCGTACGGCAGTGCAGGGAACGCCATACCCTTGTAAAACTTTATCTCGACGTTCTTTGTTTCTAAATACACGATTAATTGTCCCGCAGATCGTCTGGAACTTACTCAACTTAACATCAATATTATAATTCTTATCATAGTCGGTATCATTTCCCAAATGGTTACAATTGCCCACCTACTTTACAGTTTTATCGTGAATACATAAACACTATATTCAGTTTATCGAATGGCGCACCAAGTTCAGGCTTTGTCGCCGACACGTTCCTGATTGGTGGGTTCTTTTTGATAAACGAATTAGCCCGCCAACCGACTGGGTATCAATGATTGTCAGAGAGGAGAAATGTGTGCGTTTCATTACAGCACAGTGATAGCGTGATCGAGACCACTGCTTCCTGAATCCACGATTGAATAATGGGCCGATTAAAAAATAAAATCGCAATAAACATTTTGCGACTGAATCTGTCTATTATATAATCTGTGTATTTTACTTGTGACGTGTGCGGGACAGAGTTCTGCGTCATATTGTGGAGCTCTGTTTTGTAATCGATATGTCTTACGTCATACTTGGCGTCATCGAAGAGTCAGTCAGAAAGATAGTTTCACTGGCATTAAAAAAAAATTGACCGGAGCCGTATTAAAATTTGCCCCAACAACGGGTTGTTGTATTGTTATCCAACAGGGTCTTTCAAATCGCAGATTCTAGGCTAGTGATCGAAACAGCGTCAGGTGAATAAATATTACGGTGGAAGCAGTCAGAGTAGGGGATTTCTTCTTCTTCTTCTTCTCCTCCTCCTCCTCCTCCTCCTCCTCCTTTGGCACTACAGCCCAACTTGACCCCTGACAACTTGACTACAGTCCAACACCAATCTTCTCCACAGCCTATGTATTAATAAAGCAAGTATAACATCTTTTTTTACGATTGTTATCCATCGTAACAAGTATTGTTAGATTCAGACATATATCTTGGTGTCACGGTTACAAAAGACGGCACAAGTGTAGCAGAATGGGATTGATTTCAGCCACTTTAAAGCTAGTATAATGTTGATCAGTCTGAACTTGTTTTTCTTTTGTATGCGAGTCCACGCTACCCCCCCCCCCCCCCCTGGACCAAACTCTAGATACGTCACTAACATACATTGTTTATATATATTTTTGGGTTTTGGAAATCTGACGGGGCCATCGTATCAGACTACCTGTCTACCACGTTAAAAACCTTCGAAAGGGTCGCCTATTGTTTATTTTCATTGCACCTATGCAAGTCGTCTATTCATACATATTTAAGGAAATCCCCGACCAACGTGGTCCCGTCTAGTTTCTTAAACGCCATTTTATTTAGACGGTGTACAGTGTTCTGTCAACATCGTGTTTTCTTGAAGCTTATAGAGCATTAAAACTATAGTGTGTAATCCAGTGCCAGTGCGTTTTGTTGCATCAAATTTTAAGCGGTAAACTGAACAGCGAGATGGATTTCAAAAGTATAGATTCATTGAAAAATTATATACTAAAGAGAGACCTTAAAAACTGTGCTGTGCTGAAGACTATAAGCTTATGAAAAAAATCAACTGACTGTGTAAAGTGTGGAGGAAACGTGCGTATTAATTACGGGCAAAATGGAAACTTGATTTACAGATGTGGGGCAAAAAACCGTCGAGTGAAAAAAACATGTACGGGACAGTACTGTCTTTGGACTTCACGCGTTCTTCCCGTCACCTTGTTGTTCGTTTTAATTACAGGGATTTTGAAGTATCCTTTTTCTGTCATTGTGAGAGAGTCCGGTTTGTCGTAACCAACGGCAAGAAAATTAATACATTCATTCGGAGAAATTCTTGTTGTGTGGCTGATTGAGAATTCTTATAAAATTGGGGGCGTAGGGCAAACTGTTGAAGTCGATGAAAGCACATTCTGTAGACGGAAATACAATCGCGGGCGACTAAGTAAGATCCGTTGGTTGTCGGTGGAACCCAAAAATAATCAGTATCTTTCCATATTATCTCCTTGCGGCTAGAGATACATTCTACAGAAGCGGTTAAGAAAAATATATGGTCTTGTTTTGTTAGGACAAACAGTAACAGGGTAGTTACTGTTCAATCCGGGTACGCTCATTTTATTTTAAAATATATCTCAAACAATTTAACGGGGCCATCCTAAATTTTACCTCTTATTTCTGCAGTCATTGTATTTGGGAATAATAAGTGACCCTTTTAAGGTCGTAAATGCGATCCTTTACGGTTAAAGCAGGCAGTCTGACTAGATGGCCCCGTCAGGTTTCCATAACCCACATTTTTTTATATATCGTCATTGTTATAGTAACATATGACATAGTAAGATATGTGTAAATTACCTCTTTGTACTTTTTTACAATTAAATACAGCTTATTTTGTTTTTACGTTGCTTATTGAAAATTGATCGCTTATGATGCGTTCAACAGCCGATAAATATTGGTTGTGGTCCTCAGACGCTTTGAAAATTAGGGACCTGGTGTAAAGCTGCGTTTACACCGGTGTTAGTAACAAATGTTGCTAACAGAACACAGGTGACTTTTTGGTTGTTATTAACATTTTGCCACATCACCACGCCACCGCGCCTCGTTGGCAGGAAAATGTCGAGTGTTGAAGACGTTGTTCTCACTGCAGCTGCGTGTGTGATTTTGGTGAAGCAGAGAAGACCAAGAAGATTCTGGGTGAGACCTTCGCTGCAGGCATGAGGTAGATACAGTGGAAGTGACTTCAATGAAGATGACGTTGATCTTTTGTCAGGCGAACTAAGGTGTGATGGAAGCTTTAAAAACCTTTTAAGAATGACTAGTTGTGACTTTGAATATTTAATATCAATGGCAGGACACAAAGTAGGCAAACAAGACACTAATTACAGGAAAGCTATTCCTGTAGGCTTAAATGAAAAGCTTGCAGGGACCTTGGGTCTGGAGACTGTTAACATCGAAGAGGCGCGGTAACACGTGTTACGAACAAATGTCATCAACATTCTTTGATCTTTATCGACTTCTAGTGGATAACAGAATTCTTGGGTAACAAATTCAGAAGCGTTTTTCAAAATGTTACTTAAAATTGTTTGTAAGACATGTTACTAATTCCGGTGTAAACGCGGTTTAAGGTTTTCGTATTGTGTGTGTGACAAGTGCATTGTGTTCTGTAAGCGATGGCGAACGTCGTAATTGCCATGACACGTGTAGTACTCCCCTCCCCCCCCCCCCGCGTGTACGTAACAGCGAGCCTCTCCTTCTCGCAGATATGCTGAAATTTTGAAAACTAACACGAGAATTCACACGGTGTCTTGTGGGCAACATTTTATTGGATACGATACTGTTATACGCGGGGCGCCATTGTTTCTACAGCAGATTTTAAGAGAACTGAAACCGTTTTAATTTCTTCGTTCGTATCCTGTTGAGTTTTTCATATCTACAAACGGATTTTCATACCTAACATAACCTACGGGAGCCAATAAGAACAAAAGTAATGATTGGCGATCGAATTGTAGAACAGGTGAGCCACTTTAATTATTTGGGAAATGATATTGGCTGTGACAGGAATTATGATATTGATCTTAAGTTAGGTAAGTTTCAGACGATCTGTGAGACAATCAACCGTATTTTCAGAAACGAGGTACGCGAGATACAAAATTAAATTTCTATGAAGTTGTGACAGTCCCTGTATGGGCGTGAATTATGGACAACGACCAAGATAAAAGTCAAGAAAGTACAGGCCTGGGGAATGGCGTTCTTAATAGGTGTTAAAAGGTGTTCTAAGCTTGACTGTATAAGGAATGTGGCCATAAGGGAAGAGTTACGAGTTTTTAACTTGAATGAAAAATTAATAGATTACAAACAACGGTGGAAAGAACACTTAGAAAGAATGTCAGGTTCCAGACTGGCCAAACAAATCAAGAAAGACAAACCCATACGACACAGGTGTGTGAGTGAACCCAGGAAGAGACGGCTGGAAGATTTTTGAAGGCTGAACAGTCAGCACCTTGCGTACGCCGTGTCGTGAAGGTGATGGTAATGATGACGATCTAACCTACGGTAGTTAATAATAATACGGACATTACGAAGCCACACTTAACACACCGACAGACGTACGGCAAACGGTCATGCTTAAATAAGACTTATCAGACTTCATGTTTTCTTATAGAAAACAGACTCAGATGAGCGTCTATGGTTTGTTGCACGAATTGTTCATCATCATCATCTACGCCAAGGATTAGGCTGTAACCACCCGTCCTCGACTTTCGGACATTATGCGTGCCTGGAAACGTGTTCGAATCTCGGAAGTGTCCAAAAGTCGAGTACTGTATACTGTGAAGTACTATAGTAGTCTGTATTTACAGTAGGCCGGTGCTGTGCACATAAGTTAGTAGGATATTTCTAGGAACTGTAATACACTGTATTGTAATAAAATTTTAAACTGCTCAATAAGCCTATGGCTAAAAGAAAAACAATTAAGAGCCTGTGTGGGAAAAAGATGGGCAACATTGGTTACGGACGGCCCCATCAACAGAACTCTACCCCGAGCAACTAGTGTTGCTCTTTTTAGAACTACAACCGGTCATGACTACCTGGCCTCCCACCTGCACCGCATTGGCGTGTTGTCGTCTCCTGAATGTGTTCTCTGTGGATACCCTTCCATGAATGGGGATCACCTAATTACATGTCCAGCCTTGATCTCAGATACGCAAGTCCAAGACAAAGATGATACGGCAATGCTCTCACGTCTCTACTGGTCAGCGCGCCGCCTAATGGCCCAACAGCCAAGGGTGGGCGTTGGCTAGTAAGTAAGTAATAAAATCGGATATGTCTCTCGCTTTTTCACTCTTATTGCATTTTTTATTCTTCCCTTCGGGTACTCCCTATGCGGCAGCACCTGTTGCACACTCCTAAGGACGGCCCTGGCTGGGTCCAAACAACATGCTTCACCAGTGGAGTTAATCTGAATAACTTGGGAAATACTGAGGCATTGTCAGTTGGTGTGGTATAATAAAATACATGTGTGTACATTTCAGTAAGAATGATAAGCTACTTTTCTCTATATAAACCAAGCCCTTTCTTTAAAATGCAGGCATCGTTCAATACTGTTATGGTAGTGTTCCCTATTTATTGTATGCTGTTTGTCTAAAAAAAAAACACAAAATCCAACGCTGGATTTGAAACATTTACTGGACATCCAGTACACTGCACATTAGTCACTTGTGTTCATTTACATTTAAACCGGTCAGTTCACTTATAAAAACCCATGATTCGTGCAGCTTTGTCTGTACCGTTTAGTCACATGCAAGTAAACTTTTTTCTTTTTTAAGTCACTAATTTTAATTGTAGTAAATAATTAAATAGTTACCTTTATCTATCTTACGACTTCTGCTTCCAATTTGTATTTCAGAACTGAAATTTCATTACTGGATACTCTCTCTCGCTCTCGGTCGTCAGCATTAAACAAATAAATTCTTTAAAAACATCTACACTAATACTACATCACTACTTAATGGTACACACAGTGTCGGGTGTGCATTAATGGTACACACAGTGTCGGGTGTGCACTATGACAATGTTATTTGATCACTGCTGGTTTTATGTTGGACTGGTGGCAATGTGTGCACCAGACACTGTGTGTGCCTTTAAATAGTGATGTAGTATTATGTGTATATGTTTTTAAAGAATTTATTTTAATGCTGACGGCTTCGAAGGAGCCACAATCTGATGATGGAACTTTAGTTCCGAAACGTGTAATATAAATTGGAAGCAGGATTCATAAGATGGATAGACGCAGTTATTTAGTAACTATATGCAAGTAGTGTCTGATGATTTTTGCATACTCTGAAAGCAGATATCTAATGACTCACTGCACTCTGTTCTTCAAATAATGTCTCCTGGAGAGTTCATGCCATTGTAAATAGATAGTTAATTTAATGTTTATACAGATTTAATAGTTAAGGTAATATTTACACAAATTTGTATGGACAGCTATTGAAAATTGATCACAGGACTACCAACTTACAGTTAAGACAGTATCTAATAATTTCCGTGAACCGTTTTCCACAGCAACTGTTTGAATGTTTAATTATTGAATGACCCTCATATATATTAATTATCATTGTTGGATAATTCAAGGTTTATCACTGGTATCCTGTTATGGCTTTATGCTTTATACCACTGCTGATTGTAATATTAAACATTGCACAACATTGAATTACAAAAAAATGACTACATTTTTCCTCTACAAACATTTCACAATTAAAGATGATCTAATTTATTGCTAGAAGTTGTAAAAATGTCATATAGTTTATTAATTCTAGCCGTTTATGAAACATTATGACTTCTGGTTGTCTCATGATTAGCTGATTCAAGACTAATTTGCTTTCAGTGCAGAGTTGCATGAATTGCAAACCTTGAGGTCACAATAGGTTTTATGCATAATTGTAGTGCTAACGATGACGTTTGCAAATGTTTATTGAGAGGTTACATTAGATGTGTATAGAGAAAAGTGGTTCTGATTCTGTCAAAAGTAAAGTCAGTCAAATAAGATTACTGGAAGTCAAATGACACCAGAACACACATTGTGATTTTTTTAGCAGGGGTCCTACAGTCTATGCCACATTGCCATCCCGCATTTTGATTGCCATCATTTCTCCCTACCCTTCCAGTCATCGTCTTCAATAGCTTGATTTCTCATGCTTTTCCTAATTCCTGTTCTCCATTGTGCTGCCAGTCTTCCTTTTCTTCTCCTGTTTTGTGGTGTGTAAGTCAATGCTTTCTTTGGCCATTGCTTCTCCTCCATCCTCATTACGTGACCATACCATAGCAACTGTCTGGATTCTATTCTTTCTGCTGTTATAAATACACTCCCTCTTTTTCTTCTTATATCTTCGTTTTTAACATGTTGCATTCTAGAAATATTACACATTCTTCTTAAGAAGTCCATTTTCACAGTTTCTATCATCTTTTTCTCTTTATCTGGAAAGTTACCAACATTCGCAGCCATAAGTTAAAATGGATTCCGCAGTAGTTGTGTGGATTGTCAGTTTAGTTTGAAGTTTCATTTTGTTCGACCGAAGTAACGATTTTAGCAAACGAACAGGCTTTTTTCCCTGTTGTATCATATTTTTGATGTAATTTTTTGTTTGTTCCATTTTCTGAAATAATGCTCCCCAAATATTTGAATTTGCTACACTTTCCGATACTATGGATTTGCAGATCTCCTTCTTCTTTCCTGGGTCTTCTTCTCACATGTCTTCTATTTTCAGATATTCCGTTTTAGTAGTGTTTTTGTTTAGAGCGAATTTATCGTACTCCTCTTTCAATTTTCCAAACATATAGTCTCTGTTGTCCTCGTCACACGTTATAATTACCTGATGGTTGGCAAATAGGAGAGTTTTTAAGCACTGGTCATCCATTTAAATTCCCATTCCTGATGTTTTTCTTCTCCAGTTACTGATGGCTTCTTGGATATATATTTTAAACAGGGTAGGTGACAAGCTGAACCCTTGACATTGTGATATGTGAACATAGAAACTATAAATTTAAAAAACCCATGTTTAATATAGAAAATAAGGCAGAAATAGTAGACACATCACCATCATATTCCCTCAAGCATCACACCCATGGCCTAGCCATGGCACAGCTCAAACCACATGGTTATTTCCCATTCACTATCAGGAAGAAACCAGTCTGCAGTTAAAATATTATCTAATATAAAGCAGATGAAGTTGGGGCAGAAGGTTTTTTTCTGGTTCCAGCGTAATATCATGCTCTAATTGGTCTGTACTCTATTTTGGACACATGTCGTATAAGATAACAGACCCTTATAAGAGGACAGAAGGGATTTTTCCTTCAATTGTTTATTTTTGTTATCTATCTCATATAATAAGGAATTTACTAAATTAAAGGAGATGACATGTGAAAAGGGTCCTCTGAAAGTGAAAGTAAGATTAAAATTAAAACTTTTATCGTTTATAATAGACAGATGACTATATGACCAGCGCTGTCAGTATTTAAGCCGTCGTTAGGTTGAAACTAACCTAATTAACTGGTTTTGATGTGACGATGGTTTATGTACCAAAAATGCTAATCATATTACAATTCCTTTGTAATGGTTTGATGAATTTAAAATGATAAAGTTTTAATAGTGAGGCCACTAAAACTTCATTGTATATAAATACAAAATCAAAATGGTCTTAGTTACCATATACAGTACCGGTACTTTAATTGTGTTGGGGAGGTGGGGCATCACTAAAGAATTGTTTCATAAAGTAATCATAATACTTGTTTACTGAATGCGGTTAACGTGCCGACAAACTGCATGTTCCAGTGTGTATGTGTATGGTGTACTGACGTGAATCTGTGTTGTGTTTCAGTGCAAAGACTTTGTAAAAGCTGGAGCCGAACAAGGTATGACGCCGTCAGATGTAATACACGCTGCGGACATTACATTCTCCTGTGTTGCTGATCCTCAAGCTGCCAAAGATGTAATTATCTGTTTTACTATTTACATCATGTATAACTAGTAATACAGTTTCCATCATAATAAAATACATATTTATTACCTGCCGCATATGTGAGTGTAGTCACTTTGTAGTTGTCACTACATGTTACTAGTAACATTTGTTAGTCTTTCAAACAAATTGAGTAAATACAGTGTAATAACAATAACCATGTATAGTATAATTAGGACAGAAATGTAGATTGGTATACAGAGTATTCTGGTTGAAAAGGAAAGGAGACCCCAGGGTTGTGATGGTAATAGTTTTTGAGAAAATTGCTGAAAAGTGAAAAAAAATTGAAATTACAAATCTTTTTTTTTTTTTAATTTGGTTCATAGTAATTTTGTTAAATTTTTAGTGTAGAAACCATTTGAAAAAAATTTGTTGAGAATTTAATTTTTTTTAAATTCAAGTTTGGGAAATTCAACTTAATTAAAAACAAAATGAGCTTTGAAAGATTACAATTTACAATTCAAAATTCAACATAAAGTAGCAGCTGTTTAATTTACATGTGAACAAGAACAGATCTATTGTTACGAGGAAGGTCTAACTGATCGTCATATGGTACAGTGGAAAACAAAATACAAGACACCAATGAAGTCACTAATGACCAGCTTTAATTATCACAAATAACAGTTTATAATCAACTTGTACAACAGTCCAAGCAAAATTTGTCCACACACAATAATATTGTCAACTAATAGAGTCCAGTACAATTATAACACTTCGCCACAATACTTATGAATCTCACTTGAATAAATCGCCACTTAAACTAAGCGGCAGCTGTTGTTGTTTAAATAGATAGCACAAGTGTTTCAGAATATTCCATAATACCCCAACACTACTCGAAAACACTAGAGTAATTGCTTGCAGCCTTGAACACAGTGCGTGACCGGTGAAGTCTGGAACAGCCTCGATTGTGATGCATGTTAAGTGTTATGTAAACGTCTTTTTTCCCAAAGTAGCAATACGTACGCACACAAACATTACAGCTGGGCTCTTCTGGAATAGCCAAGAAACACTTAGAACATTCTGTAATGGGGTAGCACTATGTTCTTTATCATGACACTTTATTTCTCATTCTTAGCTGTAGAATCATGTGAAATAGTGTCTGCTCCTCGCAGAACATTCTGTGTATGGAGTTTTATTTTGTCAGGAATGTGTCGTAATATGGCAACTTAATGTAGAATTCAAATACTGTGGGTTTTATATTTTGATATTATGTTCAGGGTCAGGTACCCTCAAGTCCAGTGGTTCCCAACTTGTTTATCCATTATAACCATTCAGGGTTATGTAAGAAAAAGTTTGTAATGGTGGATAAGTAACATAGACCTTGTCAAGAGTACAGAGAAAGCAAATATTCAAGACAAATTACATATTATAATGGATGAATGGTACATTTGAACTTCCAGTATTGAAGTACCTGTTTTTGCCACTTTGGTAAAAGAGATCTTCTGATGTATGTTATATTATTCCAGGTATAATATGAGTAATATTCCTGAAATACTCTTTTTTGTCATGCCCAGTTTTATTATCCTTTATATTATTCAATGTAAAATAAAAATAGTAGTATCTTTATGTTTATATTGGATAATTTTTTTTTCTTAACAGGTTTTAGGTTATGTATTTTGTGCTGCATTTTTTAAATAGCATCTGCATAGAAGTGATTGCAAGTATATGAATTTAAAATGTTTTAAAAAGGGCATTATTTATACAGAAAGGTTTAAAACCAATGTTTTAATCAAAAAATATGTTGTAGAATCATATTTACAGGAGAATTTCGATAGAGGAGTTCTGCTGGACATTTAAATCATTTTCCAACAGATGTGAAATACATATGAGAATAGAAATATATAAAAAATTATATAGAATTAAATGTAATTTGAAACCTTCTGCCTCATTCAGCCTCTTCAGCAAACTGTGATTATGGTATCTTGGTTAATTGTGTTCTGATTTTTTGCTGATCCCTAAGCATAATCTTTATCAAGTAATCTGTATAGTGCCCTCTTCTTCTAGACTGCAGTGTTCCTAGACACTTCTTGTTCCTTTGTTCCATGAGATTTCCATACTCGAAATCTATAACGGGTCATTTTTGTCAGAGACCTCCCCGGGGTACGGAAGGTTCTCCGAAGCCCGGGAAAGCCGTCGACATGCTGGGGGAGGAGCTGGGACTCTGGCCCGCTCATCTTTCGCGAGATCCGACCTAAGACTCCCCCGGTTCCGTAGACGGACTCCGTGGAAGGCCCGTCAGACGACTCCCGCGCTATTCTCTATGCGGAAGGCTTCTACCTATGCTGGGTCACCGCCTGCTTTTTCCGGCATCCAGGCCGCTCGATCTCCCGCGCTAGGACCTTGTCAGAGACCTCGCCGGGGTACGGAAGGCTCTCCGAAGCCCGGAAAAACCGTCGACATCCCGAGCGAGGCGCTGGAACTCTGGCCTGGCCGTTTTTCGCGAGATCCGACCTAAGAGTCCTCGGGTTCCGTGGACGGACTCCGGGGACGGCCTGTCGGACGACTCCCGCGCTATTCCCTACGCGGGAGGCTTCTACCTATGCCTGGACACCGCCTGCTTTTTACGGCATCCAGGCCGGTTGAACTCCTTGCTAGGACTTTGTCAGAGACCTCCCCGGGTTACGGAAGGTTCTCCGAAGCCCGGGAAAGCCGTCGACATGCTGGGGGAGGAGCTGGGACTATGGCCAGGCCGTTTTTCGCGAGATCCGTCCTAAGACTCCCCGGGTTCGTGGACGGACTCCGGGGAAGGCCTTTCGGACGACTCCCGCGCTAGGACCTTGTCAGAGACCTTCCCGGGGTACGGAATGTTCTCCGAACCCCGGAAAAACCGTCGACATTCCGAGCGAGGCGCTGGAACTCTGGCCTGGCCGTTTTTCGTGAGATCCGACCTAAGACTCCTTGGGTTCTGTGGACGGACTCCGGGGAAGGCACGTCGGACGACTACCGCGCTTTTCCCTACGCGGGAGGCTTCTACCTATGCCTGGACACCGCCTGCTTCTTCCGGCATCCAGGCCGGTTGAATTCCCGCGCTAGTACTTTGTCAGAGACCTCCCCGGGGTACGGAAGGTTCTCCGAAGCCCGGGAAAGCCGTCGACATGCTGGGGGAGGAGCTGGGACTATGGGCCAGCCGTTTTTCGCGAGAACCGTCCTAAGACTCCCCGGGTTCCGTAGACGGACTCCGGGGAAGGCCCGTCGGACGACTCCCGCGCTATTATCTTATGCGGGAGGCTTCTACCTATGCCAGGACACCGCCTACTTTTTCCGGCATCCAGGCCGGTCGAACTCCCGCGCTAGGACATGGTCAAAGACCTTCCCGGGGTTCGGAAGGTTCTCCGGAGCCCGGGAAAGTCGTCGACATGATTCTGAGTGCAATATGTAGATTCATATATACAAAGTTTATATATATATATATATATATATATATATATATATACAAAAAACAAACGGCACAGAACTATACACGTGATAACGAGCGTGATAAACTGTTTATAGAGTACTAAAGCAGGCTTCATGAGAGAGTGGGAAAGAACATGGGATGCAGAGAGGGGGAAATTGTT
This sequence comes from Magicicada septendecula, assembly GCA_034769895.1. NCBI lineage: Eukaryota > Metazoa > Arthropoda > Insecta > Hemiptera > Cicadidae > Magicicada > Magicicada septendecula. The sequence continues at coordinate 558,736,551 of CM068369.1, forward strand.
ACGGATTCTCGTCGCATTCCTTTCTGATGACGTCACATTCTACAGATTCACTCCCGTGTAAATGTTTTCCCTCTCCTCTGCTATAAGAAGAGTGGGAAAGAACATGGGATGCAGAGAGGGGGAAATTGTAACGGAGGATTCTTGTCGCATTCTTTCTGATGACGTCACATTCTACAGATTCACTCCCATGTAAATTTTTTCCCTCTCCTCTGCTATAAGAAGTTAACACTTCAAGTATATAGAATTAAATGTAATTTGAAACCTTCTGCCTCATTCAGCCTCTTCAGCAAACTGTGATTATGTTATCTTGGGTAATTGTGTCCTGATTTTTTGCTGATCCCTAAGCATAATCTTTATCAAGTACTCTGTATAGTGCCCTCTTCTTCTAGACTGCAGTGTTCCTAGACACTTCTTGTTCCTTTGTTCCATGAGATTTCCATACTCGAAATCTATAACGGGTCATTTTTGATTGATCATATGATGTGTGTGCCCAAACTTTCCCAATCTTTGCTCTTCTATCCAAAGTATTATTCAGTCTATTATTGCTTAATAGACATTCATTAAGCATCTGATCTCCATCATTCATAATGTGATCTTGTCTAGAGATTCTAACAGGCTGTCAAAAACACTCAGGATTCACAGCATTGAACCATCTCCTCAGATCCTGTGAAACTAACTTAGTCATGATTCTTTTTACATGAACCTTCATATTTGACAGTATTTGTTTCTCTTCTATCACTTTCTGACTGTATTCTGTTCTTTTTTGGATCTCAACTGCTTGTAGTCCATCTTTAGTTCCCAACAAGCACAAATATGAAACTGGTAGGCGTCTGAATTATTGCGAGTAAGTATTTCATAGTACTATGAGAATATAACATGTAAAAATCTGTGTTATCAAAATTAACTATTAGGTCCTATTCATTGCAAATTGTGTGCAGTCTTTGTATCATAAAGTCAGAAATATCCTATAAAGTTAACATCTTATCATACATAAAATTCAAAAAGTGCATGTAGTTGTCTCTCTCTTAAGAAATACATTATGTTTTTAACCACTGGTTGGAGAGGCAAACAAACTACTATTCTTTAGTTATTACCTCTTTAGTAACTGTTTGTGTTTTAGTTTGTTTATTAATGCAAATTTTTTCGTGAATACTATTTTTGTAGCCAATTTTGAAAGTATCCAACTACGACTACTACTAGTAGATGCTACTTACTACTAATAGCTTTGTTGATTTTGTAATTAATTGTTAACAGAGTAAATAATATTAATATTTGGCATTTTGCATTAGATGGTATTTGGAAATTGTGGAGTATTACCGGAGGCTGGACCAAACAAAGGATATGTAGAAATGACAGGAATCGATGCAGAAACGTCGCAAGACATTGCTGAAGTAAGTATGTTGGTTGGTGAGGTTTTTATTGTAACTTGGACAAGTATGTTACAAAAAATTATCCAAAAATCTGTACAGATACCCAGAGATCATTTTCTGAAAGTGGCAAATGGTATCCTTATTACAGCTCTGAGATTTACTTTATGATGGCATTGTCAGACAATATTATAGCCTGGACACGATTGTCATCAAAATCTCAGGTGGTATCTGTTGAGCTTGATGTTGTCTTCAGGCCTTATTTATGTTGAATTTAGAAGGTTGTTTTAATAAACTAAATGAACTATTTGTTCCAACTAGGCTTTCACTTTTGGTTTTTATGTTTTTATATGAAACTGAGTGTTTTAAGTTAGATATATTTTGCCTGTATTTGTGGTTGCCCTCTTCAGGAGCTTGCATTGTAGACCTTGCCATTCCTGCCAACTCTTCTGATTTTTTCTGTAAAAAAATTTACTGCCTTGTACAGTTTTCTAAATTATCTGGATGTCTTCCTATTTTTGTCAGACAGATAAATTTTGTCAGCGTAACAAGCAATATGTTGACTTGTACATGCGAGTGTATGAACCGTTAATAACAGTTCAGTAACTAAATTTGATTTTTATTGTAAAAGTGTTAATATAAATTCTGCATGTTGATTTCTGTAGTATCAAATAATAATCACAAAAGATCACATTGTATCTATAATTCTATGACTCCGAATTGAATTTCTATTGCCCCAGCAATATAATTATAATTGTGTGTGTATGTATATTTTATATAATCTTACTTTATGTGCAGGCAATTACAAGTAAAGGAGGCAGATATTTGGAAGCACAAGTACAGGGCAGCAAGATGCAAGCAGAGGAAGGGACGCTGGTCATATTGGCAGCTGGAGACCGGTCATTATTTAACGACTGCCAGTCAAGTTTCGAGGCCATGGGCAAGAATTCATTTTTCTTAGGTAATTATATTCCTCTTAACACATTTGCTGCTGATGTCACGGATCCGTGGCATGACACATGATCTCTGTGGTGCACATGTCTTGGATCCGTGACATTCGCTTGACTCAGTTGAATGTGTTAATATAGAGTGAGAATTTGCAGAATGTGAGTTTGCGTTTTTGTTAGCTTGTAGTAAAAACATTACAAACATTTCTGTATATTTTAAGTTTTGTATTTCCTCATTGATTTAAAAAAAGTCTTATTTACAAAAAAGAAAAAACACATGAGTATAATACAAGCAATGACATTGTGAATAAGTTGCATAAATTAACGTTATCTGCAGGACCATCAGGCGAACTCTTTAAGTCAGCAAGTAATGAAACACGGCTAAAATTCTACAAGGTGGATGGCCCTTTCCACACTTGTGAGAATTGGACTTTAACGAAAGGCCAGGCCAGTTGTATCCAAGTGGCTGAAATGAGATTTCTCAGGCACGTGGCAGCGTATACTCTCCATGATCATAGAAGAACACAGATATACAGCAGAAACTGAATATTATGCATATGTTTGACAGGATTGTCCAGTATCGGCTGAATTGGTGGGAACATCTTTGCCAAAGGGACAGAGACGCATGGGATGTCCGAGGAAGCGCTGGAGTGACCAGCTCTAGACTCTTTCACTGGAGACTGGAACAAACCATCCTTGGTTTAATCCTTGCAGATGACGATGATGATTACAACGACGACGATGATGATGAAAAAACAGATGAGTACCTGCGGCATCTAACATATAAAATGTCAGCATTTAATGTGTTAATTACAGTTGATTGATAAGCCATGCAGCTAACTGTAAAATTTTATGTAACCTCTTATTCAGGATGTTGTGACATGTGGTAGTGAAATATGGATCCTACACAAATTGCCACCTGATCTTTCTGATAATGTTCAAATAGAAGTGCTGAGGAAGATTATGGAGATACATCTGGAAATAGATCATGGTGGTGGTGGAGGATAAACAGAGAATTGCATCCAGCTTGTGAAGTCTTTTAACTGTACGTCCTTCATTAGTACAGTGAAACTTCGATTAACCGTCAGGGTCAGGACCGGGACCATGACGGATAACAGAAAACCCTTAAACAACAACCCACCCCCATCCATTGCATATGAACAAATGATAAAAAATGCACGTTTACGAACTGGAAATACACTGTACATACATGTATTTTATTTTACAGAAACAAACAATATACAATTTACATTAAGTACAGTATATGTAGTACAACATATGTACTGTACATATTGTTACATGAACTTATGCTCTAGACGTACAGTATATACGTATTTAAATTTTAAAATAGTCTGTCATTTTCTTTTGTTTCTTCGAGGCTCGTGCTTTCTGAGTGGCAATGTTCCGTACTTTACGTAGGAGAAGTATCTGCCTTGCGTTTGCCTCTTCTTGCCCCTCAAACCACTCAATGCATTTTGATAACATTGTTTCTGCTTCTGTATGGCTTAACGTAGTTTTTTCATTAAAAATATAACACTTGTCTTTGTCAATTTCTTCTTCTTCGTTGTCAGTCACACTGGAAACAATTTCATCGTCGTTCAAAATGTCAAAGCCTCCATCCAATTTGTCACATTGTAACGGGACAGATCAGGGGAGTAAATATTTTTAATAATTGGAAGAAGTCTTAATTCATACAGCGCTCAACCTTTGGGGAACCTCTTTTTTAACAAAAATGCATACAATTCTATTGTGAAACACCAGTCTGTGTTTAGGTCCGGCGCCAGTCTGACGAGACGAGTTACCTAATCATCTGTGAATTACGGAAAATGCGCAATTGTAATACGCCAATTTCATCAGGCGGCCAAAGTTGCAGAATTTGTTGGCCCAGCTTCTAGAACATTTGAAACCAGCCAATCAGAGAAGGTGTTATAAACTCTGAACGTTTCGCGGCCAATGCCCGATGCCTTGCATGTATGCAACCCGCGGGAAATAACAGGCAGTCGACAATCAGCTCCAGGACTGCGCGGTCATATAAAATAGTGCTTGCGAGCAATTAGATTCGACCGACCAAAATGTTGGTGAATGTAATGTAACCATAACCGTAAAGAGCGTGTTAGTAAACAATCATCAGTAATATACCAAATTAACAGTTCGCGGCAGTCGACATCCAGATTTCAGACCGCGCAGTTGCATATACCAAGTACCCGGGTAAATTAAGTCGGCTGACTAGAAAATGTTACTTTAATTGTTTTAAACAAATACCAGACAGAATGTAATGTGAACCGATAGTCAACAACATCAGTTTTTAAACAGTTCAGAACATATTTCAGAGTGTCCTGTGAAAATAATGAATCTACAGGGGTGGTGAAAGAACTGGACAATGGCTACAGCAAGGATGAGTACCTAGTATAAAATTGGCTAAATTCAAAAAACATTTAAATCTTTAAATACATAAATAAATTAATCAACAGCCTATTAAAATATCTGAAAAACTAAAAGAGCTCTATAAAGGGGAGTTATTACAATAGGAATATGTAAAAGAAAATGAGAATGAAAGAGAGAATGTGTCTAAGTACTGGCTTGCCTTGTTAACGTGTAATCTAATTGGATAAGTAATTTTTTTTTTTTTTTTATAATTGTTTAATAGATAACAGATAAAAAGAAAGAGTAAGAGAAAGAAAAGTAAAGGAGAACTAGAAATTTTGAAAGAGTAATAAATGAGATGATTATTTAATGAAACCATGTGTTAGCGTAATTATTTCGCCACACAAAACCAAATAACCATTTCTGTAGCAATAGAGTTCGTCTACAGAACCCTGACGAGAGTGAGAAGGTAGGTTGTAGAATACAATAATTGAAAAAATATATAAAGTAATTGTTACAAATGGCGCTCGAACAGGGACGAATCTATTTGTGCAGAAAGTTAATTGTTACAACATCCCAACCAATCTGTTACTTCTGCTGGCGTTATGTCTTCAGCATTCGGTACATTATTGTACAGTTGCACAATTACGTCGGCACTAACATTCCCAGTTTCCTTAGGTTTGCCATCATTAGCTTCAGGCCAGAGTTTATTCCACCAATTTTTAAGATTTGACACTTGAAGATCATCCCATGCATCAGCAACATTGAAAATTGCATCTTTTATGTAGTATGTTTTCCAAAACTCTTTTAGACATTTCATCATCCATCATTTTACAAACTTCCAATAAAAGCTTTCCTATAATGACGTTTCATGTTTTCGATTATGCCCTGGTCCATAGGCTGGATTAGTGGTGTTGTGTTTGCCGGAAGGAAGAGGCATGTTATTTTGCCATCATCACTTTTAATTCCGCAAGTGAGATGTGCTGGAGCATTGTCCATTAGCAGCAATGCTTCCTGTGGTAACTGCATTTCTGTCAAATGAGCTCTAACTTGTGGCACAAACACTTTGTGGAACCAATCGGAAAAAATATCTTGAGATATCCAAGCACTCTTTTGAGCATAATAGGTAGCAGGCAATGCGTTCAAATTAAAATTTTTGAATGCACGAGGTGTTTTTGCTTTTCCAATCACAAGCAGGGGTAACCTGTGATTGCCGGTGGCATTTGCACAAACCATTAAAGTGATCCAATCTTTTTGGACTTTAAAACCCGGGGCTGATGTCTCCGAAAGTGATGCCAATGTCTTTTGTGGTAAAGCTTTCCAATTGTGCCCGGTTTTGTCGCAATTGTACACTTGTTCCCCAACGAAGTTTAATTTGGCCACTTCCTCTTTAAATTGTTCTCTGTACTCGGCAATAACTGCGCTATTTGCACTAAGAATTTCACCAGTAATGTCTAGTTTCCGAATGCCATGGCGACATTTAAACTTATCGAGCCATCCTATGCTTGCTTTAAAATTAGGATCTCTGTCAAGTTTTTTGTTCATTTCAACTGCCTTGGCCATTATTACGGGGCCTGAAAGTGGGATTCCTTGACTCCGTCCTTGTATAAACCATTGATACATAACAGTGTCCAGTTGGTCATATTTTGCTGATTTCATGGTTTTACGAGTCTTAGGATCTCCATCGATGTTTTGCATTTTTGAAACATGTTGTTCTATTTTTTCAGCATCGTGTTTAATGTCATTCACTGTGGTTCTTCCAACACCGTAAATGAGAGCATTACTAGTGGGAGTTTCACCTTTTTTCAAATGTTTAATAATCTCAGTTTTCTGGTTGAGATCTAACATGAGCCGTTTACGCTTTTCAGCCATTTTCTAGCTGTTGCACAAAAACAAAAAAAAAGAAACCTTAACAACAAAACTTACTGGTGTGAATGTCACTATCTATGCCGAAACAATTAAGCCACTACGCAACAAATAACGTACAGCACCGAGCACAACAGCTTCCCAGCCACAACTGAAACTGACCACGTGTGCGATAGCTAGGCAGGCCAAGAACGTGACTCATCAATAGAATAATAGTGCACCACTCCGGCGCCTCCGCCGCTCAGCAGTAAAGCGAGGATGATTTTTCGTGACAATCTGGTTACTGTACATAGAGTACGGTATGGACTGACAGTTAACAGAAACTGACGGTTAAAAGAGTGACGGTTAATCAAAGTTTCACTGTATTCAGAAATTGAAGTGATCGAGTCATGTTCTCGTAATGGAAGACTGCAGGCAGGGCAGTAAAAAGAAAGTACAAGAATGTTTCTCAGTGGTGCTGAATTCTTTATGTTGCATTCATTGTGCATTTCACACACGAAAATACTTTGCTTCATAAATAATGTATCATTGGTATCATTGAAAGGCTTACAATAGCATATGGGTATTTACCACTACCATATGCACAAAAACACGAAGAACAGAGAGCACATTCTGGACAAGTTAGAACTGCATAGTAAATCAGTAATCCTTCATAACAAGAGCGAGGAAATGTCGCTACAACATATATAAGAGTTCCAGTTTGACTGCCGTACTGTAGCGTCTGAATTTAGCATAACACGATAGCGATTTGGCATAGTGTAACACTATCTCCCTGTTACTTACCCTTTATTCAGTTGTTGCTATCTTATTGATGTTCAGAGTAAGAATCTTACCCAAGTACCTGAAGTTTTCAGTTCTTTTGATATCGCCATGTTTGCTCCTCTTTCCTGTGTTGCATCTACTGTGTCCAGATTCATGTCCTTTGTCTTTTCAAACGTATTTGTAACCTGACTTTGCTACTGTGTTTTTTTGAGAACTTTGCAAACTTTGTCTGTTTGTTTGTAATTTATAAAATCTTGGCGAAGGAGACTAAATTGACTGCAAAGGCAAGAAATTCACATTTAAGCCCAGTCTTTTGGTGGCCTAATCTGATTCCATTTGGAATCTTGTGTTGACTCAAATATATCTGCCATTCACAGATTGCCTTCTCCAAGACGCACTTGAGCAAGGGACTGGGGAGACTCTCTTCTTGTCTTGCATCTGTTTTAAAATTTGTTAATTGTTAATTTTTTTACCTTTTATGAACAGTAACATACTTTTATAAAAATACATAACAAAATATGTAGGCCTAGATAATATTGTTCAACACGAATAAAAAAAATACTGAACATTGAACATAACCTATGAAGAAACTTATGAAGTATTCCATGTTTGTGTGCAACTAAAACTGACAAGACAGACTAAAGAATGAGCCTTAAAAATTCTAACAATGAATATGTGCCCACTGACAAATATCATATGTGTTGAATTAAATATCATGACCTTAAACTTAATGAGTATTCAAACTTTGGTTAGTCATACTGTAAGCTTAGGTAAGTATACTGTCAGCATATACTTAGGCTTATGGCTGAAAATGTTAAATGAAGGAATGAAATCTTAATTCTATAACCATTGTTATATGGGAAGATGCCTTCAAGTTACTTGTGGTTATGAAATTCTGACAACAGAAGTATGGAGAAGTATGTACATGACACAGTCGGTATAGCTGCCTCGGTCATAAGGAAAACAGTTGCCATCAAAGCAACTGTTATCAGTGGTAATTAATTTTTTTACTCGTGTTAGTGTAGTTACAGTCTTGTAAAGTTTCTGGACATCGATAACAAACAGCGCTATACTGACAGTATAGTGATGGCAGTGTTGCAAACTGGTCAGTAAAGTCAGTAAAAGTCAGTATTTTTGAACAAGTCAGTAAAAAGCCAGTATTTTTTAAATTGGTCAGTAAAGTCAGTTTCTTAAAGCAGAATTTAGTGGTTCTTAAGAAAGGGTTTTTACTCAATACCGGCAATTCATTTTTTTTTATTTCCTTACTTTCTAACATGATAATTAAAAATTTTTTTGTCAGAAATAAATAATTAAGATTACTTACTGTGTAAAGTATTTGAAATGGGCAGGTGTAAATTTAAAAGTGACTGGCTGAGAAAGTCTGACTGTAATGGATATATTGTTGCTGAGTGGGGACATAAAGCCAGTGACCATGAGATGTTCTGTACCCTTTGTGTAAAAACTTTCAACGTTTCGTGGGGATATGAAGCCGTGGAACAGCATGCATCTTCTCGGAAGCATGAAGAAGAATGTAAACAAAAACTTTCCTCTTCACAACTTCACCTGACTTCAGTTCGCCAATGCACAGCTGGTTCACAAGACTGTGCGCCATCTACTAGTGTTGGTGAAACAATCAAGCAAACGATTCAGTTGTACAACATTAGAGATAGTGCAGCCAAAGCGGAACTTATTTGGGTAATGAAGACAGTTGCAGCGGACTTTCCTTTGCTTCCATCCTGTGAAGACATTCGGGAGACTTTTGAAGCGATGTTTCCATCAAGTGTTCCTACAGATTTTTCACTTTCAAGAACAAAGGCAAAATACTTGATAACTGATGCTCTGGCACCATTCTTTAAAAAGCAAATATTGAATGAAATGGATAATGCTCTTTTCACATTATGTTTTGACAAAACTGTTAATGCTGGCTCATCAAAAGAACTTCAAAAAACAGCTGTTAAGTATTGGTCTCCATCTAAAGAAATGATTGTTACAAGGCATTTGCAGACTTTTTTTATGGGGTCAGCTACCGCTGATGAATTGTATAATAAGCTGTGTGAAGCTATAGATAACACAACCTTACTGCGAACCAACTTACTGATGCTCAGTAATGATGGGCCCAATGTCAATAAAGCAGTTACAAACCTGATGAATGAATCTCTTATTTTATTAAGAAAAAAAACGAATGGTTGACATTGGTACATGCAACATTCACATACTTCACAATGCTTTTAGGCGCGGTATGAAAGTATGAAAGAACTTGGTGATAACGCTTCAAATTTGATATTCCTTATTCATGACTTTTTTTATGGTTGGCCTTCGAAATGGGAAGATTTTGAAAAAATTCAGAATGATCTGAAGCTACCTAAGCACAGGTTCATCAAACATGTTTCTTCAAGGTGGTTGTCTTTGGAGTCAGCAGGTTTAAGACTCCTAGAACAGTGGCCAGCAGTCACGAAGTATTTCATGGTATTTGTGCCAAAATATAAAAGTGATTTAATGATATCATCCAAATACAAGAACATTGTTAGTCTTCTGAAAGTTAACACAATGAAAGTGGAAATAAACTTTGCTTGCTCCAGTGCTCACATATTTTCACAGTTTACTGGTCACTTTCAGAAAGAAGAACCTTTGATTCACCTTCTGTATGATCACCTCAAAACTCTAACAAGCAGACTAATGACTCGTATATGTCATTCTGAGGTTATCTTCTCGTTAGATTCCTTGAATGATGAGAAAAGTTTTCTTCCTCTTAAAGAAGTAAACTGTGGATTAGATGTAAAAGAATTACAAATGTTACCAGAAAAGGACAAACTTGCATTTCTGCTCCAAGCAAAAAAGCATTTCATTGCTAGTTGTAAACACATTTTTACCAAGTCTTCCTTGACGTCAAAACCTTTATAGAAGCATTTTGAATGTTTGATCCCATCCGAAAGAAAAGACAATAGTTGGAAGTCCATCGTTGAAGTGGCAAAAGCATTGCCTATTGATCTGAACATAGCCTCCCTTATTGATGAATGGAAGTTGCTGAGTTTGGAAGAAGATGAGCTCCATAGCAAGAGCAATCGCATTGTGTTTACTGGAACCAGTTTTTTAAGAAAACTGATAAGGCAGGTGAGATGAAGTACCCACTTGTTTCTAAGGTTGTCAAAGCAGCTTTATCTCTTTCTCATGGTTCAGCAGATGTGGAAAGAGGCTTCTCAAGCTCACAGAGAGTTATGACCTCTGATCGGGCAAGTATGTCTGAAAGAACTCTGGATGCCTATCTTCACGTTGCATAAACTCTATGATGGAAAATTACATTTGGTTCATATAAACAAAGAGCTCTTGAATCTCACTCAGTCAGCATATATACATCATAGGCAGTACCTAGAAGAACAACGTTTAAAGAAAGAACAGGAAAAGAAAGAAGAAGAAGCTAAGGAGAAAGAGCGTATTGCCGAAAACGAATTAGAGAAAAAACTCTCAGTTGAGAGGAAAGGTATTGATGAAAAAGAAGTAGTATTAAAACAACTGAAAAGTGATGAAGAAGAGAAAAGAAAAGTAGCTGATACTCTTTTAAAAGATGCAAATGAAAGATTAAAGCAGGCTATTAAAAATAAGGATCTTGTTGCGGCTAATGTTGCACAGGCAATCCTGGAAAGTGCTCAGAAAGTTCAAGAAGAAGCTGACATAAAAAGACATGATGCGGAAAAAATTCAGAAAAATGTTGAGAAAAGAAAATCTTCACTAATTACTTCATTTTTCAATAAAAAACCCAAGCAGTGAGTTTCAATTACAATTCTTAAGCGGACTGATCATAGAGTACCAAGGATATTTAACGTTCTCTTGGTATGTACATTATATTATTCTAGGAATATTTAAGATAGGTAATTATGTTACAGTTTTATTAGATATAAGATGTAAGTAAGCGCTGAATAATATGTCAATAAAATAAATATACAAAATTAACTTACAATGGTGGCAAGGGAAATTGGCCTGATTAGCTGTAAACCAGTTAACAATATGCCTGCTGACTTTACTTGAACAATGTTTAGTTTTTAATGTTTTTTAATAAGTCTCAAACTAAAATAATGCCGTTGTATGTTATATTTTGTTTTACAGCTGCTCAGTGGGGAGAAGGGTGGCCAATTATAAAAAATATGTTTTAAACTGTCTCTAATTACTTGTAAATTAATATTAATATGGTCGATGGAGGTCAGTAATTAAGGTCAGTTATTTTATCTTAGGTCAGTAAGAAGTCAGTATTTCAGTGATTTTAGTCAGTAAAATCAGTAATTTAGACCTCAAAACCAGTTTGCAGCCCTGTGATGCCCACTCAACAAATAGGCTGTGATGAATGTGATAAGCTGTGTTTGATGAATACTGATTGCGGCAGTGTGAACTCAAAAGTGGTAATCTTATCTTACTAACAGTGCAGTGTGATTGGTGCAGAGAGACAGTACTGGGAACTGCTGTGCCGTGCAGTTAAAAACACATTATTTCTTATGACTATTATCTTTCTGGCCAAGGCAGTATTAACAAGCAGTGTGACTATCACAGTCGTTACGACCAACAATAAAGTAATTGGAAAAAGGAATACCAATAATCATGACATTATTCTGATAACAGAGCAGTAGCGTGGTGTCCTGTAACCGCTGTTGCCGGCAGCAACAGTACTGGAAATAAGAGAAAATAATATTAATTATATCACAGAATAAATACTTTAGTTATTGAATAATTTGAAATCTTAACAATATTAGTAGGGAAACTTGAAGAAAAGCGTAGCATTGCTTTCGAACGGTGCACTTGCACTGTCTTGTGTTGCCGGCTCAGACGTCGGCAGTGTTTTACTGTGTATGGTCATTGACCTCGTACTAGTTGTCACTGTACATATTGTGGAGGGAGGGACACACTCATCCGTCCAATGTGTTGCCACTATATAAACCGGCAAAACGCTCAATTAGCAGCTATGTTCATTTTTGGAATTAATGTGCAGCAGATTCTATGTACCTATTTGTGTTTTGTTCTTTTAGTCATGTATTTCTCCATGTGTCTTTATTATTTTTAATTCAATTATTTGTGTTCTGATTTATTCTGTGTAAGTATAATGCGAGTCAGATCCTGTTGAACCAGGACCTACTTCTTCTCCCAGCGAATGATAGAAAATGCTCTAAAAGAACGCTTGGTACAAGAAAAAATTCAAATTAATTTTTGGTTATGTTTTAGGCCTATCACAACCAGTAATAGTTGTTAAGTACCCACGGCACGCCATTGTAACAGAGAATAAAAGTGCGGTAGAAAACCCACAGCCAAAGACAGGACATAAATTTGTAGTCTCCCATATAGCATTAAGGAGACCCAAATGACTGAATCGACAACAATCCATGCTAACAACATTTAGTGCTGTGACAGCCAAATTGTGCTGATAGTTTTTTATGAATACTTTTGACACACACCATGAAAGTCTTCATAATTTATTGATTAAAAAAAAAGTCAATATGGACTGTAGGTTTGAAACTGGTGTGTGTATGTTTTCTTATAAAGAAAACATGTAGTTGTGATTCAAGGCTGTCCATTGTTTTGTTGTGATTGGAACATGTTGTGTTAAATTTCCCTCACTGAATTATTTGTGAGTTATTCTTGAGTAAGTGTAGTCATTGTAGCAATGTATATAACACGTGAACTAAGAAATAATCGTCTGTAGCTCAGTGGTAATTTGCCACCACATAAAATTGTGTCAGGGTGAATGTCCTGACAATATAATTGTAACTTGTGTTGGCTAATAAAAACACTGCTGTATGTAGAAAACATTGTATCTTCAGAATGTTTGATATAATCTATCATAAGTAGTTAAACCTTGTTAAATTGTTAATGTAGGATGTTTATTATTCAAAATTTTAAACTGGATGTAATGGCGTTTAATAGCAACCGACCACAGCCTAACAGCCTGTTTTTTAGTAGTAATTTTGCATATATTGACACTGGCCATGCAAGTTTCAGACAAAACTTTCAAAATTTATTTTCCCCTTCATAAAATATTTTACTTTACTTATTTAAAAAATAATAAATAGATAAATTGAAATTTTTTAAAATATAATTTAAGAATTACAGTTTCACCTAGATATTACAAAGATAGGCAAATTACAAAGACTAGTTGTCAAGTTCACAGAGCGACATCCACAGCTTAGTGGTAGAACTACAAGTTTTAGCATGTTCCATGATTCACATTTTATGTACACACCTACTGTATTCCAAATTTATCTATCTATTTATTCATTGTTTATTAGCTGTCCAAAATTTACATGTCACACATGATGTTTCGAAAACTGCTCAAAATCAAACATAGTGCTGTGATTGAATTCTCTGTGAGAAAGGTCAACCAGTCCAAATGGAAATTCACAACGAAATGATGAATAGGAGATGCTGCGCCTTCAAAAACAATGGTTGTAAGTTGCTGTGTGAGTTAAAATGACTTCAGGTTACAGCACTGAATAATAATACCTACAGTGGACATCCAGAAAGTGCAACAACTCCAAATGCAGCACCCATCTTGCACAAAGTTTTTTCATACCATGTTCTTCAGTTAAAATATACACACACACACACTTATGTGAGATGCCTGTAATCCCAGCAGTGTTATTCACTCTGTTACCAGTCTTCCAACGCCATGTGTTTGTAGAGTAGTGGACTGTAAAGTATAAAATAAAATAAAATGATGTTATGATGGGTCACTAGTAACAGTCACAGGATGCATGAAAATTATTTAATGAGCATTGAATGAAACCGCACAAAGAAACCAAAAGACCGAATGAATATTTACTTTTACAATAATGATTTGAACTGAACATACAAAACAATACAATATTTCTTAATGATCTGTACAGGATAAATTACGTTATTAGGTCACTGACTTGAACCCGACTAAATTGCTTCCAGTTATATTACTGTCTCATTATTCAGAGCGCAGCATCATACAGCGTACACCATGAATGACAATTTTTAGTATCTGGAATTGTTGCACTTTATGGGCGTCCACTATTGGGATCACGTCCAGTGCTGCCCACTTACAAACCATTCTTTTTAAAGGTACATCATCTCCTGACACATTACCATTTCATTGTGAATTTCCATTTGCTTTAGATATTTTTAAACCAACAGTTCAAACATAGCACACTGTTTGATTTTGTTCATTTTTCAAAACACACGACATAAATTTTGAACAGTTTAATCTAGACAGTGAATAAATTAACAAATTGGAAATTAACGGGTGTTTCCATGACATATGAATCTTATTAGAAACTAAAAATTGTATTATACCAACAAACTATAGATGTCGATCTATGAAATTTTCATTGAATCCTCTGATCAATAATCTAGCAAAAACATGCGTCTTAACTTCAGGAATAGTACAAATTATCAAATACTTTTTATAGTTAATAAGCTTGTGAGTACAAATTAAGAAAAAGAAATGTTGTTTATAATGCAGTCATATATAAACACATCACAAAGTGGGTGTGTAAACAATATTTATTGAGACCGACATCACTATTTTGTAGCCGAAGATGTTTATCTATATTCATTGTCGTTGCCTTTTATGTAGCATTTAAGGCAACGCAATAAATTATCAGAAAGATTGTGTAGAGTACACAATGGAGTATCCCTACTTAAAAATTTTGAAAAGGATTTTACTCGTGTGATCTTTTATTCAACATATTTTTGGTACTAAGAGTACCCAGGTATCTTCTTCCAGGGCCCGAAACTTCAGCCATGTATGGGCTGTGATTAAACAACTTCTTTCATTCTCTGGTTCACTCTTGCTCGTTCTTCTTCCATTAATGGCCTTTAGTTGTCCAGGGTTTTCTTAGAAGAGATCCTTGCTTTACGTCTGCAATTGTCCTTCTTAACGTTACTCTGTTGTATACGTCTTCTTATCTTATTCTGTATTTTTTTCTAGATCCTGTTGGATTTTCACACATCAGGTACTTGTGTCTTTCTGTTCTTCTGGAAGGTAAATTTTCCTTTTGCATTTTTTTATTAAATGAATATTTTTATGTTCTCTTTCCATTGTTTTTTAAATATACTTTTATAGATTTTTTTTCTACAAATATGCATTTTTTCTGGGGACAGGTCATAACTTTTATGAGTCCATACGTAACCTTAAAAAAGTAGTGAATACAGGAAAGTTTTGAAAATTTGTAATAACAAAGTAATAAGAAAGTTGTGGCAGTAATTTCATGAATTTATTGGAAATACTGCCAAAATTGTCTGTCAAATTTCAGGAAAGAATATTGTAAGATGATAACAAAATATGACTTTACATGATTCTCTTGGAAAGCAATTAATTAATTATTGTAAAAATAAACAGGTACTTAAGTGTCTCTATCCCTCTCCCCCTCTGTTATAATAAATAATATCATATCAAAATAAACATTAAGTCTTTTCCTATACCTTTGATGATGCAGAATCAATCTGAACCGTATGCAAGGCAACGTCTTTATTATTGTTTTATGTTTGTATTGAATTTGATTTCAGGTGAGGTTGGAAATGCATCAAAAATGAATCTAGTACTACAGTTGATGGCAGGAGTGACGCTTGCAGGGTTAGCAGAAGGAATGGCATTAGCGGACAGAGCAGGGTTGCAGCAGAAGGACGTTCTTGAAGTGATGGAGTTGACGTCTCTAGCATGCCCGACTATACTGGATAAAGGCAGAGGTTTGTCCATTACTAACTTCCCTTGGCCACTGTGGACTGCATTGCACATTTTGGTCTTTTCTCTTTTTCTAGTAGGCTTTCGTTCTTTCACTTCTCATCATACTCTTATCTTATGTGATCATTCACCTCGCCTTCATTGTCTGTTAATCTTTTCTTCAAACTTGAATTCCTAAATCGCTTTGTACTTATTTGTCCCAACCAAATTTTGTTTTATGTCTCATAGATATTCAAATATCTGTTTCAATAATCTTTTATTTTCCATTTATGTCTATAAAATTTTAATATTCTCTACTTCATTTCTATCCAAAGTTTAGAAATATATTTGTAAATTTCTTGGTTATTTAAATTTAAAATCTTCTATTAGTTGTGGGCCATAATTTTTTCTGTTGAAAAGACACAAGTATTCATATAAGGCTTCAGAACGTATTACTGTTGTATAGTGTCTTAATTTTGTGTTCCTGCTTATGGTTGTTTTGTTATAAAATGTTTGGTATTAGATGATATGCAATATTTAGGTTCATGGCTGGTAGCAGGCCATGTCTAAAGTGGACCAGTCACTATTTCCATGGAGCGGAAGCTCATCTGAATCTTGCTGCACAGCATAATTTTGGCGTCAAGCTTGCCCATTCCTTCCACAGACCCAGAAGTCATCACCGTGGCATATGATGTGCAAATATGGCCTGTAACTTACAAGTGTGACATTGTTTAGTTAGAATGTGATGTTTTAAGTTGGGAAGTTAACACACGTGTGTGTGTGTGGAGGGAGGAGAACAGCAGTGTACAGGTTAACTAGTCTGTATTAGTCTTTATTAGGTATAAACATAATATCTAATAAATTATACAAGAATAAAATCATTTTTTACTGTAGATACGTCGATGATACGTTTATGATATTTAATGGAACAAACAGACAAATACAAAACTTAAAATAGTCACATAAATAGCATACACCATAAGATTAAATTCACGTCTGAAATAGAAGAAGAAAATCGATTAAATTTCTTAGATTTAACCATTTTGAAAAACGAAGGAAAACTTCAATTTAAAATCTATAGAAAGGCCACCACAACGGACATCACAATTCATGCCGATTCATATCATCCCACCTCGCATAAAGTGGCAGCTTACAATAGTTTTGTGCACAGATTGCTAACTATACTGTTAAGTGAAAAAGACTACAATGAAGAGGTTAACACCATCAAGTACATAGCAGCGGCTAACGGATATAAAAGTTCATTAGTGGATAAATTAATAAGTAAACACAAAGAGAAGAAATTAAAAAGTCGAACAATGATAACACACTTCCAGTTAATAAATACATATCTGCAGATTACACAAATATTTTACCAAATATTTTAGTTAACGAACTCAAGAAACACCATGTAATTGTAACTTTCCATACAAATAACAGCATTCAGAGATTTCTTAGCCGGAAGAACAGTATACCAGAAAGAAAAAGAACCGGCGTATACAAGATGAATTGCAGCTCATGCAATATGTTCTACATAGGCCAAACAGGCAGACCGTTTGAAGAAAGATATAAAGAACATCTTCCCAGAAGGGAATTGCATAAAACAACATCAAATTTTGCCAGACACCTGATGCTATGTAATCATAACTACAGTGATTTTGAGACAAATTTCCAACCCATGCATTGCTGCGGGAAAGGAAAATACATGGACGCACTTGAGGAGTATGAAATATATAAAGCCGTCAAAATCAACAGTGATTATGTCTTGAACGATAAACTTATATTTTCACATAACATATTGTACGACACGGCAATACTTGCACACGGGCGCCGGTAAATAGAAAGTTACAGTACACACGGGCTATAATAAACAAAACAGTTTTATCAGTGGATATATAAACAGTGAATCAGTCGATTGATAATGTCCACGCGAGAAACATAAAATTTCATGTTCGCGTATGTGAATTTCCGCTGTAGTAAAAGTGCACTTTTACTGTAATGATTTTAGTATTTTAATTTTTTAACAATCTCTAATGAGTGATCAAGTTTTCTGAAGATGGCAATTCGTTGCCAAAACGCGTCATAAAGGACAAGAAAAACGAAGTCGCACGATGGATATCTGGTAAATACGTCTACATATACTGTGCAGTAACTTTACATACACACTTAATTGCTGGTAAGTAACACTCTGATGCCACATCCAACATTTTCATTTTTTTTCTATACAGTACTGTATGTATAAATACATCTTTGGAGCTGTTTTGAAACAAAATGTGTTCTTATAGTATTTAAATCAACCACTAGATTACATTTGCGTTCGCTTTCATAATAACACCAGACAGAAACTGTATGTGTTATGTGTAAAATTCCATTGAGCGTAAAACCATATTTTAAAATTATTTCACTGGAAAAAACAACAAAATGTAAATATATAAAACTGATAGTAGTATAAACAATATGTAACATTATATTTAATATGTTTTCACCAGTTAATAATCACACTATATTGTTACAACATCACAGAACAATCTACGTGTTTGTCGAATGTGCCAGAAGAATCTCGATGTAACGCGTGTGGCGTACGTGCTTGTAGATGCATTTGCGAGAGTCTTCTCGATACCGCCAGCTGTCCAGACTGTGTCAAGGCCGGAGTTAATTACGTAGTTCATACGGACGCTAAGACGCAATTAGGAATCGTCTAGATTTTCGGTGGCTATAAATACATGGCAGCAGCGGCTTTAAGTTTCAGTATTCGTGCGATATATTGACAGCGCGGTTTGAGAGTTATTGTCGGGCGAAATTACTGTGCGCATTCAAGTGGTTATTAGTTAAGTGTTGTTTTATAATCGGAAGGTAATTGTAATACAACTGTGTTTAATTTTAGTGGGCATTTTATTGCGTGTGAACAATTTTTATTTGATTTGTTGTAGAGACTGTGTTGTTAATTACGAACTGTTAACTGTGGAAATTAAAGTTGGTAATTAGTGACTTAATTGGTGTCTTGTACTTGTTTTGTTTCTACTGTACCTACGACGATCAAGTCGACCGTCGTAACAGTGGTGTCAGAACTGGGATAAAACGGTTAAGAGTGGACACTTTATACAAGACGAGTGTGATTCGTAATTAATCGGTAAACATGGATGCCAGTCAGATGGAAGCTTTACAAACACTGCTGCGGGAGACACAGGAAGAAGCAGAAAGACGATAAAAAGAAGAACGAAGACAAGAAAGAGAAGAAGAGGAATGTCAGAAAGCACTGATGCTTGAAACAGAAGAAAGACAAAAAGAAGAACAAAAGCATGAAACAGAAGACATCAAGGAGTTAATACAGGAGCAAAAGCAGACACAAGAACAAACCGCTGCAGAGATGGGTCTCCTACGAGGTGAGCTAAATTAACAAGTTACTAAAATAATAGAGGTATAAGAATCAATGACATTAAAAATAGCTGAAGCAAAAAAATCTGTCTCGAGTGTTGAAGAATCGATGTCTAATAAAATAGCTGAAGTAGAAAAATCAGTCACGAGTGGAAAAAGCTATGTCAACAAAAATAGAAGACTCGATTACAAATATAAAAGAGCAGATTAAAAATGAAGTCGAGCAGTGCCTGAAGTTACAACCAAAACAACTTTGTGAACAGACTGTACCAATGATAAAGACAGAAAAAGACGCAGAAAAAAAGTTAATAGAGAAAGTCACTTTGCCTGCAGTAGGGACAGTTCATGTCAAAGCTCCAACCTTTGACAGGAGCAGTCACTGGTAAACGTACCTCCACCAATTTGAAGCTGTTGCATGCGCAAATAATTGGACAGAGAAAGACAAGGCAGTCTCACTCGTTCTCGCATTAAAAGGACGTATGGGAGAACTACTACAGAAAGTGCCACCTGACAGGCAGAACATCTATGCCGAGTTGATAAAAGCTCTAGAATTACGGTATGGTGATAAACATTTGCGAGAGGTGTACTACGCTCAGTTGAGAACAAGACGACAACGTTCTGGGGAGAGTCTTGAAGAGTTTGAAGGAAGTATCGACAGATTGATTAGATTGGCCTATCCGGAAGCACCAGAAGACTTCCGAATAAGGTTTGCGGTGCAGACATTTATTGATGGCATTGGAGATTGTGAACTTCGGCAAGTGTTACGAATGGCAAGACACCGAAATAGCTCAGAAGCTATTGTTCATGCCCTAGAGTTTGAAGCTGCCAAGTCAGCGTCGCACTACATTAATTGGTTTGTGCCATCACGTTGCAGTCAGAAGATCCCTGTATCACATTGCCGTTATGATGGGTGCAGAAAAACAATGTTGTCGGACAAACAATTCAGAAATTCAAGAGAGTCGCAACGATTTGAACGATGGGATAAAGACAGAAGACCGAAGTGTTACAACTGTGGAAAACGTGGTCATCTACAGGTAGACTGTTGGGAGAAGAAGATACCGAGAGAAGAGAGTGATCGCACCAATTGGCAGTGGCGGATTTATGCATAGGCAAAGTAGGCAATTGCCTATGGGAGGCAAAATTTGGGGGGGCAGTAATTTGGAAAAGTGAAATTTGATGGACGTTATGTTCTTTTTATACCTTAGAGATGTTGTAAATGCTGCTCCATTTCATCCCAATATGATAAGAAACTTTTTAAAATAGGCCTATATTATATTGTTTAGTAACTACGTTTATTAGCCTACATAAAGAGAATAGTTCGTCATTTAGGCCTACTTCTGATATGTAGGCTATATGAAGTACATAATTTTTTCATAATTACATTTACATGCATTATATAGGCTACGTGATACTCGCATTATATTAATTAATTATTTAACTATTAATTCGTTTACATTCAAACACATAAGGTTAAATTATTTCAAAGACTATCATTACAACTCCCTTTATCTTGCTAATTTTATACCAACTTGCACACAAAATTGTATTAAATTGTTATGTTCTAACTTCAGTTAAAATGTTTTGGAATAAACACGGCTACAGTAATTTAATTTCTACAGTAATTTAATTTCTTATTGTACGCTTCCTAGCACGTTATGTAAATTGTTCTATAGAAATGTATTAAGAAAAATTGAGAAGAAAATATTATATAAAGAACAAATTTTAGGGTAACTGAAAATTTGAAGGATTGAATTAAACTCGTAAACGCACCCCCCCCCCCCACCAACAGAGATTTGTGGGAGGGCAGCAAATTTATACTGCCTACGGGCGGCAAAGTGATAAATCCGCCCCTGCCAATTGGAGAAGTAAAGACTCAGAACAGCACACAGTTTCCATGCTACATAAGACCAGTGGAATCTTGATTGTTAATGGATTTGCGGAAGGTAAACCAACATCATTTACAGTTGACACGGTCGCAACAGTTTCCATCAACAGTTTTTGGACATAGTCAGTAACCGCCAACCTCTAATTAGCTCTTGTACAATACAGACTGTGACTGGAAGCCTCATCAAGGTGCTAGGAAAGGTAGACGTACGTGTACGCCTGGGTCTTCTCGAGTTTAGTCACCAAATGCTCGTTGCAGACATTATCGATTAAGTGATTCTTGACACGGACATTATGAATGCCTGTGGATTCGTTGTGTACTTAAGAGAAAATGTCCTGAAGGTTGGCCAAGAGAAGATAAAGCTTTGCATGGCTAAAATGACAGGGTCTACCAACCATTAGATTAAGGGAGTGGCATTAGTCGAAGAAAAAGTCAACGGGTCTGGTCAAGAGGAACCCTCCCTATTGCAAGCGGAAATGGAGGAAGAACTAGCGAGGAAATACAAATAAGTGTAACAACAAAAGAAGTGATTGGAAAGCCAACTATGGGTTTCGAGACAAAACTCTTGCTTGTTCCTGAGCTGATAGAAGCGCCCGAGGGCAAAGTGGCTGAAGATGAGGTCACACAAGAGGTTGTTGACGAGAACCAAACAAACTTGGATCAGCCAGTGGTGTTCAGGTCATCAGTACATGACGCAACGGGAGTGATTCCAGCAAAACTAGCTGTTGAGAACAGTTGACGAACTCGCATTCCTGGGAACGTGATGTTCGGACCACACAAGACTGAATTCGAAGAACCGGAGAATTATCTTTCGCAAGGACATCCACCTAGATCGCCTGGTCGAGTATTATTTTAGAGACAGTTTGCCAGTTCGGGACGAACAGGCTTAAGGAGGGGGCAGTGTTACAACATCACAGAACAATCTACGTGTTTGTCGAATGTGCCAGAAGAATCTCGATGTAACGCGTGTGGCGTACGTGCTTGTAGATGCATTTGCGAGAGTCTTCTCGATGCCGCCAGCTGTGCAGACTGTGTCAAGGCCGGAGTTAATTACGTAGTTCATACGGACGCTAAGACGCAATTAGGAATCGTCTAGATTTTCGGTGGCTATAAATACATGGCAGCAGCGGCTTTAAGTTTTAGTATTAGTGCGATATATTGACAGCGCGGTTTGAGAGTTATTGTCGGGCGAAATTACTGTGCGTGTTCAAGTGGTTATTAGTTAAGTGTTGTGTTTTATAATCGGAAGGTAATTGTAATACAATTGTGTTTAATTTTAGTGGACATTTTATTGCGTGTGAACAATTTTTGTTTGTTTTTTTGTAGAGACTGTGTTGTTAATTACGAACTGTTAACGTGGAAATTAAAGCTGGTAATTAGTGACTTAATTGGTGTCTTGTACTTATTTTGTTTCCACTGTACCTACGACGATCGAGTAGACCGTCATAACAATATGTTTTTAGTATCTAGATGTGTCTTAGACTTTTTTTATTTATCCCAAAACATTGACTTTTTTAAAATTAGTTACAGTCAACATAGACACCTAAATCATATTTTAAACGGTACATTTAGATCTTTACAAAGATATTGTTACGAGCGGCTTTCTGATCATCGAATGGTACAGTGGAAAACAAAATGCAGACACCAATGAAAATCACTAATTACCAGCTTTAAATTGTCACACACAATAATAATGTCAACTATTAAAGAGTTCCGCACTACTTAAAAAAAAAAACAAATAACACTTTCCACTAATATTCAACCACCACTCGACCCGCACTAAGGAAATCGCTCACCGGTAACTGACTGACTAAGCCAGATGCTCTTGCTTTTATAGGTTGCACAGACTTCCACACCAACTTTCTATCCTTACTGTGGTGTGCCACGTAATATGAGTATTTACAAGTGTTCTTGAACATTCAGACCTAACTACTAAATGTGCGGTGTGTTCCAGAAGACACCAAACTTTTGTAATAAACACTTTATTAATGTAATTCAAATTTGGTCAACCGTGTCCTCTTGAAAGTAGTCCCCTCTGCTGGCAACGTGTTTCTTCCAACGTTTCTTCAGTTTCTGAAATGTTTCCTGCCACGTGTTTTTGTGAACAGCACAGAGCCATTGTATCATATTTCCTGTAATATCATTTATGGTTTGAAAGCAACGTCCTGCCAAGCTTGCCTTCAGTTTTGGGAACAAGGTGCTCCTTTGTTTTGCCAGATATTTACAGATGAGGAGTGACTCATGATCTGCCATGTTGTGGGCACATCAATTCCACATTGAATCAGCCCAGTAAATCATTATAGTAGTGCCCCATGATTATCCTTCCCTTCTTCAAATAATCAATGAAGATTTTGCCTTTAGAATCCCCAATAATGGTGACCATGATTTTTCTGGCCAGTGAAATTGTCCTTGCCTTCTTTGGCGCACTTTTGCATTTGTGGAAAAACCCACTGCATTGATTGAACTTTCAAATTGTATTTCTGTTTTTGGTCAGCCCTCAACAAACATGGCACCCATCTTGCTGATACCTTTCTCATGCACAATTTTTTGTGAAGGATATTTTCTATGGGTTCAGTTAAGATGGTTACATTGGCACCGATCACTGTGATCTTCACCCGGTGGTCTGATTACACAATGTCATTGGTTTTTTTTACTGTATCCTCCGAAGTCACCTTAGTTGGGCAGTCTGGACACTCTTCATCAAAGAAGGATTTTCAGCCATGGTTGAATTCATTGAACCAATATCTGATGGTAGTCATTGAAGGTACATGGTCATTACAAATTGCATTCAACTTCTCTGTGAATGCCTCGCATGTTTTCCCATCCAAAAAAATAGATTGAATCACTGACCGATATTGCTCTTTTTCTATGGTTGGAAAAAACATACAAACTTTCCCACTTCCAACAGTTGTCAGAACAAAACTACTCAATGAATGTATTTGAAATTTCAACAGGCATAGTTTGCATCGTAATAACAGGTAGTAATGCAGTTTGAGTCAGTGGTGCCGTCAGTTGTCAAAGAGAGGTCCTTATTATACTGACTTCATATAACAATGAAGTAAATTAACTTGATAGTAAATTACAGTTAGTTAAAACAAGAAAACAAGTTCTTGAGTCACCAGTGTTGAATGAACAGACAAGAAACACCAAGTGCTATACTATTCCAATCTTTCACCAGTTGTGTTCAGATTGGGATCAGCTATAAATAATTTTAGTTCATGACTCCCACCCAAATATCCAGTGTACAAACTACATATGACGAACAGCTCGTCATCTGCTGTATGGCTGAGTTCAATTTTGAAACCAATAACATGTATAAGCTGTAACTTTCTTTGTTTTTGTTAATATTTATTCATATTAAAACTCCCACTTACCTTTCATCTTTGATCTGGCCGGATCGCGTAGTGTGGACGAACCCATTTCGTTCGACGAACTCTGACAGTACATAAAACGAAATAAGGTTTTGAAAGAAATAAGGTTTTGAAAAATACCCAAAATTGACATGTTACAAAGCTATTAAAAACCTGTAGTATGCAAAGATAAAATGAAAGAGCATTTCCTACCTTTTTCTTACATATAAAATAATATTACCATCATGAAAACCAGCATTGTTTTTTTGCACAACACTTAAAGAAACAGTCCTGATCCCTGTGGGTCTGTACTCAGATCTATACTATCCAGGTAGATTTATGTGAACACTTTTTCTTCTTGTTCTCTTCAAGGATTAGGTTACATAAACCTGTTCTGGCACCCATCTCACTCTCGAACGACCCATGTCTTTATAGTTCATTGCCGCTTTCGGCAATCAATCCTCTGTCATCCTTTGCAGGTGATCCCACCATTGTCTTCTATAAATTGAAATAATTTCATGGATGTCCTTTACTTCGAGTTCTGCTCTGATATTTTCATTTTTTATTCTATCTTTCAATGTGTAATTTAAAGTATTTCGAAGAAATTGCATTTCAGCACTCTGAATCTTACCGCATTCCTTTTTTGTCATGACCCATGCCTCACTCACAAATGTCAATGTGGATATTGCTAAATTTATTTATCTTCTCTTTTATATCATATTCAGATTCATAGCTTACTGCACAGCCAAGATATTTAAAACAGCTCACTTGTTCTAAAGTGCTGTTATTTATAAATATCTTAGTCCTCACTGGATATTTACCTTTAAAGGCCTAGGTTTTGGTCTTTCTTACTGAAATTGTCAGCGAGTACTCACTTGCCACTTCTTGTAATTGAAACATAGCTCTAATCATCCTCATTTTCTTGAGTAAGAACTATGTTATCCGCATATAGCAGAAAACCCGTTACAAATTGATTTGTTAAGTTGTATTCCCTAAGTCACACTGGATTTACATGCTCTGAACATGTCGTCAATGTATAAACAAAGTTGGAGAAACATAACATCCCTGCCTAACTCCCTTTATATAACACAAATAAAGAAACTAATGTATCCCCAGTCGTTTTTGCCCTTGTTCTGAACAAGAGAAAAGTAGACATCTACTGTGTTTGTCACAGTGTGTCAAAGACTTCTGCAAGAAACTCTAGACTGGAGCCCTGAGATGGTGATTGCAGATTTTGAAGCTGCCACTATTTTAGCTTGAGTTTAGTATTAGTTACCTCAGGGGTGCCCCCCCAAGCTTGATGAAACCTTCCCCCCAGGAAATTTTTTTATTACAACATGTAGCGGTCACAGGACCGTACGTAATATTTAAGACTAGGTTAATGAACCTAGAGGAAGCGAAAAGTGTGCTGGAGCCTAACAGAGTGACAGGATTTGCAGTCAACACATTTTAACAAAATAACAGGATTTATTAGATTTCAAGTTGGTGACACAATGTTACAGTTTCATATCATTCTTTACATATAATCATTAATTTATAGTATTTAGTGAATGGACATAAAAGGTATACATATATATTGTAATATACTTCACTCTTTTCCAAAATTTAATTTATTTTAATTTTGATTTTGATTACTGTATTCGTCCATAGTCCGGACGCCATCTTTACTGGTTACAAACAATGAGATATGAAATTTACTTACCTTTGGGCCAGGTTTGGTTAGGCGAACGGAAGTAGCAGAATGGGTTATTTTCAGTAATTAACTCTTTTATTTTTTGTTTACCAATGACATTCCCCTTTTATTTATTTTTTGCTCATATACTTGTACATTTAACTCGTGTTCAACAAATGAAATACATTCGGCCACGAGGCGTAATTGATAAAGGAAACAAGTAAAATAATTATTAACATTAACATTTTTCTCCCTCTCTCTTCATATCATTTTAAATCATCACTTTAATTTATATTTCTAATTGACCACAACCCAGCACTTCTTAAATATATATTTGTTAATCACACCGACACACACACATTCATGCGTTACATTTTATATTCCCCTTAATGAGCTCATTTTATATTAGAATGGGGGACTTGCAAGATTTTAATAAAGATTGTATTAATTTTACTTTCATTTTATGATCCTTCTATGTACGTCCATCAGATGACTCCTCGTGCACGCACTACTGTTGTTATTTCTTACTGAGTTTACATGTTTTGAAGAAGAATTTTAGTTGTTAGCCACTCTAATGAAAGTTAATTTTGTTATTTCATTGTTATTTTACATTTTTAATATTTTATACACATGGGCCCGCATTTTCGTTGCAGAACTTTTATTCACAACCGGCCGGTTATATGGTATTATTGCAACTGGGGCGAGACGAACTGCTACAAATTCTGAGATGGAAGGGGGGGTCACGTGTCCACTTTCATTGTTTTACTGGACATGATGAGTCAGTTTTCCAAGGCGAGGCCAATTACGCATTGCATTCCATGTGACGTATTTACAGGCTTGGTAGTTATGTAATGTGGCGAGACTGGTGACATCATCGGTCAAAGTTCGTTTGGTAATATTTAACTGTTGTTTTTCATCTGGAATGTTGACCTTAACTCCCTTTCAATTGCTGGCTTACTACGTTTTATAAAATTTTAAATTATTATTTATGTTGTTACCCCAAAATTATTATTTATACCTTTTGATTCCCCTTTTCCAAATTATCCCGGGTATACCCAAACTGTCCCGTTACATATATATATATATATATATATATATATATATATATAAATGTATACAAATATATATTATAAACTGTCCCGTTACAAATATATATATATATATATATATATATATATATATACATATACACACACACACACACAGTATATTGTAACAAATATCTTTCTTGTGTATGTAACTTCGAAACTCTTGCCTTATTAAGCCCCACTGTTGGGTTCGCCAATTTGTTACAATTATCTACTCGATGTATTTATTTATTACGAGTGTAATGTGGTTGCGGGTTTATAGTTATTTCAGCCCCACGTTATGAGAGTCAATTTGTAACAAATACTTTTTCTGTTGTATATAATAATGTTAAATACGCTTCACTTTGGAAACGTCAATTTGTAATATAATTTTCCAAGGTGTGTGTTCTTGTTTATGAAGTTGTAGAGTGGTCTAAGTGGTCTCTCTTAAGCACCGCAGTATCAATCTATTTATAAGGAAACAATATTGTGTATATGGTTGATATTATTTAATTAGTGATAATAGATCTGTGTTAAGTAATTATCAAGTGTTTTACAAGAGAAAAACGCTATATTCCAGTTATTATAGTGAATAAGTCAATATTTTTCTCCAACCCTAGTCGGTATGTATTATCTAAATTGGAAAGAGAAGAGAGCGGAGAGCGTAAGTTAGTTCTCTATTCTCCCGTATTCACCAGCTGTCAACAGGCGAGCGCTGTGGTTGGCTATTGACCCGTTATTATAGGTTAAGTCGTTCCGCTTGATGCGTTTCTCACGTTCCTTTCTCTGTAAATTACACCCTATTCGAAATACACTAATTATTCTACAAATAACACGAAATCTTCAAATTCAAGAAGGGTTCTTTATTTTATATATGTTTTAATTCCAACAGCTGCTTCCTCTTGCTACTATACTATTACTTGTATACTTGTTACTTGTATTACTTGTTACTATACTATATATTATTACTATTGCTTGGTATACAATACATAATCGATTTGTTATTGAATTCGGGGTTTAGATGAGTTACAATTTAATTATAATTTTCAGTTTGTCTTTTATCTCAGGGTACATGTAATTCTTTTAACTATTAGTAAGGTCAGGTAATGCAGTTTTAAGGTTACTAAGTATTACAATATTATTATAAACTCTTATTATATAGAATTAAACATAAGCAGGTTTGTTACCAAACTGGATCAGATACTTAATGTGGCAGTGTCTTGTTACGACAAGGCGAGAACAGAATGGCGATGCAGCTCTTGAATAAAAACAACATTCAGCTTCTCAATAAAAGTTTAGATTTGATGTCCCAGAATGTAATAGAAGTTTCAGTTCTGGTCTTCGTTATTCTTCACGGTTCTGGTAGTTGCCGGTCCCAATGGAATTTGTGTAGTATTAAGACTTCGTTTGTTTGTTGAAAGTGAGGTTTGGTACTTCAATACAAAAGTTCTTCGTTTGTTTTTTAATATATATTTTAATTAATTTTGCATTTCTCCGCTATGGATCATCTTTGTTTAATTATAGTTCATTTTCATCATTACACTTTTACTGTAAGTAGGTTGAATGAGTTATTTTTTAATTCAGTTCACTTTAATGGTATGCAGAATTATATTTGCTGAGATATAGATTCAGGAGTTACTACTCAGTCCTTTTAAATGCATTTCTTTTATGACATTTAGTTCATTTAATTTGATTCATGTAATTTGGTTTTCTCTTTTTTTAAATTTATATGCTGAACTTTACCCATTAACATATAACAATTGAATGTTGTAAATCAACAAGATATCTTTCATTCAGTTGTCCCTAACAACCATTTTCTTCTTCTGTTATTGGATAATATTTGTTATCCTAGAGCCGTAATTAGGAAATATTCTTACACTTATTTAATAAAATACTCCCTTATTGGAATTACATTAAATCACCTAAAACTTTCACCTAATATACATTATCAAACCATATACATTTTACTACATTTTCTTCTTGATCAACTTATTTTAAAAGGTATTATTTTCCTTTTACAAAATACTAATTTTAGGCCTATTTGTTTTATTACATGTGTTATAATTTTTTGTTTTTAATTTAACTTTTCTGACCTGACCTACTGTACAATGAGTCACTGGCTTATGGTCAATTATTCTAATTTTATTTTATCCTGATTTCAGTTTATTATTATTATTATTTATTTTATCATTGAACCCTTCATTGGTTTATAACATAATTATAATGACCACTTGACAATTTATTAACAATTATTGTCTTCCTGGCCAAGTTTACAAATATTATTTTAAGACATCTTCATTAATTATTCAAAGTAAATACACTTAACATGATACAATACATAATAAATACACTTGTATTTAATTACTTAAATACAAGTTTAACATGAATGAAATTAGTATCCATTACTTAATACTTTCTTAAAGGAATGGCTTCACACCTGCTACATACAAAACACAGAATAAATATCATGTAAACACAATATCATGATAAAGCACAACAACATGTACATCTTTATAAAACATTAAATATCAATTAAACAGTCTATTATTTTCAAACTCGTCTATAGTAAATTCATCTCATTAGACACTGTGTTTATAGTTTACATCTTCCACTGATCACTCCATATTTTATATTTAGATACATTTTTACTATTTTATTACCTAGTAACTTTACTAGGTATCATCAATACATTTTTTAGGTGAGGTTTGCCCTCCTGACCTTAATTATGGCATACATTGGGTATTGTTTGAGTTTCTATGGACAAAGTTTTTATGTAACGTCTGGGACCTTAACTTTGTTACGTTACAATATATATATATTTTTAATTATTTCCAGACTAGCATACCCCATGAGGGAAAACAACGTGAACATGAACCCAGTACTAATGACGGAGCATATAAACGCTAAACCTACCACTTAATCAAAGAAAACACTAATAGCCTTTCAAGAATAATAATAATAAAATAATGGTAATAAAGATAATCGGACTACACATAGCTTAAGCAAGGTAAAACAGTTTAACCACCCCCTCATGGTGTATGTTAGACAAGTTACAATGGCACGATTTACAATTTTTACAACTTGAGTTCTTGTGACCTTTAGATATTTTCAGTTCTTAATAAGTTGTTACATGGATTGAGTTGACAGATATTTAATGTAGAAAACAAGGATAGCCAGTTGATGTAGTTTGAAGAGGGATAAATGAAACGCTCCCACCTGTAAGTATGTAGTGACGAACTCAAGTTTAAACTGAATGAACTGTGGATGAGCAGATGTTCTGAACATTGTCCATGTGCTATGATGACTGCTTACTGGAAATCGTTCCTGGTGTTTCTGGATCTCTAGGTGTATTTTGATTCTTCCGCATTTCTTGGTCTGACGGCTTCGGGGACTGCTTACTTTAGAACTGCTCTGCTGGTGTTCACAGATGTTCGTGTGACCACCGATCTTCCCCCTTTTTCCTGACTGAGGCAGGGACCCTATAACATTTTATTTGGGGATTAGCCGCCAGTTAGTACACCCAGACATTACACTCTCTCACCTCAGAACACAACCACCGCAATCACTTTCACAATTAATCTTATTAACACATTATTCACTTCATTTAAATCCAAATCGTTTAATTCCATTAAAGAATAATAATTATTTTCAAGAAGCTTTAACTAAATAAGAGTTAACAAGAAATAATTTTGTCCTTAGACAGGAAGTAACTAGTACATTAAAATTTTACAAAGTATTAGGTTCTACAATAACAAATAAACTGGGCCACACACACGCTTACACAATGTGGTATAACTTTTCTTGATACTTTACACTTAATTAATTTTGTCTAAATTTCTTCGGGCGCCATCTTGCCTTAGTATCAATTGCAAGAAAATGTCATATGTACTTACCAATTTCGGGCCAGATCCTTTTCGGCGAACACAAGAGATCAGAATGGTTTGTTTGCAATAAATAACTCTTTTTATTTATTTGTTACCAGGTGACATTCCCTTTTATTTTCATTTCACTCCCACACTTGTACATTTCACTCTTTTTAAATCATCTTGAACATATTTGGCCACGAGGCTCAATTAATCAAACAAACTAATTATTTAATCTAGAAATTGTAAAACAACAAATCAAATGAATTTATAAATATGCACAACCAACACTTCTATATTAACATACTTCTCTCTCACTCACGCACACGCAAATACCCCATACCCTTAAGAGATCTCATTTTTTCTTTTAAACAAATCTAAAGAAAATAATACCATTATAATTTTAGCTTAGCCCGTTTTTTATGTTTTACTCTACCCCCATTGATTACTTAACTGCTGCTAAGTTTTTAACGCCGCATTGTTCCATGCACTAGATAGATTGTTGTTTTCACTGAATTTATGTTTTTATCAAATTGACACTAATTATTTCACATTCTTCAAAACTTTAGGCATATCGTATTTAAATTTTATATATGTTATTCACATTTTTTGTTGTTTTGCGGGCCTGCAATTTACGTTCCGGAACTTTTGTACGTCTCACTCGCGCGAGTGTTGAATTCGGACTGGGATGAGACAGACGGCACTATTTTGTGTGGTAGCCGCAGTTGTTTACCAAGTTTTCATTGTTTTCGGCTCTGGTATTACTACGCCAGTAGTAGTTCGGCTAGCACTCCTACATTCCAGCTTGGGGATCGTCTCTGATGTAATATGGTTCGATCCGATGTTACATAATTTGTTTACAATTTGCAAGTCATTGGAGCTGACCTTGACACATTCTCGCTTGTTGTTTACTGCGTCTTTATAATGTACATGAATAATATTTTCAATCACTGCTGCCACTTTCACTACCAACAAAATTTACCTTTATTGTCCCTTTATGTTTACGTTTCCCAAATTATTAATATATCGTAAAAAATGCTATTTGCTTTTATGAAAATACAATGATTTTTTATTTCCCCAAAAATAGACCAAAATGTCCCGTTACAATACCCCCTCAATGAGAGGTTTTATGCCGAAGCATAAAAACTCTCATTGACACACTCATACTTGCTAAAGGGAACAGCCAGGATATGTCGCCACAACCCCCTTTACGGTTTACAAACAAAAAAATATAATTAACTCACCCTTGGTCCAGTGACTGTGACCGCACCTGAATGACATTACTGAACTTCTCTCTCGAGATCCCAACACCATAAAGTCAGACAGATACTTAACGCCCCTGCTCTGACGTGCTGGCCAGCTCAGGACCGCCGCCACAGCATCACCAAACACTGAAACAACAAATCAAATATCAACTAGTGGCCTTATACGATACTATATCCCTAACTGATCTGTTTCCCCTTAGCTGTGCTGGTTTGCGTTAAGAAGCACTGGTTTTTCCTCGTAACCTCTAACATATATATGAACCCCTAACATAACCAAATCACCTACATCTAAACACATTATGTCCTTAAACATCTCCCTATTCTATATCTCCAATTAACACAAAATCATCTAAGTACATCATAATAAACATTGTTGTTATTACATTAAAAACAAACAATTTACATTTTATTTGTATATAAAATTATAAACATTACATTTTAATCTCAATTGAACTTTTATTAATTCATTTCCCAAATTTTTTTTTCAACCTTCATTTTACATAACATTTCATTTACATTTTATTAATTTGGGTGATTCTCAGTTATTCATAATAATTCACTTTATCAACTTGGCATTTACATATAATCTTACCCCTATTATGACTCTAACGCTCACTTACAAATTCTTTAACTAGTATGACACCCATCTACCAAAAAATCTACCAACCATTCTCTCAAAATATCTACCAATAATTTTCTAACTCCATTCCCATTATTCTACCCTTGTAACAAAAATACTCTCTACCCCTTTGTACTCAGAATGTGTGTTTCCCTCCCATTGCTCACTCCCTTATCTGGTTCCTGGACGCCCCCTAGGTAACCCTTTCCGGCGCTAATTGGTTCCCCTCCCGCCACAACGCTTTTCGTTGTGGACTCCTTATCACACCACCCCCCCTTACAAAATTCCTCTTATCAACTAATGACTCTCCCATTACCTCACTTTCATTTACAAAATATCTCCATTTATTTATTTCCTCAATATATCAGTCATTATTCTACATATTTTCCCCATAGCTACTGTGTCACTATCAATACTCCCATTTTACATTACTTTTATTCACAACAATCTTATTTTATTCGCAATAATATTATTCTCTCTAACACCCATCTGTACTCAACTTAGACTGACTCAAATGTCTTACTTAAACAATTACTATCACCCAACTTCTATATTTTACAACCCATTGAAAATTTTAACTATCTCAAATTTATTTCATTATTTATTTAAAATCTTTAAACACATTGAAAACTTATTCTATAACATTTTATTACATTTTTAAAATCCTTATCCCTAACATACCACATGCAATTAACACAATCGGACATAATAAACACAATATAAGATACATCTAGTGCACCCATCTATACTCAAATCAAAACAAAATTATTTAGTCAGCTCAGTAGTGAGTCATCATTATTAAGTTACAACAAATTTTTGATTCGTTACTCCCCTGAGTAACCTCCTTTACCACACATACTATGACCCCCCCTGGACTGTGGCGTCCAGTTGCGTCCACAAGGACTGAAGTTTTGGAGGAATTTTGTCATCTCCTTGTCCTTGCTTCTGCGTTACATTATAAAAGCTAGATATAATATCTAAAGTTACATATTATACGCCCCTAATGCGGGTCTATCACCTTTTTTTACTGTTCCTACGCGAACAGAGTGATAGCCGCTGTTTCATAATTTGATGATTCCCCTATATTACCCCCCTGTCAGTTTCTAAATTCACCTTTACAACGATAACAGCTATGGCCAGTTAAGGCAGAACTTGACGCAATGAGCCCCGACCATAGCTGTTAAAGCTAAACCAATTCCACGGTCAGGGTTCGGTGAGGCCGTGACCGCCCGAAAAGTTGGGGAATCACAAGTAAAAGATATTTTTGTTTAAGAATTAACAATTTACATTACATGACATTTCTAGTCTTGGTTGTGTTTTAACCTCATACATTTCTTTCTTAACTTTCCCTACCTTGACCTTCATTAACATAAAATAATAAGTACAACAATATATTTACTTAGTCACTTAAACTAATCTATTCACACTTAACGTTGTTGTCGTTACATGAAAATAAACAATTCACATTTAAGATTTACCAAATTTCATTAACATATCATTTTCAAATTCTATTTACTCGTGACCTTGCTACATTTTATATTACATAATAAATTTTATTACATAAAGAGTAAATTTTGTTTGAACACACTGCCTCACTAAAATTATTTATTTACACGCCTAGGCAATCCACAAACTAAACATTTTAACATTTATTTATTAATTAATTATTATCAAATTTAAATCTCATAAAACAATTTAAATACATCATAAAAATTCAATTATATAACATTTTAAATCAATCAAAATATTTTAAACATCTCAAATTATTTACTTCAATTAATTATTAAAAACACAACATATTTGAATTACCTTGCTGCAACACAATTACAAAATTCTTATTATTCATTTAGTCTACCAAAATAATATTATTATTATTAAGACAATTTCTACTACATACATACATTGTTTACCTAACATTTTACAATACACACAATTAATTTCACTATCAATTATTTACAAATTGTTCGTCATTAATTTTTCAGTTTTCCACACTTCATTTCATAATCTGGCTCATGTCCTTACCATAAATTAAAAATATTTAAAAATGTCCATTCACTCATTTTAATTTCAACCTCCATCATCATACATATATCGAATATATTTATAACATACATCATTGTTACCCACATACAATTTGTTATTATTATTATGACCATTATCGACATAATGTTTGACATCATTCTTATATATCCATTCATAAAACCCGTCTACATTTGTGATTTTAGTTCTGTCTCCATCAGTAGTTTTATTCAATATAAAGTCAGTTATTTTCTCATCATATTCTTCTACTACATTCATTACAGCATAAGGTAAGTGTTTATTGTTTATAAAGGTATTATCAAAATATTCATTTATCTCTCTTTCAACAGGTAAGCATTTCATATCATCTATTTCCTTCAATTCTAATCTCTCTTTCAACTCTTTACAATTTCTCTTTAACTGAAATAATTCTATCTCTCTATCACTATACAACTCTCTATATAAATCTCTCTCACCATAACACCATATCACACTTTCGACACCATCCCACACAGAGGGTACTAACTCATAAAATCTCGGGGAACAACTCAAAGACCTCATGTCTTTCAATAATAAGGGACTCTTACCCTTCAACAACAATATTTGTGAACACCTTGGTTCACAATAAATATGGGGAAAATTTACCCTCTGCCCTACATACTCATCTAATCTCTCTTGCCACTCTTTCTCTAATTCATCAACACTAATTACTACTCCGTTACAACCCATTACTCTCTCACTCTCACTCACTATCTCTACCTCATTACTATTCAATATTTTATTCTCTAACACTCTCTCTTCCACTATTGTGTCATTATTAATCTTTGTCATACTTATAACATTGTCATCTAATTTCTTATTCAGTATCTGATTGAATTTACATTCTAAATTTTTATTCATTTCATCAATCTTTTTCTCGCAGCTGCTACTTATTGATTCTAAGACTTGTTCTGCAAATGTATCAAGACGTGTATTAATTTCGTTAATTTGGTTTTTTAACTCATCAAATTTAATATTTTGTTCATTGAATCGACTATTCTGTTCATCTAATTTCTCATTGACACTACTTTTAATTTCTTTTATTTCGTTTTTCTGTTCATCGAATTTGCTATCAAATTTATTTAACAGTAACTGCATCATAGTTATCATATCACTACTATTTTCTTTCTTAACTAAGGTCGGCGTCGACTGACTCGTCACGCCTTCCATTATTCTCGATTCGGTCAACTGACTTTCTAGATTACTGTCTGAAGCTGACTTCATTGTTAATATCATCATTAGTATTCATCATTGTTCTTTATGTAATTCTGACTTATTTACTATACATCTACTTCAATAACACTATAACATAACCTTATGTGACACTCTCGTCACCTACGTCTATTTCTGTGTACCAAAAAAAAAATTATTTTTACCTCAAACAACCATTCTGTTCTCCAAGTGGCCTATATTTATATAAATTTATTTGTATAAATTGTTCCTACGTTCGGAAGCCAATTGTGGTATAACTTTTCTTGATACTTTACACTTAATTAATTTTGTCTAAATTTCTTCGGGCGCCATCGTGCCTTAGTATCAATTGCAAGAAAATGTCATATGTACTTACCAATTTCGGGCCAGATCCTTTTTGGCGAACATAAGAGATCAGAATGGTTTGTTTGCAATAAATAACTCTTTTTATTTATTTGTTACCAAATGATATTCCCTTTTATTTTCATTTCACTCCCACACTTGTACATTTCACTCTTTTTAAATCATCTTGAACATATTTGGCCACGAGGCTCAATTAATCAAACAAACTAATTATTTAATCTAGAAATTGTAAAACAACAAATCAAATGAATTTATAAATATGCACAACCAGCACTTCTATATTAACATACTTCTCTCTCACTCACGCACACGCAAATACCCCATACCCTTAAGAGATCTCATTTTTTCTTTTAAACAAATCTAAAGAAAATAATACCATTATAATTTTAGTTTAGCCCGTTTTTTTATGTTTTACTCTACCCCCATTTATTACTTAACGGCTGCTGAGTTTTTAACGCCGCATTGTTCCGTGCACTAGATAGATTGTTGTTTTCACTGAATTTATGTTTTTATCAAATTGACACTAATTATTTCACATTCTTTAAAACTTTAGGCATATCGTATTTAAATTTTATATATGTTATTCACATTTTTTGTTGTTTTGCGGGCCTGCAATTTACGTTCCGGAACTTTTGTACGTCTCACTCGCGCGAGTGTTGAATTCGGACTGGGATGAGACAGACGGCACTATTTTGTGTGGTAGCCGCAGTTGTTTACCAAGTTTTCATTGTTTTCGGCTCTGGTATTACTACGCCAGTAGTAATTCGGCTAGCACTCCTACATTCCAGCTTGGGGATCATCTCTGACGTAATATGGTTCGATCCGATGTTACATAATTTGTTTACAATTTGCAAGTCATTGGAGCTGACCTTGACACATTCTCGCTTGTTGTTTACTGCGTCTTTATAATGTACATGAATAAACTTTTCAATCACTGCTGCCACTTTCACTGCCAACAAAATTTACCTTTATTGTCCCTTTATGTTTACGTTTCCCAAATTATTAATATATCGTAAAAAATGCTATTTGCTTTTATGAAAATACAATGATTTTTTATTTCCCCAAAAATAGGCCAAAATGTCCCGTTACAACAATCGTAACACACATAATCCATAATTAAATAAAAATGAAACTAAATAATTAAGTATACACAGCTGAACATCTTTTGGAGTCTACTCACGCACGCATGAAAGAAATCAGACACACATGTTAACCTAGGCTGCCAGACCAACGGGAATGTCCTGGTTGAAGGCTTGCTGAGAAATGAGGCCGAAGCCTAGACTTGTTGGTCGTACCTGCCTGCGTAAAACAAACCTGTCCCAGTTTGCCAAAAAATTAGCCTTCGGCTAACCTAACTGTGAACAAAAACACAGCGCACAGCTGACACCCCAGACTGGTCACTAAATCGCGTCGCCGCTGCTTTGACAATGGTCCTGGCCGGCAGTGCTGCCAACCGAGTTGGTAGCCTGAACAACTCTACACTCGCCAGGAAAATTCTAAGTTCCGGCACAAACGTAGTTATAATTTTTCATACTTTCCCAAAGGTTTTCTCAACCCCGCTCCCAAAATTTCAATGACAGTCTGCCCCCCCCCCATGGACACCTCTGCTTTACTGTGCATAGCATGAAAAGGAAAAAAAAAATCCACTTCACAACAGGGCCATCTCCAGAATAATCAAGATGATAATTGAGAAGAAGGCTCAAGTTCTGGTTGGCGTTAAAAATGGACGTTTTCACACTTTCAGTAAATTAAATTATGCTTTAGAAGTACACTTGTATTAATTTTATTTATTATCGTCATAAATGATAATATTATATTTTCATAAATGTGATATCTTCAAAATTAAAACTTATATTGTAAGAATATTTTTTTAATATATAACACTGTTTTGATAGTATGAACTATCTTAGTCAAAAATTACAAATTAATAATGTAAAACTTAATTACAAATTAAATTAATAACGTCGTTTAATACAGTATGTTAACACTAAGTAAGTTAGAAAGAATCTTAACCAGGGTAATGTCGTTGGCTTTTTCGCTAGTTCTCAACTGTCAAAACAATTTGATTCTATACAGGTTGCCGACTGTATGGAATCAGGATGACACCTTTTGCCTCCTAAACAACATCTATATACTAAATTATCTCTTTACAGTTTGCGCTACAGAAGAACACATTTCCATCTTGTTTTCAGGATTAATTTCAATCAAACTTTTATTGCAAAATTTAGAATTTAATAGTCCTACCCTAATTGTTGCCATGATTGTTTGTTCCTGACTATCCTAATTTGTGTTGTTTCGCTATTTTCCCACAACCATCCTTAACTCTTTCATTGCCAACTGATTCTGAACGGGGTAGTATTAAAATGCCAAACTAATTTCTTACTAAACAACTTGAATTTATACACTATTGGATTAAAAAATTAATATTAAGACAAAAGCCTGAAATTTCCAAATTTCCCATTTGTGTTGTGTAAATTTGAATTTTTTAAATATAAATTTTGTCACACACAAAATAAAAATGTCCATCTTCCACAAAGAAAATCTGTATAAAATCAATGCTTATGTAAGCAGTAACGACTAAATTTATAAAGTCTTATTTTTCCAACAAATCTGTTTAAACATTTTAAATACTAGTTATTAATCGAATTGTTTAGTAATCTTTCAAATGTCACTTTTGGTATTTTCATTATAATTGCTAATTAAATAATTCTCACTGTCATTACAGTTAATAACTGTTTTGTTTGCCATCATCATCCTTGTTTGATTCAACAAATGGTTTGTTCTGGTCCCAAGCAGATAGACTAGAGCTGGTCACTCCAACGCTTCTTCGGATCCGCCGCACCTCTCCGTCCTTTCAGCTAATAATTCCATAATTGTTTTGGGATGCAGCATTCATCCATTCAGTTAAGATGTTCCAACCATTTCAGCCAATATCGGGCAATTCTATCAAGTATATTCATAATATTCAGCTCCTGCCATAAATCCTTTTGTGATCTTGATGAGTGTACCCTGCCACATGCCTGAAGAAGTCTCATTTTGGCCACTTGAATACAACTGGCCTGGGACTTCAGTAAAGTCAAATTCTCAGACCCATAGAGAAGTGTGGGTAGGACCATCACCTTGTAGAACTTGAGGTGTGTTTCTTTGTTCTAAAAAATAACCCATACTTTTTGTTCAATAAGTGATACTGCGTAATACTTTTTACGAGATGGCGGACGATGATTGACGAGTTGTAACCAGGGGAATCGACCGGTGTCTAAAAGGCGCAGAAATCTCAAAACCACTCTATGCGTAAACTGTGAAGTTCAGCCAACGTCACACCACGTGTAACCCATTGTTATGTGTGTGTTGCATATTGCCTGCCTCTCGGCATAAGAGTATTCTTATTACTGTTAAGACAGCTGCAGCCTATTTGATGGAACATTTGATCACAATGTCTTCTGGCTAAAGAATATAAAATTTTTGTGGTGTAAACAAAAAAATAATCCTTTCCAATGGTATAGAAAGCAATCCTATCTTTAATAAATCACAGAACTATAAAACATCTATATACTTGAATGGTATAGAATGAGACATGACACTTTTAACATGGACCGTGGAGACCAATGTAATCATCCTGTGTCACTGAAAGTGTTAAGTTCTTTAACCATCTCTGTAGTGAATACCCTACATCACTATCTCTTCTTATGACTTTTGGTTGTCACCATATTACCTTTATGGTTCTCCTGTCCTCTGCTCAGATCAGATGTCCTGAATAATCTCATTTCTCTCATGCTGATCTAACATCTATACCTGTCATTTTCCTTCTTTCCTGTATATAGACTCCGGTTACCTCACTTTTAACACTTTCAACACATGCCCCATACGTAATATGGCCAGTGCTAAGTACCACAGTGGACTGTTGACTATTCAAAGTCTGTAGCTTGACGCTTATTAATTCATTGCATAGCCTGCTATTTTAATTTAGTTAGATATTTTACCCGTAGATGTTTCCTACAAACCAGTGAAAACATCAAGTATACGTGATTTTATACTTAGTGAATCTATATATGATGAAAATTTCTAACAATTGGATTCCATAATTGATAATGTGGATAAGAATGTACCTACAAATCTGATAACTCTTCCAATGATGAAACGGAAATATAATTTCATTCACATAACCTAAATGGGTTACTACACGTACCTTCATATATGTTTTACATTTATTCTGTCACTCTATAGTAGTTATATTGGTTTTCCTTGTACACAGATTCGTCACAAAAAGACTAATACTGCAGTAAGGAGAAAAATCGTGATAGTGACATTGATACTGATTGGGCTG
Source organism: Magicicada septendecula (assembly GCA_034769895.1). Taxonomy (NCBI): domain Eukaryota; kingdom Metazoa; phylum Arthropoda; class Insecta; order Hemiptera; family Cicadidae; genus Magicicada; species Magicicada septendecula. Next base: position 558,777,551 of record CM068369.1, read on the forward strand.
ATAATGATATCCAGCCAGCTCTCCCTGTGTTCGAACAAGAATCGGCTATAATAGTATCAGTTGACTAAAATTCTTTCAGAATTTGATTGTTTTTATTTGTTTTTTGATAGAGATTAATTACATTAATAATAAAATGTAAATATAATAGTCAAGTTTAAATAACGAAGATAGAATTTTTGTGTAAAAGTGGTATGTTTAAGACTAATTTGTTTAAAACTTATGTACACATGAGTACCCGTTAACTCAGAAACTTTAGGTTCTTTATATTAAGTGTTACTGTGATATAAGCATTGTATATAAACATTAAATGTTATATTTCCTCAACCATGGATGGCTTTTATTTATTTCAGGAGTAAACTAAAAACCAAAATCATTGTCACCTAACCTCACAAATAAAAATAACACGTATTTACGCTTTGCATTAAGAAATAGGACAATTTACAATTAGTACAATTCCTCTTTTCCACATTGTAATATATCGATACAATCACATATTAAAAACGTCAGAAATGTACTGCAGGAACAGATAAAGGTACAGTTGCAATTCTGCTACATAACATTTGTTTATTTCCTTGTTACTATGGTAATTAATTCTGGTTTCCATGGTGTTTTTGACATCTTTATACACATCAACAAAAGGACCTAATCGTGCGAATGGGGCAGAATATCAAAATCCAAGTTAGACAATGTTTTTTGCCTTGTGTCAGAGATTACCTGTGCAAAATTTGGTGGCAATCGGTGTTAATGGTGTGGATTTGTATTCAATACAAAGAAACAAATCCTTATACTTTGAGTTATATATAATTTGTGATGTTTTCAATTTGTTTCTTCTGCAAGTAGTATAATTTCGTATATTCTTTTTATGAAAAAGAATATATGAAATTATACTACTTGCAGAAGAAACAAATTGAAAACATCACAAATTATATAATTACTGCAAGAAACATCAAGTTACTTATATAGAAAATGATATATATATATATATATATATATTTATTGTAACTCTACTTCTATGCGTTATTGTTATGCTGTGTTGTGTGTGAGTACCCACCTGCGGTCTGATCTTGCAGATTCTTCCGACTAGGGCGTGTGGATTTTGGATTTGAAGTTCGCAAGCTAGTAATCTCAAATTTATTACAACACACAAATAGGTTACTTTAAAGGGGGAGAGTTTTGTGAGACTGGTAGGCTTTATCGTACAACAATAAAACACTGTTATATGGGGTAATAAAACGTTGTTTATTACACCACCAACACACAAGAATAGAATGGTTATTATTTTATGATTTTCTTATAGTCTAAACAATGAATCAATGTTTTTCGATTGGTCAATAGTTGAAAGAAACTGACCTCGTTCTTTGGCGAGTTAATTGCAATTTAAATTTTACTTTATTAATTGATTTGAATTTAATTAAATTTATTTAATTAAATTGAATCTAAATGTTCATGAAACATAATATAAAACTCTGAAATTAATTAGAATAATTAATTAAAATAAATTAGACGTGACAGTCTAGTTCACGTTATTTCATTTCTAGTGATTCTACTTCTGATATACTGCAGTATGATCTAAGATTAGATTGTCAGTTAAGATTTGTATAGCGCTTTTATACTACTTCTATTTCTTAACTATAACTTACTAATGACTTAAACTGCTATACAGATTATCACAACGAATTTACTTTTTAATTACTAGAGTCTTTGCTTTTTGTTTGGCACCTGAATTATTTGAATTACAATGTTTTAATTGAAAAATAGAAAATTTGGTCTGAAAAATAAATAAATGGATTTTGCTTTCCTGTTACTGAAGAGGATGTCGTCCCGATTTGTCCCTCGTCGATTCGAGTCCTTGGTTAGAGAAAGTAATCTGCTTAGAACTGCTGGATTCGGTCGTGGAGTTCAAAATTCGGCAACACTCTGCTTCCTTGCTGTTTGTGAATATTTAACGTCTGCTACTGTCCGCTGGAACTGCTTCCTGTCCCTCGTCGATTCGCACGTTGCACGTCAGCGTGTGTGTGTGTGCTTCGTTCGGGTGGTTGCTCTGCTCGTCAGCTGTTCACCAATGATTTAGACGGCCTCTCTGCTGTATTCTTGAAGTCTGGTCCTGAAGTCTGGTGGATCTCTTGCGTGCTTATGACTAACTGGTAGTACACAATAAGCTTGGTTGATGTACTGAAGAGTATCTCGCCTTTATGCAACAATTACGAGCTATACAGATGATCTGTACTTAGTGTGTTCGTAATTGCGTGTGTGTTGACCACGTAGAGTCTTCTTGTTGATCTTCACCACTTTGGTTACTAGACGATCGAAGGACTACGTCTTAACTTCGTGAGTACTGGCAAAAGAGTGAGGTTTCAACCAGAAAACACCGCACTGGCCGGGGCTCGCGTGAAATGATTTCATTGGCTGGCGCACTCTCCCTACCACATAAAATTTTGAATTCCCTTGGTCCGTGAGAATGAAGTTAGGTTCCCACAGACGGAGAATTGATATTATTTCTAATATTCTTATTATAATTATCCGGCGGAACCAATTTGCCGCTCCGGATATCCTGTGCTTATTTAATTTTGCAATAACTTGGTTGCAAACCAGGTTGTGTGAAACCTAAAATATACAATCTGTCAGAAATTATTATCTTTATAACATACTAAAATCTCATTACTGTAACTCTATTTTTACAGAAGTTATTCAATTATTTTAATTAACTCTTTCATTTGTTAATTATATTGCATCAAATTTGCACACGTCATTATTAATATTTCGGTAAACATTTTGGCTATGTTGGATTTTGCCTTTATTTATTAGTTTCCGAGATATTAATAATTAACAGTTTGGGTGTGGTCGCTTCCTTGTACAGCGAACTGATTACATAATGACCACGTGTGCGTTGCTTTACAAAGCATTATTTTCAATGCGCTACATTCAAATGGAGTTTTGACTGTTACATTTTATTAAAGATGCTTTCAGTATGCGGTAAACATATAACCCCAAATAGTTAATATTTGGTGCCGTTATAATATATATATATATATATATGATCAGAGTATTAAAAGCATACGTCAGAGCTGTAAAGATGGAGGTAAAAAATGATATAATGTAAGACTTTGTTGCAAGATAAATTTGCTACGATTTTTGAAACGACAGAAAATGGTGGTGTTGAAAGTGTTAAATGCTTTTCAGTTCCTTCTGCAGCTGAAGTTCTTGTGCTGTTTCCATATTAACATATATATTTTAATCATCCCATTGATCTGTTGCAGCAATAATAGACGCAAGTTTTCCCACGCACCTACCGCTTCAACATCTGCAGAAAGATTTAAAACTGTCGTTGAGCCTTGGTGACCAGTTAGAACAACCTTTACCGTTAACAGCGTCAGCCAATGAGGTGTTTAAGCACGCCAAGAGGCTGGGTTATGGTGAACATGATGCATCAGCCGTATACATAAGGGCACGATTCTAGAAGAAAGGAAAAGAAAAAAATGTGTAAGCCGGTAGAATATCAGAAGTTCACTTGTATAAAGGGATTCAGTCTTATTGCATGTGTACGTATGAGTTTCACGATAAGTACAAAGTAAACAGGAACATTTTTTATGTTTAAAAAATGTTATTAATTTATTTGTCAGTGGTTTCCACGCCATTCAAAAAATTCCGTTGATGCGGCACACTTTTTTGTGTTTTTCCCACATATTCTATTGTTAACATATGCTATTTTTATAGAAGATAACATAATTTATACTGTGTAGTGACTAATGTGAAGAAATAATAAACAACATTGTTTGATAACAAAGTCAAAATTTGCTTGTCAACTTTGTTATCAGAAAGGTATTATATTATTACTATTTATAGAAATTGTTATATTGGGAGGAGATATTCTTACAACTGTTTATGTAAGAAGTGTTGCATTTTAATATTTTAAACGAGTTAATTTGCAAATAAGTAGCGAATAATTTTCATAATTTTTATTTGTGACAAACATTCGTTTTGTACAGTTTAACAGAATGTTGAAATACATGTATATGTATAGCTGTGTTTAATCCGTAGTATATATTATTATTTTTAATAATAGGTTAATTTAAAGAAAGAAAAAAAAACAATAATGTGTTGTCATATAAGATAGAATCCCTTCTTTTATTTTGGAAAGCTTTTGATTTGAAAAAAAATGTGCAATCAAAGGTGTTACGATATTATAATTGTGCAGTATTTTTAGAGCCATGTGTATTGTACATATAAAATGGGGTACAATAATCGTGTACAAGGTATTCTTTTAGTATCATCTGTGAGATTATAATTATTACAGGCAATGTGAGTTCTGAGACGGGGTTATTTTGTACAAAAGTAATAAAAATCTTCTGATATCTTATTTGCCTTCTTATTGTAAGTAAATTACCTTAATTTTTGTAATAAAATACAGCACACAAATTGCAGTCATGCGTTTTCCCTCACTTTTTTGTTTAGGAAAACGGAACACAATTATATATGTATATTACAGTTGTTCTATTTTTAATGGATATGTATCAGCGGAGTATCCAGTAATAAGTATATAGTGGCATTGTTGAAGAACAAAAAGAAAATCTTCATTTAAAGTGCTATTATTAATTTAAAAGAGAGATTAGTTTTAGAATAAATACAAAATAAAAAAATTATGTGGAATTGTAAGTAAATTATATATGTTTTCATAATGTTATGCAGCGCTAAGGAAAATCATTATAACATAATAACATTTTGACTTATCTGTGTTGTGTAAGACCAGCAGTGTTTTTATTCTTATTATAATTTTTTAATATCATTAAAGGTGTGGGAGTCAACAAAAATTTAATAGTCAGGAGTTGAGTGGTGAATAGATAAACTTAGAAAGTTTTCTTATTAATGATAATTTTTTCAAATTCATTTTGTTTGTTGTAATATAAAATTGAAGTATTCACCAACTTTTCTTAAAAAAATTATACATATATATTGCAGATCGTAGAAAGAAATATGTTGTTGGTTGTATTTAAAAAAGAAATACTAGAAGAAATATATGGGCCAGAAAGGAATTTCAAATCTTACTGTTTGAAAACAGCAGTATTAAGTAAATCCATGCAACAGCCATTTTGATTCACCCGACAAGCAACTTCATGTGTTCTGTTGTGTGATAGTTATATTGGGAGAAGGGAGGGTTTTGTTGATTCAGTTTACATGAAGAATGTGTGTGTGTGTGTGTGTGTGTGTGTGTGTGTGTGTGTGCGTGTGTGTGTGTGTGTGCGTGCGTGCGTGCGTGTGTGTGTGTGTGTGTGTGTGTGGTATTTTTATGCTAAATTTTAAGCATTACTTTTAATCCATTAGTTATGGCTGACAAAAACTGTAAAGACCATTCTGAATATTTATATATGTATATACAAAACAATTCTTTCACTTGCACACATGGAATCAGTTCTTGAATGATTAATCCCAGTAGTGTTATTGTACACCATTCATTCATGATTATCATGTAGTTCCATTGCATTGTGAGTGAAGTGTTTTATTATTACATAATAAAACAGTGATTTGTACAAAAAAAATGTCATAGTTTGTATTTTTACTGTTTATTTTGTGCATTAATGTAGCTCATTAATTTGCCTGATATTAAGAAACACTTTCAGGTCGTTGCTTGACTTATTTTCAATTACAAGCTATATATTTTCTTTAGAATACATGCATTACTTTCATACTTTATCAACAGATCGTATTTGTGTGTATAATCATGAATCATTTCCAGTGGGTGTTATCAAAGCTTTATTTTTATTAAATTTTGATCTAGTAAAAAGGTACAGTTGAGCCTTTGAAAGCATTAGTGGTACAAATCAAGCATTTGATTTCTGCACATTTTTAGATGTAAACCTCATTATAGATTTTGAGCAGTCAGAAATGTGCAATGGACAGACACCTCGTTGCTAGGCTAACAAAATTTGCATTCATTTCACACGTGCGCACAGCAGTCTTGTACAGTGCTTCTTAATGTGGTAAACATTAGCTGCAACAAGGCTGATGAGAAAATTAGAAGCATGTTGTATGTGTGACAGAGAGAGGGGGAGATAGTGTGTGAATGAGACAGCAAATTGTTATTATGTTGTCTCCCCTCTGTAGCTCACAGCTCTAGAAAGGGTGTCTGGTATATACTTAGAGGTTTAGAAATACTCTTGGCAAAACTTCTAACACGAAATTACAAACATACTTTTTGGTATTTTGGGTTCAAAGTATAATTGTCTATTCAACAATGCAAGTATACTTACCAGCTTTAACCTAAGTTTTTATTTTACATGTTTTTTTTACCTTGCACCATTTTTATTAATCTAAGATTCAATAAATAATAATGGAATTACTGAATGTACGTGTCACTGTGTTGATGATGACAGTACATCTTGTCATTTTACTAACAAAGGAGTCTGATTGGCGTAACGGACAGTATAACTGTTGTAAGACTCGTGAAAGTGCTCCGCACATTCTGAGCTCACAAGTTACACGCCACCTGTTGTTGACCATGCCTGGCAAGTCTCCATAATAATTCACTGGTTTATGGTAATCTTTACTGCAATATCAAAACCAGTGTCCATTGCAGCTCTTGTGTCTTCATCCCTTAGGCTGTCAACCCTAATTCACCCTGCTACATCTCCCTCCAGACTTTTTTCTGGTGTTTTAATTTTTGACTATTTTTCTGTCTATTTCACACATGTCTGAACTGAAAGTTCTTATAATTTCGATCACTGACTATAGATATGAATTTATGTCACCCTTGTAATGTTTCTACTCTACAAAATGCATTTAGACGTCTATAGCATTAATTCTGTATGCTACTCTTGAGTCTACTTTGTCACTGCTTTATCCAGTTTCTATTGCTTTTAAGTCTTAGTATTTATACCTTTTTGGACTCTCATTTACATTTTTATAAATTTCCTGTATATTTTATAGTTGCTAGTGGTATAAAGTGAAGTCTTGATATAACACTCTTCTGCGGACTGGCCAAAAAGTGCTTTATATCGAGGGTCGCTTTATATAAAGGTCACAAGTTTAACTATTTAATTTGCCGGGACCGTGAAAAATGAGCGTTACATCAAGGGTCGCATTTTGTCACAGGGGCATTAGATCGTGGTTCCAATCTATTCTTATTTGATAGCTACATTATTAATGAGTTACTAGTAAAGGTGGACTTACGCCGCCATGTATGTACAAGACAGAATGAAAGTAGATTTATCTTTTCCTACAATGTTAACTAACATTAGCCAAAAATTGATTTGTTCCATTAGTGCTTTCAAGGGGTCAGTTATAATTAGTGTGATTTACTGTATATGTGTATGTGGTCAGTACATTAAATAATTGAAGAAAGTATCAAGTTTCTTAGTAATGATCAATACACTGTGTACTGAAAACATTCAAGGTCCTTAAAATTGAGCCTGAAGACGAGTCATGTGACTATATGACTAGCATGACATACAACTTGTAGATATTATGTTGAATGACCTGGATATATAAGCTGCTTGTATTAAAAGTTCTTATCATTATTTCATTATTTATTTTGTCAGATACGTGTCATTCTCCTTCTTCTTTTTCATGCACATTCTGAGTATCTGAAATTCACCGAAAAGAAAAACACCTAACGTCCACTGTGTTATTTGTATGATAGCCATTTACATAATTTTGTTTCAACATTTTTTTTATGCATTTAATTTTACGTTGATCACATCTTTTGTAAGTTTAGAACTACAAAATATAGGATTGTAGTTTTTTGTGTGTTTAGTACGACGTTTTACTTGAGACAGTTGTGGTCAGAAATAATAATGTTTTAATAATAAACTTGTAAGTTTTTTAAATGTGTATCTGTTATTTTTATTTCCTTATTGCAGTGCACTTATTGTGCCTGCAAAATTTCTCCTCATCCAATATATTGTGAACCCAACATTTCTTTATTCTCCTTTCCCAATCACATTGTTTTCGCACCTTGTCAGCCAAAACTACCACTTCCTAAATTGTAGTACCAGGTCTGTCCAGAAAGTATCCAGCTGTGTAATACTTTGAGAAAAATAGCTGAACTAGCACAATGGGGTTTTATAAGCTCACTAACACTAACACACACTTAGCTGGCTCAAGCTCTCCCCTCACATGGCACATAATGCCTACTGTCTGAGTTATCTACTGGACATTCTGGTACTCAGTCGAACTTAATTACCATTATATTTTATCTCAATATTTGGGTTTGGCACTAAATTTAAAGAAAAATGATACCTCACAGTATAAATACGACGAACATCAGAACAAATAATCCACTTAAAAATAACATTGTTTTAGAAAATAATGAACTCTATGTCATCATTGGGTCATGTTTGGTCTTGTTTTAAATAACACTATGCTTAGAATTCAGTTTAGCAGGCAAAATGAAGAAATTATTTTTATGTAAAAAATTGTTAAGGTGCACTGGATGCCACTTGATGGCCCACACTGGGTCTGGGCGTCAGATCGAAGCTATTGTCTGGCAGCCTGTGCCTGTGCGCGCATTACCAAAGGGGCTGCAATCCTTCAGCCGCCCTCCTTGTTCAGTCACATTATTGTCCTCTTTGAAGTACTCTCATTGGGACTTCACACACTTATTTCACCATCTTTCCACTTCTCAAAATCGTCTTCAGAGTTCTCCTGTGGAATCACAATCAGCTCCCTCCATTGCATTTTCCTGAATCCTTTCTACTGTCTGAAATCTCCTCCCATTCACTGTAACAGCATTGCTGAGCAACTATGTGATGGAGTCTTTCACCAAGAAGTCCTGTACCAGGCACAAAGAATATGTAGGTGTGTTGTCTTGGTGAAGTCACCAGTCACCACTTGGCCACATCTTGTTTTCTCATCCGTACATTCTTTAGCCTGTAAAGAATTTCTGTGAAGTACTCATGATGGACCACACATCTTCATGGTTGAAATATAGTCAACGTGCATGAATTTCTTTCTGTTGAGTCCCTCCAACTTGAAATCACTGATACCACACTTTAACTTCAGCATTAATCATGGAATCCTCTATCATTCAAGTGGTTTCCACAGATGAATGTCCAACTTTAAAGCAAACTTGATGCACATTTCCTGATATACTCGCTCAATCATTGTAAATCCAGTGATCACACAAAACACAATGGCATGGGAGGCTTACTTAATGGCATCTCATTGCTCAATGAGAGTGTGACTGTTTATGGCATGCATAGTAAGATCTCCTGTGATTGGCTGTGCTTTTTCATGAAGGCCACATAAATATTCAACATTGCTGGACACTTTCCAGACAGAACACATATATTTCTGATTGCACATGTCTTTTATTTTATACATTTGGGTTTTGCATAACCTGGTGTACGGTTTATACATTTGTAAGGCATATTTCAAATGTAAGGGCTGATCGATTATAAAACAAGAACAGATGAGAAAATGAAAAATTATTAGTGGTTCCAAATACATACAAATTTACATTATTTTTCTACGTAGTCACCATTTCTTTCCAAACACTTTTGATATTGTGAAGCAAGCTTTTCCAAACCCTCTGGATAAATTTGGCTGCTTGGGATTTTAGCCAGTTTTGCACTGAGGTTTTCAACTCTTCAGTTTCCTCAAATCGTTGAGATCCAAGCCAGTTCTTGAGGTGTAGAAAAGATGGTAGTCACTGGGCACGAGATCAGGGTCATTAGGTTGATGATCATTATCTCCCATCGTAATTTTTGAATAGTTTCTCTCGATTGTGCTGGCAGACGTGTGTTATCATGGAAGGAGAACAATTCTTGACCTCAGCATTCCCTGTCATTAGTTGTGAATGGCATGGTGCAGTTTAGAAAGTCTTTTACAATAGACTTGTAATATGATAATTGTTTCAGGTTCCATGAAATCAATCAAAAGTACACTGTTTTGGTCCCAGAACATAGTTACCATGATTTTCATTTTAGACTGGGTTTGCTTGAATTTTTTCAGTTTGGATGAATTTGAATGACATACTGAATGGATTGTTGTTCAACTCAGCATTGACATATGAAATCCATGTTTCATCACAAGTGAAGATATTGGAAAATAATTCGTCCTCTTCTCTATGAAAGCAGTTCAAAAAGCACATACAGATGTCAATCTCTGGTCTTTGTGAGCACTTGTCAACATTTTCAGCACCCATCGTGCACACAGTTTACAATAGCCTAGAGTGTCAGTCAGAATTCTGAACAATGTTGTCTTTGAAACTTTTGGAAATTCTATGGAAAGGTCACTAATTGTAAAGCGATGATATGCTCTCACTTCCACATCCACATACTCAGCGAGATTGTTAGTCTAGATGCTAGGTGTCCCACTCCTCTCTTCGTTGTGAACATTTATATGGAAACTCACAACACCATTGCCTCACACTTTTCCTTCACTCACTGTGGTAGGATTGGCAGTGAATTTCAGCTACGTTAAGCCCTCTTGTGTTTAGAAATCTAATCAGTGATTGGACTTCACAACCAATGGGATTGTTTATTTTCACACTCATTATAATCTGCTGTCACACGTAGGCAAACTAAAATGGACTGGCAATAATATGGTGGTTGCATACCCAGTGAAGCAGTTGAAGCTACTGCACATGCACAAACTAATCAGTGTTACCTACCGATCACTGTTTATAATCAGTTGGCCCTTACTTGAAGTCATGAATCTGAATGTGCATCAAGTCTCTTTCTGTGCTTCCTTTTCACTTGACTTAAAAAAAAGATAATTTTTTCACACAAGTATGGTATGAAGAATGACAGATGTTATTAGTACCTTTGTACAAGAAGATTAATAACTCTTATACAAATACGAACACATACAAATTTGAGATGTGTCAGCTGTGCAGAGGCAAGAGACAGTATCACGCAGTGTGTCAGCCAATAAGAGCCAGTCAATTGTTTCGTTTACATGAGTGCTTGTGATGCCATTCGCTGAGTCCAGTGAATCGCTCTGTCTCTCTCTGCGCAATATGCTTTCACTTTCACCATCATGTGTGCTCCCGAGTATAACTTAACAACACTTCTTAACACTTTCACTGTTATGGGTTGATCGCACTGGGTCAGTCCAGAGAGCATGTGCCATGTCACGGATCTGTGACATCAGCAAGAAGTATGTTAAAGGTATTTAAAACATGTAACTTGATCCAGACTTGTGGTTTCTAGATGTATGTATATTCAACTGGATTTTTTTTAAATGGATTATTTATATATAAAAGTCTTTATTTCTTGGATATGGAAATTTTACAATTCTGTTTTCTTCCTAATATACTTAAGTGATGGATAAGATCTGTGTAGGTTACTTATATTTTTGCTCCAACACAAAATTAGAGGAGAAAGGCTTTGCAAACCATCATATTCAAGTTGTCAAAAACCTGTACAGATGCAGTTTTACATAGACAATGTCATGGAACAGAGATATATATCAATCAAGCAGTTAGTCAAGGCTGTTGTCTGCCACCATTATTATTTAATTTATATGTGGATGAGATGATTAAGATGTGAAGACGAAAGGACACAAAATTGTTAATACTACGAGGGTTAGTTGAAAAATTTGCGGAGCGATTTCTGTAGCTTAGTGGTACAACTAAAATTTTTAGTGTTTTGTAAGATTCATACTTCATAGTTAATTTCCAAATGTATCTTTTAATTTATTCACTGTTTCCAGCTGTTTGAAATTTTCACATTGTGCATGTTTTGAAAAATGGAAAAACTCAAGTGGCCACTTACAAAACAATATTTTTGAAGGTGCAGCATCTCCTTACATATTACAATTTCGTTGTGGTTTTTAGTGACACCAGGGACATATTACGGGGGGGGGGGGGGACCGGACCGGACCAATCCAAGGGTTTCGAAAAAGTTGACAGATTTTGTTAATCTCTTCACTTTAGGCTGTTTTGTTGTATTTTTTCAGCTGTGTACACTAATATAGAAGTAGGTCTTTTTTAAATATGCAAACAGGTTTATTACACAGGATTAGGGTATATGTTTGTAATATGAAATAAAGGAAAATCAATTTAGTCAATGAGTGTATTTAACAGTGTTTCAATAACGTGTATTTTTATTGTGTTATTACGAATAATTACCAACAAATTTAATGATTTGAGGATGTTATCGTACGTTTAAAAATCATAAGTTTAAAAAAAGTAGTGTTTATTAGTCTTAACCTATTTTTACTTTTGTATGAAGCCGACCCCCCCCCAAGCCAAATTTTAGATACGACACTATACGGCGTTCCAAGTCCCATGTCACTTGAGGGATTAAGAGACCCTTACTAAAACACACACAAAGACAGCTGGCCGCACGCCTGGGGGGCGTCCGCTACGTAACTGGAACTTTTATCGTATGAATTTTTTTACAAACGAGCTTAGCATATTTGTAATCTCCATAAAATTTTAAAGAAAATTGTACCAAACACGACGTGGTTGTTATACATTTTGTACGTACAACTAAGTCTAATTTAATATTCATTTAGTCTTTAGAAATTAGTATTTTACAAATGTAGACAGCATTTGTTACTGTAGAAAAAATACATTTTTGTTTATAACCATCAAGATATCACCAACATACTTATTACTTTATAATAAAATCTTTATTAAGTACAGTAGAACCTCGCTAATCCGTCACCTGTGGGACTGGGGGTATGGTTGGAACGCAAAAAAGGTCGGTTTATCAGAAGAATACAAAATGTTTATTATTTCATTAAATGAGACAGTCTAAAGAAAATAAAACTTATACAGTAGACTACCAGGCTATATGATTGGTTATGTACAATAAATGATAATATGTACAGCCCAGCAATAGTGTAATAAAAAAAAAAAAAATATCGGTAATGTTCTTTTGTTTGGCAGACAACTGTCTAGACTTAGCTGCAATGTTCCTCCATTTCTTGATCCACAAGATATCCATAAGTGTAGAGGACGAGTTCTGTTCAGTGTACTGAAGAGCAACATCAAAAGCTTTCTTGGCTTCCGTATGCGATACACGGGCAGGCGGTTCGTCGTCATCATCAGGGTATTCATTTACGGTTTCTTCATCAACTTATGAAACAGCGGCAACGATCTGATCGTCATTTAGTTATTCATTTGTTTCACAATCTTCATCACATTTAGCAATCCACTCGTCAACATCATTTGCTTGGATATCATGTTGCAAAGTTTGTAAGTCGTTGAGAATTTCCGGCGTGTCTGTGTCTTGCTCATTCCCAGTTTGTTCACTCTCAATCATCACTTCCGGCCAAAGTTTACGGCAAGATTTTTGCAGTGTGTCAGGTTTCATTTCATCCCATGACTCGGCTATTGTTTAAATTGCATCTTTGATACTAAGGGATTTTATAGCTTCAAAAAGGTTACAGCCTTCTCCTGTCTTTTCCAAAATCGAGCTGATGTACTTTCGGCGATAATGCTTTTTCAGCCACTCGATCACTCCTTGATCCATTGGTTGGGTAAGCGAAGTTACATTGGGTGGAAGGAATGCAGCTTTTATTTCTCCTTTTATCAATTCTTCTTCAGAAGGGTGTGATGGTGCATTATCTAACAAAACAGAGCGCGAACAGGAAGTTTTTGGGCCTTTAAGTTTTTTTCAACAGCAGGCACAAATTTGTCAAATAATCATGACTTAAAAAGTGTACAGTCCATCCAAGCTGATTTTTAGTTGCGGTAATAAACTGGTAGCGATGATAAATTAATGTTCTTGAACGCCCTTGGTGTTTTGGACTTGCCAATGACAAAAAGTGGAAACTTGTGTGTACCGTTAGCATTGCTGCAAGTAGCAACGGTTAGCCTGTCTCTGGCAAGTTTTGATCCTAGTATTACGGTCTCATTTGATGCAGCAAGTGTTTTTGTCGGTAACATTCTATAGTTTAGGCCAGTTTCATCTATATTATAGACTAATAGATATATTAGAGTCAGGTGCTAATTCTTTTTCTTCAACAATTTTTTTAAATTTCAAAGAAAACTCTTTTGCTGCCTCGTCATCAGCTGATAGTTTTTCACCTGATATTGCGACATATCCAACCCCATGACGGGTTTTCCACTGATCTAACCAACCTTCACTAGCTGTGAACTCACCTTCAACTTCTAATTTTTTGTGCAGAATTAGTGCCTTTCATTGACAATAGGCCTAGATAGCGGGGTTCCTTTCCTCCTTTCTTGGCAAAACCATATCCATAACGCGTTGTCTAGCAGTTCCAATTTTGGCTTTTTTAGTGTTTTGCGACTTTTTATTGCTTTCTCGCCCTCTACCATCACCGTACAAGATTCAATATTCTTTCTATTTTTCCTCCAGTCCTTTATTGTAGTAACTCCCACATTGAGTTCCTTAGGAATTTTTTGGAGTGATTCCCCCTTGTCCAGTCTCTGTAGCACTTTTAATTTTTCACTTAAAGGAAGAGTAACGTGTTTACGTTTTGCTCCTGACATAATGTAAAAACTACAACAGTATGTACACACAGTATCAAAAGTGTAAAAAAATATTTGTAAACACTAAAACTGTCACCAATTACTACGTACATCAATTCACACAGGATGAGTAATTAGCACGCACTAGACACTAGATGCAGGCTCATTGAGGCAGCAAAACAACTGACAAGTATGTAAACAAGCTGGTGAGTCATCAACAAGTCTGTGCCTGAGCCGCGGTCGGACCAGCCGAGGGTCGGACTAGAGAGGTTGTACTGTACTCCAATTTTGTGTTTGCTTTAAAAATCCATAAAATACATTTATTGCAATTATGTTTTTTTTGGACTCATTTTTCTCACAATTTCACAGAGATTACAAAAATTATAGTTTAATTTGGATTATAAGCTAAATTAAAAATTGTATGGTTTTGAATTGACCAGTATACTTATACCTAAACCACCCAGGTTGAGCCTGGCCGGGCCAGGCTGGTTATGAGTGCGCGTGCGAGAGTAAGGGTCTTCCAGTAGTTGTGAGTGTGCGTGTGAGAGTAAGGGATTTATAATTCAATAGTTATAATGTTTGTGGATGTGTAACATCCATTTAGTTAAGATGTTGCAACCATTTTAGCCAATATTAAGCAGTCCTATTGAGTACTTTTGTAATATTCAGTTCTTGCTGCATATCTGCATTTTTTCTGTAGTCTAAAGAGTATATCCTGCCACATGCCTGAAAAATCTCATTTAGGTCACTTGAATACAACTGGCCTGGGATTTCATTAAAGTTCAGTTCTCAGACCCATAGAGAAGTATGGGAAGGGTCACATCACCTTCAAGAAATTCAGGAGTGTTTATTTCCTCATTGATTATAGAGTTCTCCCAATGGTCCCTCACACATGGTTTAACTTGTACAGCTTATGTGGGCAGCAACTAAGCAGAATCTTCACCGCATCATTGTTTATAATGTAAGACACATTACAGCCCAGATATTCAAAATTACTGACATGCTCTAGAGCAGAATCATCTACAACTTTTGCTCATCATATTGTTATGACGGTCTACTGATCGTCGTATGGTACAGTGGAAAACAAAATACAAGACACCAATTATGTCACTAATCACCAGCTTTAATTATCACAATTAAACAGTTTGTAATCAACAAGATGGTCTCTTACAACAAATCAAATAAAAATTGTTCACACGCAATAAAAATTTCAACTAATGAGAGTCCCACACAATTATAAAACACATAACACTTCGCCACAATACTTCGAACCGCACTGGAATAAATTGCCACTAAAACTGAAACTAACCGCCGCTGAATGCCTATATTTATACCCCGCTGAAATTCCAGAATCATCCATACTACGCGTCAGCGCTACACTAGAGCGTAATTGCTTGCGTCCTTGACACAATGCACGTGGCCGGCAAATTCTGGAACAGTCTGGCTAATGCATGTTGAGATGACGTACGCACACAACATTATAGCTAAGCTCCGCTGGAATAGCTGAGAAACACGTAGCATGATCGGTAATGTTGTAACAATATTATCAGTCATATTATCTTGTTCAAAATCAGCTTGTGGGTATAGACAGCCTAAAAGTATTTTGTAAAATTCTTTTGAATCTTTACTTGAAATGGTACACATTGCATTAGATAACGTGAGAAGTTTTTATTCCGATACATCAATGTAAGCAATTTGTATCATTCTCCATTGTTTTGTGTTTGTACTTGTACATTCTGTACTTTGGTATGTAATTCATTTAGTTAATATCTGTGATATTCAGTGAATACTATTTAAACATACGGACAGATGAGTCTTTTATATGTGAGATGTAGTATTTATTGAACTGGACTGGCTTCATAAATGTGGTTTATGTATAAAAATTATGTACATAATTATAACATGTAAAATTATAGTTAATTGTAAGTTGTAAATACTTGTAGTTTAATTTTTGGACTTTTTTTTTCCAAAAAGTAACAAAAGTGCTTTATCTTCATAAAATATTTTCATAATAAATTATAAAAAAGAATGGCAGGTGACTGGTTACCAAAGCTAACTATCCAGTGTGCGCCTTTTGAAAAACACAGGTGTCGACTGTCCTAGGAAGGGGTGGATTGGGAACAGGTCACAAGCCTGATCTTTGAAGTTAATGACAATGGTGAGTAACAGGTGATAGTTTTCTGGTCATCTTTACTTCATAATGGTAACTTATTTGCTTATTTTTTTTTTCAGGAATCAATAAGGAATAGAAATTATTCCTGTTGCAATACAATCATTATATGTATGTTGAAAACAGATGCCACACAATCTATTAAATTTTATTGGCAAAATGTTTGTGAGTATGAACAGAAGAAGTACTAAGCAAATATAAATAACTGGTCTCTCGATCTCTTCAGTAACAGGTACTATAGTAATATTTTAGTCGAAACAATGAAGAATACCCTATGCTATGGATATATTCAGGGCTACCCAGTTTATAGCTGTGCGTCAGTCAGGCCAGTCACCAAATAGGATGCATGAATGCTTTAAAACAATCTTGAACAGAAAACCTCCAGTAAATTAGTGTTTTTTTTTAAATATTTTATCATAATTGGTGTATCAATATTGCTTTCACTGTATGAATATAATGGATTTAAGTATATAAAAATTAATTTCCATATAGATAATTTTCATACATATTTTTTACTGTTTACAACTATATACACGTCTGAAGATGTTGGTATAAAAGTACTCCTTTTCTTTTATAGTTCTAGAGCTGTCTACCAGTGACTTCCTCTACTCTCCAGTTAACTACTGTCTTAAATACTTCCCAGTCATTTACTGTTTTCAACTTTTTGTCATGCCACAATCAATAATACTGTGTGGCTCATGGATTTAGGAGAGAGCATAACTGCAGAGAAGGTGAGAGATTGTTAGGGATTCGGAGAAGAATGGTGGTCAGAGTAGCTTCTGTATATTGAACAGCGTCTGCAGAAGCATTACAGGTGATCATGGGGAGTATTTCTCTACAGTTGTTTGTGATTGAAAGAATTAAATAGATCAACTTAACGATGAAGACAGAGAGAGAGAGAATGTTACAAGAATGGCAAACCAGATGGAATGGAAATGTAACAAAATGACAGTGGGCTTAAGTCCCTAATGCACAGCACAAGACGTGTTGAATGTAAGCATGGGAACTGGAATATTTTATTACACAATTCCTAATCCGATATGGTTCCTTCAAAACTGATATACAAGGTTTGATCAATAAATCTGCGGAATTTTTTAATTTCGCGGGCTGTATAAGTACAAGTGCCATAATTTTTTGTTGTTGTGTTGGTACCCTTGTTCCCGGCATATCTTGACATTGGTAGCCATATTGGATGATTAGTTCATTGTTGGCTGTCGAAAACGTTACACTTGTTTTGGTGTGCTCGGTGACTTTTTAATTGTGGAAAAAATGGAACAAAGAATTTGCATTAAATTTTGCTTTAAGAATGGAATAAAGTGCAGTACCGTGTTGGAAATGTTGAATGTTGCTTTTGGCAAGTCTTCTATGAATAAAACAAGCATTTACAAGTGGTACAAATGTTTCCAAGAGGGCTGTGAAGACGTTCAAGATGACGAGTGCCCTGGACGCCCCAGAACATCAACAGTCGATGAGAACATTGAAAAAGTGGAGAAAATGAATATGGACAATCACCAAATCACTATCAGAGAGGTTGCTGATGATGTTGGCATATCATTTGGCTCATGGCAAGCAATTTTTTCAGATGTTTTGGGCATGAGACTGGGGTGGCAGCAAAATTTGTCCCGAAATTGTTGAATTTCGACCAAAAGCAGTGCCGAATGGACATTGCTCAGGAGTTGCTGAATGAAGTCAACGGCGATCCAGTACTCACACAGGTCATAACTGGTGGTGAAACATGGGTGTATGGATATGACGTTGAATCTAAGGCCCAGTCATCCCAATGGATGCTTCCTGAAGAGCCAAGACCGAAATAAGCTCGTCAAGTTCGATCGAATGTGAAGCTTCTGTTCATTGTTTTCTTTGATTTCAATGACATATTGTATCATGAGTGAGTTCTTGCCACCAGGCTGTACAGTAAATAAGGAGTACTACCTGGAAGTTCTATGCTGTTTGCGTGAAGCAATCCGAAGAAAATGCCTGAATTTGTGGCGAAACAACTCATAGCAATTGCACCACGATAATCCACCTGCCCACAATTCACTGCTTGTTCGTGAATTTTTGGCCAAAAACAACACTCTTATGATGCCTCAGCCTCCGTATTTGCCAGACATGGCCCCTGTGATTTCTTCCTATTCCCAAAGATGAAAAAACCATGAAAGGATGACATTTTGCTAACATTGAGGAGGTAAAGTCAGAATCGCTGAAGGAGCTAAACGCCATACCAAAAATTGGGTTCCAGAAGTGCTTTGAATATTGGAAAAAGCGCAGGCACAAATGTATTATATCTGATTGGGACTACTTTAAATGGAAAAAAAATTAATATTGATGAATAAATAAAGATTTTTTGAGAAAAACGAAAATTCCGCATATTTATTGACAAACCTCGGACACTAGATTCACAGGACAGGTGGTGAGTTTTTTATATGTGAGATGCAGTTATTAAATAACTGGACATATTAACATATATTGCCTTCAATATACTCTCCATCCATTTTCATGTTCAATTTGAATTTTTCATAGTTAGAAGCAGTGCTGCAGGTGATCATCTGTAAGTTCCTTTAGTAGGTTTGCTGTTTTTGCTTGAACTTCTTACACAGATTCTTAGGCTGCTCATGATCAGAGGGAGTAGAAAAAGTCACAAGGCACCAAGTCAGGTCAATATGATGGATGTGCCAGCACTGAAATACATTTTGATGATAAAAACTCCTTTACAAAAATTGTGCTAGGAGCAGGAGATTTATCTTGAAGGAGAACCCTTTTTTCCAAAGAGCCCGCCTTTTTTTCCATATTTGCTCATGGAGTTTAGTCATCACTTTTACTTAATAAGTATGGTTAATTGTTTTTCTGTCACCACTATGATCATGCCCGTGACTTTAATATAAAATCAACATTGCCTTGAACTTTCATTTGCTCATTCTTGGTTTCTTAGAGACCGAGGTGTTTTCCAGTGCGTGGATTCATGTTTTGTCTCAGGATCATATTTAAATATCCAAGTTTTGTCACATGATTTTTCCAATAAAGTTTGGCTGCTTTTGAAGTTTTTTTTGTTAAAAAAAGAACACAAATTCTTCTATGCTCCTTGTGTTCAAATGTTAGCATTTTCAGAACAATTTTAGCACAGTCTTTACTTGTGTTTAAAATTTTCATGCAATACCTGTCTGACTATTTCTTTGTCAGCATTCTCCATGTCAACGGTCGACCTAATACTTGGGACAGTGGCCATTTTGGACAGTTTCACTTATTTTTTGTATGTTTTAAACAGTTCTTGACACGGTTGGTGAGCCTGGATACTTCTTCTCGACCTTCACTAAATGGTTTGTACCACTCAAAAACTTGGGTACGTGACATACATTTGTCCTTAAACACTGCTTTCAACAAACAAACTCACTCTGTTCCACTCTTTTTACTTCCATGTTCCATAAGGAAATAGAAGTATGGTGATCGTGAAAAAATTGTATTCGAGATAAGGGCTGATTCTGATTGTACTGCCCTCAAAATGTGAAGAAAATTCATTTTGCGTAAAGTGTCTGTGTGTAGAATTTTTTCTATGGTGAACGATAACTGCCACAAATTCAAACAGAATCAAATAATTTTTTGCATATGTGGCCGAGTTGTAGAGGACTCAAGGTCTATTGATTCAGGTAAAGACAGGTAAAGGGGAAGGGGTAGTTTGCCTGCAATGTTTTACGCTTTAAAAAGAGTAAAATACTTAATTTTAATAAATAAGTGCCCCAAAAATAAAATCATGTTAATCCACTGTAAAATGGTAAATGAGATATCTATAAGTAGAGAGGGTAGTTGTAGGGGGAGGGGTGATTTTTTGAATATTACTTTGCAGATATCAAGTAAAGTAAGAGTATTTAATTTTGAAGGATAAGATACCTTAGCAATTACATATGATAAAACTATTACCTGTACAAAAGTGTAAATATCATTCATGATGGGGATCGGTTGAGAAGGAGGGATGATTATCTGCGTAGTTCAGTTTCTTTATAAGAATGAAGTACCTAATTTTTATAGGTAAAGTGACTCGAAAATAACATTATATTCAATGACCACCCCATAAAAACAAAAATATCTATAGTGAAAATAGTTTCAGGGTTTGTGATATTTTTTTAGAAATTATCAAACTGAATTTAAGTAAATGATTTTAAATATAAATCTTAGAACATGGAAGTCATGTATGGTTCTCCATACCGATTTTTTTTATTCCACTGGAAACTTGAGGTTAACACGCTGTTCAGTTTTCAGGGTACAATGATTATTTTTTAACACAATTACAATGATGTTTTTCTAACAGCACTTATGACACTACTGATCCCCCCAAGGCAGTTGCTCAAGATCAATGACCGGCATTCCATACAGCACACACAAACACAGTCTGGTTATTTAATAGCTACACCTTGTATATTACAATGTTTGGATCCTCAACACACAATGCCCAAATTGGGAAAGAAACCATATCAATTTGGAAATAGGATTGGGGATGAGATTAAACACAAACAATATAGAGGGATGTATGTTATGTGGGGAGTCTGATTGGAATAATCCATGTCTATTTGTAAATACATTTACCGTAAATAAAGAGAAAGAGGAGTGAACTTGAAGAAGGATGTTTACAGCTGCAAGGGAGATGTTTAACTTGGATGTTTGTTTTGCATGAAGACGAGTTTTAATTAGTAGACTACCATACTAATAGGATGTTGAATAAGATGTGGCATGCCAGCTCTGTTGCTCATTTAGCACTATCCAGAGAACAACTTGCAGCTTGAGGAGTGATGTTGACGTGAGAACATGTCCTGCCCCCATGCTAGTAATGAGTGGTAGAATCCAACACTGACACGTACAGACTTGCCGGAATCTTATGATGATTCCTTTCTTAATAATAGATGTTATTAACAAACCTGCCCCCCCCCCCCCCCCCCCAGAAATTACAAGATTTTCCCGATTGGTGAGTATACTTTTTTTAATGACTAAAATTACATGTTTCTAACATCCTTTCTTATCTTTTTTTTTCAGAGGTCAATAAAAAACCAAGATTAACTGTCATTCTACAGCAGTTTAAGTTGATGAAACAAAACGTGCCTAAATTTCATCAGACAAAATATTCAGCACATGGCTTATAACATATACATGTTACATACATATTCTGTATAACAGAATAGGTAACATGCAAATACAATATTGAAGCTGGTAGCAACTACAAGACAAATACCAAATACCATATATTGTGGATTTGTAACAAAGGCACATAGTGCAATACTGGCCAATAAAAACCCCACTATGACTGTACTATGATTGTTCTATACTTGTGTAATGTAAATGACATTAAACAAAATAAATAAATGCAACTGCTATTATACTGTACAGTGTCATGAAAACTTTATTAATGATTGCTGTATTTATATTGACTTGATTTGTAAATATATTGGTATTGACTGATTGCCGATACTATATTCATAGTTCAGGTAATCAAAAAGGAAATTGAATATAACAAGGCTTTACTACATGTGTACTTTATAGTGGCTGCCAACCTTGGTGAAAGCAGTGTGCGCAGAACTCTATTTTTTGTCAGTGCAGTGGCACATCTCACTGAGTGCATAAGTGTTGATGCATTTTCAAAAACATTTACCGTGTAGGCCTGTATTTCATTAAATCATTTAGTTTCCA
Organism: Magicicada septendecula; assembly: GCA_034769895.1. Classification (NCBI taxonomy): domain Eukaryota; kingdom Metazoa; phylum Arthropoda; class Insecta; order Hemiptera; family Cicadidae; genus Magicicada; species Magicicada septendecula. The sequence continues at coordinate 558,799,771 of CM068369.1, forward strand.
TCATTACTAGCGTTTAGTTTGGGACTGTGATGTGTGTTGAATAATCTAATTACATTTTAAATTTCATTTAATATTGTCTGTGGTTGTGTTTTCAGATATCATGTTTTGTTAAACTAAATTTTATTTTGCTTAAAGTATTGTTACTTTTAAAGTACATTTTATTTCATTACATAATCAGAAGAAATGCCTCCTATTAAATCGAAGTTAGGTAGAAAGATTGTGCATAGCCAATTTCTGTGGGAAGTCATTTCTAATGTGTGTAAATTTATGGTAGGTGAAAAAATGGAATTAATATTCCACTAAAAAAGGTTCAAAAATGAATAGTGTCAGCAACAGGAGATTCTGAAAGAACGATCCGCCGTATTAAAAGTAAGGGGATAACAATAGAAAATGGACAGTCACCACACTTTACAACACCTCATACAGAAAGAAAGAGGAGGTCAACAATATCTAATATTGATGATTTTGATAAATGTTCAATAAGAAGAACAATTTACAATCTTACAACAACACAAAAAACATATCCTACGCTACAAAAACTTCATGAACTTAAGTCTAGTAGTGTCATGTTAAGGTAGCTTATCATGTTTAAGGAAAGTTATTATAAACTTAGGGTTTAAGTAGAAGAAGATTAGAAATAATAGAAGTGTATTAAATGAACGTCAAGAGATAAGGGCAAAAAGAATTGAATACCTTAGGAAAATAAAACAATTCAGGGCAGAAAACCGGCCAGTCGTTTACACAGATGAGACGTATATACACATCTCATGCAGTAAAGAAGTTGTGGTACGATGAAAGTGGTGAAGGAGCGAGTGTACCGTTAAATAAAGGAGACAGATTCATAATAGTTCACGCAGATACAGATCAAGGGTTCATCGATGGTGCCTTATTGGTTTTTAAATCGGGAGAGAAAACAGGTGATTATCATGGGGATATGAATAGTACAAATTTCGAGAAATGGGTAGTTGAAAAGTTAATTCCGGGATTACCAAAAAACTCAGTGTTAGTATTAGACAATGCACCATACCACAATTACCAATCTGAAAAATGTCCCACATCAAATTCTTCAAAAAGTGAGTTAATGCAGTGGTTATCTAATAAAAAAATTCCTTTTACACCTAATATGTTTAAACCAGAGCTATATAAGTTAGTTGTCTTGATTGTTCATCTCTTCTTTCACAGCACTATCACTTTACTAAAAATGAACTTTATCTTGTGAAAACTTACTTTTTTCGTCGGACGCGTTTCGGCGTACGTATCCGCCTTCTTCAGCTTTTAGTCAGACTGCCATTACGAATCAACCGTTAGGAAATGATGGCAGTCTGACTAAAAGCTGAAGAAGGCGGATACGTACGCCGAAACGCGTCCGACGAAAAAAGTAAGTTTTCACAAGATAAAGTTCATTTTTAGTAAAGGTATATAAGTTAGTAAAAATGTATAAACCATCAGAAAAACCCTATAAAATAGGTAGTATTTTAGGAAATCACGGCCACACTGTTATTCGTCTACCTCTGTATTATCCTGACCTATACCCCATAAAACTTATTTGGGCTCAACTTAAACACTCTGTTGCAAAAAACAACACCACTTTTGATAATAAAAACATAATAGATTTAACTAGGCAAGCATCCCAATCAATAGAAAAACAACAATGGACATTAGTGTGTGAACATGTAATTAAAATTGAAGACGAATATTTGGAAAGAGAAGGATTAATAGATGAAATGCAAGATAGGCTTATAATTAACTTAGGCGAAGATGTTGATGATGATGACCTATCAAGCCCTGAATCTTCTTCATATGATGGCAGCTGTATCTCCGGTGTTAAAGCAATTTTGGACAGAGAAACATCGCCGGATTTGGAGAATGATACTGAATTCCCAGTTCATTCTGACTTTGTATATACTTCTTTATAAGTCGGTAAGTTACTTACATTCATTACTTGCATATTAATTTTAAAGTTTGTATTAATAATGGTATTAAATGCAAGAAAAATTAATGGGCTCGATTTTATGTGATATTTTATATAAAGTATGCATATTTTTATGCATGGTTACATATATTTTACCCACTTTTTTTGTTTAGGTCATATTTTAGCAACACATGCATAAAGCATATTTCTGGTCATTTTAGATTTATATTTCTCTATTTTTTTGATTAGTATGCCACTTGCTTGGTTTACACTAGTAATTATTATTTTTTTTTTTCATATTGGCCATCTAAGGACCACATACCAATTTCAATTCTTTACTCTTTGTTCTTTCCTTTTTTCCAATATTCTTTCATCTTCTCACTGTATCTCTTCTTCCTGTCTTCAGTCCACTTTGAACCTGCATTTTTCTCTCTCCTACCTTGGACTTCCTCCGTTTTTAACACTTTTGCCTGAAAAACTTCTCCTTCAGTTGCTTCTTCTCCATGTATATTATTTTTTTCTAAATCCTTTTGGACTTCTTTAATCCAACTTGATGTTGACTTCTTCCCCCACAGATATGCTTTGTCTGTTGACATGAAGATTGCTTTGTCAACCTATTGTCGTCCATTCTATATAAATGTCCAAAAAATAATAGTATTCTTTTTCTCATTGTTTCTGTTATATTTTCTATACTTTGATATATTTCAACATTACTTCTTAACTTCCAACCTTCTGAAGTTTTTCATGGGCCTAATATTTTCCTAATAATTCGTGTTTCCAATATTTCTAGTTTGTCTAAATTATAATTCAGTGCTAGACATTCACTTGCATATAGGCATTCTGGCTTCACTACTTTACTATAATGCCTTATTTTCGCATTTTTAGATATGCACTTTTTATTGTAAATATCTTTAGTTATACCATATGCCCTTTCCATCTTATGAAGCCTTTCTTCTATAGCAGATTTTTCAAAGCCATTCTATTGAATTATCTCTCCTAGATACTTAAATTTTCGAACCCTCTCTATTCAACCAGTATCTGTTACTAGGAATTTTGGCGTGTTTTTAATGTTTGTGAGAAATTTTGTTTTTTCTGCAGAAATTCTTAAGCCTGTTCTACTGGCTATGTCCTCTAAAAAATTAACTTGTGTTACTGCAGATGTCAGATGATCAGAAAGCATAGCAAAGTCATCTGCGAATGCCAAACAGTTTATTTCAATACGTTTGTTCCTTCTTCCCAACATTTGTTCCTTCCTTAGTAATTATTTATTATTTATATTGTATAATTAATAACATTGTTGTGGTATTACAAATACATATTTGATACAATTTTGAGTAATACTGAGTAAAATTATAAATTGTAGTTAGTTGAATGAAATCCGAAAATATCAACAATGTGTAAAACCTGAGTTGTAATAATTAAATAGTTAAGGGCACCTGCTGTTGCAACAGTAAGACGGACGTTTTTGAAATGAAGTGTTACAACTGAGCACACTGAGTCTCCGCTCTTCTCGCACAGCTATGGACTGGCCACCATAAAGTAACGCGATTGTATGTGTTAAATGCAAATGGTATTATACTGTACAGTGTCATGAAAACTTTATTAATAATTGCTGTATTTATATTGACTTGATTGTAAATATATTTATAAATCTAAAAAAATAATCTGTCTGAAGTAGTTTACAAACATTACATTTTGTAGTTTGATTTTTATTACATTTTATTTTTGTATATGTATAATAATAAATGAAAGTAAACCTCTGCTCAACAGTCCGTAAAGGACCAAGGCATATCGCACAGCTTTTGAGTTTAGTGGGATGGTTGCATGGCTAGTACAACATGTCGCCAGTGACGGTTGACATCACTAGTTGTGGTATTCACAGCCAGGAGGTGCTACTGTTATATCAGTCGGCTATTCAATTTTGCCTTATGACACTGAGTGCACGTTGTACTGAGCCTCTGCGCACATGAAATGAACCCAGGTTGACGCACACATGAACACATTATGTGTATATGATGTCAATTAATTTTAAGCTGAATTTTCCTCTTTTTTGCTAAACATGTTTCTTTGGAAATCACATTTTTGTCATTGTAGTCCAGCTGACTTCACCCTGATGTCCTAGGATGACATGATTTTTGGCTGGAATGGTATGATGTATATGTTGATGTGAAGGTGGAATGTGTAGGTTGATGGGCAGTTTTGTTCCTGAGGGGCAGTCGATTTGAGGTGTGTTTGTGTGTGCTGTGTAGATAAGTTACTGGATTTAATAAAAATTTTTTTTACAATTGATTTTTAAATTGCAAGTCAAGCATACATTGCATACACAGACACTAGTACAATATGTTATCTATGAAGCAAAGAATTTTTTTCTTGTACAGTTTTAACAACTGCACAGTGTGAATAATACGAAATATTCACCATGACCAATGAAAGTTTGCAAGATTTAGGTGAAAGTCATAAAGTTAGATTTATGAAACTGGAGAAACTGCACTCTTACTTAAATGTAAACGAGGAGCAACAAGGATTCAACCCAAATTGATTGATTACCGATACTGTATTCATAGTTCAGATAATCGAAAAGGAAATTGAATATAACAAGGCTGTATGTGTTTCATGGACCTTATAAAGGCATTTTAATGGGTAAAACTATCTGATGTCATAAAAATCCTGGTGGAGAAGAAAGTGGTCACAAAAATTAAACACTGTAGAAGATTTGTACAGTATGTGAAAGTTTTGTATATCTCTTGTTCGTGCAGATTGTATACTCCCACCCTTAGTACTGCACCATTTGGGTGGGAGAATTTGTAGGTGGAAGGGACACACATGCCAGCAGCAGTTCCACTGCCCAATTCAACTGAGATAGCACAGTGCATCTTTGTGTTTATTATAAAACGCATTGTGTACTATAATTTTTTTTTTGTTTTTTGGTTGATTTTTTCTACTAAATTATTTTTTTATTACCATAATTTCAATCTTTTTGATTACAATAAATGTATTAAAATTATATGTTAATTTTTATTTCCTTTTTTAACATGAACAAACAATACAATTAAAAATAATATTCAATGCAATACCATTATTAATACACAATAAAATAAAAGTTATAAATAGGTGTACAGGTAGTATTTTTCATGAATTTTAATCCAGAGGTTCAATACCGTCCATGTCATAAACTTCTTCACCTGACGATTCTGCTTCGCTTAAATTTTCATCGTCTGTCTCATCATCACTAGTATCACTGTGGTTGTCTGTTATAATTAGACTGTCTGTTTGCATGTCTACAACTCTATCAGATTCAAAATAATCTTCTTCAATTTTTAAAACGTGATCATAGAATTTCTTCCAATTCTCTGGTGAAAGATAAGAAAATTTTTGATCAACCATTTTTTTTACTTCTATCAAATTATTCACTACATTTTCACCTGCCACTTCTTTTTTGACTTTCGCCCACACTTATTCGACAGGTTTCAGTTCAGGATGGTACGGCAGTAATCTTACTATGGCATGACCAATTTCTTCCATTATTGGATCAAGATAAATATTAATCGTAATGCTTCTTATTTAGTTTCATCAACTCATATAGTTCTGCTTTGTACATTTTTTCCAAACATGGTATATTTCTGTTTTTTAGCCACAGTAACATTTTTTCCGTTTGTTGATTTGAATTTGGAGCTGGATTCAATAATTTGTTGTGATATGGCACATTATCTATTACCAACACAGAACGGGGCGGAAGATTAGGTATCAGTTCCATTCTAAGCCATTTTTCGTAATTGAGTGCATCCATGTCGTTATGATAGTTGCCCGATTTAAAAATTAAACACGTGTTAGGCACTTCCCAGCCTTCACTTCCAGCAGTGGTTATTATTAATCTAGGCCCTTTAGAAATATTTTTCTTAAAACCGTTGGCCGACCCATCTGACCAACAATAGCTCTTCACATGAGTGGAATGTGTCTTGTCCGAAAAAACTGTCGTTCTTCCTTCTTCTCTATATTCCTGAATTTTCCATAAGTAATTTACTTACAAAGGTTTTGTAAAATATATAAAACTAGGTCACAAAATAATCTTAGTTTTCAGATATATAGAAAACCTACTTTTACAGATACCGTTTTACATAAACAATCACTAATATCATGGCACATAAAATTAAGCAGTTTTCATGCAATGGTTAATCGTCTCCTTATAGTTCCTTTATCCAAAGAAAATTTCAATAAAGAGGTAGATATTATAAAAGCCATAGCACAAAATAACGGTTATGATGAAAGAATAATTGACTCTTTAATTTAAAAAAAAACAGAAGAAAATTACTTTAAAAGAATTTTATTCCATAGAGCCAGATCAGGGTAACAAAAAATTTCACTTAACAAATTACATTCCGTGTATAACAGATAAGATTAATAATAGGTTAAAAAACCATGGTCTTAACATGGTATCAGTAAACAAACGTAATCTTTTTTCACTACTAGTCAATAATAAAGAAAAATCTAACACTGGAGAAAAATGGAGTTTATGAAATACACTGTGCAGAATGCGATGCTATTTATATTGGACAATGTAGCCGTGCCTCTGTGGCTCTGAAACATCGCATTTCTGAACATAAGGCGATTTTAACCAATACATCTAATACAGGTTT